>JAGYXB010000447.1:0-653100 GCA_022495005.1 Rhyacophila brunnea
AAGACAATCTTACTGCGACTCGTTGCTTCCACAAACAATTGCCGCGTTATCGTGTATATCGTCTGATCGAGTCCAACTGGGAGTCGCAGACATTACGCATTGAATTGAATGCTACTCCAACGATTCCCATTCGGATAACGAGCTCTTTTTTCGAATGTGCACGCTTGAGCTGCCGACTTTCTTCATGGCTGATCAAAGTACAATGTATATATTAATTGTGACGGGTGCTATTGGACATTGTATGACACATAATATATATTATACGAGGGTGGATAATGTGTTTTATCTTAAAGATGCGTGTATTTTAATGTTGGTTGGCTTTAAACATAGAGTAAATGATTCTTCTTCTTTTCTTTCTTTACTTAACTTTACCTTAACTTAAAAACTGTGAATGAGTAAATTTAAATTAAAAAGAATGCATTTAAACATAATAATAGGTGTACTTATACAGTATAATATGTAACCAAAAAAATGCGTTGGGTACATGTATTTAAATAAACAAAGATTAACGACTATTGGTAAACTATATTATATAGATTCAGTGACTATGATTGAAAGAGTTTGAAATAAAATATAAATTACACAAGCAATAAACAGCAGGATTAAAAAAAAAACATATGATCACGCAAAAAACAATACAGACGTATTCAACAGTCGCAGTTAATGATATTAAATACTACAATACAAAAAAACTTGCTGCATGAGTAGGTACTACAAACGCACTATTGGTTTCACTTCAGGTTTTTATTAGGGTCATTCACGGAGAGTAAAATTTAAAAAAATCTATTCACCATAAGCCATAAAATAATTATAATTAAATACTAGCAAACTCGATAGATTACAAGATAAGTAAAAGCTGCCGATCAACTTTGGACGGCGCAATACTTATTACAAATTGTTAATATTAACAGAATAACCCAACATGGTTCGAACATTATTGTATTCTTGCGTTTTTTAATGAAACGTAAGTGTTCTATACTTACATAATTTTGTTCTGTGATGGCGTTATAGACCAAAATAGGTCCTGGACTCTTTAATCATTCGATTCAATCACATTCGGACCGTTAGTGCTCTCCTCCGGTCGTAGTTAAATAGCATGCAGGTAAATTCTAATGGATTTAAGTTTTGTACTATTGCATTTGAGTCGTTTTTTGCGACCCAGGTTTTGCCTTTCGGCATCATCAGCCACTATGTGCACTCTTGGAATAGTTCAAAACTGAAATTTAAATTCCATCAAGTACCTTCGGTCGATAGTTTTAATAGCATGTATGTAGGTAAGCTATACATTTTTTTATCGTATCATTCTAATTCATTCTTAGGAATTGTACTGTCTAAATTTCCACCTTCTTTCATGTGTAAATTCGTAGTATCGTTAAAATTGTCATGTCAGGATTTTTATACCTCATATACCTATTTAAACAAAGATGTCAACACTGTTTACTGAAGAGGCCGCATCGTCTATTCTACTCCATGGAAAACCACTGTTGCTCTCAAAAGTTGGAATATTTGTTTTCGTTCCTCCATTCGCTGCCCTTTATTTTGTGCTGCCCCTATGCAACGCATAGTCTGCCTATTTCCACGGGACATCACTAATACTTTTAATGCGTTAAAATAGTATATTTAAGATTTCATAACATGGTTGTTTTTACAAGATGTGCACGTTAACCAAACGCTTAACAACACCCTTTTCTGAGGGTTATTTCGTATTTTGTCAACCCTGACTATCTAAAATATAGGCTGGATATCCGATTTTCAATGTGCTGCACAATATTGTATCCTGATACTGAATTTCTATCCCTACCTCTACGAAATAAATTATAAACCTTGGAAATCAGAAGAACTTCACGAATAATAGTGAGTATACTGGTATATTATTATCGTATTCCAAAAAATAGTATAAAGGCACAAAGTAATTATTACGCAATTTCGTTAACCTAGAGAATGTCAAAACATTCATAACTCATAACTGTGACACACATTGTAAGAAAAATTAGGCAGATTACGAATTTAAATAATGTGTGTCAATTAATAATTACCACAAAAGTGTACCTAGATGTGTATCACTTAAATATACAAAACACGTGGTCATTTTAAAAATTGGATACATTCAATACAAGAAAACAATAATTATTATAATAATATGCTCGTTATTACCAGATAATCGATATATGATAATGTGTGGACTAGTGAATTAAAATTGTTTGAAAAATTATGTTTAATTTAAATAGTCCAATGACACATGCATTGCAAGCAGGACCAAATAATTTTTTTATGAACCTGGGGACCCAGTAATGTTTTCAAAAATAATAATTTAAAAATAGATATATAATTTATTTTCGTACTTTAATAAGATAAAGATATGCTTGTGCAAACATTAATGTTCTCCATATTTTTATACGGAGTTGAGTCATGGACCCTGAAGGCAAGAAAGCGGAAGGCAATTGATGTCTTTGAGATGTAGTGTTGACTGTTGACGCCAAATGCTTCGTATTTATTGGACAGAACACAGGACAAACCAGTCAATTTTCCAGAGACTGCAGATAAAGGCTAAAGATAAAACGGCTGTCGACAATATGTCTGAGACGCATTCTACAGTTTTTTTGGACATATTGTCCGGCGCGGATCGGACAACCTGGAGAGACTGGTGGCTTTGGGTGGCGTACAGGAAAGGCGAAGCAGAGGAAGAGTATCTGTGCGCTGGAGCGACCAAGTAGTGACTGGGTGGGCACCATTCATTCTGCCCTGAGAGAAGCGGAAGATCGAGAGTGATGGAAAAATTCAAAGGTTGTCACAATCGTCAGCCATAAGGGTAGGGTCAAGAAGAAGAAAATTCTTTGAGCTCTATTCATTGTCGAGTGAGTTATATGCTATTTATATTGTCACACTACAGAGTTTATTGCAGAAAGAGAATATAAAATTATTATGAAGTCACTCCATTGGGTCTATTCTATACTTATCGACCGCTAAAGTGATAAAGTGATAAATATTATCAACCTTAAGGTAAGTTTGTATCAAAAAATTAGCACTTATTGTAACAATTACAATATGTTGGTTATAAACCTCTCTTGCTGCTGTTAAAATATAGCACTTATTGCAACAATTACAACCAACATATTGTAATTGTTACAATAAGTGCTAATTTTTTGATACAAACCTACCCCAAGTTTGATAATATTTATCACAGTATCACTTTAGCGGTCAATAAGTATAGAATAGACCCACAGGTAGTGGAGGGTTCCGGGCTATAATCTCATAAGCCCATTCTGTAATCCGGCCCTGATTACAAAAATAAATTGATAATAAATTGATTCAAACGTCATTTTATTTTGATCATGGTCGAAATGAACTGGTAATTTGTTCCAACAACAACAATAGATAATCAGCCATTACTCATGTTAGTACAATTTACCAATGAAAATATTTTAATACTTGAAGGATTTGTCCCAAATTATATGTTTAGTATGATAATTTGAGGCAATCCAGTGGTACCTAAATGAAAATACCTGGAAAAAACATCATTCATATTTCGAGGAAAAATCAAAGTCTAAGTGAGAAGGTATATACAATTAATTGAGTGTTGCTTTTTTCATACTGATAAAAGTTCAATTACGATTAAAGTACAACTTCAGTGAGAACTATTTATTGACAATGTGATTTTGTGTTATGCACTATGGTTTTAATTAGACATGTGAAATTTGTATTAAAGCGACATGATGAATAAGTATAGTTTAGGGATACTTTTAAAGATATTGAGCCGTTTTAAAATTTACTCAATTAAAAAAATGACGGATTTTTTTTTTATCGATTTCCAGTTTGGACATTTATTTTATGGTGCTGAATACTAATTTTAAGTTAAACTTTATATTTTGCAATTGGACGCCAATAAGGAACCAAGATGCTCGCGCAAATTTAATTTTATGTAATTACCATTTGATTTTATTGATTTTAAATGTACTTAGTCATATTTTTATGGTGCTGAAAACTTATTTTAAATAAAACTTGACGATTTGTATTAGAAAGCCATATCATATTATCAATGTCGGCCAAAATTACATTTCTTCTGAATTGATTGATTATTTTCAAAGCAATTATTTTACAAAATTATTTCTACAATATATTTATCTTTCATTTAAAAAATCAGTAGTATTTTAATATAGATTGTAATTATTTTTAATCTATAATGAATATTATCTAGTACCTACTTTGTCAAACACGGTTCATTTTTCGTAGTAGTTTTAAAATAATATTTCGTAATTAGACAATAAATGTTTTGAGAAAAATAATAATTATAATGATCACTAACCATAACAAGACGAACCCTCCCCCCGCCGATATTAGGAATTTATAGTCATATAAATACATATTTTTACGGCAGAAATTTTATTTATTAAATTTAATAAACAATTTCATAATAATTTAAGAACGTTTTCTCATTTTAAAACTAAATTGCCAAGTCAAATTTTATTATATTTTTCTCCTTGTCAGCGCGGGGTCCTACTCCTGTGCGAATTCAGAGTACCGATAAATCTTGCGATCCGAATATTATATATAATATTAATCCGAATATGTTGTCACGTACAGCCTGCCACCATACAGGACTTTATAAGAAACCGATCAACTGCGTCACTTGAGAAAAATGGAACGTAAGGGGCCAATTCAATTATTATAATATACGCGAGGAAAATTTTGCATGGAAGAATATGTAATATTATTGATAATTATGCAGCAAAATGCAACGTGACCTTATGATTTCTGTAAGTTTTTCAGGTAACGATAAGTACCGATACTTTAAATATATTTTTTACATTCAATATTTGAGAACGATAAAAGTATCAAAATGCAAATTATTTTCAATTCAGTATTCACAGCATTATGGTTGAGATTTATATAAGGGTACTTGTGGAAAGTATACTTTTGATATGGATTTTTTATGGTACCTAACTAATTCACTTCTTTTAAAAGTTTTTTTTTATTATTTTTGGGTATATTTATGTAAAGAAGACAGATTTTAAAGATGTTTGTTGATTTTTAACTACGGATTTACGTAGGGACTTAAATATAAACTGCCGTCATGATATCAACTGATGTCACCTTTTCATGACGGGTATCTGAATGCATGTCACGAGAGTCGTCGCGTTTGACCAGAAAATATATTTTTAAGAAATATTTTATATTTCAGTATTATTTTTTTGATTTTCTGTCAAAGAATAAAGACGTGACATAATACATCGATTCTCACCTGCTACTCACTCACTATGTAATAAAAGGATACATTTAAATATTGATATGGCGAGAGATGCCGTAGATTATTATTGTATAATAATTGTTAAACATTGTTTTAATAATTTATACTGTATGTCAATCATGGCCCCCACATCCTGAAGCGGGCCCCCATGTCAGGATCTTTGGCGCCCCCCTACTTATCACGAAGGTTAAAGGCAGTCTGACGCTCTATAGTGGCGTTTTTTAAATGGTGTTCGAGGTCAATAAAAATTCAGTGTATTTTTAGCGATTTTTAACACATCTAATTATAGAGTTGTCGAGCATTAGCAGACAATAGCCAAAAATTGCATCGCACAACCATACTTATATTTTAAAATGGTAATAACCCCGAAGTGAAATAGCGCCGCAGGCGACTTTTTTTTACTGTTGGAGCATTTTTAAGATGTGTGTTTATCTCAATTATGTGGTCGACCCGCCACGCCGCCCCCCCCTGAACCCGGGCCCCTAGGCTAGAGCCCTGTCAGCTCATGGGGGCCATGATGTCAATAACCTTATTACATTAGTTCGGTAATACTTCATCATCGTTCATTGTGATACTACTTCTACCCATTAAATCATATTCCATCCCTTCACTTCTTTGATTACCCCTGTTTCAGTCAGAATCCCAGAAGACGGTTTTTTAGTAGGTATATATTATTTGAAATAAAACTTTTTTCTTCATTTTATGAAAATGGTATTGCAAAATTGAAACTTCTCTCACGCGTGACAAAAAGAGTCGCCCATATAATTTCACTCATTCGGGATTCGGCACACGTGCTGCTTGGAGTAAATTTTTTAATTGTTTCATAATAATTGCGATTAACATTGGCTCGGCGTGATGCGATTAACCAAACTTTAAAACACTTTCGCTCACCTCACGATCATATTGTCGACGGAATATTATTATTATTATCTGTAGACGTAATGCCCAATAAGCTTTTTAGAAACATCCACTCTAGGGTACTTGTTACCTACGCAACCGATTTAGTCATATTACATACAAAGGTTGCAAGAAGAAATAGATTTTTCCAATCATGAACTGGCGAGAAAAATTATATTAATGAAACCAAAATAAAATGTTCTCAGTACCTATGTATTCTTTCTACACTAAGTTATTCTGGCATTCTAAATGATAGGTCTTTAATGTCTCTTAGTGAAAGGCCTCAGTGGCAGAGTTTTGCGGAGTGGGGCTTGCAGCGTTGTGTACACAATATGAATTCCGCATGCTCCGCACACTACAACGCTGTAATTGAGGCCTTTTGCTTATCCTTCGTCACTGTCCTCCAAATTATTCCTATCGATTCCCCGATTTTTTACTCTACGCTGTCAGACTAACTCATCTTTGAGGCATTCGTTTAGTCATGTTGGATCTTTTATTGCTTTGCAATCTTTTTATGTGATTCACTCACTACAGTTTGTTACTCAATAAAATATTCTAATTATTTGTGAAGATTAAGGGTTCCAAAAATTATTAGGTCAAATTATAGGTTACATAAACAGATATAATGTTTCTACGCAAAAAATAGTATGAAATAGAGTATTTCAGATCTTTAATTATTATTACAAATAATAATGGATTTGATTCAGAAAGTTTTCGTGGAAACAAAAAATAAATCATTATACTTTGAAAGTTATACGTATGTCAAAATATAGAATTATTTATTTGCAGAACTAAAAATGCAATACAAATAATTATTTAAAAAAAATGGCTTGGGACTCGCTAATAATCGTCACTCTTGGTGTCTTTTATGCTAGCTGGGTGATTATTATTAAGCATTGATGTTATCGATCTAAATAATAATGAGAACGAAACTATAATCATGGAATTTAATTATGATAGTGGATTTGGCACAGACTATAGCTTCATTTAGGCATATAGCTTAGGTTATATTTTATCATTTTCTATTGGATCTAGCTGTTATATCAATAAAGTCTTGCACCTATTATTATAAAAAATACAGATATTTTACATAGAAACCAAATATTCATTTGAAACTCCTGCAGTGATATCGCTTCGGCTAGTTAGTGCGCGGGGGAAGTATTAACTATGTATGCAGACACGCGGTCGGCACACAGTTGCGCGGGACCTGTCAATCGGCCTTTGCGCATCTCACGGGTTCATACGCCGGGAACTGCACGTGTGGTATCCGATCACGATTTTTTCAAAAATATAATCGATAGTTGATCAAACAAAGTAAAGTGTTTATCATTTAAAAATGGAATGAATTTTCAAATACGTAGTAAAATTATTCAGTGTTATCTTTATTTATGTGACAGAAGATAAAATTTAAATATTAATTTGAATTATTCATAAAATTCGATTGCATTAAAGTTTTATTCAAGTTACGGAAAAGTTTGTGTATGTTTAAAAATTTGTTTTAAACTGTGCGATTATCTAAATCAGGTATGTAATGATTAATAATTAATCTTTTTTAATAATTTATTAATACACGCACAATTTAAACATGTTTTTTTTATTGAAAAGAAAGAAACATACATAGAATACAACCTAGAATAAAAAATTAATTCACTTAGATATTCATTGACGGAATTTGTAACAACTCTGATAGTTAGGTATTAGTAATTTTTCGCAAGAATATTAGATAAATCGGTAGCTTTTTGAATAAGAGTATTCGTCCGGAAAGTGACAGAAGAAAGAGTTTTTTTTTATTCTAATCTATTTTTTCCCCCACAATTTATTATGTATAATGATATTAAAATTGTTTATTTTATAAATGCTCGATGTTTTCTGTTAGACTGCATTATGCATTTCTCCAACAAATTTTGTAGTGGAACTGAAATAATATAATTATTTTGTGTTTACTTATTGTAAGTGTGTCTTATTTGACTTGAGTAAATCAAGTTTGAAGACGAGGATTAGAAATATTATGCGGCAATCGCATGTACGAGAGAGTTGAATTACAGGTAGAATCCCTTCTGACAGTTCTGACGACAGATCGAAATACACACATTTGTGATTACTGACGGAGATTCAATAAAATATTCCCTCATAACTTAGAAATTGGGTAAAGAAATGTGAAAAAAGTTTCGTCTTTCTTAATACATTGGATACATGAATGATAATCAGAATCATTGGTTATATTTACTGTATAATTTATTGAACAGCGTTTTTTAATTGAATTTTTAGCTCGTATATATCGATATATCACGTGATCAAATGTACAGTAAGTAATATAGGTAACGTATTGTATGATATTACATAAAAATATTGCTGTAAATTGAAAGCTTGCAAATAAGTAGGTACAACTTGAAGCCTTATTGAAAAGAAGATGTCTATCTGCGTAAGCAAAAGAATAATACAACTTTTGAAAATAGATTCCAAGGAAATTAACAATTGTTATTGTTTGTAGAAATATACATTAGAATTATGTTTATTGTTTTGCGTGTATTGGTTTAAAAATTATCACTAAAAAATTATAAAATATAATAGGTGACGAATTCACATAAAAACCAAGGCTAAGATAGTAAGAAGGTTCAGCTATTAAACCTTTCCTAGGTATGATACTGTATGTTGGCCATAGTCTAATATTAATTATTGTAATTGACCACTTTTAATCCGAATGATATAACGTGTCATCCGAATTCGGGTCTCACGAGATATGTTTCAAATTTTCGCAAACATTGGCTTTCTATTATTATTTATTTATTGACTGTTTTTTGAAGACTGAGGATTATTGTTGGTTATTCGATTTTAGATGAGACGCATATTTCTTTATTATGTATACAATTATAAGTTACAATAATTTAGACTGATGTATTTAAAAAAAAAAATAATATCACTCCGATACATACCTACCTAATGGCTTATATAAAGTATCAATGAAAAATAGAGCAAGCAAATTCATTTTTAAGTATAATCAACTGGGTGTATTCGTTTCTTCGTCTAGCTCACAGAAAACATTCTCTCAAGATGCCATTTTGATTTGTTAAATACCCTTTATTTCTTACAGATAAATATTATGTTCTTTTTTTTTTGAATTATCTGTATTGTTAGTTTATGCAAATATTTGTACATCCAAACGTAGACAGTTAAGTACATAATATTTATTTAACATCTCTATTTCTGTATTTTCAAAATGAGTAATATATTAAAGGTATTCCTAATTGATTACGGATTAATCAAAATTTTATATTATACGTAAATCTATATGTATATCTAATATCTATTCAATTCAATAGATTTTTAGTATGATTTTATGCATACATAATAGCAGTCTATGAAAATAATAGGGTCGCACGCAATGCCACTCGAATAAATTAGATCGAACATCAGTGTGCAAAATGTATCTATGTAAAGGAAGAAAATAATTGTAAAAAACGCTACTTACTTCAAAAGAGCAAAATAGAAGACTGAGATTAAATATTAATTTTGCCAGACATGTCTTCATTTTCCTTTCGCTTACAAATATTATAATCGACTTAAAAACTATTTCCTCCATATATTTTTATGTCCTAGCTAGGAAGTATTTTTATAAATATTATAGAAACGTAATACGTAATGATATGACAAATTATCTTAGGTACCATGTTATTAACAATAATATTATTACGCATTGAACGTGCTATCATTAAATTAAAGGTCATACGTTTTAAGTGTTTTTATTTATAAACGTATTATATGTCAATAAACTGACTTCTTATTAAAACCAAATTACAGAACAATATAATTATTATGTATCTTAATAATTAATATTTTATATTCGAACCGGTTATGTGAAGTTTTTTTTGTAGATTGCCTACCAATGTTTTAATATTTATTTATTTTATTACTATATATTTTATTATACAGGATTTGATGCCAGTTGCATATTATATCAATTTTTTAATTTTAGTATACTTATAGTAAAAACTTGTGGAAAAAGTTATGCGTAAAATTCTAGTGTTTCAGGTGAATTAGTAAATATTTTTAAATGTAGTAGGTAGTATGGATAAAAAATAAGAACCCTCTAGAGTCTAGACTACATACCTCTAAAGAGCTAACATGCAATTGCCAATAAAGTTATTGGTGGATTTTTTACATAATTACTTTGAACTATTGAAATTTTTATGTATTTAATATCATTTAAATAATATAAATGCAATCGGTAAGTCATTCATACTTTTCACAATTATGTGTAATGTTCAAATAACTGTATCCATACGCATTAAAATTAGACATATATTTATCAAAGTTCAATGTTATTCTCCAAAATTCTTTAAAATTCCTTCCGAAATATTCTGTATAATAAACTTAATACGATAATTTAGGGTTCACACATTTTTTTAAGGCTCCACATCTGATATGTACATTGGCCGCCTTCGAAAGAAATTTCTTAATGGTTTGTTTTTCGACAAAAGGTGATTTGCTATTTATTCAAACAATATGGAAAAAATATTATGTGAATTTGCCCGAAGAGGGATTAGAACCATCGACCAACTACATCAGAAAGTGACTTTCTGTCACACAATTACAGCAGGCATTGCAAATTAATGACGTGTTAATAGGTACCCTTGCGAATAGAAAACTTGCAAAGACGGTTTATGAATTAATAACTAAGGCCAAACTAAATAAAATAATAAATTATGTATATTCAATAAAAGAATATTACTTTCTTAAATCTTATGAATTATTCGTTGAATAAAAAAATAGTTTGTTGATTCATTATATATTTTTAAAAAGTGGTAGGTCTGGAATATGTAGCGTTATTTTGTATCTCAATGCGACCCTGTCAAATAAACTTTAGTGCACAAAAATGACTTATTTTAAATTACATTAACCTCAGTAAGATTACAATAATATACTTATACTCATTCTTTCTAAAACCTGTTTCTCCAATGTCTTGGTTTTATTAGACTTGCCTAATTTTTAAACGACACAAAGATACAACATATAATATTATGGAATTTTATAATACAATTAAATAATAGTTAAATTGTATTTCAAGTAGATTTCAATGTACACTTATTTTAAATATATTGTTTATATTGCATAGGGGCTATCATTATAATTGTTATACAGTGTTTATAGTTGTATAGTTACCACTATACTAATGACTTCATTAGTAAGTTTTACACACATAATAAATATATATAACTCAATATGTATCTTACTTTGAATATAGTTAGCAGATAATGAAAGAAATTCTGTAAAATATAAAATATTATCATGCATTATATTAAAATGACTACGCAAGAAGAGAGATTATCTTTCACAGATCTTACAGATATTATGAAAAAAAAACTGAAGTGTGCTTTTGGCAAGGATATTTGAAACCATTTTAAATGACGAAAATATTTTCACATCTGTATAAAAAATATTTTGCAAAGACGAAAATAAACAACAAAATGTTTGAATAGACGATACATCTTGACATTATTCTTTATGCCTATTTGTGGTATATTGAATATGGTGTAATATTATAATATATTATCAACTTAGTCACCGTTCTGAAAAAAAAAATGAAAGATACCTAATAGAATTTCAATGAACTTATTCACGGGAAAAGCCCAAAAAAATTAGAACGCCATATTAAAGATGAAGTAATATTGTAACAATTCTCAGATTGAATATTAAACGTTTACATTTTAATTTTACACATCCCTGTCATTAAAAGAATATATTATTTTTTATATAATATTAACTTATATTATTCATTATTTTGACACATTGTGGTCATATACAAAAAAGTATAAACAAATTATACGAGTAAATAATATTATATCGAATGAGAAGTCTACCAAGTCAAGTAAAAAAATCAAAATAACACCAGCGCATCTATTCTATACACAAGGCTGCCATCGGCGGCTATCGAGGGTAGTTTATCCTATTTATGTATTGAGGCGATTAATTGTTAAAATAAGTAGACCGTATAAACATGCTAAACTGTCAAAAAACGCTATGTTTTAATAGCCCCTCTCTTGGCTGTGTTTACTTTTAGAGCAAGATAAGACATTTTTGACAGTTTAGACGGCTAAATTATTGCAACAATTATAATATCTCAATACATAAATATGATAAACTACCGTCGATAGCCGCCTATAACCGCCTTGTGTATAGAATAAACCCAAAGAAGGGTTGCAAAAATGCAGTAATGGAATTTTGCATACATGTAAATAAAGTTATCCTAACGAAATTATTTTAACGTAAGTAAAATACGTGTTCACAATATTATTCTGATGTTTTTTTGCAATATAGGCACTAGGCGTAATTAATTTTTTCAATCACATTCATCGGTATTTATCTATTGCACATGTGGGGTGGTTTACAATGACATTTTTATGCCTTACGTATTATATAAGTGAGTAGAAACGATTGGAATAGCAAAGCTGTGATATAATATTAATACGATCGACCAAAGGAAGATATAAAGTGGTTTTAGCAAAATAAAGAAAAAACAGGAAGAAGAAAAAATAACATCTAAACCACATTGTAATTTTTATAAAACGCAGTGAGCAGCCTTTCATTTTACGATGTCCGAATTAAATTTGGGAACTGCAATTATTTATATACATTTTTTGGATTGTTATCCAAACTGATTATTTTGGAAAACTAAGAAGATGTTTTCTTTCTTTGATATATTATTTATAAAAAAATAATCTGGTGGACCGTATAATGCCCGCGGGGTGCGGGTTGCTTATCACTAATCTCATTGCTTTATTAACGAATTAAAAAAAATACGACTGATGATTTTTTTTAAAAAATTACTTTTTAATATAGCAGAAGAAACTACAATGAATCCTTGGGTACAGTTGTATGGTGTTTGTAATGCTCCGCACTCGCCAATGTACGCGCCGGTGTTTTAAATCATATTTTATAGGTAGCACGTAACTACCACGATAACTTTCGATGCATTTGAAATTATTGCGTCACATTGTTATCTTGTATTGTGTGCATTGAATAGCATTTCAATAATTATTGGTTCAACACTCCTCGAACTATTTACATAGTTAAGCCGAGTGTTTTACGCCACAGTAAATACGACATGATAACAAAATATGTATAGGTTTGGTTGGCAAAATGTCAAATAATTTTCTGCAATCATGCAATTTCATTAGATTTACATAGTGAATATGTTGCAATTAATCGCGATTATTATAATTATTTACCGTGTCAAAATTATCAAAATATACAATAATAATAATTGTCATTTATTATAAAATGTAACGGATGAGCGATTTCTATATTCCAAAGATGATGATAGATTTGGGAAAGAGGCTTGAGGGAAAACCGTGACTTTTGTAGATGCAATGTTTGTATGGAAACCAG
Organism: Rhyacophila brunnea; assembly: GCA_022495005.1. NCBI lineage: Eukaryota > Metazoa > Arthropoda > Insecta > Trichoptera > Rhyacophilidae > Rhyacophila > Rhyacophila brunnea. Next base: position 13,529 of record JAGYXB010000447.1, read on the forward strand.
GGAGATCATGCACTGGTGGATGGCGGATGACCGAGTGTCATGAAAGTGGAGGATTAAGAAAACCATGGTTCAATTTGGGTTATAGCGCTATCGAATAAGAATAGTTATGGTGCTGTTACTAGAGACACGACTGTTTCCAGCTGATATAATAAAGCTTGTACACTGGTGTGTCACAGAGCATTATTCGAGTTATTCCATCTCCACCCGTCATGTTTGTGCAGCCGTGATTTGTGTCCGGCTGCCTTCCATTACGATATAAATGTGTCGGAATGAAAAGATTTTAGTGCCAAATTTCCTTCCAAAACAAAACCGCACGGGACTGATGTAGCAACCATGGACCTTGCTGCTTAAAGAATGAGTCTAGAAAATATAAAAAAGAATCTTGACTTGTACTATCGTCATTTATCTTAAGTGACCTCTGTTGTACCCGTGTGCTGGAACGATGGCTGACAGGGCTCTAGCTTAAGGGCCCGGGCATAGGAGGCGACCAGCTAGGTGAGATTAAAACACGTCACAATTTTACTCAAATAGTTTAAAAAAGTCACCTGCAGCGCTTCTTTCCTTCAGGGGTGTTAAATATTTCAAATATGTGGTTGTGCATTGCAATTTGATCTGATATGATGATTGATATACTGAAATGATAATTCTCGTGTAGAATTTTGGAAACACTACTGTAGAGAATTACACTACCATTAACCTTAGCGATAGGTAGGTGGGCCCGCCAAAAATCCTGGCCTGGGGGCCCGCTTCAGGATTAGGGGGCCTTGACTGGAACCATAAACATTAGGGCCCAGAGTTGAAAATAATGAATCTAAGGAGAGATCGGAATTATTCCGTCCTCCATACGATGCAGCAAACTTTTCGAATGCCTCAATGTTGACCTCGGTTGATAACAAATCGTCATGGCCAGTTGGGCCCGCGTGTAGACGGACCCCAGTAAACAGCTCCGCTAAAATGTCCAGCGTCCTGAATACTATATAAATATGGTAACCAGTCGCCATGGACTAAAGCTGTGAAGCCAGATTCAATTTATGACGGTACTTACGTGATAAACTTTAATGCATATTATGATACAGATGTAACTAAAGAAAATGACATTGTCTTTAACACATGTTTGAGGAATTACATTTTTCTCTACACTCGAGAATTAAGCCTTCTTATAGCCTCGTCCGGAATACAACCCACTTTTCGTATGTTTGTGTTCCCCGGTGATGTCAGAAACGTATTGCCGTCAAGTATCTATACTTTTTGGTCGATGGTATTCCATTTGTGTACGTACCTATGTAAATGACAATCCGGTTATAGCCGCCGTTGGGTGTGGATCATAGATGTGTGGATATTGCATTGCTTTACACATATTTGCAAAGTGATAATAGGAGTTAACCGATGAGTTTGGTATGGTACTTTTTTCCGTAGTTACTAATTAGCTTGTGAATAAAATCTAGCCAGTTATTTAGCATGCTCGTATAATAATATTTTGATAGACTGCCTCTCCGTGGACGTATATAAATTATCTCATTTCGCCATTAAATGTTTTATACGTAATTTTAGAGTGGACGTAATTTTTTCGAGATTTAACATTGTGGAATATTTAAATTTAGATATCACGAAACGAAAAAAAAGCACTAGAAGCGGTATTTTATGTGATGCTCGAAGATGTGGAATTAAAATACATAACAGGTTTGAATCAAACTTCCAGCCTTAGAAGGATTATTTCCTGATCGGAAATTCTCATAGTAGGCATAGTCAAACGATTTGGACCGTTTTGTAGGACCGGATTTAACAGAGCCGTATTGAGTTTATATTCTCAGATTTTTTTTTTTTTTAACCTAACGCGTTATCTATTGCCCACCATTCTAAATCACGCCGTGCTACTCTGTGATTCTTGACCTTTTATTTACTACGGGTCCAAGTGTCTCAGTCAATTATTAATTATTTTAGTTATTTATTTTACGAGTGCATGTATAGAGTTTTTTAGTAATTGGTGGCGATTTTTGCAGTTGAGTGTAATTTGAAGATGCTGGTGGATTAAGGATCTAGGTGGCGGAGAGGGGGGAGGGGTTAACAGTATGCCAGACGCTGACCTTGTATGTTGAGAGGACTGGCGCGCGATGGAGACGGTTCGGTGTTCACGCACTCACGCACTGTTAAACGAATGGTTCGGAATGTCACTCTCACGGTTTCACTTGGTTTTTGATGATTTTGATGACAAGTTCAGGAGAGATGATAAGCCCGACGTTCGCTCAAACCGTATCAGATTTAGCGCAACGAAGGTCGAACATAGTATGTGTTTTATCTGAATCACTCTGTGATTAACGACGGCTTAGCTGTAACAAGCCTACACGCGCCCGTTGCTTTGATCTAACTAATCTTAACTTGCAATTACGGTCGACTCATGAACCGTGACTGATGACTTGTCTGGTCTTGTGATAATAAATGGGGATTTGAGGTTGGTGGGAAGAAAGGATGAATGCGACAGTAATTCGCCAACCAGTAATGTTTTTGAAATTTACTGTAAAGTTTTTGATTAAACAAAAATTAACATTTTTGGCGAAATTGCTCTGACTGCGTAATTATGCAATCATTTTTGTAAAGAACTGATTGAATCAAATAACAAAATAAATCTTTAAATATTATTATAATAAAGTCAATATGTATAATATATAATAAAAATAATATGATTATTTCGTTTATTTATTCAATTTTTAGATGCAAACTTTCGAACCAAATACTATGCAAAAAAGAATCTGGAACGTGAGCTATTTTTTGGGATTACTTTTTTTTAATCGTAATGTTAATTGCAATAATTATTATGTAGTTTTTATCATACTATTATTATTGAATGACAATATTTTGGCGCATGTCAACAATAGACTTTATTTACAACATAATAATTCTTTTTATTATTGTAATACAGATGTTGTAGGTTGATATTTTGAAGCTTCCTTTTGCCAATTCCTAATCTGATGTAAGCGAATTTTTCATGTATATTTATTAAATTTTCATTTTCTTCTTATTTTGAAACATCATACTGATGCCTATATCCTTCGCTGAACGTGCAATAAAAAGATATAAATTCAACCTGAATATTATATAATATTATGTATGTTCAGATGATACCTATATAATAAATGTATGTTAACGCGTGTTTTATCACGGTACGGGAATCGTAAAGATTTCATGTCAGGTGTCTAGGTCACAATAATTATTATGTTGGGTCAACGAATCGTGCATAATACAAAAAAACTAGCGTCTTTGGAAAGCCTCAAGGTAGAAGTGCTTTAGCTGCTGACAAAAAATATACTTACATTGTTTAATGAGTTAAATTCATATAATAGCAAATGGAATGAATGCTAAGTTTATTGAGCGTTGTTATGTTATGATTCGAGGTGGTAATGAGTATCTACTTTCCTTAATATCTATGATGGGTATGCTGAAGACTACGACTATGAGTTAGGTGGATAGTAAAGTTTATATCCATGTACGCACCAAACAGTACAAATTCAAATCCATGTAGAACATATTATTATTACCACCACTGAACCAAACCAACGCGTACACGTTTCGCAAAAAATGTAAATTACAATAATTGAATGTCAAATATGCAAAAATACTATAGTTTTAATGAATTTAAGATAATAGATGTTTCTGTACTGTAGTTTTAGAAATATTATATTTTTTACACCTTTATACTACAATCTGCATACTGGTACGATCATAATAGAAGACGAAAACTTAGTTTTTTTTAATGACATAGGTATATATAAATAGGCCTTATTATTGGTTTATTTTTATTTTTAAAAACATTTGAATTAATTGATTAAGTAAGTGTTTCTTACGTGTCAACTATAAAGGAAGCTTTTCGTAGATAATATTCGTATATGTAACTATAATATTATTGACACCTGTCAGCAATAATATAGTCTATAACTATAAAACATCTGACAAAAAAGCTACAGATATTAAATATATATATGACGTAAGATATAATATCAAAAAAATCGCTTAAGAAGTAACCATAAGAATATAATATGTGCAACGCGACCATATTATGTATCATAAAGAAAATAAACATGAAAACATTTTTTACTTATGTTATTATATTTATAAAAGTTGAAGTGTATACCCAGCGATAATTCTCGTGGATGATTCAATCAACAAATTATTAAGGATGAAACACCAAAATGAAAAATATCTTTCATCATTCAATAAAGCATGTTTCTATTACCACCAAACCTTTCAAAAATACACGAAGCAAGTATGTATTTATTTGATAAAATAGGCCATTTTAAAATAATTAAAATTAAATGGTCAGTTATTAACTAGTTACATTATTTTAATTATAGTGTCGAGCGATAATGCAATATTATATTTTATAAATCAAATCATTGAGTTCACAGTCCATTCCGGGCCTATAATTCTGGACCGGTTCTTTGTGTACCAAGTACTTACTCGCTATAAAAATTTATACAACAGATTACCTGTGTGTATTCTGTCAGTAAATAGATAGGTATTGAAAAAGTAGCAAATTACTATTAGTTTGGCGGGCTTTCTCTCATCTACCATACCTCACGGCCATATACTAAATCTTAACAATTAAGTCATCACTTTGGTAATGGGTACCATTAATAATTATTTTCGGTACCTCAAATGGGATAAGAAATAAACCTATGTAATCAATCATCTCATATCATTTCATTTCAACGGAAATTAGCGAAGAAAATATTTTTTTGTTGATATCTAATTATTATATTAAATACATTATATTTTATATTATCACTACTAAGGCTTGCAATCCCGGGATACCGAAATTTAAAATACTTAAATACCGGGATTATGGAATTGCATTTTGCCAAAGAAAAATTGTAAAGGATATTTTACGTTTTTATCTAATTATTTTTTTAAATATGCAGCGTTCGATTCAAGCCAGTCCGTGGCAGGCCTTGGCACGATACAAATACATTATATTTCATTTTAATACCGGGATACTGGAATTACTTTTTATATGACTTTTGTCAAAACTGTCAACTAAAAATAATTAATTACCTAAGCTATTGTTTTATAAATAAAAAGTTTGCTGACTGAGGTGTCTAGGACGATTCGGCGCTGGGAGAGCTGGGCGCCATGCAAACAAATGAAATCCGAAAAATGGACATTTGTGATTTATAGGTATTTTAAAAATATATATTTAATATCGTTATTTATATTTAAATCATTATATTCCCATTTAATATTTGGTGAGAATTTAAATATGCACACGTCAAAATGATTTGCATACCTATGTTTAAGTTCCAATGATAAAAGAGTTTTTTTTTATTTTTACATAAAGCCTCAGGCGTGATAATTCTCAATCCAGAATATAAAACATTATGTTAAGAGCAAAATGAATTAAAATTCTGTAGTAACATATATAAACTGATTAAAATTCCTCCTCTATTTTTTGTATAAAATCGTAACGAAAGTTTATTTATTTCATTCGACAGTGCGGCGCCCAATTGTCCTATTCCCAGCTGACTGGTATAAAGATCCCTATGGGAGAAAATTTGCTGTTATGTGGGTCTTGTTAAATGTAAAATACTCCTTACGATTTTAACATAGGTATTCTAACTGCCCGATAGTGCTTCCTATGAAATATTCCATACAATTGGAATATTATAGTCATATATCACTATTAATAACAAATGTGTAATAATTGTTAGCTTGCCTTCTCCAAACGCAAACTTCTTAGATCCAAAACTTTTGTGCCCGGTAAAAATAATAAATGAAAATTGTTCATATATTGCATTTGTAGCAAAGTTAACTCTTTATAATATTATTATTATATAGATTACAGAACTTTCAAAGATCCAACAAACATATTATACCAAATAGGCTGAGCGAGCGACTAATAATCATTTCACAACAAATGAGAAATCTCTTCAGTAAGCGGCCAAAATTCAAATCAGACTGTAGAGCCAATGACAAAATATAGGTAATTGTTTTTGTCTAATCCCGGAACTGATAAATATAATTCCATTATCCCGGCATTGAGAAACCTGTCCAGGATTGCAATCTCTCATCACTAATACTATGATTATAGCTGTTATTTAAAAAAATAATAATACTACGGAGAAAGTATTATTATTATGCGAATCAAATTGTATTTTGTTAGTTTGTCTAGAATTAATACAATGCATTTCCACCAAGAATTAACAGTAGACACCATTAAAGAAAATTACTACGAGTATTATCATGTGTGTAAATAATATTTTACTCAACATCGGTTGTAGACATTCTACTGCTGGAGCTAGATGAAGGTTTCTTTACAGATAAATTCATTCATATTGGTCTTTAGTTTTGAATTTACGCTGAACTTTACGAACAAATTTATCAGACGACGCTTAAAATCGGATATCATATCTTAGTACCTATAGTGGCGTTGACATTTACACAACTAATAGTATACCTACTTCAATACGTCATTATCTCTTGAGAATGGATTCTGCAACGAGTCCGAAATTTTGTGAAAAGAAGAAGTAAGAATACACACGGTGACAACAAAAAAATCTATTACAATGACAAAAAACCGTGAAAGTCTGAAACATTATATTTATAAAAGATATTGAATAAAATAGTGTTCTATATATAGAGAAGTAGTCTACATATATGATATTTTATAAAATTAATTCTTAGCCCATGGAGAAGGCATTTATTGTTGGTATTGAACAACAAACTGAAACTTGCTTTAGCGGTTTTGATGTAAACTACATAAAGCCTCATTTTTATTTTCAATATATTATCTAATCATGAAGAAACACATTCTATATATTACAAAAACGCGCGTTTTAGTAAGCAGCTACATGTTTTTATATAAAAAAACTATTAGTACATCATCATGACTACACATTTTATGCAAGGAAGTAGGAACTATTACAATATATTGCTAAGTTTTCATCAGTATTAAGAGTTCTATAAATTAATATTTAAAGTATTGTTAATGTATTTTTTAATAAGTATGTTTTATATAATATTTTTTTTATATACAATATACCCAAGCGTTCTCTTATAAGCCCGATGAATGCATTTCATTTTCGTTATATTATGTTAAATTCCACGAGATTATGTAACAAAAAAATTTAAACAATCATTATTCACATGAACAATCGTGTTTTCTGTTTTATATTAGATATTATGTATGGGACATTTTCACTCATATGAAGGATGCAGCAAAACGAATTAAATATTGAGTACTTCTTAAGAATGTCGAGGAAGAATTTGACACCCTGGAAATATTTTTTTGGGCAACTCGACATTTGAAAACAACTCTGTTTTTAAGTACTTAAAGTAGTTAGTTTAAGAACTTCAAACTTGCCAGCAGACGGAACACAGGAAACGCAATGTTCTTCATATTGACGAGTGTATTCAGATCCAAGCTACTATCTTCTGGAAAGTGACCGAGAAACCATTGTTTCGTATGAGTGTTAAATCTGGAAAACTAAGTAGAAACAAAAGAATGCTATCAAAGTATTCGAAAACAAAATTCTCTGAGGAATAAAAAATAATAGGTACAATCAGTTAAAACCAAAGGTCGCCAACACCGTATTTAAAAATATACGTTCAGTATTTTCCTTTTATTTACTCCCAATGTCCAGAATTCCACACCAAACAGGAGGAGGTTAAACGTAGAGCAGGAAAAAGGAGATATGTCTGAAAATTAAAAAGAAAATGAGATATGCAAAATTAACCGTAATGCATAGCTGTATACCTAAATAAAATAGAATGGGAACGGGTTGAATCAACGCCGTTGAATAGTTTTAATACATTTTACACAGGACAGTAAAAATTCACATGCGTTGACTTAAACGCAATCTTCTTTTACTTTCCTAAAAAGTAGTGATTTTAGACTTATTCTCTTATTCACGTAATTTATTGGTTGTATATTATCAGATACCACAATGGTGAATTTTAGATTTCTATATCTTTTGGCACTGATAAATTGAGACATCCAGGCAGACGAGGAGAATGTGGAAATTATATAAGTAAGTGATACATAATGAAGCATATAATATATAAATATACGTTGTGTATACGGTGACTATATTTTATAATAAATAGGAAACATGTTAAATTTATTGGAAGCTTTTCTGATTTTTTAGAATTGTCTGTAAATTTTATTTTAAAAAAGTATTTCCGCAAAAAATGTTTCGTGATGTCTACATATCGTATATTATGAGATTTTTTTTCACAAAGTTTTTCCTGTTATGTCAGGTTTTTTTACGAAATCAACAACTATTTTTTACTTAATGCTACCTGCGTAATATTTTTATCTATCAAAAATGTTTCCTTCAGAAAAGGTTCTCGCAACAACAAAAAAACCGGAGCCCCTTTTCATTTTCACTCAAATTTTCCAATATCTAAGGAGTCAAATATTTTCTCGTGTTCGGTAAAAATACCGTATATACGATTTTGAAATTAAAGGACAAAAATGAGTTTTTCATAAAAAAAAAATATCTTAAGGACACCATGCTCAAATAAACCACGGTCGTCTTAAGTAAAGGACGAATGGTCACCCTAGTTATATCGTGTAACTTGTATTTATATGAAACGTCTGTACTTTTACTCACAGTGTGACGATGCTTGAAGTTCAATATGAAGTAAATTACGGGTCAAGTTAATAAATGAATTTTACTTCACTGGTTTATTTCATTACCCATGTAAGGGCATGAAGCATGGCGTGAAGTCTTTCAACTAAATTGTTATAATAATTAATACTACACACATTGAAAGTTTTTATTGCGATTTTGCAATATTTTTTTTTCTTTCTAGTTTTTGGCCTTCATAGAATAGAATGTCTATGTCTATTAATTAAGTACGCATATTTTTTTTTTAAATCGAATGCATACACCGGTGGTTACTTAAATTAAATCTAATATTTTGACATAAGTGGGCGTCTACGTGAAAGATAATTGGCAACATTTTTAATGGCGATTCTTTATATTATATAGGTGAACTTGATTTAATAATTGCCGTATTATGATAAAAAATAATTATTAGTATTTCCCACGTTAGTTCAATAATTTTTCTATCTCCTCCGAATTTTTATCACAATAAGATGATCCGTATTTTACTTTCTATATTTAAAAATTATAGATATTAATTTCATTAGAAAATGGACATTTCTGGTGAATAATAATTTCACAAAAAAGTATTTCACTGGTAGTTAATGGTGCATACATTACAATATTGAAGTGTCTACTTTTTGTATTTATTTGAGGCAGGAACCTCGTAAATAATAAAATATGAAGATTAAAAAAATATTTATACCTTATTAATTAATAATAATATACTAATCAATTACTTCTTATAAAGTACTTTTAATACAAAAGTACAAAAGTCTGTGCATACAGTAATTTGTAGTCGTAATATTTAAAGTTTATTGAACATAATTTTATTAATAATCACTAATTATAATATAACACCTCTTTCATAACTGTATAATTGGTACTTTATTATAAAATATTTAACGTTTAATAAAGTATCAGATTGGAGTGTTTTATTTATTTTATTAATTTTTAAATAATGCGGCAACCATGAAGTTAACAAAAATATCGTAAAAAACCCCTGACATTAAAACAACATTATTTTTCGTCTGGGATCAATTTGTTTGCGGTGGTAAATTTTCAGTGAATCGTTTTAGTGTTTTATGATTTATTCGTTCTCGGTAACGTTTTTATATTTGAGTTGTTCTGTCACGCTAAACTTGTCGTCTACTTCTCGTATAACTGGAGACTTGAAATTTTGTTTGAGGTGATAACACAAATACTCCTTACATGTAAAATATCTTCTTTGTTAATGACGCCATGGATCTGAAACCAGCACTTATAGATTCTAGATAGAAATATAAAAAATACGTCACCATAATAGGTATCGTAGATTTAATTTTCGAGATAATAAAACTTACTTTGCATTAGTGCACGCCATCGTCTTGCAAGGTAGTGAAACGTTGGACCTATTCTATTTGTTATATTAAGATGACTAGATAAGGAATCATTAACAAAGTCAAATATTGTTAAATTCTATCAGATAACAAAGGAATTTGATCCCAAGCGTCACATCAGTAATAATTATAACAACGTATAATTTTTAAAGCAAACTTATATTCTTAAATAAAAATGATTCATTCTTTTTTGAATAGTCATTGTTCTATTGACATGTTCAATACCTCCGTTTACGCACTCAAGCACGGCATTTAATGATTTTGATGTTGTCTACCTACTCAACTCGTTTTCATAATTTGATATGCTGCCTTTTTGTAGTTTTTCTTTTTTTATTTCTAATTTGACAATACATTGTATTTTGTTATACATTATATTTTAACTGGCTGTAATGTCGTATTATTATAATATATTATATGTACTCTGTTTTACAGTTAAATTTTATATATTTTGTTTCATAGTAAAATAAAATAATAATAAAAGTGTAATAAAATATTAAATAACCCATTAATGTCATTATCATTGTCGTTGAGTGAAAATTTGTGAAAAACAAGTAAAATATTACTTACTTCCTTTGATGTATAATGTGTTGTAAATATTTTTATTGTGATATTATGTATTGCCATAGAGAATTTATTGATATCGTCTATGACATAATACAGATTTTCATCGTCAAATAAATATTCAGTATTTTATTTTATTATTTTATTGAACGACTTTGATTACTTAATGGTGATGATGATAAAATATTATGTATTGATATCGACATTCGTTATCTAATTAATTAAAACCGGAACAATGTTTTATGTATGATGGGAAAAGATGCGTGAACGATTATATCATTTTAATCGTAACTCTTGGTATAAAAAAATGATTAGTTGATCGTTGCCACGTCATTCAACACATGGTTAGGCACGCAACCCATTGAATCTGCATTTATTAAATAATTTGAGTACAAAGTTACAATTAATATTTTTAGCAAATAATTATAGAAATTGAATGTGTAACAATTATAATACATTGTTGCATTTAACAGTTAAGTAAAGTTAGTCGAGTGTTAAACAAAATACAATAAAACACTGAAATTTTAATAATAAGATTTTATAGGTAAATTGTTATGTAGTGAATACCATCTGATAAAACTATTTTTGTTTCATAACGAAGCCTATTCTAGGTCAAGTCGTGATATTATATATTTTTAAAATTATATCCAAATCACATTTATTGATACTCTGTAATCAAAAAAATGTACGACTATTTTTAAATTTGTTAGATTGTTGGTTATTACTGATTCGTTTTCTGATGTACCTGCTCTATTAATTGTGGTTAAGTTTTGATAACTACAAACATTCTTTCCCGTTTATTGTAAGATGCTGTAAATTTTTGAAAGCTGATGAGAATGTAAATAAATAAAATTTATAATAAAAAGGTAAGTAATAATATGATGACACATTTCAACCAAATAACTCTCATATGAATTAAAGTTTTTATTTTAAAAATATTACGTAGGTACTTATGTAATTTTTTTTATAATTAAAAAAAAACTTTAAATTGCCGTCGTATTGATTCTATAAACGTATTGCTTAATTACTTGGACTTACTGGTACTTTTGAAAATTTTCAGTATATTGTGTTAATTTGTATGTTTCGTAACTACCTCATTAGATGTTCCTAAAAGAACAATATAGGTATCCATTATCCAATATCTATATATCATATCCCGCCTTAAAGGTGGAAACGGTGTCTGATATAATGTAATGATAATGGTATGATGGTTCTAGCATGTTTTCAATTGGATACATTTGGAATCAAGTAAGGCCTACTTTGATGCACCACTGCATTTACATTTTCGTATATCTTCGCTCTTAGTTTAGGTATAAAATGTGACATCACAAAAAACCAAATTAATAATAATATTTTTCTGAGAATAAAATATTATATGAGAACATAGTACCAAAATCTATGGTTTTCAAACTATAGGGTGAGAGTTGCCATAGTTTAGAGAAGAGGGTAAAGTATTTTATAAAACTGTGTGAGACTGTCAGGAGGGTCAAAATACAGAAAACCGGTAACAATACTGAAAAATAAATATTTATTTTCTTTAGTGACATTCTGTAAGGGTAGGCAGTCGTGCGTTGCATAGAGGTGTCACATTTAAATAGTAATGAACGAAGGAACAAATAAAAATAATATAACTTTTGAAAACAGTGTCGATTTTCAATGAAGCAGACGATGCGGTTACTTCATTAGAAATTATCGATACTATCTTAGTTCAAAAAATAATCGAAGCATAAAACATCCTAACAACAGTGACATGGTTTATCGCACAGTCAAATATTTACAATGGTGTCTCCAAGACTATTAGCGCCACATACCTTCACGAACCTAAAACCACCACTGTTTGTGAGTAGGATTCGTGGACGTGCTCTAATTCTCGGTAGATGATGTACCTATATAAATTTAAAGATTTTAAGATTTATAGCCTAATATAAATAATAATATAGGTTAATACTGTCCGACAACAAGAATTTCAGCGATAACAGGAAGTCGCTGTAGTCGCATATAGAAGACTTCACAGTGACATACTTGTCATGGCGGCAACGCGTGCTAGAGGCGTGTTTAAATAATGTATAGGGTCTCTTTTTAGATGCGACTCCTTTTCTTCTTTGTAATAAATAAAAAATTGACTAATAATTGTTTTAACACCACTCTTGATCATTTTAGACATATTTTTAATATGAAAAGCTTCAAAATACGTAAATTAATAGATCCGTACACCACGGGAGCGTAAAATGAAATGAAAAATTTGGGGGCGTTCCTCATTTGAAAACGGAAGTGCGATTAGCTTTATTGGAGGTGATTGTTAGTTCACAGTTTTAACACTTGGACAAGAAGTTATTGTTCGACAGTAGGTGCCTAATAATTTTTCAAACAATCTGAAACTAAAAATGTGAGGAGGCAACATTCGATCTTTGACTAATGACGGCACTGATATTTATTAAGTATCTACATTCTGATGTTTACATTGTGATTTATTTATCATACCATTTCATGCGTACTTAGTGAGAATGTTGTGAATATGTTTATAATATCTTCTTATTCCCTTCCTGAAGAAAGTCGGCAAACATTATTTCAACGCAAATAGTCAAGCCCGTGTTAAACATGCGTATAGAATGTGTAAAATGACACCTGCTTTCCAACTTATTGTATTGTACCATGTATGATGAGTCACTTGCTAGTTAATTAATGTGTATTGTACCTTTTGTAGTCAATATTACGGGATTTTCCGCTTAATTACTTCGGAATTGTCAATTATATTCAGTAAGAAAGAAAAAAACTATTTACATAATCTGATATGAAACAGTTGTAAACACAATATTACGTGGTTTTCAAACTTTTGTTTCCCTTCATCCTCGTTTAACGTCTAGAGGCGTCAGGTTATATGAAAGTATGGTGAAGCAGGCAGGTTATATAAAAAAAAGTATGGCGAGGCAGGCTGGTAATCAATTTGCAGCAAAATTAACATTAAGAGCATACTTCAGTGAAACGTCAAATAATTTTCAACAGTAGGTGCGACGAAATTTCTCATTAGTCGCCAACGGGAGACCGACAGTCGAGGTGTCTGCACTTCGATTTGTTTTGTCATGGCGTCGGATGAAAATATTCTTAAATCGTGTAAAGATGACTAAAAAACTTTACGTATTTACTTAAAAAAGAAAACATGTCAATGAATGTACTATTATTATTAGTAATATAACAATAAATATAACATTAAATGGACGCATGTTGGATTTTTATGTCAAATTATATTTCGTTCGGCACGCGTTATTTCCATAATCCGCGCATCGCCTAGCCACGATCTTTTTAGACCTTGCCTCAGCTGAAGTATAGCCTTAACATTATTAATTATATGGGTACGTTATAATAACCAAAAAAATCCTTGGTGATGCCCTGCATTTTTTTTTATCGCGTCGCTATTTCTCGTAAGTTGTCGGCTATTGTTGGCCTGCTTCATTTAGTTGTATGAGGATGCCGATTCCTTACTCTCTTTTTATTTAATACCTCTATGTTTAACGTTCATTTTGGTTTATTACCATTACCATCGAATACTTAACTACTCAGAGAGAAGTCGTCATAAATATAGTGAAGATTCATTGAGTTCTTGCTATTTATAAACGATGTTAATTATTATAAAAAAATATAACCGGTTCTGCATAATAAGTTTTTATTTTTCAAAAGTATTGTTACATGACAGTTCAGGGTATCTTCCTCTGCCGATGTAAAGTAAGATGAAAAATAGGCTGGTAGGTACCTATCTAGAACGCGTCTCTTTATTATCTTTTTGAAAATAATATATTGACCATAGTATACTGGCCATGAAATATAAAAAAAATCAAATGTTTTACGACGCCACTCAAAATTAATCACTCATTTTGCACCAAGCGCACTATATTTATTTGAATATCCTTGCCTTATGTATCGATTAACTGATTCTTTATTTTAGTCTTTATCTTTAGTTTATCATAAAATGGATTGTCGATCTCAATGTCAATATTATTATCGGCGCGTTAAGCGTTTTAAATGAAAAAATATAGATGAAATATTACAACAAACAGTGGGTATTTTTATTGAATTGCATGAATATAACTGATGAAGTATACCTTGATATAAACAATATGCATTTTTATTAATATAATACCGTTTTCTCAAATAATGACCTTTTACTTCTTATAAGTAGAGAGAAGTCGTGAAATATTATACCAGATCGTTGCCAATACATATTCTCATCTTTTTCAATATTAATAAAATACGCATCAATCTTTAGATTTATGTAAGCAATGACGGTTAAATTGTAGTATTAATACTATATAATATGTGGCTTTATTGTAAAACTAATATACCGTTTTTTAATGAGCTTTTACAAACCAATCGACAGCAATTGTATTTGGGTTAAAGTATATGAGACATAATTAGCTATGACAAATATTTGTGAAACACTGCAGAAGTAAAAACTAATATGGCGGTAGTCACTGACTTAGGGATATTCTCTTATATTTTTATATAATATGGACCTCCACAGTGTGAGGCAATTGCTCAATAATCATATATTAGATCTATACTCTGATTTCATCCAAAAATTGAAAAACAATATGTGTATTTGCCAGACCCAGGATTCGAACCTGGGACCCGCGACGCTAAAAACCGACGCGTAGGCCGCAATTAAGTTATTTTACTCATTTAAATAATTTATATATGCAAATATATTAAATGTGGCTTTATTTATAATATGTATCCGATATGAAATTGTAAGTTATTTATATAATTGAAAATGGTATGTTGTGAAGTAGATTTTATTTCTATCAAATAAAATATCAAAACCTCAGTACCGGTCATAGGTCAGATTAATTTAGAAAACAATAAAAATAGTGGAACCCCAGGAACTCCGGAGACTATAAGACGTTTTTCCAATTTCGATTTGGAGTTATAAAGGTTTGGAATCAATGGTTCTTGTCAAGATTCCGATATCAGAACAATAAAAGGGTTCTCGAGGTTTCAAGGTTTGGTTCCGATTTTATTTACAGCTCTGGCTTTTACCCGATCACAAATAGATTTATTCATAAACTATATAAATAGTTTATAATATACTAGTTACATATAGGTATTTTATTAATATTTACTGAAGTAACTGCTTTCTATATGGGGATTAAACTAACAACAGACCTCAGTAAATTCAGTCAAAGTACAACGATCTTTTAACGTCTTCTAAGCAATTACTGTTCTAAGTAAAGAAGGCATTTCGAAACCATATCCGGGAAGATCACCGCCGTATCTATTTCTATGATTATTTTATCAGTTTCGTGGGGTTATTTATTATTTAACGTTACGTAATATTTTCTATTCAAAATTATCATTTCTTATGCAGGTAGGTAGGTACACCGTGCGTGTTGCTCACTTGGGATTCCACATTTTGAATTCTTTGAAAGCATGTTGAATAATACATCCGGTTTAAGTACCCAGCTTGCCGTACCTAACAACATTGAAATGTCTATGCTATAAATTTAAAAAAATAATACTGATGAACGATCGATTTTTATTTTTTATTATTGTCAAAGACAACATAATAATATATTTTGCCGGTATATTATTACCTAGGATGAAAAGATAGTAACGTTATATCCATATTTTACTGTTTGTTAAGATATTTAAACATATTGAAGAAATCCTTTATAAATTCTTCAATATAATTAAAGTTACAATTTTGCCCATAGTCAGAGCATATTGTGGACTTCCAAATACCAACAAGCTTTTTTTACAAGAGATAATGAAACATACATTTAATAAAACACAATGTATTTGTTGCAAGACCTGTACCTACAGGCTCATGACCCTTGTGTTCACTTTACTACTAATATGGGGCTATTGATTATAGAGTATCTACATACCATAGTGTGTTATTTTTAGTTAACATAAATATTGATACTGTAGATTGAAGGTTGGTTTTAAATTCAAAACTTTCAGATTTTCTTTTCTATTTACTATTTATGAAACTAGCTCATTTTACATATTATGAAGTGTGCAAGTTTGATTTTTTTTAAATATTAGTTTTTCGTAAATAGTAAATATATCATCATCATCAGCCGGGGTCAATCCACTGCTGGATGAAGGCCTCCCCAAGCTTTCTCCAACTCTCTCGGTCCTGTGTCGTTCGCTGCCACGTATTTCCGCCGAACTTTACCAGTTCATCAATCCAGCGGCTTTTAGGGCGACCCTGTGGCCGTTTCGTACCCCTTGGGTACCATTGGATGACGGCATTTGTCCAGCGGCCGTCCTTTCGGCGAGCAATGTGCCCCGCCCATCTCCATTTCAGCTGTTTGGCAACGTCTATTACCTCGCGTACTCTTGTCTGCTTCCTAAATATATGAAACACGTATAATATATAGGTACTACAGTATAGTATAGAAATGAATATATATATAAACAAAATTATTCTACCTATAATAATACATGGTAATATAAATTAAAATGTTTTATGATTTATTCAATTAATTTGTAGTCATAGAATGTGATAGAGATCTGAGTCTACTCTTACATATATCTTTCTTTTGTTAATGAATGAGTGTGCCATATAAATGAACTCTACCTACATTGCAATACGGGTTGTATGTTTTAATAATATTGTCATCCCATTCAGCTAACTCGGTTGCGGGTGTCCGCTGAAACATTGTCATATTTTAAGTTATTTAAAAATGCACTCTCCCTACATTGCCATAAGAAGCATTATTGCAAATTGGGGTTTATTACTTCACATGGTTGTTGTATTATTCTGCTAACGCGTCTACGGATGTCCGCCAAATTTTATTATAAAGTTACGTATTACCTATATTGCGATAATGTGATTGTTGATTATTGAAGATTTTCGCCAGACGCCTTTGACCTATTCTAAAATACACCATGGTTCCTATTATAATAATAAATTAATAATTTCAATAAATAAATACAAACTGGATAGCACATTAATAACTATCTATAATTCTACAAATGTTTAAAAATACATTTTTTTAAATTATTATTATAAGCGGTATTAAGGTAGCTTCTTTTATTTGTAAGTTTTTTCAATAAATAATCAAAATATATTATATTAAACATGTTTTCAATTAATCTGTGTAGGTAGGTAATTAAAATTGGCAATAATCCTTTCATTTTAATGTCAACCAATATTACAGAGACATCTGATTGGATTTTTTATTACATGTAACCACCCATGGTAGGTAAGTAGGTATATATTACGTGTGATGCAACAATAGATTCTGATATGAGTAATTGATTCCCTAGCATGGCAACAACCTCGTTGTCCGAAAGAATTTATAAGAAGATCTTATCTTATATAATAAATAATTGAAGTCTCGTGTCCCTAAACTCTTCCACGTGTATCGGTTTAAGAAAAAAAACTTCCTCGCTTTTTTGTCTATTTATTTATACAGAGTGATACTAAAAACCCGATCTTGCTTTTATCGGTTTCTACATAATAGACGAGTGAGGTTTAAATGCTGATAGCTATAATTCTGGAGGGCTTCAAATCTGAAATTTTTGTACGTTTTACTATCCACACACGAGATTGGTTTGTTATTTTTGTGGGATGTATTGATCTAAGTCGGTTTTGTGAATAACTAATAAATATGACCGACGTCGGCCATGTTCAAAATAAATAAACTTTTAATAGTGTTTGTTGTCAGTTTTATCCCCTATAAGTATTATTTATCTATAAGTTATTCATTCATTCATTCGTCTACGTCTACAGTCTACACTCTACAGGAATGAGTAAAAATGTAAGCGACCATTATAGAAAAGGCACGTCCAGTGCGTCGATCACAGGATGTATTTTGTTCGATTGCACTACATGGAACTGAGTCGTGAAGATATAAAAGGCGTGCATATTCAGTTGTAATATAATATAATTTTATTGTGATTTTGGAGAGAAAACATTAATAATTCCTATTTCTATTTCCCTAATCAGTTTAATTCCTTATCATTAATAATTCCTGAAAGTCGTTTTCCACTTAACAATGAGTAAGCCCGTGAGACTATCACTTGACTCGTATTGCATAATTATTATCGTCCTACTACGTAAAAAGAGGTATGAAAAGGAACGTGTGAATCCCTGCTCATTAAAATGAGGCGTAGTACACCTTACCGTTGTGCAGTAGGCCCTTTTTTTCTTTCTTTCGACCATGTCCGATCCTAATAAGATCATATGGGCCTCCACAGACTAGAGATTTGTATTGACAGATTTTGTTTTTTACGAGAAATAGATGTCAGCCACTTGCTCAACCTATTAGGTCCATACCCTGACACACACAAATTGAAAAACAATATGTGTACTTGCCAGATCCAGGATTCGAACCTGGGACTCTCGGCGTTATAGTCCTACGCTTAAGCCGCGCGGCCACCGGCCAGTTTTACAGCAGTATATTTATTTGACGATGTGGGTAATGAGTGCCCAGCACATGCCTAGTGTTATATTAGAATATTTACAGAACTAAGATTAGGTACTGTCAGTAACAACAGTTAACTTCTTCTTCTTCTTCGATGGCGCTACAGCTCAAGTCGAGCCCTGGCCTCCTCCACCGCTGTCCTCCAGCCGGAACGGTCCTCCGCACGTCTTTTCCAGTTCCTGATTTTTAGTATCTGGTTGGCATCTTTTGTAACATTATCACCCCATCGTGTGCGTGGATTTCCCACTGGCCTTTTCCCTCCTGGGTTTCAGTTAACGGTTACTTATTAGTTATTATTATATAATTAGGCTACAGTTAACAGTTAACATTGTACCTTATTTACTAATGACCATAACGGTCGTAATTACATAAGCTTCGTTGAAAATCTTCAGTGAAAATAGTCAATGGATTGGGTTAGGTTAGATTAACAATGATCCCTTAAAAATCTGTATAATAAAAACACCCACTCTTCACATTGACGATGAAGAACAACGATCATAGTATATAATTAATCAATAATAATATAACGTAAGTATATTATAGTGTTTCTTTCTAGCTGTGATAAAAAATCTGAAAAAAAAGAAAAAAACTGTTTTTTTTAATTTTTTTATGCAAATCCTATTGAGATAAATCCATTGATTTATACGAATATGATATAAATCGAAAATTATTTTTTTTTAATAACCCATCAATAGAATATATTTTAGAGTATGAGTTATGTATTACGATATTGATCGACATCATAGTTACAGTAGTGTAAAGTAATGTTATTTATATTATACGAAATACATTTATTATAATATATTGATTATCTGATGACTAAATAAGACAATTATTGCAAGATTCTCTACCTCAATCAATGTTTTATGTAACTAAGTATATAGTTTTAGATTTGAAGTACTCTAAAATGGACATAAGTTTCTTTATTATTAGAATATTATACACGTGATGAAAGATCTTACCTACTTACTTTTGTCCATCATATCCAATTTCCTATTAAAATGAACTATGGATATTGTGAAAGCTGTACTTAAGTGGCCACGTAACACTTGCTTTGAGTACAATTTATTGTCTTTATAGTGGATAGATTACACGTGAAACATACTTTGTTTGGTTAAAGAATCTTTATAACCACCATGATATATTATGTCTATGTGACTCTAAAATTAATTGTCCAGGCATATCGTGAAGAGAAAATAGCTTTTTAAAATTGTAGTCATATTTTGTATCTGATATTTTTGTAGATACCACTCTTCAAGCATTTATTTAAAATGCAATATAACAATAAGTATAATCTATATAAGTAAAAAAAATAATTTACTTACCTGCTGGAAAAATTAAAATTTGGTCACAGAATATTAATTAAAATATTTTCATAACGTGACGTAATAAGATAGACTCTATGGGCAATTATTTTTAAGTATTTGATCAGGGTCGGTCTTAGGAAATAAGAAACCCTATATTTCTTCCAAATTTAGATTCTTAACTTCAAATTGCAAAACATAGTTAATGCCAGATCTTGTAAGAATAAAAAAGATTTCGAAATTATCGTTATTCGTCAGTATTACGGATGATAGATTGTTTTAGGATCAATTCTATTTATAAATATTATCTAGTCTATCTGGTTGGCTAGTGGTTCAGGTTCACTTCTGCCTAAGAAAATTGAGGTATACGGTATAACTAAATTAAACTCCTTTTTACTCTTACAATTTTTTCTTGTCATTTCTTTTTTGTTATTTTTCTTGTCATCAGTAAAAGTAACTAAAACTCTGGGTTCTATTAAGTCTAATCAGTCTAATTGCCTAAGACCGGGCCTGATTATTATAATATTATGAATTGCAAAGAAATTTCCCATCGCAGCGAGAGCAGATGTTACAACTCAATGGGAAATGAGATGATTACTAAAACTATTTCATTTGAGTTAATAACCTCATTAACTGTCATTCTGGCTGAAATATTTGTACGCCATAAAATTCAATATATACGGACCCAAGTTATTTTTTCATTATCTTGATCTATCTAGGTCTAGGGGTCACCAAACTCTTGATAAATAAGGGCTAAATATGAAAAGCACATCAGATTTTGATTTTTTTTAAAAGATCCATATATATATATTTAGCGTGATCTCCTATCAGGGGGAAGAAGAAATGATATGATAGCTTGGAGGTAATAGCAGCAGATGCTATTTTGATACACATAATAATATGAGCCTTACTTGCCATTCCTAGTATAGTAATTCATTCGATAATTTTCATTCGATAGATCTATTATAGCTGCTCACTTATGTTGTGTTATCACATTGCATTTTCTTTCTACAACTGTAGGTTCGAAAATTGCCTTACTTTATGATAAGTAGGATTTGGATTTGTAGCCTATACGGGTGACGTTGAAACGCGGTTGCCAAAAGCTACATCGATAAGTAGGGTTTGATAATACGTGACTCAGACATACAATATATTGCAGACGCAACCCGTTAACCAAAATTGTATATTGGGGAATTATTTTAATTATATAGATGAATATAAATGAATATAAATGAATGTAGAATATCGAATATTTACATTAAATTCTACAAAATGTTTGTTTAGTGAGTTTAGTCGATAGCTACTTATGTCTACCACAAGATTTTCACTAATCACTAAAATACTATTTATTTATCTATTCTGCTACAATTAATTTTCACGTAACTGTTTTTCGTTTTTTTTTAAATTTCTTATTCGATTTTATCATAAATCATTTTCAAACCATTTTTAAATTGACGAGTAAATAGGTACTTTGTTATTAGTGCGTCCCTTCTTGGTACCTATCCAAGAAATATCTTGCGTCTAATCCAATTTGGTTGGATTGTCGATTTTGCCTAATCACCGCTTTATGCGTAATCCCATTAAGCCCCTCGTGGTTAGTATTTTAATTAAATCTTTTGAAAATTTAAAATTAAACCATCCGAAAAAGATTAAAATATTTAATAAAAAATATAATAAATTATTTAAATATTATTATTATTAGGCGCCCGTGATTGATCAGTAAAAGAGTAGGTATCCGCTACTGAAGACGTGGGTCGTGAGATTAAATCCTATATCTGGAAAATTTACATCAATATAATAATTATTATAATATTTCCCGTAAAAAATAAAACAGCAGACGTCGGATTGCAGAGCCAATGAAAAAAAAATTATAATTATTAGAAATATTTTGAATAATATGATAATGTAAAAATATTTTAAATGTGATTAGTTAATATTAGATGTAGAAATAAAAATTAAATATTATGTAAACTATTTTCCATATTTTATTAATTGATAATATTATATACTTACTTAATATAATCTCATGAACACTTCTGTTAAAATTCATCAATTAAGTCTATTTGTGATGACGTGTAGGCAAGTACGTTATAATAGATCAGAATTCTCAAATTTGTCTATGTCCGAACCACCATAAAATATATTTTTTTGCACCCCTTAGAAAAATTAGGTAATATTATTGAAAATATGAAGTAAAAAAAAATAAATAATTGAACGACCTAAAATCTAAATAAAACGAATCGAACCTTATATAAGACTATTAACTTAGTACATGAACGGAAATGTAAATTTAGGGACAACATTATACAGTGCTCGTAACCAAGGCTCCTCCAAAGCTTTGCTTTCAAATTCTATTTCAGGAGATTGCTTTGTCCGCAAATTAATATGATCGGCCTCTGGATTTTCACCATCTATATGCACATATTCTAACCGGATTTGTATTATTTTCTAATAATTTCATACTTGTCTTCTTTGTTGCATCCCTAAAAGTGCAAGCACCAGGTTGTTTTAAAGAGTGGTATAATTTTTGTATTAATTGCATTAGATTCTAAGGATACCATCTATACTTTTGGTTGTGATTGTCGCAAGAAAAGTATATAATATGTCACCATAGTAAATGGTGATAGGAATTGAAATTAATATAATATTATGTCCCGTTAGAATTTTGACATGAAAATTTCCTCTAAATAAAACTATACGATCGATACAGGTATTGTATAAAAATATTGGACATCGACTATGTATGCATGATATCACTCAAAAGGCTGATGACGCCTAAGTTTTCATTAGAGTCTGTGTCAAGGATCTAAATATTTGTTGCACAAAAGATACTAGAGTAGAGTAGAAAAAATCGTGTTTTATAAAGTAGGCTAAAAGTCACTCGACACATAAATATAAAATTTTCTGAGGTCAAATATTTATCAAAAGCATCCTTGTCTCCATTGTCAATGTCAAGTATTTGTTTCGTGTGGACCAGTGTGTGACCTCGAGACACGTATTTCATTATAATAAATGAATTCATTATTAGAAAATAGTATTAACCATCTTATTTACGTCGATTATTTGACTACAGTATGTTTTCTCAATTTAATAATATTAGTATCGGTCTGTTTATGTATCTCTTAGTCTAAGGTCAGCTTTGGAAGTTTCTCCAAGAGTGAGGTATTATTATATGCAGTCAATACCTTCAAGTGACTAGTAAGCCTAGCAATAAAGCTGCGTGTCTAAACCAGGAAGCGAACGAGGATGTTATTAATGAATATATTATGTATATAGATAGATGTCAGTACCCATCAATTTCTTGTATTTTGCATAAATAATATGTCTGAATTTTCTGAAAATTTCTTCAGGTGCTTTGAACTAAATAAACATGCACTCGTAAAAGCGTCGAAGACATACCTTTACACAAATCTATACAAATTCTTGGACAAATTGGGATTCTAAAATAAGTCTGTATTATCTCTCTCTAATTACGAAGCTTCTAACCTTGAAGATATTTCCCAGTAACTGGGTGATCTGCGGTGTTTTATAATTATATGAATAATGGTTGTAATTTTTTCAATTGATATCAAGGTACTGATATTACTAACACGATACATATCTTGTGTCAAAATCATTTTAAATATAATTTTGGCATATTGGTACTTGCCAATAAGTAATTAATATAACACGTGCGTTAGAATACAGTATTTTTTTTTTTAATTTTTCTAACAGTTAAGTTTGTAAAGCATTACCAAGATATACATTACAAATAATAACAATTAAATTATAATAAATGAAGACTCTGGAAATAATTTATGTTTCAATATAACATAGTACATAAGCAGAAGAAAGTAAGATAAGTTGAGAAGTTGCACTGGCTGGTATTCTAACATAGCAACCGGTTGTTGAGCGTGACACAGTTAGCAGATAAGTTACGTTTAACTGAAATATCTTATATATTATTATTGTACTGCTAAAGAATCTCACAATGTTACGTAATTATTTTGATAAGAGTAAATTATTGTAGGTTAACATTGGATATTGCAATAGGGCATATAATTTGGAATTTTCACACCAGCGGGGTTTTTATAGCAGTGGCGATAATCGTGCAAACAGGCGATGAGCATGCAGATTATTTATTACCGTGGAAATGTGCGCGTCTGAGTAGAAAATTATGCCCGCAGACATAAAACATAAGGTAACGATGTGAATGACAGTAAAAATTATGCTATAAGTTGAAAGGTAATATTCATAATAATATCATTAACATCGTTAAACAAATTGACACCAAATAAGTTATGATTTCGCTGAATAAAGTATTTGCGGATATCTTAAGGTTTAAGGTTGTTAAAAAAATTGAAAACAGGACCTGAATAACTAATACTCTGAGAAGAAGAGGTGATGACAACAGGTCCCAGTAAAAAAAGCATAGTTCATAATATTATCTTCATTGAATAGTATTTCGTCAATATCTTGAACGAAACATATTAATATGTTAATACGTTTTCCAGCCATTGCCGTATCATACGTTTTGACAGACGCGGCAGTAACTGTAGCCTAAAGCAGGGCTCCACAACCGGTGTGCCGTGAGACGATGTTAGGTGTGCCGCGGTGCATTGCACCAAAGAAAAAAACACAAACAATTTTGTTTATTATACAATACTTACTTAATAGCCAAATTTGCGTACATGGCTGGTAATATATTTGAGCACTGGCTGGTCAACCAGATAAGTGAGATACATAAACACAAATTACGAATTTGCTCTAGTAGTAAAAAAATCTCGCCTGTGGCGCTATTTTACTACACTGGTGTTAATATTTTGAAACATGCGATTGTAGGATACAATTTATTATTATGTGACTCGACAAATAATAAAATTTGTATTCTTTACCCGACAACTAACCATAATTTAAGTGGATGAATTATTAAATACAAAAAAAAACGCTGAACATACAACCGATACCATTATTTTTCCTCAAACACCATTTTGAACAAGGCTATTTTAGAGTATCACACTGTTTTTAACCTTAGAGATAGATAGGGGGGCGCCAAAGATCTGGCCTGGGGTCCCCCTTTAAGATGTGGGGTCCATGTTTTGGTGTATACATTGTTTTACGTGTGGTGTGCCGTGGGTGAGAAAAGGTTGCGGAGCGCTGGCCTAAAGCGACAAGTACACCGCGTAACTACCAATTTAGTTGCAAACGCCAAGCATTTTTTCCCAATATTAAGTTTACTTTGTGAGCTTGGTGATTATCCCCGAATTTATATAGAAAATGTTGACGAATTTGCGGTTGCCTTGAACTTGAATGTATGAGGCCGCTTACATATTCTGCCAATGTCCCGAATAGAGTTTTGTCGAATGACTATTACTCAAACCTTGTATAAATTATGTTGAAAAAATCTATTCTAGAGTGGATATAGTGATTTGATATGGTAAATACATTTTAAAATTATTATAATTTACTATTAAAAAATGTATCATTGTTTTGTCAAAAATAATATCGACAGTGGAAAGAAAAAAGAGCGTAATCCACACAAATCAAATTTTACAGGAGGCACAAAAAAGTTTTTGTTATGGTTTTTGGTCAAAGTTAAAATACAAATATAAATATGTAATATAATAATAGTGAGTATTTTCCTAATTTAAAATTGCATATTTTATTTATTCATAATGTGATCAGGTATTGTTACCTCATGTTTTAAGGATATATGTAGTTAATTTCCTTTAAACAGAAATGAAATTAATTTTAATGGAAACGGTCACGTGTATTTAAAATAAGAGGAAATACCACGTAGTCTATAATATTATATTGTATATTATTTATTTTGGTAAATAAGTTACACGTAAACAGAAACCTTACAACTACCAATTGTATACAGTTATTTATTCACTTTTTTTATACACAAGTGGTCGGGTCACGGTCACGGACGCTTGTGTCGCTAGATTTCAAAATCAGTCAAGTCCATAGTGGAGGAATAGGAAAAAAACAGCCTTTTGGTTTTGGTTTTCTCATAGTCACGATGGTGAAAGTTTATATTATTTCGATTATAAAATATTTAAAATTAATAAGTTCCACATTTCGATAATGCAGGAATGTTAGAAAGCAGTAGTTCTTCAGCAATTCACAAAAAGTCAAATATACCTAAAGGTGGACTTGGCTGATTTTGAAATCTAGCGACACTTAAACATGTTGTGTTTTTACATCATTAAAATATTATTACTAAAGTTTTTAGGGATAAGAATATGTCCAGCCTGGTTAGAGGGTGAGTAGAGAGTATGGTTACTTGTGGCCTCCGGATCCCAGTATCTTGTTTTTTCAAGCAAAGAGGCAGTATTATCGATTTTAACAGTTTTCCTTACGGTATTCTGCATGACCCCCATATCCTGAAGCGGACCCCTAAGCCAAGATGGTTGGCGGGCCCCCTACCTATCGCTAAGGTTAAGAGACGTGTAATGTCTTACAATAGTGATCTCCAAATGGTATTCTGCGGAACTTCAGGGTTCTGTGTAAAATAAAGGGTTTTCCGAGATTTTTGACATTTTAAAATAAATCAACTTGAATTGTCGGCACGGTATTTTATTATAAAGCAATTATCGCGACCCCCTTTTGTGATAGCCACGGAACATGCGGCCTTTCGCCGTTTTGGATTAAAAGTCGTTTTTATTAGCCAGGAAACACACTAAAAATAATTAAAAAATAAAAGTCTACTTGTGAAATAGCGCTGCCGGCGACTTTTTCTACTATTTACGTGAATTTGTAGTGTGTGTTTATCTCGCTTGAGTGATCCACCCGCCATACCGGACCCCTCCTAAGCCCGAGCCCCCAGACTAGAACCCTGTCAACCCCCCCCCCCTTGTGGGGGCCATGATATTATGTACAAATATTAATAAATGTAAAATAAAACAATAGGTAGAAAGTTATCATTCGAAACAATATAACGGTTTATAAGCCTGATCGATGTATTTTTATGATGCTAACATAGTTTATGTTGCATTATCATAAGTTTGTTATTTATTGTTTTGGAAATATATACCAAATTAAAATGCATTTGTATACATTGTGCCAGCTTCTGACTGATATAATCAGATTCTATTATTCTGTCAAAATGGTTAAAGAAAATTAATCTTTAAAATGAGTAACGCAGTTTTAAAGCGACCTTGACATGAGTTAGCATATTATTTTCTAGTAATAATCATTGTTGCCAATAAATTGCTGCGGGTATATTTAGAAATATTAATAATTCAATGGAATATATTGAACAATGCATTGATGCATCTATTCAGTGGTTCATTGGTCGCCTGAAATCAATCTGAAATTCTTCTGGCCAATCATAAGTACCTACATAGTGAGATACTGTGGCGTAAGGTAATGGCACTAAACTGGACTCAATCTTGCATCAAGGTGTAGCTAATTGATAACCGGCGCTTTATCTTCAAACAAATTTATTTCGGGTCTAATTCATTAAATATTTGGCAAAGCACATTCACAATATGATAATTGTTATACAATATACGCGATCATGCCACGGTCCGCCTGAATAATATCTTCAAAAGTGACCTTCCACTGTGCCTAAAGCGCAAAGTGTTCAACCGGTGTGTGCTTACCGTGATGACATATGCGTGTGAAACATGGACCCCAAGTAAAAGAGAGATCCAGAAACTCAGAGTAGCACAACGTGGTATGGAGAGGTGCATGCTGGGCATAACGCGAAAGGACAAAAAAAGGAATGAGTGGATAAGGAAGCAGACAAGGGTTTGCGATGTAATAGATTTTATTAAAAGCCTTAAATGGAGATGGGCTGGACACATAGCTCGAAGAAGAGACAATCTTTGGACAAATCTAGTCATCCAGTGGTATCCAAGAAGTACAAAACGTCCACAAGGTAGACCTAGAGGCCGCTGGATCAATGAAATGATAAAGTTCTGCGGAAGTACGTGGCAACGCAATGCACAGGACCGAGAGAAGTGGAAGCAACTTGAAGAGGCCTTCATCCAGCAGTGGATAGATTCAGGCTGATGATGATGATGATGATACGTGGTCATAGAATTGAGTTGTAGTATTTTTTATTGAATTGGAGTTCGGATAATACATTATTTTGGCCCGAAAAAATAAGTCAAGAAAAGTTAAATTTTCAATGGAATGTCTGTTTGTGTTCGCAAGGGTGGCGGACGGCAGTCAACTGATTTTTTTCATGTACTTATCTCAAACAATGTCGGAAATCGAAAACAATATTAGGACCTAATACCTGGTATTTGTTTTCGCCGCTTGGGTTTGGTAAAATGCGGCAATTTCAAATAAAATCAAACGGACTCTGCTTTGGTAAATCGATCACAGCTACAATAATAAATATATATAAATAAGTGTCATCGACCTATTATTATGCTGGTAAGCCGTAAGTGCATGTATTATTATATACTAGCTGAAGTACCCTGTTTTGCACAGGGTCGCTTCGTGGTTATATTTATCTTAGATATTTAAAAAATAATAAGAGCCAATTATTTTTTTAATATTAAAATATCTGTGTAATACAATATGGCAATATGACAATAATTCTAATAGGAGTAAAGGTCAAACAAACGAATATTTAATTAAAATCGAATCCAAAATATGAAAACGTTATTAATGTTATTAATATGTAGTAAAAAAAATCAAAATTGGATGTAACAAAAAATAACAAACTTTGTATTTTATATAATTCAGAAACCTTCGCAGGTGTGCGCACAACAACTGAAAAAAGTTTCATCGCAATCGAATGAATGGTATAGGAACGCATACGAATAGAAGAAGAAGATGATTTTATAATTCAGAAATCTTTGTGGGCATGCGCACGACAACTCACCAAAGTTTCATTGCAATCGGATTGATGGTATAGGGACCATACGAATAAAAGAAGATAGAATGAAGAAAAAGAAGATGGTTCTACTAATTCAGAAACCTTTGCGGATGTTACCACAACAACTGACGAAGGTTTCATCGCAATAGGAGTAAAGGTCAAACAAAAGAATACTAAATTAAAATCGAATCCAAAATATGAAAACGTTATTAATGTTATTAATATGTAGTAAAAAAAAAAATCAAAATTGGATGGAACAAAAAACAACAAACTTTGTATTTTATATAATACTAATTCAGAAACCTTCGCGGGTGTTGGCACAACCACTAAAGAAAGTTTCATCGCAATCGGATGAATGGTATAGGGATCATGCGAATAAAAAAAGATAGAATGAAGAAGAAGAAAATAAGAAGAACATAATTGTACTAATTTAGAAACCTTTGCGGGTGTTACCACAACAACTGACGAAGGTTTCATCGCAATCGGATGAATGGTATAGGAACCATACGAATAAAAGAAGATATAATGAAGAAGAAGATTTTTTTCTGACTTAGAAACCTTTACGGGTGTGCGTACAATGACTGACGAAAATTTCATCGCAGTCGGATGAATGTTATAGGAACCATAATAATAATAGAAAATAGAATGAAGAAGAAGATGATAATTTTTCTATTTCAGAAACCTTCGCGGGTGTGCATACAACCACTTACCAAAATTTCATCGCAATCGGATGAATGGTATAGGAACGCATATGGGACAGACAGAAAGACATACAGACAGACAGACAGACAGATATTCATTTTTATATATAAGATATAGCCTATACTCTTCGCGCAAGTGCAAGCAATTAATTGACAAAGTTTCATCGCAATCGGATGAACGGTTTGGCAGCGCATAAAATACGAACAAACAAACAAACAAACAAATATTGATTTTTATATTATAGATTGTTATGAAACACAGTGTCTTTGATTACGTATCGAATATTGAACGGCTCAGAAAGTGACAAAAATGTAATAAATACATACACAATCATAATGAGTTGAAACTATTGAGTATGATTTCATTCTAAAATTTGATATTTGGAATCATTTGGAAGTATTTCCGTGTCTATTACCATACTAGCTATCTTTATAAGTTAAAACTCTCTGGAAATAATTAAACTTTCTATAAATTATATTAATTGCAATAAAACTTTTTATCAATAAAGAGATATTCAGGCGACTTGTTATATCGGTTTATACCTAATAGGTTTACTGGTAAAGTTGCCTGACTTACCTACGCAAATAACTTGTTTGGTATTGACTAATCTTTAAATCCAAATAGTATAAATTGTAGAAATCCTAAAAATGCCCTTCTAGATATTTTCTATAGTCTGATGTCTGTATACTTATGAAATCGTTTTTTTTAATATAAAATAAATGTACTGTTTTTTGTAAAAAACTAAAATAATCTTTGTCATCTTATTTACGTAGGTTATTCAATTTTCAAATTATATTTATATTACTAATATTTGATGTCTTTGTATACCTATACAAGGTACATACAGTACAATCCATTAATATAGTTTTTGATAAAGCGTTTCACAGTAGCTTGACTTTTAAATAAATTATACAATTTATTTCAGAAAGAAAAATGATTTCTTATATACAATAATAATATTGAAAGATTTGAATAGGTATAGGAGAGTGCGTATTAGGTTATTAAAATGTAAATTAATAGATTTACAAAGAGATCGAAATGCTAAAAATCAGAAAAAATGTTGACGGTAAAGAAATGTTATTTAAGACATCTATGTACCTATGTACTGAGAATGTCATAAAAGTGTAATCTATGTCAAATAGTGAAATCATCACAATGCCATTATGGTTATATAAATTATTGTAAATGCTACAATTGTAAAGTGTTACATTATGCCCTAAAGTTGAGGTTACATTTTATGATACGAATATAGAACAAGGCTATATTATATTGTATCATGTACCTAGTGAGTTTATTCAATACTAGCGATCGTCCGCGACGTCGTCCGTGTGAAATAGGTATGGAAAGAAAAAATACGGACAGGTAAGCATATAAATAATGAAGAAATCGATCGATTCTATTTGAATGTAATTTATCCACATATTATTATTTTTCAAATCAATGGGATACACAACGGTCGGATTTCGGCGTGCGACCTTCTATTCAGCCGTCCCATATTTTTGAATATCTAGCTACTCCCTCTAGATTCGTACGTCAGTATCACACTGAAGTAAGCTAACGTAATCAACAACGGTTGGTTGTAGGGAGCTGGCGTCCCTCTACCCGAACTCTACATCACCACTACACCACTGCTATTTTTGATTACTTTACATAGACATGATGAACTTATTGGAAGTGGGTTATTAAAAAAAAATGTATTTGATAACCTTGGCACCTCCTCAAACGAGATGAAACTTCAGAACATTTTTCCAATCTACTCGTATAAGCTGTGAAAGTCTCATCAAAATAATTGGTACAGTCGTTTTTTTGTTATAAAAAAACAACAGACAGACAGTCAAACATTAAAATAAACTGTATCTTGCGCTTAGGCATCATAAAAATGGCAAATGTTTTGAAATCACAGACAGGTACTTCAATTTCGTTATAAGTTTAGAATAGATAATAATTTACCTTGAGTGAGTAATTTACCTTGAATTAAGCTAACATAGCATTTATAATCTATAACAAAATGATATAATTTAATGACCTTTACACATTTAAAAATATGTTTGACTTAGTATATTATTATGTAGATTAAGCAGTTTATCTCAAGTGGGTAAGTTAAAATAATACAATCTTTGAGGCGAATGATTTCTTCACTTGTTGTTGAGTTAATTAAATAAATGTCTGTCTATATAGACAGTTTACTGTCATAAAAATTGGTTTAACAAACTAGACTGTGTTGTTAATTATACGAGTAATGGTGAAGGTATGTCAAAAATATATGAACCGTAAAACTGATTAAGTGGAAAAAAATAGTGAAACGCAAAAAATCTCAGTGTGTCGAGATAACTTTTGCATAGAAAATGTTTTATATCTTTAAAAGGTAAATATATTTATTTGAATAGAAGATATATATTGTTTAGATTTTTTTTTTGTTATCAAATGCTCACGTGTTTTTTTTAAAGCCACATTAAACAAAATTATTTAGACTATAATCTTCCCATAAGATGACGAAATGTCGCAAATAATAAAATTATTATTTCAAATAGTTTTCTTGCAGAGTGGCGATTGTCACTTACGCCCTTTCAACTTAACAATCTTGAATTAACAATATTCATTAATACAGTGCCATTGACAGAGGATTTATTAATTAAAATAAAAACAAAATATATTGTATCACGTTATCAGCTTAGTATTATATCATGATTGTGTAGTTTAAATAGTTTTTTTATTCTCATTTGTGGAATTTGTTGTATATAGATCTTTCATACTCACAAGATTTAGAATCACCATTTTTATTGAAATTATCATTTGAAACAATATCAGAGTATAATATTATTAAATGTTTTTAAAAATACATATTACAAAAACACCTATACCAATCTGATTCCATATCCATCGCAATCCGAGCGCACAATTCAATAGCAAGACGTATCTATTAGTATCAGATATTATACAAATTAAATAATCAACTTAGTTAATTTTATTTACCTAAGATTATTTTTATTGATTAATAAATCAACTTGCTGTATTATTTCTGACAGAAGTCAAATAATAAAATGTTTTTGATTCACGATTCGTGTTAATGTTCACAGGTGTTCATCATCATTTATCATCGTTCAATCATCACTGTCTATAATAATTAATCTTGACAAAGAAAAAAGACTTAAGTCATTAAGCCTGAATAGGCAATAGGCGTAAGTAACAAATCGTAAAGCTTTGAAGAGAATTCGATCTTTCTATCGCGTAGACATGCTAATCTGATTTTTTTTTAATGTTGTGCGATAGTGTTTTTATCATTAGTCACTTACGACTTTTTTCACATTTATCTCATATTTATTATACAAATAATTATTATATGCTGTAGTATTTTTTAATGAGATTTATACACTATTGATATATTATATGAGTATTTGTACGCATGATTAATCATTGTTAAATCATTGATTGAACATGAAATGACAGACAGTCGTTTCATAAAATGTGTAATATGACATAGATAAACCCAAACAGTGTGTACGTAGCTAACATTAAATATAGCCTTGACACTAAAAAGTGAAAGTAAGTATTCAAGTAGGGAAATTTTATGACTAAAACCATATTTACATAAATTTACTGACGATTGTACACACTCAACAAGGCCAGTGTTTAAATGTTTTTTTTTTTTTTATATTGAAGAGACTTTTTTTAAATTACCTTTCTTCTTTTTATCTATTGTATTTGTATAGGAATTACTTTTTCATCCCGGCAATTTATATTATACACACTCATTAATACTTAAATTATCGGATATTTCTGATCATTGCATGTTAAAATACCTGTATTATACACTAGTGATAACTATGTTTATTGAATACTAAATATACACCAGATTTAAGAATTATACTGAAAATACATAATAACTTGTAACAAACTTGGAAATATAACCGAAATAATGCTATTACTGATAAAGAGGAATAAACATTGTTTTTTTTAATCAGAGCGTTAATATAATATGTATATATTATTAATAATTCATTGTTTTGATAAAATTAAGTGTGGAATCATTGATATTTTTAATTAGTAAATACATGAAATAAATACATAACTTGTAACAGTCGCTGAATTATACTTAATACGAATTTCTCTAAAATATCTTGAATCAAGTGGGATTCGAACACACGCTGTCAAAACACATACCACGATTTTTCAAGCTTTTTAAATATGTACTAATTACATCCCCTAGGCTGTTACAACTTGACCATTAATGTTTTTTTAACAGCTGTAGTTGGCTTAATTTGTGATAAACGTTACCAACGACAATCCATTTTTTTTTTATCAAACAGTTGTTTAGAATAATTAGGTTAAATAAATAATATTTTAGTGACGTTTTATAATATTTAAGCAAGGTGTCATTCATTATCCATTTTACTAGGTGTAGTAAAAGGTGTCATTTTAAAAGGTCGGTGGTAGTCTAATGTAAAATAACTAGTCTCTAATAAGCAATACACATAAAAATATTATAGTGTATTCTTTATATTATTATAATATCTACTGCTAATCCATGCCGTTGGGTACAATATACCGTATACAGTGTGTATTATAAAAATCTAATGCGGTCATATTATGTTAAAGAGAGAAAGTGGGTGCGTGGTTGCTGTATGAAGTCTAGTGAAGTCATTTAAGTCTCATAGTCTGGTAAAGCTGCCTTACGTCAGGTGCTATAATTCAACAGATTGCTGACTTACTGGTTATATCATTTAATTCCATTTGTTGAGATGAAGATACGAGGTGTTTCATAAATATAACTAACTATTGATATATAATATAAATGTTTAGTAACAGTATTTTTATTGATTGTTTTATAATAATATATAATGATAATAATATGTGTTCAGGGCGGCACCAATCAGCCTGAAACCGGGTTCGATGCGTTTTAAGACAATATTATTAAATAAATTTATACTAGAGGTTTGTTGGGACAATAACATTTAACTAGCAGTACCTAGGTACTAATATGGTTTTTCCCTCTCACACGTTTTTTTGTTGCAATTTACTCATCTTGGGACCCAGGTATTTCATTCAAGCAATTACCTAGCTAGCTAGTATATAGGTAGGTACCTACTTGAAATTATGTATATCAATAAATTTGTTTTTAAAATTAAAGTAATTAGATATGGTCTCAATATTGAAGCTCGATTTGATATAAATAAAAAGAATTTCAAGTAAAACACATTTATATTTTCATAAAAATCGATTTTTTTTTAAATAAATATAAAAAAATATTAAAACTATTAATTAGTCAATTACAATATAGAAAACTTAAACTAAATTTAAATAATAAATATAACAATAAAATTATATGTAATAATAAGATGGGACCCTTTAACAAATTCACATTGAATAACATTTTTTTAAAGTTTATCTTTGACTTAAAATAAAAAATATTTTTCTTTTTAATGTTTTCATATGGGTACATAATATTTATTGTAAATTTTATGTACCCATTTTCGCTAGGTGCCTCTGGTAGGTAAAGACTTCGCCTTAAGAAAGAGATAAATAGTGCACACCAAAGTTTATCAATACACTTATTTGGTTTCATCGAACTAAGAATACAAACTGTAGAATTGTAGATGGTACCTGCTCTACCTACACTAAGTAGATAACCTATTATTGATTACATTATTAAAACACTTAAATACGTAAATTCTCAATAAATTAAATTAATGTACATATTTTATAATTTTGTCACATGTTGTCTCTTGTAGCACTACACTCCCCTTGCTACGTATCTAAGATTTATGAGGCAATTAATCTAAATATTAATACTGTCATTGAATTTTCGATGAAAATATAAAAATAAATTGTTTTTCAGATTTATTTTTATTTCTTCAAATTATGGAAAACTACTTCCTAAAAGACGTTTGAAGTGATAAATCAATATTTAAAATGAATTTTAATTTATTCAAATATTGAAAATTAAGTAAGCTATTGAATACAACACTGCCCGCAATAAATATTTGAAATATAAATATTAATATGTATACAACAGGTGTTTATGTAGAAGATTGTGTTAAACATATTAATGGACATACATAATGCGATACTTATTAGTGTTACGGTTATTTATAGCATAACTAGAATTAGATATACTCAGCGATCGAAATGGACAATTTTACGAACCGGAACCCTCGATAATTTTCCAAAATCTTAAGAAAAATAAGTGTGTTAGATGTTTTAATTACATACTTAGGTACCTAACTCAGATGGTCAAATTATTTTTTCACGATATGGAGCGATAATCTTGTGGATTTCATAAATGGAAGCTGCGCTCCGGTGCGCTCCGACCATTACGAGAACTGGGCGGAATAAAGTAATATAGTAAGAATAAAGCAATAAAAAATATGTCTTATGATGTCGCAATAAGTTAATAACACTAAAATGGGCATTTTTTTCCTGAAAAGATTACAGACATCTGCAAGTATGAATCCCCTTATTACAATGTAAGTAGGTAGCGTCAATTTTTAAGTTCATAGTACTTATTTGTAGTTTTAAAATAAACATCAGGTGCTATTTATTATCAACAATTGTTTTATGGATAAAAAATATTATTAATGGATATTATAGTTTCTGAAAAATGTGATATGTACAACTTAAACAAAGGTACCTAACTCAAACTGTGTGATATACCTATATAATACAAACTGTCTGGTAGAACCGAGTCAAAATGTCTGTGGTATTATTATGAGAATCAAATGGTTTGAACAGATTCGAAAAAGACGTACGTTCGTGCATAGTACTAAATAAATACAAATTAATATAAAAGATTTATAACAACGTTGTCTAATTATAGCAGGGTACACAACTTGTTGAATATAATATAGTAATCACCACAAAATAATATATAAGGCGGTAATATTTTACGCTACTGGTCCCATTAAACAAAATGATTTTATTAAAAATTAACTATCATCTGCGACTTCGGTCGCGTGATATATGGAAATAAACGTAGACAGATATATATACTGCTTTCGATGAAAAGCTAAGCTTTTCCCACCAAACATAGTCACACTTTCTTTTTTATCACTATTTTGGAACATATTTTTCATCCGCAGAGGAATAAAAAAAAAACTTGTAAATTTGTAGTAAATATATTATTATTGATTAATTTAATAAAAAGAAATTTTTTTTAGTACTTTTTCCACTTTAAGTGTGTTATAACATATTGAAATGTTAGTATATATGCTTTCTGCTTTATTTTTTGTTTTGAGTTACGTTAATAATTTTAGAATATTTTATGTAGTGTCGTCATGTACCTACCTAGTAAGAAATATTAATATCCAATATCATTAATTTAAATTTAATTGATAGTGCTATCGGACGGATAATGGTAGATTATTTGTGTCGCCTTTATGATTTTGTTTTGGTAAATACCTGTTTTATAAATATTATTCAGTTGAAAATGTCCCTCTGAGGCGGATGAAACCGGTCCAAATTTATTAAATAATTAAAGTGGAATAAGTACTAAAAAATTTTACGTTTCATTAAATTAATCAATAATACAATGCAGGTCCACCATGAATTGACAGTTAACACAATAAAAGAAAGTAAATATATTAAATGTTCCCCTATAAATATTTGTAAATAGTCTAATTCAATATTCGCTTGTTAATATAATATATACTTATATATATTTATCTTGATCGAAATTAAGCATTATGATAAAATAAATAGTGTAATTTGGGATACCTTTGCAATGTATGACATTTAGATTAAAAAATAGAAGATATCTACATATTAAAACATTGTATTGAGTTGAGTGGATAAATATTTGCAACTGAATATGTACGAGAACATAATAATTTGATTTTATTAAGCAATCTTTATGGATAAAGAGAAATACCTGGTTTTGCCATATATAGTTACTTTAAGTATAATTATCTATTATACGGGTACTAGATATGGATATACTCAGTTAAATATTTATGATAAATGGATTTAAAAGTGTATTGTTCGTAATGCATAATGTTGTCGCATTGTATTCAGGTGGGCTATTTGCATTCTATTAGATAAATATTTTGCAAATAATTATGATAATAAATTGTACCTACAATTATAATTGAAATAGGCTAACTATTTGATTTCTTAATCCCACACTATTATTGTGGTTTGATTTTATAATAGAATTATTGCAAACATTTGTCGTTCATTTATAAACAGGGGGGACATGCTCGTCGAAGGTCAAAATTGAGTTTTTATTGTATATTCAAACCATGATCCTGGACACTCCTTAAACGTTGTAGATGATCTATTTATATAATTTTGAAGCCTTATTATCCTTTATAGTTATTTTAAACATTTGATGACTGCATGAAGTATTTTTGTTACATAAAATAGTATTCTTTTAAACCTCTCGCTCTAATGTTTTAGAATATAGTCATATTTCGGTACATAACTGTGCAGTGGTGTTAAGATTTTTTACATGTATTAATTTTTAAACGTATTTATAAAACCATTAGTATAATTTATTACGAGATAATTTTTGTAAAATATTCACGATAAAAAATTATATTGATAATCTCTGTGATCCCAAATTTGACAAGAATTAGGCATTTTATTATTCAAAAAATCGGCAAGATTAACACATTTGAAGATGATTCTAAAGATATTTATTATAAGCTATGTCTTTGACCATTCAAGTGTGATAAACATCTATGAATAATGATTGCTTTATAATAATTATTGACCTAAGAATATGTTTTTGAAATACGCCATTTCTTTTTCCCCAGTGGTTTACAACATACGGCCGTAGCCATAAATTAACAAACTATAATTGAAGTAGGGAGTAAAATGATATTGACGCGCGTGTTTGAACATGTACCGTTTAAAAAAAAATTAAAAAAAATTCAGTTAGGTACATGTTCAAACACGCGCGTTAACATAATTTTACTCCCTACTTTAATTATAGTTTGTCATTTTATGGCTACGGCCGTATGTAGTAGCTTAACCACTGGGGAATGACAAAAGAAATGGCGTATTTCAAAAAAACACTACCTTATTCTTAGGTCAATAATTATTATAAAGCAATCATTATTCATAAGATTTTTATCACACTTGAATGGTCAAAGACATAGCTTATAATAAATATCTTTAGAATCATCTCCAAATGTGTTAATCTTGCCGATTTTTTGAATAATAAAATGCCTAATTCTTGTCAAATTTGGGATCACAGAGATTATCAATATAATTTTTTATCGTGAATATTTTACAAAAATTATCTCGTAATAAATTATACCAATGGTTTTATAAATGCGTTTAAAAATTAATAAATGTAAAAAATCTTAACACCACTGCACAGTTCTGTACCGAAATATGACTATATTCTAAAACATTAGAGCGAGAGGTTTAAAAGAATACTATTTTATGTAACAAAAATACTTCATGCAGTCATCAAATGTTTAAAATAACTATAAAGGATAATAAGGCTTTAAAATTATATAAATAGATTATCTACAACGTTTAAGGAGTGTCCAGGATCATGGTTTGAAAATACAATAAAAACTCAATTTTGACCTTCGACGAGCATGTCCCCCCTTAATTTACGCAACATAATCCGTAAAAATATAAATTTATTATGAATAGTTTCCATCTGAAAATAAGATGTTTTTGAGATATTGGATGGCTCTAGTAGTTTGTGCATACGGCACCTTTCATCCGGGAGTTCAGCAAAATATATTTATGTGATTTTCTCAAAGTCTGGATGTTTGTGATTATATCACTTTTATTACTTAACTACGCTACTGTTTCACTGCCATACCGTCATTTTGTCTCACGGCATGGAATTGAAAAGAATATAATATATTCTATTTTATATATATCAGTGACATGCGGTGACTTTTGCTTGTAGGGATGCTGTTGAAACAAGTCATATTATCTTACTCACTATTTGCTCCATATCTCCAATCTGCTTTGAAGGTAAACAAATTGCATCTTTGCGGGCGGTTGATAAAGTAGAATGATGTACGGTATGAAGAAGGTATCCACTGCGATATGTGATAAAACGTAATACAATAGATACCTAGTTTGTTTATATTTTATCGATTATTTATGGGAATGCTTCTCATCTACAGTATCAATGGCCTGCACGCCACTGTTGTATATATATATATATATATAAAAACAACAATATGATTGACGTCTTTACATATTTTTTTGCTCAATTAATCAAAACATACGTAAATTGAAAATTTTAGTTAAATGTGTCAATGGTTTCACACATTAAACATCTTTATACACATAATATTTAATATTACTTATTAAGTTCACTAAATGGAATACAATAACTATATTGAACTTAACCAAATAGACGACACACATTGTAAACATTTTTGTAACGTTTTTCATATACCTTTACTATTTATATATCAAAATATAATCATGCTTCTGCTAACAGTGAATATTGTCTGTATGGTATTAAAAAATCCTAGATTTAATTAAATGAGATTTATTGGTAAGTAATTAAAGATGTTTTACCTGTGTTTCCGTCAAACTTAAGGATTGCGCTAGTTGTTTTCTTTCCGCACCCACGACGTAGTGGTTCTTTTCAAAGGCGTATTCTAATTTGAGGAGTTGCGAGGGCGAGAAGGCCGTTCTGATTCTCTTGGGCTTTCTGAAGGGCTGCAGGAGGAAACCGGGAATGTCTGGTCCTGGAAAACGTCCAGAAATCAATGAGTTGAGTATTTGCTGAGGGTCGGCTGAAAGGATAAACGAGATCACTCATCAAACATTCAATTTGACGACTTTACCACAATGCTCATGAATATCAATATTAGAGTCATAAATTTTACTAATGTCTACTTTGTAAAAAAAAAATAAGTCTCACTTAAATAAAATGTAATACATATTTAATACCAAACACTGTCATTATATTTTAACTAACAATATTTATTATCTTACTAATATTATGTATGCGGTAACAGCTTTAGATAGGTACGTGAAAGCTTGAAACATACGTTATGATCCCTTGTTCAGACTTCCCTTAATTAGCGTAGATACTTCATTGCAAGAACATTCAAGGCTAATTTAATCGATAAAAGTTTAAATAGCTTGGGATGCTTAGTATCAGGAAATTAATGTTTTAACTTACCCATTATTTAGGCGGAGCTTTAAAATATTTCGATAAAAAAGCCCAAGATTAAAAGGGCAGATAAGTTAAAAAGCGTAATGGCATTATACTACGGGCGGTGTGTAGTGATGAAAACAATCTTAATTGTAATTCACTTTCTCCGATAGACAACGTGAAAGAAAATAAAAATTCATTTACCTATAATGACTCGCTTAGCAACTTGGCAAGTATCAAAAATAAAACCGATAGTGTTGCCTTGGATCACCCACGAATACAGAAATCAAGTTTCATTATGTAATTTCAACATCGGTACCGTGAACTAGATATTAGGGCTACCATACGGTATCAAAAAAAATATTGCGAATTATTTTGTTTAAAGATTTATTTTAATATTAAAAAAATATATTCATTCATTGATAAGTTGTAAATGATTCATTAATCTGAATTTAAGTTGTGTTAAGAGATTAGAGAAATGCGAATATTACAAATTATTATATTCTACGCCCTTACACCATGTAGAAAATTGACCGCACGAAACAGATTTCACAGGAACGTTTTCATTCACTTGTTTGGTGAACGCAAAATACCAAAATGATTATTTTTAAAATCCAACCTTGAGGTAATCGGTGAATTATTTTTAACCTTATTTTTATCTTTAAATTAATAATTATTAATCATTGAGGTTGTTTACAATTATTATTATTACTGTAGAAAATTAGGTGTAACATAATATTATCTAGAAGGCGGCCCTCGTGGTGCAATACGTAAGGCGCTTGCCTTCCACCGAGAGTTCCTGGGTTCGATTCCCGGTCAGGACACACAATATTTATGTGTTTTTCTCAAAGCCTGGGTGTTTGTGATTGTTCAAAATTACTAACAACCACCTTGTACGAAAAAGCAAGGATATGGTTATTAATAATTCTATATAAAAAAATGTATTATCTAGAGTTAATATTGGGCCTCACATCTTTTCACTTGTTCACAAACAAATCTTTAAAACCAACCTCAGGTACCTACTGTTGTTTTTGACCAAGTGGAACTGTTTTGTTCTCTTGCCTCTTTTAAATTAAGTTACTCCACAACTTACCACTCATTATAATTGGATAACTGTATTTTTAATTGTATTTTTTTAATATTACATGTCCTCTTTTAATTTAAATTAAAGTATATTGCGGACCTTTTTATAACTGTATTTACTATTTGATTTAATTGTCCTTTCTGTGTTTGCCTGTTTTTTGGGATTTATTAAATATTTAAGATTATTAAACTCAATTGAAATAGTAACAATACTGTCTTGCCTTTTTATCCATTTATAAATAATGGAGTAATCATACAGTAAACAATCAAATGATAAAAAATCTTGAGATGAAAATGAACATCCGTTTTTCATCGCCCGACATTATTTTCCGCGGTGGTAAATTTTCCAACAACCAAAAATTCAAGTTTATAAAAAAACGTTAACTTTTCTGATGGAATTTAAGCTCCGGGGCACATTGGGTAGGAACGAATGAACAAACAATATTAATGTAAAACTTTAAAATGTATTATTTGAAATTTGTATAGTTATACACCTAATATAGATAGCATGCAAAACCGTTTAGATGCGTAAGTAAAAAAGATTAATATCTTGTAACAACACATCGCACATGTTTTTCTCACTTCTACATAGTTATGAAGAATACCATCGATTTACGAGGGTGGGTCAATAAGTCCTTAGAAAAGCCGACAGGTGGCGCGAATTGTACTGTAAGCGGTTTGTTTTCATGCAGCGGCACTACCGATTCAGTATGCTGCGAAGTTTCAATCAGATCGGTCGGGTTGTTGTGTGTTTCTCGTACATTTAAAAAAAAAATTTGCTTGTGGAAAATGGAAAAATGGAAAATGGAGAAAATTGAGTTTAGAGCTGTTATTAAACATTTTAATATAAAAGGGTTAACAGCAAAGGAAATAAAAAATGAGTTGGATTTAGTTCACGGCATATCTGCTCCTTCACTTGCAACTATTTATAACTGGTTAAATGAATTTAAACGTGGTCGTACATCAACAAAGGATGAACCACGCTCAGGACGTCCTGTAGAGGTGACTACACCAGAAATGATCAATAAAATCCACGATATGGTGTTAAGTGACCGAAGATTAAAGTTGAGTGAGATAATTGAGGTTACATGGATCTCAAAAGGTAGCGTCATTTCTATTTTACATGACAAATTGGGCATGAAAAATATTTCTGCAAGATGGGTGCCGCGTTTGCTCATAGTCGACAATAAACGCAATAGGGTGGTGGCCTCTAAAGCCCTGTTGTCGCTCATGCAACAAAATCCGGATGAATTTTTTCGTCGCTTTGTGACTGTAGATGAAACATGGATACACCACTATACTCCCGAGACGAAAGAACAGTCAAAGCAGTGGATTGCGAAAGGCGAACCATGTCCAAAGAAGGCGAAAACCGTAAAATCAGCTGGTAAGGTTATGGCTACTGTATTTTGGGATGCACGTGGAATTATTTTCGTTGACTATTTGGAAAAAGGAAAAACAATAACAGGGGATTATTATGCATCTTTATTGGACCAGCTAAAAAACAAAATTGAAGAAAAACGGCCTCATTTAAACAGGAAAAAATCCTCTTTCATCAGGACAATGCCCGTGTTCACACATGTTTACGATCAATGGCTAAAATTGAAGAATTGAAGTTCGAATTGGTCGACCACCCACCGTATTCGCCAGATTTAGCCCCCAGTGACTTTTTCCTTTTCCCAAACTTAAAAAAATGGCTAAGTGGACAACGTTTTTTTTCAAATGAAGAAGTCATCGATCGGACAAATGCTTATTTTGAGGACCTTCCGAAAACTTATTTTTCTGACGGTTTAAAAAAAATTGAGAAACGTCTAACCAAGTGTATTGAGCTCCAAGGAGATTATGTTGAGAAATAAAAAAAAAATACAAAAATAAAAAGTGTTTTAATGCTTTTTTCTAAGGAATTATTGACCCACCCTCGTACCATATTAGAAAAATAAATTTGAAGTGTACACAATATTCAAAACTTGTGTTAAAGCAATCGGGAATGTTCATTGGGTGGCGTATTGGTATTCAACAGTATGCAGCCAATTAGGTGTCAACTGATTAGTATGAAGAGGTTTCAACCAATGAGATAATAATGCAGGTAACCACAAATGAAAGGTGGTCAATGTACGATTAGCTAAGTCCACATTTAGTCACTCCATTAACCACTTCCTCTACAATTTTTAAATTCTGGTTTTACACCGATAAGTTTTGTGCATGCGCAGAGGAGATGAATCCGTTTTACTATCTACATTCGTTCGTCACAGCTTTCACTTTATGAAGTCATAGATAATATTATACCTGCGCTTCAGTTTGTTCGTATATGCTTTATGGGTTATATCCCATAATGCGCAATGTGCCCTATACTCATCAATAAAATTCTTTGTCATCATTTCAGTCGACATTTTGCAAAAAAATCGTAATATTTCAATATTAATATGCATCCAATATGATCAACTATTCTTAACATCGACTACCAATAGACTAAAATAAATATTTATTGATAGCAACTGGACGAACAACCCTTATCTTACCGAAAAAATACAAAGCTGCTGTGGTGTTGA
The DNA here is from genome assembly GCA_022495005.1 of Rhyacophila brunnea. NCBI lineage: Eukaryota > Metazoa > Arthropoda > Insecta > Trichoptera > Rhyacophilidae > Rhyacophila > Rhyacophila brunnea. The sequence goes on from JAGYXB010000447.1 coordinate 58,028, forward strand.
ACAGAAATCCAAGCCGGTCGGATAGCAGTGCGCTAGTACTTTCATCACAAAATGGCGGCCATTTTCAAACCGATTTGAGGGCCGACGACGCATGCCCTGTGTTCAATTCGTGAGACGTACGGAAAAGTCCCGAGTGTAGACTTGGCTATTATAACGGCACACCCATGGGCGCAGTAAAAAATCAAACCTAACACAAAATAGAGTTGCTACTTCATAACTTAGCTACTAACTACTACTAAGCTCTAGGAAGAAAATGATGTAATGTATTCTAAAAATATTTTTTACATGTATAATCTATTTATTTTCTTATTACTACATATTACTACAAGTGACTATAATTTGATCTATTTGTATGCGACGCAATCAGGCAGAGAGGAGTAGGATCAGTGTAGTAAAAAGTGCAAAAAAAGGTTCTTCAATGTGTTATTTTCACTGAAATTTGGTTGACGATTTTGATACCATAAGTGAGACATCTACTTATTGGTTCTGTACTACGTTCAAATACCTACATAAAGAAAATTCCAACAGATTAAAAATAGATAAATTAGACTGCCAATGTTTCTGTGATAATCAAAATAATTTTAATTAAATTCATCCCTTTGACACTGTAAAACAAATTGAAAATAACAGTCTTTTAGATCAAATATTTTGCACAAAATATTAATGCTAATTTTCAATAGAATACTTGAAAATCCGGAGAAGGAATGTTATTATTAGTGTATTAAAATAATTAAAGCTGAGAAATTTCTTTTGATTGAAACGCCGGATTAATTTGCTAAACATTTTGTCTGTAGCAGATTACGGAGAAATTGTTTTGGTTTTTGTAATATTTTAATGAATCTGAACGTAGTAAAAAAATCAATGACCATAAATGACAGAAACGAAATCTCTTGTTTTTCTTTCCATTTTGATAATTTTAAACATCGTCATCGCCGATGAATGTACGGAATTTTTATCATCGATTTAAGCTATTACCTTCACCTGCACTACTCGCAGGCATTAGGCATCTGGATTGTGATCATTGACAAACTGACTATATAGTGATCCAGATTGAACATGTAATACCTGTGTTTTACGCTTACAACATTACCTACTCATCGGTTACAATATAATAGTTATTAGTGACATATTGATATACTTAAAAGACAACATCGATAACAACGCAGTCGATGATAAATGTATCTTTGTACAAAAATGTATGATGTACAAATTTCAGTATCAACAACCGATTTAGGTTTGCGTATTGTTGCAATTTCTGTGAGAGTCGAGCGATTTGTGTGGTTGGCCGGTCGAATCGAAATTAAAGCAAGACATTTTGGTCACATCGCCAACCTTTATCTACCTTGTTCAATACTCATAAGTGGTATTCTCATTTTATATACCTTTCACGACATCAGTTGTGCATTTAGTAGTTTAATAATTGGCAGTCAATTGAAAGATTTGTGATTTAAGACTAAGCGTGGCCTGCCGTGGTTTGGTAGTTTTTCGTTACACATATTATGTCGGATTCACTCTACTGCAAATATTACTATGTGGCTCACTCAAAAATCATTTAAAAATATTGTTCTAAAGTTTTGATATAAAAATTGATAACCTTGATCTTTTGAACTGATGATTATTTCGTAAAAGTACAGATCATTAGTGATAAATGCATTCATTTTTTTCTGACTGCGTAAAAAATTCAATAGATTTTTTTTGTATGCATTCACCTACTTTATAGTAAAAGTTCAATGTCCAATGGTTAATTAAGGACATGCAAATAATACATCTTTTTTATGTATACTTATTATCGTTTCAGTTTTTTTTTTCGTATGGTTAGAATTGAAAAAAATTCTCACAATATTATAATTGTCATCACTCATCAGTGATCACCAATGTATAAAAAAATCTAAACATTAGGCATTTTCAAAACTGTAATAGGTTTTTTACATGTTCATAAAAAGATATTACCATTTGCTGACCCCAGACGGTAATGCAAAAAACCAGTTTTCAAACGGCCTACAGAGTACACATACGTAGGTAGTATTTAATATTTGTAGCTAATCACTTTCTTTGCGTTTTAGTTTATAATTAATATGCATATTTTAATTTTGATTGACAAATCGTGATTTTATTTTGGTTTGTTTTCAATATCACGATAAAGATTACAATTACAATTAATCATGATTTGATATCGTTAGCTTTATCATAGTTGTTGAAATTTTTAAATTTAATTAAAACTGTTTGTCAATGTTTTTTTTTATATACCGTGACGTTGACTGTGATTTTACGGCTTTTAAATTTTTATCAGTAATGTTTGATTTTAAATATTTTTTTAGAGAATATATTTGTTCAAATAATTTTGATATATCGAAGCGTAATCTGTATCTCTAATTATGTGTGCAGTATATTTTTATATATGTATGTACTATTAACGATCGATCGTTCGAAACTTTGTCGGCGTAAACAATGTACACAATGAAGATATTCATTAATACGGTTTACATAATTCTTTTCAAATCAAGGATATATACAACGGTTGGTTGAAGGCACGCTTTCCTTTACCCACACCGCTAGTATTTGACCACTTTACTTACTCGTGCTGAGTGGTTGCAAGTGCGTTATTTTCGAGAAATTTTATCATAAATTCGGAATCTTGAGATATTGAGATTGTACCATTACTGTAGTATATTAGCGGTACACGTTTGGTCAATATTGGTGCAGCAGTTTTTGAGTTATAGCGGAACATACAGATACAAATTGAAGACATTATTACACTTTTTATTAACTTTTTGAGGATATACATTCCTTGTATTGTTTTAAATCAGGTCTCAATAATTAAAGTATCGCAAAGATCTTCCCATTTTGTTATAAAGATTCCTTATTTCAAAATATAATAACTATAATATTTTTAATGCACAAGTTTCTTTTAAATACGAAATCAACATGTTTGTTATCCCTGCTAATAAGTAATATCTATGTATATTCGCATGATATGAAAAATATTATATTGGTTGCTACTATTTTATACATGCTGATGCTTTTTTTTTGTTTTTGTTTCAGACACTAAACTGATCTGGAAAGAACCTGAAGATCCCAACCCAAGAAGAAAGAACGAAAATATATTAAACAATGATTCGGAAAAAAATTAACAAGTTTTAACAAGTTTAATTTAATATTTCGAAGTGTATATTCTGTGATAAAATTAAAATAATATTTTAAAATAATAATATATAATACACTAATACATTTCTTGTCTCGACTAATTAATTATTAAAGTACAAAAAGTCATAAGTAGATAAAAATGTCATTTAAATTGATAGTTTTGTTTTGCCTGTCTTTCGAGGCTTCAGCATTTGAAATTAGTTTGAACACTTTGACGGGGGTCGATAATAGTCAGGTAAGAAAATATTTTTTATTAACCTACATACTAAAATATTTATTTATTATTTTTGTATTTAATACCAATAAATAGTTTTAAAAATAAGCTCGTTCATAGAACCGAAATACTGTTGTAACCCATTTATTACACTTTGGACCGTGGTCTTTCACGTTTTTATTATTAAAATAATATATACTTACATATTTACTTACTATGCGAGAAATTTACCGACAGATTACTAAAGATAAAATTTAATGCAATATTTTAAATCCACTTTAATCGAACCTAATTGTGTAAAATCGATAATGGCAAACCCTTTAAAATTTGAACAATTACGAGTATCGCCACTTACTATTAAATAATGCAATTTTATAGAGTAAAATTATATTTTTCCTCTCTTATCTACCTACACAATACAAGTTATTTTCTATTATCTTTCTTATAATTTATAAATGAGCTCCTTTTCTTGGCTGACCACTATTAATCATCGATTTTATCAGATCCATTATTACGTCAAAATACTTGCCACCCTTACCCGCCCGTATATTTAACAATAGCTTTACATAAGCTTTACAAATAACATTTTCTCCTAGTATCGAATATACCCGAGGCACACAACAAAATTTAGATAATTGCAAAGGAAGCATAGTAATATTATCTAATTACATAATCTAAATGACAATGTGTCCAACAATCTGTAAATTTTGCAGTAAATATTGATATTCAAAAAAATATTTTTAAAGTCGTCGTTCTAATTTTTTTTGAGAAAAAAGTCATAAGTTTTTCGTTTCACAAGATATTCATAATAATGACTTCTTCAAAGTATTCTTTTATCTACATGCGCATTATACATTTTATTATATGATGTTAACTTAACAGCACTATTCGGTAAAACATTTATTTAAGCCTGCAACTGATTCGTAATCGCATTTTGGGATGTGTATTTGTGAATTGTGGCGATATATATTATGTTTAATGATTTATTTAGTATATTATTATGTAAGACTAGAACTTCATTCTTTGTCATTTCCCGCATAGCACGTGGGTTTTTAAGTTATACTGCACCTTATAATATATTATATATTGTCTTATAATAATGTTCCTTGTAATGGTTTCGTAACAAAATTCTTAGGCTATTGTTTCAGCAAACCAACATTTTAAATATTCATTGCAGGCTCCCGTATTACCATGAAAACAATATGGCATGTTTACTAAACAAAAAGAAATACTACCGGTAGCACGAAAAATATTTTCACTAACAAAAATAAATTTTAATTGCATAATCTTTGACTTATTAATGAACACAGCATATGAACATTAAAAAAGTCCTTCTAAACGAGCCTGTTCAAAGACATTTTATTACTGTGGGTCTCACAGTACTGTAACAATTTTAAAAGTGACATATAATTATTTTAAAGAACTTTTGCAATTGAAAAAATTAACAATGATTGGGTATAATTTATTATAAAGTAGTCTTATTACACAATGTTGATTTCAATGAATTGCAAAATAGATGCACAAATGCAATATATTTCAACACAGCAATAAAAAAGTCGCTTTGCATTTTTCAATGAACTAAAAGCTGTAGAGGTTTATAGATACTTAATTATAATGCTTTGAGATTTCGAAATAACTTTACACAAAAAATACAGTAAGGATTAATGTATTTGCTTCTAGTACGTAATAATATATAAATATAATAATATTTTATTACTCAAGTAGTTTGTTCATAGATTTCATGAACTAAACTTAAAGTTGTTTTGAACATAATATTATGAATTTAGGATTTTTTATTTATTTATATTTTAGCTTTGTTTTAAACAAGCATAATTTTCAAACTAATATAATGAAGGTAATATGATCATAATTTATATTTAAACTACTAAAAATTATATTTAGACCACTTAAAAATAAGTTAATTCTTTCAATTAAAGAAATTTCGGATAAGTTCATTGGCATATTATTTATATTTTTCTCATTTCTCTGTAACTCAGGGATTTCTAACATTTTTTGTTTCTATACAATTCTAGATTTTTATTATATTTTTATTACCCACAATAACCGAGCGGCTTAATACAATGTCGTGGGTCCAAGGCTATAATCCTGGGTCTGGAAAATATTATAAATATTGTTTTTCAATGTGTGTTTCGAGTCAGATGGCCCTAATAGGTTGAGAAAGTGGCTTACATATTTGACAAAGGTAAACGACTATCTACCCTGTCATCATCCTCATGCTTGAGGATCATTATCATTCTCTAATAGGTACTACATTAGTTAGGTGAATTCATTCACTTGGTTACTCCACAGTCCACCCCCCTATCAGTGATATCCCTCTAGTGATTTTATTATCCTCTCCAGGTTTTATCATGCGGTAGTGAGGCATTGGTTATGTGTTGTGTCCAGAATGCACTCTGTACCTACTTGTCGCCAGTACCACATTTCGAATACGTCAAACATTTTCATTTTCATGGCTCCTAATGTCCATACATGAAAATGGAAAACACCAAAAGCTGCACCAGTCATATATATTTTTTTCTTTTGATATTATAATCTCTATATTTATTCAGGTCAGTCAGTTCATAGTAGTTTTGGCCATTGTCGCTCTACGTCGTGCCTGGAAATACCACGCACTTACGAGGTTTTGATAATATACATTATTTTCTTGAACAGACCTGCTTTATCTACGATCATAAGATTAATTTTAATGATATTTAAAGGCAGTTTAGACGATTATAGTAAACGAAAAAAATAACAATATACACCTAGACAGTGATAAATAGTAGTTTCATAGATAAAAACAAAACATTATATCATATTGATTTTAATTATACAATTTTAGATAGGTAACTTTAGATCATTATTGGGGTAGATTATAGCTACAATGACCATATTTTATTGGTGGAATAATGGTTATATTGATTTTACCTGTGCAATCTAATTCTACATGCCGAACTGTTGAAAGTTTCCATCCAGAATCAAGACAAGAGTTTTATTCTGAAACTTGGTTCATGCTGAACCAAGTTGGCACCTATTTTCGCTTTGTTTTGAATTTATTACGATCTAAGCAGTTTTAACCCAAACAAAATCCCTCCAAAATCACAGTAGAGTGCTTTCTTTTTTGTTTTTCATTTCAAAATAAATTCTCTGTCAAAATCCTAAACCTAAATTATCTTTTTATTAAAATAGGGCCTTTTATCTTTGTGTCTACGATAATCTTTTCGATTGGCGATGTTTTCGCGGGATTTGCAAAAATAATATATGATTTTTTCAATAAAGGACAAAACTGGATTTAAACCACGCTAAGGCTTAGATCATGGAAATATGGTCAGCGTAGATATATAGCCCGAAACATCTTCATAAATAACCCCAATATTACAGAATTAACAAAAAAATATTTAAAAACCTACCTATAGTACCTTCAGTTTATATTAAATACAATTTTTGTGAAAACGTATCTAATCGATTATTCACATTTATCCAAATTTTCACGCTAAATAGCTACCAAGTTCATACAAAGTTTAATGTCGATTTTAAACAAAATCAATTCCCGGTATTATTTAAAGGATTAAATTAATAGTTTCTCAAGCTGTTATTTTATTACTTTATTAATTAATAAATATATTACTTTGTGGGTATTATTTTTAGAACATTTCATATTGAAATTATTTTTATTAGTCGAGTTACACATTTAAAAAACACTTCGACGTTTATATTGTATTTTTTACCAAGCATCATTTATGGTGGAATCAATTAGTCGGGTCTTCAAGCAAAAATGATATACCTAGTATGTTATAATATAGGTATTTATATAATATAATCATAAAAAAAATGCAGTTTTGAGATAACTACACAACTTTCAATCACTATTCAATCCTCTATGCAACGGTAAAACCTATTGTGCCTATTTAATTTTTATTTTTGAGTCATTCAAAGAAGTATAGTCTTATCGACTTCTAATTTTGCGTATGTATGTGCTAGACCTAGAATAGACTATAGTAAAATTTTTACTGTAGTTTAGCCGTGGGTCGAAGTTTATTATTTTTAACTTACTACATAGTATTCTACACTGTGAGACGTCAGTTCTATTAATGCTGTTTCAGCAATCTAAGATGTTATTTTACCAAATTATCTCTACGTCTACAAAATAGTTTATTTACTATTTCATGGCTTTCTTCGGTGTGTATAAAATAATTGGATTCGATTATTTCAAAATTATATTTTTCATATACTACAGTCTGGTTCCAGGACAGAGATATAACTACTACAGACATATTCAAATCAGAGTGTTATTTCGTTCTTTTGAATAATGACCTTCCATTAATTTTCTTTGATATTCAAACAGACTGATGCGAATCCTTTGATTTATCAGGACATCAATCAAAGAGAATGTCAACTCTCTTTCATAATCGTGTCTTTCGCATTTCCTGTAGCCTTATACGTATCCGCAAGTGAAACTAAATATATCATTCCGTCACTTATTTGAATACGAACGTGACTCGAATCTGTATCATATCTGTATCAGTGATATCGACGTACTGTACGGAATAATGGCAACCATGTTTGAATATTTATGAGTACTATTTTAATGATATAGTTTCGGCGAATTCCGTAACTAATACGTCACACAAAACATCCTTCTGTATTAGGTATTTACATTATAAAATATAGAGTATTATATTAATAACGCAACTTAATATTATTATAATATCTATAGTTCGCTAGCTTCTCATATCGGTCAGTCACTCGTGGCTTAATAACGTAACTATAATAATATATACTACAGTGTGAGTTTCGATAGTTTCGCACGAAAAAAACACAGTCGGAGGGATGGCAAACAGGAGAAAGTGATACAATAGACTTACATGCGCATATATTCTATACAAAAAACTGCTACCAGCTATCTGCTATCAGACGAGGGTGGTTTTTCATATGTTTGTATAGAAGTATTATAATTATTACAATGAGTTAGCCGTCTAAACAGTCAAAACTGTCTCTCGCTCTAAAATTTAGCACACAAAGGGATGTGCTGTTAAACATAACACTTTTTGTAACAATTACAACTTACAACTAACTTATATATAATACTAAGTTATAGTGGCACCGATAGCAGTCTTGTGTATAGAATAAATGCGCTGATGTGAGTAAAATTGACAATAATAATTATAATAATAATGACGTTTGCTCTGCCTAATTCCAGCGCACGAGAGAAAATAGTATCTACGCATATTCATGGTTAAACACTAAACAGTTCCTTTATAATTTAATTTCAATTAAACTATACTCTCCATTCCAAACGCACTTCCTCCGCTTTACTTTCTCCGAGGACTACCCAAAAACTATTAGAAATTCCAGATTCTTCAGTTCACTACAATCTATATAATATCAGAAATGTATCTTTGAAATAATGTCGATACTCGATAGCCATTATTTTATTTTGAATATCTGGCTTAATATTCTATTCATTTGTTGCTGTATTCAACGAGTTCATAGTCATCCCATACAACTATTTTAATAAGGAACTTTTTAAAATTTATATAATATATAAATAGATATTCTTTTTAACACTACAATAAGCCATGGTGCCCAATGGTAGTAGTGTAATGAAATAGTTGTATGCTCAGTACCTAATAGAAGAGAAACAAACTCAGGGTTTGAGAAAATCACTTACATAATAATATTGTGACCTCATTGACCTCAGCAGTTTTTAATTAGTAGTTTTTGAATATTGAAATGATAATCAAATTGTGTTAATTTTTGGATATCGGCTTTTATATTTTAAATCAAGATATCAATTAAGTGCTATAATTACAAACCTACCCAATTTGATAAGCACTTCAATATGTAAAAACTATTAGTTAATTTCGTTGTAATTAGAAAGGACACCTGTTGTTTAATTAGTAAATCACATAGACGCAAACCCAGTGGATACGGGTTCGAATCCCGTATGGTGTTTTTTTTTTTAAATTATTTTTTTGGTATGTATGTATCTGAGGTATTTTCAAATTATGTGTGTTCAATTACGTCGTTATTTATACAGATATCCAGTAAGCCACACATCCGCTATCCACGCCAGACCTCGGACGTCCGAAAGCAACCGGTCTACAGCTCCTCCCAGCCATTTCCCTGCTGGACACCATACTCCAACAGCAATAACACAATACATGGGATCCCTCCAAGAGGTTACATCACGGCGACGTCAGTGCATGCGCTGCAGCCGAGTGATATTTCGGTGATTGGGGCGATGGGGGATTCACTGGTCGCTGGGAATGGGGCCCTCGACGAGTGGGCACTCGGTGCCATTTTCGAGTATAGAGGAGTCTCTTGGGCGGCAGGTGAGTTATCATATTTCAAATTTGTAGTAAATTAGTAAAAAGATGATGTTTAATATATGTTTAATAGATTTTAGTGAATGACATAACAGAAATATTTATAACAATACACATGACGTGTTGAAATAAATAAAATAAAATTTGCTAAATATTATAATAGGCATTAACGAGAGCAAGGGAGTGGTGGAAACAACGACACTTGGCTAGTAAATTTTATACAGAAACATTGAACATACATAATTTTGAAAACACTAGAAAAAATATATTTTTTTAAAAAATACGACGACGAATGATGTAGGTATTATATTCCGAAAGTATTTTTTTTATAAATAATATCTATTTATTTATTACTACTTATTATATAAATACAAGTGAATATCAATTGAAAGAGGCGTACTAGTGTAGTAAAAAGAGCAACGTTATAAACCGTATACTCTACGTCGTAAATGACCAATTCCAGTATAATGTTCTCACGTAATAATATATTTTGATTATCAAAAGAAATGTTTATATTTTAATAGTTTTCTAACGTAAATTTAAAAGTAAAAAGTCCCCCTTTTCCCTTATGGCTACAATGATACCGAGAATCACATTATATCAGAATTTTCTTTAAAGTGTGACATCATGTATGGATAAGCCCTTATTTTGTAACAGATTCGAATATTTTTATTTCCGGACTATTTTTATCAATTGTCTATCAATGTATAAAATATAATATATAATATAATACAGTGGTATTTTTATATAAAGTCGTATACGTCACCACGGTCGTTTCTGGAATTAAAATCCGCCCCTTAATCCGCTACTATATTTCCCGTGCCCATAATTCAGTGTGTGTTCGATATCGCGTAGAGTTTTATTAACATTAAAATGCGTGATCCTTTGCGGAACCAGATGAAGATTTTGAATGTAGAATTATTGTGAGGAGGAGAAACAGAAAAAAGAAGCTTTTTTCAATAGTGTCAGAGATAGAGTATCTGCTATGGTAAGTCAACACGCAAAGAGCACGTGACGTAATAATAGGTATAAGCGTGCAAGACCCACGTAAAGTAACAGTGTCAGTGCATGCAGTGTTGTGACGTAAAAGACTTAATAGAAAAGTTGGAATGTATCTACGTACGAATCAATTTATTAATTATCGAAGAAAAGAAAAGAAACCTGACGTAAGATAATGTGTTCATGAATTTCTATAGTTATTAATATATTAATCTGAATTTAAAAAAACTGGAATAACTTGTTTTGTTATCATAGTGGGTCAATATAATATGTAATATAATGTATACTTGGCCGTCGTCTACCAGTGATTTAGTGCAGTGTTTCTCAATCGCTGATCCGTAGAATTTTGCTACCGGTCCGAACAAAATAGTCGCCCATTTTAAAAATGCTTATGCTAAAAATTATTATTATATTTTGTCTTAATTTAAAAATAAGATACGTAATTAGGATGCGTTTAAAAAGAAGCTAGCTCTTTGGGATAGTCCGATACATAGAGAAAATGTTTACTATGAAAGATTTTTTTATTCCTGGCCACGTTAACCGGAAAGGTATTTTAAGTAATATAATAAGTCAACATGCGTTATTTTAAAAGTTTAAATCACCATTACTCTGAGAATGAAGACAATCTATCCATTAATAACCCATTTGTGTGCGCTTAATACTCGAGAAATTGGAAACCTGATCGAGTTGTCTCTTAATGTCCAGACATAGCTTATATAAATATTGTCTATATCTATTTTACAAAGTCATCAAGTTGTTGTCCGAATTTTCAATTAGCTATTCATGTGAGAAAATTTTATCGGCCACTAACAAAACAAGAAAACCGCAAACAGTAGAGGTGGGACAAACTGGTGACAGTATTTCCAACTCACCTCTAGCAAACAGCGCTTTGTATCACTATTATATGAAAATGCAGCAGCAGATTTCGCACTCATTTTGTAAAACTAAGTATTGAATTATGAAAATTCCGGTCAGCTTATAATTATTTCAATAAATAAAAGATTTTTTTTTTCATTCGCTATTAGACTATTACAAATATTTGTTATAATATTATAAAATTAATTAACGTAATATGATATATATCACTAAACTTATATATATGTACATACAACAGTTTAGTGGTCCGCAAAATATTTCTCCTATTTTCAACGGTTCGCTTGGTCTACTATTGTAGTAAAGGTGATATGAAAAACTTAGGATATGTTTCAAAAACTCAAAATAATATCTTTTTTATCTGCTTATTGTATACTATTGCATGACAAGATTTGTCTAATGACTATCTCTTCTTAAAGTATTATGTACCTAATACATTCAAAGTTAAGGTTTTTGACACAGCTTTAATATGATTTGTTTATTAATCTATAAAATAATTTATTTTTTCAGTGGTGTAGGTTGACTTTTGCTTTTTTGGGTGTAGCCGAATATAAATTATAATATAAACCTACTATTTACTACAATATATCGTCTATTTCTTGTATTAGTTAATTCAATCTTAGCGGATGGAGTAGCATCATATGTGGTATTTCGGTGGTAGTTTTGAGATATTCAAAAAATATTTACGTAATATATAATTATAAAATTAATACATATTTTTGTACATTATTGATTATTTCTGGGGATGTTTTTCACATACAGCATACCTAACATTATATTATGGACCGCACGGCATGAATGTCCTAACCTAACCCCAGTGCTTTTAAACGCGCATATTATCACGAGTGTCCTCTCGAAAATATACATAACTATTTTAGAGATAATAAATTTAAAATCTTTTATCGCATGAATAAAGTAGGTCAATAATTAAAAAAAAAAGACTTTGTTTCAGAACCATTCAACACGAGTTGTTTGGAATTCTTAGAAATAAAATGTTAAGAGTATGTAGGTACATAACGAGGGCTTAGTGTCAAACAACACTATCTACAAAAGTGCAACTTTACAGGAGAGCCAAAAATCGTTATTTTAGATTCTTGTAACTCAACAAGGGAAATGTTTATTTAAACCTAATGTTAATATTTTATAATTTATTGTGTATTGTACATTTATCTTGCTTATGATGATGTTAAAATTTATAGGGATAGTTTAAAAAAAATATGAAAACAAGGGTAACGTATGTAGTTAGCGTTAAACTTTACTGACGATTTAATAAGAAATTAGAAAAGATTGACATAACGTTGTTTGACTATCATGTAGCCGTAAATGTAAAATAACGTTATCTCAAAAAAAAAACACTTTTTTGTAGATAACGTTGTCTGACTTTAAGCGCTCGATAATAACAAATTAATTAATATTTATTTTCGACCACGTCCGATCCTAATAAGATCATAAATGGGCCTCCACAGAGTGGAGGTTTATGTTAAGATTTTCTTTTTACGATAAATGGATGTCAGCCACTTGCTCAACTTATTAGGTCCATACCCTGACTCAAACACAAATATATTAACAATATGTGTATTTTTCAGACCCACGATTTGAACCTGGGACCCACGATGCTATATGCCGATGCTTAAGCCACGAGGCTATCGCGGGTGTATTTCTTAATAAACCCATACTATTCCCCATTCCTTAAAAAAATCTCTCAATTTAATTATATTACTACCTTTCCTAAATTAAATAAATCTTTTTCTACATGTCACTACAGCATTAATAATAATTTTACCATAAACTTAACCTAAAATTTGGATAAATACGAAGCCGTGAGTCACGGGTTAAAACTAGCAACTGGTCAAAAAATGTTATTGTACAATGTATCTTTAATCATATAAGAACCCAATAGGTTAGGCGAATAGCCAACAACTGTTCTTAGTAAAAAAGGAATGCTAATACAATTTCTCCTTTATGGTGTCCCATATTATGTGCTTAGAATCAAATACGGTAAATATTTATTTAATTACGGTACACATTAAATGATTCTTTTTTAAAAGATCTGAATAATTATTTACCTCCATGGAACAGGCAGTTTTCACCACTACTTAAGACGTATTTATTACTATTATATGTCTCATCCAGTTTCAGCATCATAAGAAAACCCAAAACACGTCATAAATTTGTAGTACGACCATAATCTTGCAAAACAATAAACTTACGAATTATATAGCGTTTGTTGCAATTTACGGTATGACCTGCTTTTGTTTTGCAAAAGCACCCACATCATAATGTAGCCGTAAACACAAAAATTAACGACTGGTGACTGGAATCTCCTAATGTGGTACAAACTAACAGAATATTTTTTTCCAATGACCGAATAATGGTGAAATTATGCTAATCTGTCTGATGCGGAATAATTTCAAGAACGTGACTACTTATTATATAATAAACGTGGAAACATGATGCATCTTTTGCCAATTTTATAAATCTGATTGCCTACGAAGATTTATGGTTATATCTAAAAACCAATATATTGTGCTACTTCAATAATAAAACAGCTAGCTTCTTTTTATAAAAATATCTAAGAATTTTCTAATCGGAATATTACGATAAATATACACTGTTGTCAGAAAACATTTATTAATTGCAACATAGTAAATAAATTTGTTATGTCATATGCAGTAGGTATATGGAAGCAGTGGTGGGATTCAGCTGGTGACTAAAATTTCCTGGGTTTGCCAAACCAGTCCTCATACCTTTCAGAATTTGTATAAATTTTCTGCAAATGGAATCGAAGTCACAGTTTACGGAAAACGCCGATTTTTTTAATGAAATCAATAAACCGTTTCATTAAAAAATCGATATCAACGATCTAATCAAATCTATTTTGAAAATATGCTGAGAAATCGACAAAATAACGAGATTCCAAGATTTTTTCAAAGGCCATTCATATTATTTAGTACCATTAGAGACTTAAGGCTATACCTCAGTTGAGGCATGGTCTAAAAAGATTGTGGCTAGGCGATGCGCGGATTGCGGGTCGCGGGTGCAAATGACGCATGCCGACCGAAATATAATATTTTGTCATATAAATCCAACATGCGTCCATTTAATGTTCTATTAGTAACGATAATAATATATTCATTGACATGTTTTCTTTTTAAAGTAAATGGGTAACGTTTTTAGTCATATTTACACGATTGAAGAATTAATACCCCCGTCGCCATCGCAAAACAAATTGACGTATTCACACCTCCACGTTCGCTCTCAAACTGCCAGCGAATCCAAAATTTCGTCGCGCCTATAGTTGAAAATTATTTGCCGTTTCACTGAAGTATCGCCTTAAGGGTTTTCTTCAATATTATATTATTCAGATGAAGCTGCCGTACTATTCAAAATAATATGAAGAATAATTTGAAAACTTACTCTTAATTTGATATCATGGGGATAAAATGCATTTTTAGGATTAATATGATCTATTATGCATAATCTTTTATGGTTACATGATATACGTTAGATATGTCCAAAGCATCGATTGCGACCAACCGGTTGATCGCGGAATACATTTTGGTAGATCGTACCCGATCGTAGGAATTGAGTTGTGAAAATGTAAAAAACTGTATACATTCAGTTGATATAATATTATTAGAATATAATGAATTATTTGAGATTTCTAAGGGGAAGCATAACCAATTTCTATTTTTATTTCTTGAGTACTTCACTATCAAATAATATACCACGAGGGAGTCCACGTGGCCTCGTCGTATTGCTTGATTTGTGTTGCATCACTCACGGCCTGTGTGCAGCAGTGAGGGAAAAAGAACATGTGAATTCCCGCGTTTTAAACTAATGGGTAGTTTCCCCACATCTTTGCGTTGTAGAATCTTTGCACAATCGGGAAAATAATTGGACGATAGGTTTAATGGGTGTCCATAAGTAGACCAAAACTTATAATATTCACGGCGAATGGGAAATTCAATATTTGTTTATGACTGTGAAAGACATAGGTTGTTGTTCAATCTTTAATGCGCCAGTATCTTCTGTTAAGACTCGTTCAAGTTTAATAATGACGATTGAGACTGAGATTACTGCCAGTTCCGATAATGAAGCCTACTTAAGTTGGACATTCCTGGTATACGTGAATATCTATAGAACGGAAACTGGGTAGTTAAAAATGATTTGAATGGAATAGTACAAAATTTACGTCAATTATAATGTAAAGTACTTAATATATTATTTTACTCTGGATTGAAACAAGTGTCACATGAAATTTTAAATTTATATGGACACTGAATATTTAAATATTACATAACCTTATGTATAGAAATGCTTATGGTGTGTTTTAATATTCAAATGCGGATATATTTTCTAATAAATTAATTTACTGTCATCTAGAAAAATTTCATAACCATACACATCAATATTCGCAACCTAATCAATATTATGTATATTTTGCAAAAAAAATCAGACTTACCGCAACCAGTCGAATCATATGATATGTGTAAATAATATTTGATGTTTTTCGGTATGTTTCCATAAATAAAATAAATTTTAATATTATTATACGTGTTGAGGCAGTGGGGACACAAGGAATTCAAGAAAATTAATTACCAAGATGACTAAATTGACTTAAGATGTGATATTGTATATGATAAAATATGTATTAATAAAAAACAACATTAATAGTGTTAGTTTTTATATTTTTTAAATACAATTTTCACAATTTATATTAAAGTTCAATGACCGGTTTTATTATACAATATTGTGATAGATTGATAATATTTTAAAACGAGATCGGTCTTAGGGGTATTTTGGAATATTTTCAATAATTAACAAAAAAATGTGTTTATTATGTCTGTCGACATGTATGTTAAATAATTACTTCTAATATTATGCAGTTGTGAATTCTATATAACTATTTGCAATACTCTATGGTAGTGTTTCATAGTAACTATTATTGATGTTAAAATATTTTTGATGTTTTTTAGGCTTGTAAAATAATGTAGATTCCTTTGATGAGAGTATTTTAGGAGACATGGGATATCTTACTTAGTTAAAAACATCCAAAATAGATTTTAAGTTTCTATATCATAATAATAATATTATTATTATATAATATATATAGGTAGCAATAGCGTAGGGTGGAGGTAGACTGTTAAGATCCGACATAAATAGTGCACATTCAACTTTGTTAGTCACACGTAATTGTTTTTATTAAACTTAGACTTCAATTTACAGATGGTGTTGTTTTTTTTTTAAATCAATTTAACTCTGCCAAAACCAAACCATAATAGTTTTGGTATATTTTGGGTGACATGATAAAATTGTGCACACTTTTTCATTCATACTGATTTGTTTTCGTTGGAATAAGAATACATATTTCACATATTGTGGGTTTATTTATTTTTTAATTCATCAAGCTTTGCCAAACCATAATCAATAAAAAATATTCTCCAATCTATAAAATATCTAAAATTATGGATGGTTTAATGGCATCATTTTAGATAAGTATTTTATGGATAAACGAATATTTTTTGAGTATCATGGCTTGGATTAGGAAGGATTTAATTGAATTTTAAAAATTAATAAAAACTACGAGTATCTACAAGTCATTGTAGTTCAATGAAAAGAAATACGTTTGACTGTCAAAGTTTAGTGTGCGCTATTTATGTCGGATCTCAACAGCCTACCTACATCCTTCGCAACTGATAGCTAGGTATTACCTACAGTCATATTTTCGCAAACAAATTATACAATTGTTTGTAAGCTGTTACCTCTATGCAAATGCATGTGAACACATATTTTTATAAACCGTTTGTTCACACAAAAAATATCACTGGAAAATTAAATGCAGTTTAAATAGTTTACATTGTAGAAATTTGCGCGATTTAATCAAAACAATACTACTAGAATACGTATTGCTACTACCAGTGAAAATGTATAAAACCTGCAAACGTGCCTATACTTGTTTGTTTGTCACTGCATCATTTATACACGTTGATCATCCACGGTGGAATACTCAAATGGGTGTATATATAAAAAAACCTTTGGAAACAGTTTTTAATCAATGTCTGCATGCAGATTTATATACCAGACATATATTTATATATATATATATATAAGTAAAACCATTCTTACGCAAGAAGTCCGTTTAGCTTAAATATAGTATAATATATTCTGCACTTGGCTTAGTTGTGCTCTCTAATGGACAATTAAAATATACCGAGACCAGTTTTTACACTTCTAACTTTGAGTATAAAATAAATCCGCGTATAAATCTTTTTTATCGTAATATGAATATTATATGTTAACGTGAACACCATGCCATACTAATTTATACACAATCTAGTTGTCACTTGACGTGTCCCAGAGCTTTCAGTCCCTCAATACAATACACACAGAAAGAACTTTGAAAACTTTGTAAATATAATAAATGACAAGAAAAATTTCATAACCTTGAAATAATTTTGATATACAAGTAGAAAATAATTGTCATTATTTTGAGCTAATTTTGTTATCTCACAGTTGTCAGTTATAATATAAATGTTTAATACTACCTATATGGCATAAGGCCACAATATAATGATAATATTATTACGATTGTCTATTAGACGTGCGTAATAATATACTCGTAACGTCACAATAATTCTCATTCACGCGCTGTTAACCATATCACGTTAACCACATATTTAACCGTATAAAAAGAAGTTAAATGTAAATAGTAAAGTATTTATAGTAATAGTATAGTATTGGATATTATTTTGAAATATGTGGTTACATAGTTACAAGATAAACATGGATAATGTTTGTTTTGAAATAAAGTTATTGGCAAGTTTATTATGAAGGCTTATTATTATTTGGGTGGTTCACAATAATTATGGATCAAGTCCATCAAAATAGATCCTGAAATATTTGGTCCTAAAGTTAAAACTCCTTTTGTAAAATTAAGGAATGTTTTCACTGTATAATACGTACTATTTTTTGGTAGTACATGGATCAATTTAAATAAATAGTCGAAACATAAAGTATATTCAGGCTTTATTAATATTAGCAAATTAATGTTCTTTTTATACTGCTGAAGGAACCTGTCAAAATGGACATGATTCCCATTCAATTGGATCTCTTATCAATACTGTTATTGCCAATTATGTGGAAAATTGTAGAGCTATAATTGTGATATTAACACGCAATATAGAAATCTGTTTTATCAAGCCAACTGAAACAAAAAAAAATCGAATTTTATGAAAATTAGACTTAATCCACAGTTATTGTGAACCACCCATTTCTAACTTAAACTTAAACTAAATCAGATATGCATATTATAATAATTACTATAATATATTATAATAAGTGAAGCTTGAAAGAGTCCCCCAATTCATGAGTGTGGTGAGATTCAGACTACGTAGTACATCGGAGTCATACAGTATGTATGCCTTAACGGAAATTGAAATAATACCTCAGTTGCATATCGTTGGACATTTTTGGCGCGATTGGTGATTGAACTGATAGCCATAATTAATTGATAAAGTAAAGCGCCCAGATTGCGATAGTTATGGGTTTGTATCTCATTCGGTAGGTACATTTTTTCTCCGTATTGTTGTCTAATAGAGTTTCTACGGGATTTCAAATTATATGACGTGTATACCTATAAGTATTCAAAAAAAAAACGTTAGGTTTACTGACATTAAATTAAAAATGATGGGCTACTCTAATAAGATTAATTTAGTACAGACAATACATATTACTAATATTTGATATATTGACCATTCGAATCACCTAATGATCATTCTCACTTTCACTCCCATGATAAATATGATGAATAAACCAGTTCTCAGAAATTTATTGGATACGATGTATTTTATTCTTTGTTTCTAGTTTATAGTAAGATGTTGCGAAATCACCAAAAACAACCGACTTACGTCAGTATGAATAAGAGTTGTAATCTGAGAATGAAATATCTTATATCCGGGATTAGTATTTCCAATCCCGGATTTGTTAAATAAATACATGAAATTTTGATTGTTTTGATATAATAAATTTCTGCATACGACACATAATTATTTTAGCGTTTTAGTGTCAAATTATAATACAGATGTGAAAAATTAAGTTAACTAATCGTGCGTTTGTTGATTTCGAGGGTATCTCATTGCTGTCTCTACAGGTACTTCGTTTACGGTCGGATTTATTTCGACACTGCTTTATACATTCGACAAAGCGTCTTGTTAAAAATGCGCCAGTTTTAAATAAAATCAAACTGGCTCTTTATTCAATTCAACGTAACTACAATAATGACATCGATTTACGCGTGTTATTGATAGGTATATTATTGCAATGGTATCAGTATCAATCTGTTAAATACTTACCATTTAGGAACAGTGGGGTATTAATACTTAGTAAGTACTTAAAAATATAGGAGCTCAAAGTATCAGACAAATAAAAAGATGTCAATAAAAAATAATACTTATTATATTCTTTCTCATATAAAATTTTAAAAGTAAACGTATTTCAATTACATATTTGCTAATTAAATAATGATGTATATAGTTTTTTTAGATACGTGGGATGAGTCAATCATAAATTTAGAACAATTTATTGAGGACAAGCGGCTACCTACTTACTCACTCTTTTTTTTTTTAATAATCGCATCAGTAATTCTGAAAACATTATTATTAGGTTCGTTACCAAATTTAAGAGATTTAAATATTCCGGGTCAACGAATTTGACACTGTCCGAGTGTTTGCGATTAACAGAAGTAAATAAGTACTTAAATTACTAACGTGTACAAATTTTGAAGTTAAAAAGCGGAAAGAATTATAAAATGTTGTTTTGGTAAATTAATTAGCTATTATAATGTAAATAATATGTATAATGAATTTAAAACTGTTAGTGTTTATTTCTAACCAGCGGTAAAATATATGTGACATCGTAATCTTCATTAACGACATGATTTATTAACGATAAAAAGCATTGTAGTCAAAATGATTGCCATTTTTTTATAAACCTTTATTAAAGCTTTCAAAAATCTCATAATTAGATCTTTGTTTCTGTTGAGTGGTATATATTGTTAACCCTGTTATGTCTTATTTTAAGGTATTTTTTTTTTGAGTTAATCGGAAAAATTTTAAATGCGCAAGATTGACTATAAGGGAAAAGTCAAAAAGCTCCTCCTGGATACACGTACCATTATTTACTCAGAGGTTCGTGGCGCAAAAAGAGTACTCGAGATCTCACAAAGAGACACTTTACGTGGCTGGGACGTCATGTCCTCCGGATGCCGGCAGAGAGTGCGATAATTCGTACTAGTATAATACATAAATACTGCTAGAAATACCACAAATTGTGTGGAAAAAGGTGATGTTTTTTAAATATCACCTCAATGTGCTTCATATTATTATTCCTAAAACTTGAATAAACCAACAAAGTTCTGACTAAAAATGTTAAAGACAATATTATTATATAGAGATTGAGCCTAAAAAAATGAAAATGAGACTAAAAAGACACTTTGAAACCTCTAATTATCATACAAACTCTAAAATGAGAGTGATGAAAATTGGCACTTAATCCAATGATTTTTATAGGGAAACCACAGAAGATTCTACCTTAAGACCTTTGAGCCGGATCTTAAAAAACTGAATTAAGGCATTTTATGTGGGTAAAATACGTGTTTATTTAGAATGTGATCTATGGTGTTTATTACAATGGTATTATGACATATTTTTTTAAGATAATACCTATTAGAATATACAAAGCACGCGTTTCCGCTTGTTAATAAGTCATCTTAGCCAGTGTAATAGTTTACGATGTTTTACATTTTTTTGCAAACCGTCAAAACAAAACAATGGCACTAGATTAACACTAATTATTATTTAACTCCGAAATCATGTACGACAAAATAAAATGATAGTTCTAATTCCAGTATGATTAAAAAAAGATTTATTTGAGGAAGTGGTAAACAAAGTCATGTCACTCATGACCTTTCTGCTAACAATAAAAAATAAAATACTCTTCTATAAAGGTAGAGCCTAAATATTATAAAAAATGATAATTTTGGCCAGTATTTGCCAAACTATCGCTCATGAGTTACGAACGCTATAGGTATGTCATTGGTACATCCCAGTTAGCCATATTTGTTAGGGTACTCTTTGGGGATTTTAGTAAAGTATCAAATAATTATTTTTATTCACTTTTTCCATAAACTTAACTCCTTCAAAATGTCAAAAATTTTACTTGCAATTAACTTGCTTGTATTAAAAATTAATTATTTTTGTTATACAACATAGTTATAAGCAAATAAAAAGGTAGGACTTTCGACAATTGGACACAATGTTGACATTATTTAAGATTACCTATTGTTCTGTAAAAAAATATGTATTTTTCACTTATTTCCTGTCGATTATTGATGAAAATAATATTGTATCGCGTAAAATAAATCACAATGTATCATTATAGTAAATTAATAATACTAAGGACCAGTTTCATCTACTTCATTGAACACTTTCAAGTGATTTTTTATTGAATATGTAATTATACATAATGAAGATTTAGCTCTCCAGATAAATTTAGTTTCAAAAGTAGCTTGTATGGTTATTGTATTTGAATGCCATTGACTTTAGATAATTTTATTGTATAGTGCAAGATATTATGCAAATGTGCATTTATAGAGGAGATAATGGTAATGGCCTTATTTTACTATTACACAGGTACATATCATGTAGAACAACATAAGGATGTTAAAGAAAAAAGGTTTTTCGTAACCCTCAGGTTAAGTTAGGTTAGGTTAGGTTACATTTTGCGTTATATATTGATTTGTAGTAAGCCTAACATTTACTCTCTTAGATTTATTTGCGAGAGACTGAATTGAAATAACAACGCATTGCATTAGTGTCACGACCATAAAAGAAAAACCAAAAATCCTGTGCATTTCTACCACCACCTGCCACGTTTCCACACCCTTTTAGACGTAGATATACCATGGCGTAACAAATAAGAGGCGATTTTCAAAATATTTGTGATAAAAGCGTTACAATAAAATCATAGTTGTGAATGGAATACACTGAAATGTCCAGGATATACAATAACATAAGTACTCAGAATAATATGACAAATTATATTAAATCAAACAAGATATCGACAGTAGGCTGCCATTTTTTTATTTGCCAACAAAGCATTCAATATTGCCAATGCAAAAATATTAATTTATTTATAGTTTATAGCTGAATAAAAGAATTGGTTAGTACACGTGGTGGAAAGTAACGATACATTTTCGACATTTAAATAATATTTCGTCTCTGTTCTGGCAGAACACACTAACTGGAACATACTAGTTTTGAGTAATTTGACTTTGAAGTTGTTAAAATGTTTGAAATGGTCTATCATGTGAGTTTATTAAGTAATCGTAAAAAGTATGACTTTAAAATAAAGACTGTTTAATTATTAAGAAGGTTTCCACACGGTACAGTTTGAAATAAGGAACATTTTGGTATAACTAACTCAATATGTCATTTTTTCGAATTAGTGTCTTCTGCCAGAACAGTGACGGTTTTATCTTGGCCTTCAATCCAGTGTTGATAATAATATTTTTTTTCAAAGTTATTACGTAGCTTTAAATAATAGTATGCTTCCTTTTTCGTATAAAAAATATTCATAATAATGGGGTTAAAGATTATTATCTATATTGGTAAACAATTATTGAATATAATTGTTTCCGAGTTCAGAGTTGAAAGTCGATAAACCAATCGCTTTCGATATTTTTGTTATGGAAATATTTTTTTAAAATTTATGACACAAAAATAATCGTACATCATAATGATTAATTTACTATGTAGTATTGGGTACTACCAATAATTTTGGCGAAAAATATTTTTTTTTTGTTAATACTGAATGTAGGGCCGAGCCGACTGCCCAACCAAATAGAAAATGTTCATAGTCAGAGTGTTATAATCTCATGCAGTGTTACCAACTATCGTTGACAAAAACAAACTAGACGGGGTATGAAAACACGCTATTTGGCAGGAAAAAATGCTAGAATTTTTGAAAATAAAATTGCAAGTAAATTTACTTATTCTACCAAGAACGAAGTCAATACCTATCGAAAAAAGTGCAAAAATCTAAAAAATGTTGATACGTGTAAAAATAACACATTTTAACAGAAATATACTTCGTAAATTGACAACAAATACCGATATTATGTTAACGCGTTCGAGTTTTGTATCATGTTTGAAGACGAGAGCTTCTTTCTTGTGGGACAGACATAGATAATTAAAGAACGTACCTTTTAGATGAATAATTGCTAAATTATTATTTATATACGCGGAGATTCTGAATAATAGTATACAAAAAATATTAAATAATGCATGGAATTGTTTCATTGTGTTTTATTTCTCACTAAAATAGGTACCGACCTACCTGCATTAAGTATCCGATAGTCATACATTTAATGCGCATGAAAATAAATAAACTAAATGTCTAGCGTTTTTTAAACAAATTTAAAGCTGTTGGAGGGATCAAAAGACGCTAGTAAAAACACTACAAGCCAGATGCGTCTTTTGCAAGCTAGATAGATGTCTATCGCAAAATGCTAGATCTGGCAAGAAAAACGCCAAATCTCATGGTTCTAAATTACATTTTAATAAAAAAAAAACGGAATGATTACACAGTGACATCCCGTGGCGGTAGGTAGGTCATGCGTTGTGTACAGGCGGCACATTATAAACGGCGGAGAATAAAGGAATGAATACAAATATTACAACTTTTGAGAGCAGTGGAGGTTTTCAATGAAGCAGACGATGCAATCACTTAATAAGAAAGTATCAACATCTTAGTTTAAAAAATAATCGAATTATAAAAAAAATCATATATTGTTGTATTGTAATGGCAAAATTTTCACAAGGATGCCTCCAAACCTATCAGCGCCTCAGGCTTCCACGTACCTAAAAACCACCACTGTTTGAGATTAGGTTTCGTGAAAATGCTTTAGAGTTTAGATGCGTACGTCAGTTTAAAGATTTATGTGTATTTATCTGTTTAAGGGAACAATTTATACCTAAAAATGAAAGGGGACATTCTAAGTCTGCTTAAAGGTGACACTTTACTTATGGTCGTCACTGTATAGCTATTTTATTCTGTCTTTCCATTGTATTCTAGTGGTTTTATTATGTATTTTTGAAGTATTTTTTATACACAAATTTGATCTCAATGAGATATTAGCGAGATATGGGACCGTGATATCGACAACAGCATAGTACGTATGTAAAAATTTCTGTACACGGTATTTGATACACGTCCTTCTCGAAATGCTTCGAAGTGTATTACAACACATTTCCAATTTATAATAAAATTAGTATATTAAATAAACTTGTATTATCAGCTAAGTTCATCTTTTAGAAATTTATTTCATCGACGTTGCTAACCTAAATAAATGAAGCTTCCCCGTTATTGCAGATGTTGTTATGAATAATTACTATCTCCGTATGTTCTAAGTAGCTGACTTATAATACTTGCATTCAATTTGCGCTCATATGCAAAGTCGGAAGTGCAATCTGTCTGAGAAAACACTCTGTTGGGCAATTAAATAATTATATTATTAATAGTACTTAATATGATGGAGATGAGCAAAAACACGTAATTCAATGAACCTCATAGTATTATCTATGTATGCGTCGCGTCCATGTATGTGTTACTGATCAGGTATCGGTAACTTTTTTATTATCGTGGGCGTAAATTGTTTAATAGTTTAGATATTAAATTTATTTTATTTTGTTAACTGTCAATTCATGGTGGACTGCATTGAATTGTTGTTTAATTTAATAAAACGCATTTTTTTTGTTGTACTTATTCTACTTTTAATCAATAAATTAGGACCGGTTTCGTCCGCCTCAGAGGAAAATGTCCCTCTGAGGCTGACGGAACCGGTCCTAATTCATTGATTACAAGTGGAATAAGCAGGTACTACAAAAAATCGTTTTATTAAATTAAACAACAATAGATATTGAATTAAAATACCATATTTACACTAATCGAAAATAGGATTCAAAATTATAACAACTTATTAAGAGAGTTTTTTTAACAAATAAAACGTAGTGAGTACAAACGGGTACCTATTTACAGACAAATTTATTGCGCTCAATTAATACATAATATACAAGAAACCTATTGGAGTTTAGCCAATCCCTTTTTCCTAGGTACGTTTGTAAATTTCGTTTGTAATTTTGTGATAATTTCGTTTACTTACGTAAAAGCTAATGAATTAATCCATTTTACTGCGGTGTGATAGAAATGATTAAATCTGACATCTTCGTATTATTATCATTCCGGATCTAATTTGTTGTAAGTGGGATTTATTAAATGTTGTTGTTAGAGTATTCCCGATGGAAAAGAATTAAGCCGATTGATAAAATATGAAACATACAGAAAAGGGACGAAAACTACACATTTTTTTTTAATAATCAAAATAAGAATTTTCTCCTAAAAATTAAAAACATTTAACAATATTCTACACGTATTGGAAATAACAAATGGTGCATTGGTCTTGATCTTGTGGTCTTTTGCGTGGTGACTGTCTCTCCAATCTAAATCTTCAAGCGTAAGCGGGACACATTGTTGTCCGGTTGTGAAAATTGGTAAACGTCAAAATACTCTGTTCTACTGCAGATATCGCACACATTTCAATTATCGCGTGAAAATTTAGAAGCCACAGAACTTTTTTTATCCATGCTTTCTGTTTGTTATTGTTAATATGTGTTTACACGTGCATTTTATTATTGTGGCCGCGATAATACATACTCTCAGAATTAAATCCATGCACGTATTAGTAAACGGTCTATTACTCTAAGTAAAAGTCAAACGAGGAAACTATCTATGGCAGTGCTGCGTTGCCGACCTCTGTAAGTTACTCTCTTCAAAAAATATTGCATGTGAAAAATCGTGAAAGTAATAAAATTATTATTCATTATGTTTATTGATATTGTAAACTCTACTAAATGCGGTAAATAATGAAAATACACCGTATTATATGTATATATATGACCAAGTTTAGTGAGATAACTGCATAGTTATGTGATTCGGTATAATTTATATTTCGCGGGAATTTATATACTTTTATGTATTTTGGGGTGCTCTTTTTGAATTTTTACTATGATACTCGCGCCGTTATTGGCTATAAAGACGGGAAATAAATGCTTTTAAAGTGTGTTATGATTAAAACTCTTTTATTTTGTACTTTATGATAGAATTAGTTGTGGTTAAATAAACAAGAGACAATTTCCTATAATTTATATCCTACTAATTATATTTTTATATTAGATACATGAGTGAGGCGCAGGAGCGAGCACCACAAATATTATACTGAGACTATATTGAGAAACAAATACTTGAATGCTTGCCGATCAATATGCGTCAGGACAAAATCAGCTGTTTATAATACAGTCATATTTTTATGAAAATAATAGCAAAATTTATATACATGTAGATATTCTTATCCAACGCTGGATTGCACCATCACTGTAGACGAGTAGCAAAGTGGCATAATGTCGGTTGCTACAGCCATGGGTCGAAGTTCTCGTAAAGTCACATGATGGTTTTGAACCATGTTTAGATCTGAAGAGTGCCACTAATTATGGTTAAGTAAATATCTAGTGAGCATTTTTCGAAAGTAAATAAATGTTAAAAACATTGCTGGAAGAATTCCAATATCTACACTAAAATGTAGAGCTCATTTTTACTATGCTAAGTAACAATCGGTTAAGTACGTTTCCTATGTATGAATAACCATGTTTAATGAAATCGCTTCGGATATTGATATATTCCACTTATTTGAGGGCGAATTTAGGTGGACGTTGTTTTATAAGCTTTTAAGATAGGGTCTATCAATAGTTCACTCTGTGTGCTTCCATCTACTTTTATTTTTGTTATTTTATTTTATTTATTATTTTATTAGTTATGTATTATTAACTCACATGCCATTAGATATAATTAGCATGTTATTTAAATGTGGTAATTAAATGGTAATTTACTGGTCCGCAGGGAATGACCGCAGTGAAACACTTATTTTATGTCATGTCGTGAACGCTTTGAATTTATAATTTGTTATGTTCAATACCTATATATAAAATAAATGTATTTGATTTGATTTGATTTAAACATTTTTATGAATTAATATGTATGTAGTTGTAGATGAAAATCATTATTTAATTGTATGTGTATTGAAACCGCCGAGTCGTCCGCCCCTCGTTTAAGCCGAATTGAAAAATAATTATTATATGTTTATAAATTCGATAAATTGGTGTCAAAATAGGTAGGTGGGTGGGTACTCTTATTGTCAAGGTGAGGTATTTTTTTTTCTTCATTCAGCATTGAGAGTAATGATCAAAAGTCCATTAAAATGTGAATTACCTACAGGCATATTTGAATAAAAAGAGATTTATAATATGCACTTAATGACGTATAAAACTATATGACTTTATAATAATGTATTTAGTTAGGAATGTATCCACATATTATTTCGTAATCGGTAAATAATAGTATTAGGTTTTTACACAAATATGTTAATAATAATTTTCTTAACCAAATTATTTATAATATACGTATTTATATAAGTTAAATGTCTCTTGAGTACCCATATTTAATAATAGTAGGTACCTACTTATATATAAATAATTTCAAATGTCGTGATATCACTTCACGATCAATTTTAATGTACACTTACAAAATTAAGTTAATATGTTCGGTAATTATAGACAATTTTATTTCAACTGTCATGATTATAAGGCATCTTGTCTTGATTGTTTATAAATACTGATAATTAGTCTTTGAGAGTTTGAAAGAAAGAATCTATGACAGTATTCCAAACGAGAGCGATGTATATTTTTTATATTAATTGATTACAAAACACAACTGTGAAGTATTTAGGATTGTCAGTAGTTTGTATAAAGTATAACTTAGTGACACGCAAACATGTTGAAGAAAATTTTTTCATATTTTATAGTCAAAGCCTAAATATATGAAAGTGAAGTAAAAATCTGATATATTAATTGTTATATTATAAACTGTGAAGAGAATCATAAATGTGCAATTTATTCGGGTTGTAGAAACAAAAAGTAATATGATAGGAAAACTAAAGAAAGTTCAATATGTTAGAAAAGGATTTGTTAAACATCATTTCCGTTTGTCTCCAGGTGGTGACTCAACATGGAGAGATACTATGACGTTACCAAATATCCTGCGGGAGTATAATCCTCAGCTCACAGGATTCTCGACTGGAGTAGGAGAGTTCAGAAATCCAAACTCCAATCTAAACATCGGCTTCCCGGTCTCGTCAGCGATGGATGCGCTCATGCAGGCTAAGGTGAGAATAATAAACCTATTTCCAGTGTTTATTAGCCCATTGTCATTATTAGAGAAAAAAAATGATGTAGTCGCCGTTCGAGGTAGGTAGCTGAAATTTGGTTAACATGTAGCCCCCAATCTTCTTATTGACAAAAAAGACTCAGTGATCCGAGTAGTGCAGGATATTTTATGCAGCGGTCTTAAGCTAAAAATTATTAATATATAAAATTAAATCCAGATTTTCTAGACATTTGAAATATTTGTATATGTCTATAAATTTGGGATGGACAGAATATAATTAATATTTGTATTTTTTTTGATTCATTATTTTTCAGCGCTCACTTAGGTTAATTAGTTTATTAGGTTTAATATAAAATAAGTTATTCTAATTTATTATAATAATGTTGCATGCATGATTTTCGTCAATATTGATGGTGTATTCAAATAAGGATTATTTGTATGATCTGTCCGAATAAATAATCTGAACATTTTTAGATATTATTATTTGAGTCTTGGGCCGATTTATTATAAAACATACTATTCGACTGGCAAGAAACCTCTTTTTGGGGCGGTTCAGTCCCATTACATTGATCACACAATCTAACCTGGATTTTAATTACACCAGAAAAACAACACGTGCATAATTGGAGGCAATTAGATTTTTAAAAAATGAGATCGTACGTTTATATCTGAATTACGTAGGTACCTACATGATGATAATGCTACTAATTAAAAAGTAATACCACCTAATTTTTACACAAAGTGTTTTTATCGTTTTTTTTTCCTAAAAAATTGTATCCGCCGAATATGAAACTAATTTAGTGATTCATTTTATTGTTTTATAATTTTATTAAGTATTATAGTATTGGATATTTATTTATATCCCAAGTATTATTACACTTATTTTTCCAATATAAGTACTATATTAATCAGATGCATGAGAATAATATTATAATGCCGTATCACATTCTCGCCTAGACGTTTCGTCGAACCACTCGGCGAGACTTTACAGTTTCCCTGATACTAATAACTGTTAACTAGGGGGCCGAGCGCGCCTACTACACTCTCGCGTTCGGCCTCGCTCGGCTAGTGTAGGTGAGAATGTAGATACGGCATAACGAGTAGCAAACATAAATAATTAATTAAATGTTATGATTAATTAATGATAATACGAGTGCTTGTTTCAAAGTCTACAAATGTAGTAGGGAACGCGACCTGTTGCAGATAATCGACGTTGTTCGTAGTTGCTATAATGTGAAGTATTGCCAGTATGAATAAAATAGGTTTCCAATTCGCTATAATAGCATTTACTACACTGTAATTACAATAAAGCTGATGCTTTTATTAAAAATTAATAAAAAACAAAAAAAAACACAAGCAGAATCGTTTCAATACTATTGACGATATTAGGTATATAATATTATATAACATAATGTTATTATGTTTGTAATTAATATTAAAATGTATTTATTGTTGAATTCTACTCTTTTTTCATTCTAATTAAGAAGTATCGAGAGCCGTCATAATAAAACAGGATTTGTATATTATATTTCCTAAGTGAAGAGATCAAAATATTAATTCTACCATTATTATTGATAGGTACATAAAATAAATCGAAAGTTTAATAGTTGCTGCGTAATGAATATAACGAAATTGGAACTTATATTATGAATTATTTTAATGATCAGATACGTTCGTTTAAATCATCTTAACACAATTTAAGAAATAAATTCAATCAATGTAGTACTTGTACCTGAAGAGTAAATAAAATTATTTGGTATTTAATTTACACTATTACGAAATTTATTAAAGTTTTTGTATGAAACGTTTCGCTCATAATAATTAATAGACATTAAGTTGTGCTATGAATATGAGTGATTGCGAGTACCTACTCAGTAAATGAATAAAAAATAGAATAGATAAAAAATGAAGACATTCGTCCAAGACCTAGTTCTTTTGATATGTGAAAGAACATTACGATGGTCACGGGCAAAAGTAAAATTAATTTATTATCTTCACTCTGCGATATATACATCGAAATAGATGATTATGCAAGTACGTACTAGTCAATGCATTTATTACACTGGTTAGCGTACTTACACATTTACAAATATTTTTTTTTATTTATTTGCAGTATCAATGCTCACAAAAAATATTTATATTCAATTTCATTTTATAATAATTATTATATTATATTGATTTGCCACAATTAATTTTAATTTAAAATATATATTTTATTTAATTTACGTCTTACCGTTTTAAGAGGTTTATTAACAGATTTAAAAAAAGAGAAATGGTTGATAGTCACGTCGTAACCTATTAGGTCCATGATCTGGAACCAAATACATATTTCATAAAACAGCATTCAGATCTGTCAGATGCTGGATTTATAGCCGCAACCCTCGGCATTCACGAGTTTTATTCTGGATTGATATAAAGTATAAAGTATAGATATAAAGTGTATTTACTACACGATATTAAAAGATGAATCCATATAAAGCCGGGAAAGCTACCAGCAAGACGGGCTATGTACGCATTTCCTGAAAATAAAATAATACCTCGACGTCTAATACTGCGATGGACTCGTATTGTATTTTAGGTTGCTCGATTAAAAATCCTAATTGGTAACGCTGGAACTTTCAGAATGGAGAAAGTTTCTGGAGTAGGTCCAGACTCTCCATGACTTGAGTCAAAAATGATGATGATAAAAAACGTAATATACTGCCGTGTCTACATTGGCAACAAGTTGCTGGCAACCTCATTAAATTTCACGATAATTATCATATTTTATATGACCGTAAATTATTTATATAATAGGACTATATCGCCGTGGGTCCCAGGTTCGAATCCTGGGTCTGGCAAGTACACATATTGTTTTTCAATTTGTGTGTGTCAGAGTATGGACCTAATAGGTTGAGCAAGTGGCTGACATCCATTTCTCGTAAAAAACAAAATCTGTCAATACAAACCTCCACTCTGTGGAGGCCCATATGATCCT
Organism: Rhyacophila brunnea; assembly: GCA_022495005.1. NCBI lineage: Eukaryota > Metazoa > Arthropoda > Insecta > Trichoptera > Rhyacophilidae > Rhyacophila > Rhyacophila brunnea. The sequence continues at coordinate 89,898 of JAGYXB010000447.1, forward strand.
ATTAGGATCGGACATGGTCGAAAGAAAGAAATTATTTTAATCCAAATTTAATGAGGTTGCCAGCAACTTGTTGCCAATGTGGACACCGCTTTAGATTACTGTTGGATGTATTTTTTGTAAAATTCTTTGCAAACAAAACGTAATATTTATATTCAGAGTTTAATTACGACTAATCTTTAATATGTATTGTTCATTGATTTGATGTCTTAATCTTTCATTTATTAATTTACTTCCCATAAGTTTACTATTTTAAGCCTGATAATCGGTTTGAATATATAAATAAATTAAGTTCATTTCTCACGATTACAATAATATTATTAAATCAATAGAATTCGTCAAATTGGAAATTAATTCAGAAAAGTAGTAATAAAATAGTAAAATAAATGACGTTAAGAAATATTTCTTATATATAGCCTAAATTAATATATTGTTGATAATTGTAAAAAAAGGTTACTAAGACTAATGATTATAATATTATTGGGCATTACTAATTTATTTGTAGCAAATATTATTATCATTATATAGTCATATTTTGAGATATATTTATTGAAAAATAAAAATGGTTTCCATTTTTACAGGATATATAATCATAATTCACAAGTTATGCAAATGTGTAATATTGAAAACACTAGTATGATTATAATAAATAAAATCAAAACGTTAATTGCATGTTCAGGTGCAACCGTACTAAATCATTCTAAAATTGCTAACAAATGTTGTAAATAATATTGAAAGTTAGTATGCACCGTCCATTCTATAGTCAAGATTGTTTGATACCTAAGGAATCACATGATAAAATTTTGCTAAATATATTTATTTATTTAAGACAAACAAAGTATTGTGGACGTAAAAAATCAAAATTTAAGACGTTTACAATATGAAATTTACATTATAACAAATATTACTCTCACAAGAGAGAAGAAGAAAAATATAAAGAATTTTATACAGTAAAATAAATTTTCAAAAAACAAATCTATGTCTTTGGGAGCGTATTGACTGGTCTTGCATCCCTTGCTAATGATGCCTAAAAGGGTGCATTGAAAAGTGCGTTGTAATTATAATGATATTTAAAAATAAAAATATACATTTCTACGTCTATTTAAAGTTACTTAACCTACCTCAAATTTTCAACATTTTAGTCCTAATAAAATTGTTCGTCCATATTGTACAATGTCAGTGGGTATTTTGTTTGCCTCATGGATTCTCGAATTGCATAATTCCTATAATTATTTCTACAAATGTGGACCTCTGTATAAATACATACAATAATATACAAAGATAATAAGCAATGCCTTTTTTATTCTCAGGAATTGGTGAGAAGAATGAAGAGAAATAGGAACATCAATTTCCAAAACGATTGGAAGATGATCACCGTATTCTTTGGAGCTAATGACTTATGTTCGGTAGAATGCTTCAGGAAAGATTTAGCTTCTCCTGAAGCGTACACAAAACATATTCAAAGAGGTCTCGACTATCTCCAAGAAAACTTACCAAGAGCTTTCATCAATGTTGTGCCAGTTATAGGTAAGAAGAATGTCCAATGTCTTTACAATTGAAACATGCACGCGTAGAAGGGTGTATATGATTTTTTTTAAACTTGCAAGTAATTCGCTAAAACGATTGAAGTTAATAGGTATGTTGGAAATTAAAATAATGTAAAGTAGACCTTTGCTAGTACCTACTCCACACTGGTAGACGAAAAAGGAAAAATTGAAAATAAACTGATGTTTATTGAATATGTATTTGATTTTAGATGTAACAGTATCAGTAAGAGTCCAGAGATCTCCCATGTGCCATTTTCTCCATCGCCTGTTCTGTGTGTGCTTCCACAAAGGTAGTTACGACCATGTTAACTACCTTGGCGCTCTCACTGTTGGATATCAGCAGACTTTGGGAGATCTGGTAAGACTTATTTGATTATCTTATTTTTTAATGATGAATTTTGATGAAATTCTTATTGTAGTAGTTGTAAGAATACTAATTATGGTGGTTTGATAAAATTTACAATTCGATCACTGATTTTCAATACGTACATCCTATTTGGCATGCCAAATAAGTAATCCCGTGTTATTATTGTATCGAGGAGAATTCATATATGTTTAGCGCACTCTGTTAATTCAGATGAAATACTGTTTAATATCGAATTATTTGTCGAGGATTCGATCCATTTTAACGTTACCAATGCTAGAACATACTAATCAAGTATAGAGGCCAGTAAACTACAAGTAACATCGTTATATTATTATCATCGTTTGTATTAGCAAGTAGAGGTAAGTATCTAGTTAATTTATAATGTGACCTCTGCAAGATCCTTTTGAATAATTTATCATATTACACTTACAAAATCTTTCGTTTCCGCTGACGAATTTATGTAGAGAGAATGCAAGACTATTGCAATAATACATCTGATAATATATTAATTTATTTATTATAAGTATGGATAACTATGATAATATTATATTATAATGTGCCATTTATCATTTCTCGGGTTCATCTCAGCTACCGGCCGATGTCAATCAAAATTGATGGCGAAAATACAATAATATTAAAAATATGAAGAAAGGTTATTTTTTTACTTTAGTAAGATCATGATTTATCGAAAATAGATAGATATTATGTATTTAGGGCTATTTAAAAATGAAACATTAAATGGCAGTACGAACCACATGTAAGGTGCTATATATTCAGAACCACCTTTAAGATAATAGTAATTAATAATACCAATGTATTTTAAAATATTTAACATTTTGGTATATTAATTTACGATGATGCTGAAAATTGAATTCTGGGAAAAGAATAATGATATATTTAGAATAAATTTGAAGGATATGAACAGGAATCAAAAGTCATAAACTCAATTTCACTGTAGAATGACTCTTATTTTACTAGAGCTATTTAGCAATTACATTAATAGGAAGAAAACCGACCTAATTTTACGAACAATGAGCAATAAGAATGTCAAACTCGAAGTAAAATGCAATGAAACTCACCAAATATATAAAAGTAGGGACCGTGTGGGATTTCAGCTCACATCGTTTACTATCCAGGAGAGGACTTCAAGATGCGGTAATGGTAGCAACTGCTAAGCGTATCATGGACAAAACAGAAAAGCAATGCATAGGCGAATAAAAAGTTTATCGGAAAATTCGTACCATACTATGTATTATGAATTAACTGTTTAAGCAACATTTTATTATTTAAAAATTTTAACATACATCCAAATTTTAGTTAGAAATTAATTTAATTATTACTTTATGAATGGTGATGGGTATTCATAATAAATAAAAAACATTAGTTTGATTTATAAAATCCTATGTCAAAAAAAATATTATGTTATAAATATTCTTATTAATAATAATTTTTGTATCTGGCTTTTTTAACGGCGGCATATCTATAACCTACATTGAAAGCAATAGAATACTCTGACAGGTTTGTCGTCAAAGAAATTCGTATAATTAGCATTGTTTTGTCGAACAAACAAAATAATGACTGCACGTTTCAGCCCATTGCGTTTGATGTTTTATCTATTTTTGTGACAATGGATTAAGTTAATGATTGCTCTAAGAGCCATTTACGTTTTCAGCTACGAGCTTTTTACTTTGTTTTTATACATTACTGGAAATGCACGCCTCGTATATTGAATGCATACAAGCTGCCGATACGATCTATTTTAAATTTTCCATTTTCCGCTTTAAGCAGTATAATATACATGAAGGATACATTTTTAAATCACAAAGCTCTCTACAAGAAAGACATTTTTAAATCCATGCACATGTTTTCTATCAAGGTATCAATGTACCTTTTATTATCAAGTAGCACATTGAAATTTAAAAAAGAGAATTTACCTGAAAAATGGTAGAAATTTACTAGATACTTTTTATATTTAGCTAAAATGATTTGTTGCAGAAGTATTGCTGTTTTTATATTATAATATGTAGAAAAATATAGACATAGAATAGATAAGTTGGTATTTGAAATAGTTTCTTTCTATAGGTGAGACAAATAATAATTAACCGCAATTCATTCACTGCTGGTTGAATGCTTAAAACAAACTCATTCCACTAATTTTGGTCTTGTGCATTGTATTGCACCGTATTTCTATCGAGCTCTATCCCACCATTTTGTTATTATATCCAGCATGCACTTTTTTAGTAGCGGAAGAATATGTCCTACCTACTCTTATGTAATCATAAGTACTTTTGCGAATAGTTTTTTTACCGCCCAACAGGTATAAATTGGCTGTACTTATGGCGTAAGCACATTTTTTTAAAATATACATACCTGCATACAATAATATATAAACAAAGAAAAAAAAATCCGTCGGTATACGGAACAATATAAGAAAATTTAGGGAACGTATAGTGGGATATTACGAAGCTCCGTTTATCCTAATTTATTTTATGCAATATATTGTATATTTTTTTCTTTTTATAGCATTTTAAAAATGTATTGCATATCATGGACTTATTCTGAAAATATCTGTATTACACGAAAAAAAGTACATTACAATTATTTTCAACGGATGTTATGATGAGCTGCAATTATTATTAGAATTTATAATGTAGGTATCTTGAATAAAAATATGTGCATCCGTACCATATTGATATATGGATCAAAATGAAGTCTCGAGGAACAAAAACAGCACGTTCTACTTTTAAAATATGTTGGCAAGTCATTAAAAATTCTCTTTTATATGTAAATTTCTAAAAAAAGTATTATAAAATTTAAATATTCAGAATTTATACATGAGAGGGATATATTTTCAATGACTTGCCAACATTTCACGATAGTGGAAACTGCTGTTTTATGTTTCTAAGCCCCTCAAATGCCGAACCTTATAAAAAGAGATGAATCTGGATATCTTTGAAAGGACGATATTTCCTGATTACGAAAATAAAGTTTACAATTACTATGATAGAAATAGGAGCAAACTCCAGCGTCCGGACAAGGAAGTGTGGCACTAAAATCTTTTCATTCTGACACGTTTATAGCGACATGGAAGGCGGCCGTGCACAAGCCGCGGCTGCATATACATGACGGGTGGAGATGGAAAAACTCAAATCATTGTATTAATTAATAATTATGTATCTGAAAACATTAAAAAGAAAGAAAGTCAAAGATATAACTCACAATAATTGTAAACAAATGTAAGAAAATGTGAATTTGTCGCAGGACCCCAACTTATTATTACAAATTATATTTTATGGTCATATTTATTATTAAAATTTTGTTTATTAAGTTTTCTAAGCTTAACCTTAGAGATTTTTGACTAATTCATAGTTAAAAAACATCTATTTTTATTATAATATAAACGTGTTATAACTTGAAATCCTTTTTATGTATATCAAATCGATCTTACCTAAGATCAAAAAATAAAATGACAATGGTCGCCATTTCCACTTTCGTAAGAATGCGCAAATAATAATAATATATTCATTTTATAATACGTAATATATACGTTATTTACTAAAACGTAAACTTCTTTGTAAGTAAAATTTATTTATGTGTACGTTGGTAGATTTGCAAACGTGAAAATTACAATGGGTAAAAAAATTTCAAGGGACATATACAAGCGTATAATATAAACATAATATTTGAATGAAAGTAGACTTACCCATTAATTTATTTTATCAGCTGCTGTCGAATTGCAAAACCTTTTTATCAATATAGCTTAAAAACGCCGAATATCAATATAATTCTGACACTATTGGATAATATTTTATTTACACAAATATCAACTCGAAAAATATTGCACGATTTCTTTTGTTTTGAAAATATCATGTAGAATTAACATGAAATTTGAAAATAATAACATGATATCAGTGACAAATAGTCTGGAAGCTCGACTGTTGATTGGCTGGACCATGAGTAAGCTCTGATTGGTTATTGAACTGGCCTTGTGTTATTCCATTTTTGTATGTGACCGTACTGTCATCTATTAACGTGACTGAGTACTTCTGATATATTAAGTAATTACGTGGTCATGATCGCTGTATGGAAGATTCATCCCCCTGCTTACTCGTCAACGACCCCTAGTAACCCCGCAGAGAGAAATGTCCCACCAGATCAATTCAGCACCAGGAAGAATGAAATTGTATCTATGAAATAAATTTAATCGTCTAATATAATACCAACCCCTAAAGGGAAATCTTGGATTTATTATTAAGTTTATAAGATACCGATTCTACTGAAATTAATATCCTTAATTTTATTTACCCGTTAAATAGCCATAAAATCAATATTCAGCAAAGCTAAGTGAGGTGGTAGGTACAACCTTTTAAGGGTCTATTTATGTTGAAGATTTCAATAAACTCCCTAATAAAGTGAATCCCGTGTAACCCGCTAAGGTTTTATTTTTTATTTTGCTTCTTCACCGTAACAACATATAAAAATGTTGGTATATCTTACTAGTAAACGTTACACCCAATGTTGTAGACATCATTCAATAATATTACGCATAAGGTTTAAACCTTTGTGATTAGATTGATATTAATATTGTTACCATTATTGTGCAATTGAAGTGCATAGTGAGTAATGTGATGTTAAAACCTTATAACATTAACACTACCACAAAATCAGCTCTATAAAACAGTCCTGAGAAAAATAAAAAGATACCTACGTAAGTATATAATATAGGAAAAGGACAACAGATAAAATTTCTAAATACTAATAAAAAGTAGAGGAGGTAGAAAATTATAATGGAAACATCTTTAAACCTCTACCAGATGGAGGTTATATATTTCATTATTTAATAACTTAAAAAATATGTATCAATGTAAATAACAAGAATAGATTATACATTAAATGAAGTGCATATTACTTCTAAGTATAGGTTAAAGAGATTATAATATTACTTTTAACGATATGAAATAAAATGTGAATAATTGCATGTTGGAGTGTGGAAAAATAAACCGTAGACAATGTAGCCAAAGACAAGCTGTCGTTGTGCCTTTTACGGAAGATACATAATTAATGTCAATACATCGAGTGGTTTTCCGATGACAATCCAATATTACTATTTTAGATTAAGTTTAATAAATGGCCCCACCTCATAGTATTCACAATAAAAAAACTACTTGTGTTTTTTGGAACAAAGATTTTTACTAGTAAATAGTATTTTATGTAGGTATATTCGTGTCAATATAATTTAGTTTGATAACTTCTTAGAAGGTGACAAAACGATTCTTGAAAAATTTATAGTCTTATACTATCCTATTTCTTATTAAAAAAACATATTTTTATATAGAAAACATCAATGAAAAATATAACTTTATATACTTTTTATTTATGTCAATTTGGATTTTGATCAAAGTTCAATTTGATAAATAATAACAAAAATGTCACGTTTTAAAGAACTTATCAAACTACATTTTAATGTTTGGAATATTTATAAAATGTTACTATAAATAAAAATATGACTTCCAAAAAAACGCACATTATATACCTATATATAAAAATTCATTTTGCTTATTCATTTTAACGTTAGTTTTAATTTAAAGAGCGGATATGTTTGACTGACAGCCGGAAATTGCAACACAAACAACTTAAGTACTAATTTGTAATTACATGTTGCCTCTAGCTAGCAGTTTCAAAGCTTTGTTCTAGCATGTTATTTTTGGACAAAGGTATCGCTACAAAATCATCCTGACAGAAAATTTTTCAAAACGCTGATGCAGTTTTGTTTTCGGTAAGCAATGCAGCTTAATACCCCATTTAAACGTGCATGGATTTACTGTTGACAGTAAGAAAATGTATGGGTAAACATGTATTATACTGCAGTTGGCATGATTGCATGCATGAATCAAAAAAGTTTGGAAGCTTCTGAATTTTCATGCGACAGTAGGGATTTTTATGATCTGCGCCTGTACAGTAGAACGATAGTGGCGAACCTGCCGGCAAAAAAATGAACCACTACTGAAATTTCAGGTTGAACGATTTTCACTACCTGTTAAATAGTACGAAATAGTACTTGAATGATATTGGAGAGTCAGTCAGCACTTTTAAGTGAAAACAGTTATTGTCATGATAGTTCAAAATACACACTATTGCCGCCAGTAAATCTTTGCACGTGAACAGGCGCTATAATACTAGTATGATATTCGTCTTTGATATTCAGATGGACGAAAAGATCAATCGCTTTAATCGGAATAGTGATTGTGGTTATTCTTATTTCTTATGTTTTTGGACAATATCAATTTAACATATTATATATTTGTATCTTCAATAAGGGAGGAAACTAGGGGAGGCTTTTATCTAGCATTGGATCGATTCCGGGTAATGATGATGATGATATTACATAGAGAATCTTTCATCCTAGCTCTTTTCAGTAAACCAAACTAAGATCTCTCATTGAACTTAAAAGGAGAAAATTTCTACTTTGAAATCCGCGCTGTCACTTCTTGGCAGCACTTTCCGTAAAATGAAAAATACTTCCGATTGGAAAGACTCAGTAAGCTAGCATTTTTATAGATGATTTCTATTATTTACAAAAAAAATAAAAAATAACGTTACGTGAATTTTGGTCAACATTAAAGATACCTATCCGAATAAAAATATTATTTGTTAATCAAATATTTTGTTTTAAATTACATGGTCAATTTCACCACTAAGAACTATTTTAATTCTTTATTCTAAGTTGTGATGTGAAACAGTAGTGTAATCAGTCGGAATATAAGTGAAATAATCACAAACATCCAGACTAAAAAAAACATAAATATGTTGTGACCTCACCGGGATTGAACCGGGGCTTTCGGGTTAAAGTCCAACGCGTTATGCTTTGAACTACGAGGGCAGCCAGATTTAGGAATGCTTTGCCAAAATAACTAAACCGAGGACGCTATTGTAGTGCCATGCTATTGATGATAATGATTTAATTTCATTACGTTATTAAAATGCATAGTATATACCTAATACATTATTTTTTATTTTATGTTTAATTAATAAATAAGTTGTCATTGTCCAGATTTATAATATAGTCTTCCTGTAGAGGTAGAGTAGAGATTTAAAGCTCTAAAAATATATTTTAGTGAAAAAAATACAATGGTTGAGTTTTGTAAACAAACGCTGAATTAAGGTAAATTACCGGCAATGAAAAGTATCTTGTAAAAAAATGTAGATAAGTTCCTACTGAGATAATTTTAATCCAAAGAAATATTTTTTTTAGTTACGTTGGACTATATAACTCATCATTCGGTATCAGAACCTGATGGAGAAAAAAATGGGTGCTATGACGTTATATTATTACGATAACTCTATATAATGAAAACCAAATTTCCAAACAGACTGCAATCTGAAGAAGACCTACAGTGCAACTTATCAAATATAACACCAAGATTTGATGAACTTGTTGAACTTCTTCTAATGAATCCAAAACCAAAATTCATATTCAAAGAAAATAAGAAATGATATTGAAATTTCATCTTTGTAAGTCACAAAACCAAAACTATTGCCTAATTTTGGGTCACGTCCCCGAAAGGTAATGAATCGCTGACCTAATGAATGTGAGTGGACTCATTGGCAAATCAAAAAGTGAGAGGGTGATGTGCATGAAGTCCATGGTCACCATTTTAATGCGAATTGTTTTCTATTGACTGAACTATTAACTGAATGCCCCTTCCTATATAAATTATTATATTTATTTGCAAGAGAGTGGTACAAATGATTGACTAACAATACTGATAACATATATTCATCAGACTGTATCCACATTCTAGGGTTAGTTAACAATTAATATACCTACTAAATATAAATTTAATGAAGACAAAAACGTTCATATGAAAAGTATAATATTTATTATTGGTACCTAATATGCTACATGAAGCACGCTGTTATTAATAGCTATTAGTATGTAATGCCAATAGATCAGCTATTCCAACTACATGACGCCGTAACACCTTTTGTTATATTTCTACTTTATAGAATACGATCATTGATATCAATAAAGAATAAAGAAAGAAAGTTTAATACATATATATTCATCAAATTCTTTCTGTATCTAAAATTTATCCTACCCATCTACTTCATTAATAAATCGCCTAAAGAAGAATAATTATGTATTATAAAAATGCTCTGAATGCTCATTTTAAGTCAATTTATTAAGAGCTTTTATTCAAAAGTCCATAACAAACTTTAAGAGCTTAAGGAAAGGACACAAAAGAGAAGAAATGAAGAATTCCTGCCCAACGAATTTAATTCTACAAAGGAATTATTAATCATTTCAAACAAAAGGAAATAATATATTGGTTATACGTATGTGTAGGTAAATAGAGAGTTGCCTACGGTGTAAGTAGGTACATGCAGTAAATATACTTTCATGAAAATTTACCGCTGAGATACATTAAAAAGCAATGTTTAGGTACTCTGTAAAATACAGGATTGGACATATTATTTGTATATCTTGTTTTCCATAAAACTCCCATCGAAATAATGTTTCCCGGGTGTTGAATTAATATACTGGTGAGAGCTAGTGTGCATATAAGTGCCTACTTCATCATTATGTATATTATAATATATTAATCGGAATTAAAGATATAAGATATTTAAAGCAGCTGATCGTGGAAATGCTGGTGGATGACATAAAAATCTCCAGGAAAAGCTTACCTACACAAGTATCAACTATATGCTCAGTTGTTTGGTTTTCTCCGCACTCACAAAAAGAAGAGGCTTTGACCTTTTTATAAAAACTTTTCACATATCCGGTATGCCCAGTGCAATGTGAGGTACCTATATTATCAGTTGTAAGTTTCTCTTCTGATATGACTGTCATTAACGTCGTTATAGTTAACGGGTCATTATTCATTTAAAATAGTAGTTCATCTTTTGTCATTTTGAAATACTTCTGAAAAACCTTAAAATATGCACATTAGATAAAAGTCCTAGAACCAAGCAAGCCTTGAAGTCCATTTTTCACATTTCATACAAGCAAATTATTTCTAATGATTACGTTTTTATCCGAGTACTTCAAATTCAGTCAAACGAATAATCAATTGGTAAATACCATCACTAAATTAATGAAAACCGACGTATATGCAGAATACATACTTACAAGTTTGAAGAATGTGACATTCTTTGTTATGAAAAATGCATGTATTTGAGAAATCTCAAAAATACCGTTAGAAAAAAAAATCATAAAAAAGTTGGACCCTGTGTAAATGGAACTCACATCTTTCACATTCTGGGTGAGTGCTTTAGCTTTTAAGTCAAATATCTGTCTACAAATTATTCAAGTCATAATTTAATACTCTTCAATCTGATGTGCATTCAGTATTGAATTATAAAAATATAAAAATACTTTAAGCGGATTTGGGCGTTGATCAGTGTGAAGTGGTAGATTCGAGTCTTGGAAAAAATGATATACTCTCGTAGAGTCTATACTTTAAATTGTATTTGTTATGTTCATTTATAATCTGGGATTCCTGAGAAACCTATATTTATTTAAAAATGTTCCAAATGAGATGTATGTTCATTGAAGAATATAGGTACATTATGAAATCTTGTTAATATCTAATAACATGTATATACTATTATGTACAATATAATAAGTATATAGTATTATTGTCTGCAAAAAATAAGAATTTGTTTTGATCTTTTTAGATATATCTTACTATCTATTCGAAATTTTAAAAACCCGTTAATGTTTTCTAACAAAGGCGTCTACGGTTTTTATCTCACGTTTTATATTGTGTGTAAGCTACAAAAGTTCTGATGTTTCCAGACATTATTTTTTTGCATCTTTCACATGTCATGTCACCATTGACCACCACATTTATCTTCCAATTGTTAACAAAACAAAATAGTAATACAATTACTTTTAGACGGGCAAACTTAGCAAAGTTGTGTGCGCGTTATCGGTTTTATGCCATATACAGATGATGGCTGAGTTTTCAACTATTTTGAAGTTTCTTGGTAGTGCAGGCAGATGAATAGGTATAACTTGAGATTACATGCAATAAATTGTGTATGATTCAACATAAATATGTAAGTAATATTAGTTAAGTAGACTTAATTATTGGTAAGTATTTTGTAAAAATTGAACTTACCCACTTAAGTAACCAGTTGATAATAATATTATATTGTTTAGTTTATTTTATAGTAATAATGAGTATAGTAGTTCTATATTAATTTTCGATCAAGTGTATCATTGGGAAAAAATAATATATACCTACTTCACTCTATTTTTGCCACGTGAGAAATGCAATATGTTGGTATGTTGATTTTGTACCATTTATGCATAATATAGCAGGGCGAATTACGACGTTAGAATCCGCGAGGCCGTCCATAAAAAAAGAGTAGAAATAGTAAGAAGATCTTCGAATATATGCGTTTACTGAGAAATTTCACTTATTAATGGAAACATATTTTATTTATTAAATTACGGTTTCGTTCGTCTAGAGAAATAAATTCAACTTATCATTCGTTGAAAATGTATCCCTTATTTAAATGGACGAAGCATGTGCTTATCATTATTCAATTAAGTATATGAATTAATTAATATATAGTATAATATTATCTGATTTTGTTTTAAACGATGTTTAGTTATTGTTTTATTACAGTTATTAATATTAATGTTCATATAGATATATGATTTTTTATACCCATAAAATAAAAATGTCAAAAAATACTTAACAGGTGTAGAAAAGTGATGAGTACATCAATTATAAAATATGTATTATATAAAAAAATGTAAGTAGGTACCTAGTATTAATTTAAATTTTTATTTGTATGGTCGTTTCCCAATAAAGCGCGCCTATTTAATTAAAAAAAATTGATGAAGGAAAAACCAATTTATTCGAAGATTAATGATACTATAATATAAGTATATAATATGGCAGTGGTGCATGACCAGCCCCCACATGCGGCTTTTGATGTTATTCATTGCGTAGGTATTTATAATACTTTAAAAATAATTTAAAAAATCCTAGCATACATTAATAATTACCCAGTTCGTTTTTATAGTGAAGCATTGTAAAATGCTTTTTTCAGTTGATTATTTACTTGCATTATAATTATTAGTGTGCTCCAAGAAATATCATTGATATAATTATATAATGTTCATGTCAAATTCTTGTCAAGACATTTACTAGTTCTTCAAGCATCCCTCGATGAGGCAGACCCATCTTTGTATTTCAAGATCAATTAAGATCAAAATATGGGGTTAAGTGATGTGCAGAATTATTGCAAGTATCTTCGTGAAGAGCAGTTTTCAGACCTGCAAAAGAAGGCTTAATTTAATTGTCAGGATATAGTAAGAGTATCCGTAAACATTGATACCGATCTTAAGATGGTTGCTGTCGGTATCATCATCAAGCGATCTCACTAGTGCTACCACTGAGTACCTTTATGTAAATGTAAATAGGAGTGATCCGAGTATATGATTTTTACGTATTTAATTTAACTTTTTAATGCTTGGTTTTACGTTTTATTTGTAGTTATTACCAAATATATTCATATACATACGGTATCGGTTTTATTCGGATAGATATAATAAAAAAAATGAGTAATTGAGAATATACATAATTTGAAAACAATGAAAAAAATATTTAACCAATAGAAATAATCTATTTGAAAAAAAAATACGACACCTAGCAGGAATCGAAACTGCGCCCCCCGGGATTCGCTCCCATGTGCTCTGACCTATTATTATAGCTCTCTATATGGTCTGAGCTATTATACGAGTCCTATCCAATTGTGGCGAAGTTAATTTAGTATTTTCAAATTATGTATTTATTCAATACAAGAAAATAATTTTTAAATCTTGTAAATTATTCGTTGAGAAAAAAAATGTTTATTAATTGGGAACATTCATCAGGATGAAACATGTCATATTATATTGTGGAAATTGAACGAATAAAATGTACAATTTTTAACATTTTGGTGTTTTGATAGTAAGTGTATATTATTTCTAATAATATGTCATTCCACAGTGATTATTCAAATTAATAATACCTAAACTCAAAAAATAATATTGTATTATCTGTGAAACTTATAGATACTCTCTGTGGCCCACGAACAATATAAAATGTAATAAATGTGAGCTAATAGAAAGATTAATATCACTGATATACGGGCTCTAATTATATAAAATTGTCAGCAAAAAATAAACGAACGGCGATTGATTTTTTTAACCTTCAAAATATCTTAAAGTGCTTCCCTATTTTTTCGCAAAATCAATTTTATACGGTACAAGGATACACCGGGATATTATGTCCTTCGTTTAGATATTTTTTGCCTCTATAAATTTTACATAATGGCGGTCTTGTCAAAAACATGTTTAAATTAATGATTTTGTCATATGCAGAACGGCCTTGAGTAATGTATTTAAGAAATTATAATAATTCATTATTTTAGTTCAATAGGGCTTGGACGTTAGTTTAATTTCTCTATTGTCAGATTGACAGTAGAGATTACAAATTTCTGGTTTACTTCTTGGCCACTGTTATGGCGGCGTCGTTAACTTCTAACGTGTTGCCGATGGTACAAAACTGTACGCAGAAATGATTATGTTCACCACATTCGTAGTTTGTAGAATCATCGGAGTCTCCCAACTTTTTCATCATTATCCACAGTTCTGGATATTCTTGTCCTAATAAAGTTTAACGTTCTGAAAACTGGAAAGTCTTACATACATAAATCTAGGTGAAAACTTCTCGTCTGAAAGTATTGAGAAGGCTGCGTGGTTTAATGTTCTGAGCTACCTCATTATATTTTTCATTGCATATCGTCAAACATTTCCATATACCAAGTGGTTATTCATTTGATATTTTGTATATTTTTGATGTGCAAAATCATCTTTATAACTTCAATAAAATTGTTATATTTATAGAGCTGACCAATATAATCTCTATATTCTAGTGTTTTTTTTTTTTAAATTTGGAATTATTAATAACCATGTCCTTGTTTTTCGTACAAGATGGTTGTTAGTAATTTTGAACAATCACAAACACTCAGGCTTTGAGAAAAACACATACATATTGTGTCCTGACCGGGAATCGAACCCAGAACTCTCGGGTGGAAGCCAAGCGCCTTACGCACTGCAC
Organism: Rhyacophila brunnea; assembly: GCA_022495005.1. Classification (NCBI taxonomy): domain Eukaryota; kingdom Metazoa; phylum Arthropoda; class Insecta; order Trichoptera; family Rhyacophilidae; genus Rhyacophila; species Rhyacophila brunnea. The sequence goes on from JAGYXB010000447.1 coordinate 104,933, forward strand.
CACGAGAGCCGCCAATATATTCTAATGGTTAGTAAACATCTCAAAAAGTGTATAAAGAATTTTCCATGACTATCCAAAAATATTAGTTATAGATAAATAAATGTATAAAACAATAATAAGTATACATATTCGTTGAATAAAAGAAATAGTTAATTATAATTTTTAACCTGCGCTCCTATTGAAGGCTTTTAAATCCTGTCAGCCCATTCCATAAAACATACCTGTCCAACGTTGCCAAATGTCATTAATAAAGTATGCCAGACAAAATAATATTATAAGCTACATGACTAGAAACTCAAATTTCAAAAAATATTTCATAACTATTATTAACTACATTGATTTTGCAAGAATAAAGATCAAAATAAAATTTCATATTTTACAACTAATAAAATACTTAAGCCATAAAATTTAAAATTAATCCAGTTAAGCAATAATTAAGTCATCATTTTGTATGTAGGTAACATAAACTTTATTTATTAGAATGGGATACAAAAATATGGCATGTTGTTGATTTTTAAGAAAATGTGTTAAGTATAACATTCTAGCTTTAAGAAGTTTTAAGCTGTTTACGGTATCAAAAATTATCAGATTTAACGCCATACGCCAGATAAAAATTTTAAAAGCTAGATGTATGTTAAAAATGACAAGTTTAACGCTAAGTTTGCAATGCTATATGAGTGTAACCTCCCTCTACAGTCTACGGAATATCACTGGATGAGCTTGTTTTTCACCGCAAATTTCGATGGAATACAACTAGATAATGTCACATAGCTACCTTTATTTCTCTCAGATTTTAATTAATTTCAATTAATAATATTTTTCTAAAAATATTTTTGAAGATAGGTTATCTGAAGTATGCGATTTATATTGTGTTGTAAATTTGTAATTTCATGGACCACAAACTCATGTGAATACTGAATATAGGATATAATATCATTGTGACTTAGGCCATGTATCAACGCATCGGATTATGGATGTCTGGGCTTCTAAAATTAATTATTGAATACTAATATAATAATATTTCTGTTAAAATAGAATAATTGTTATGCTTCATATGGGGTAAATACAAAATTTTCTTCAAATTAAAAGGAAAATTGGTAGATAAAATATAGTATTCTATAGTTTTGTTTATAATTTAGTGATTGATCGATTTCAAAGCTCTGTTTCTGTTCTCCTCTGTAATAGTACCTAATCTTGCTAGATTTATAATTATTTGCACAGATCAGAGTATTGAATTGCCAAAATCTAATATTTTTAAAAATCAGCATAATCAAGGCTTAATAATAAATAGGTTATTGATAAAATTGCCTGTGTCAAAGTTTAATAAACATAATGTGTAAGTTCAGGTAAATTATCATAGCACTCAGAAGCATATTCATGATTATTGCTGCTTAAAATGTCTGCACACAAATCCTATTAAAAAGATACGCATACAATTTTATATGCCATCATTGTATACAGAGAGCGTGAAAAGTCAGTAATAAAGGATTTATTATTTTTGGTCTAAATGCCTGCCATTTAATTTACAACACTAAAAATATGAAATAAAACTTTCCGCAAGACCTTTTCATGGTCACATAAATATAAAATATTATTTTTAGAGTCAATAAAAAGTTTTAACGATCTAGCCATGTTGTTAAAATACTAATTTGGCTTTCAATGACAGTATTTGTTATTTTTATTGAAGATAAGACGTAGATGTGGCTTTCGTGTTTTTGATTATATGACCTAGTTATTTGGTTTATATAAGGTTATGAGGTTATTTTGTAGTGACATTGTACATAGCTGTAGGATATATGATAATATGAACTCTACATCATTATTTTATAATGGCTATAATTTGACATAGACCGAAGTGAAATTGATGAATATTTGTTAACTTGCAATTTCCTCGGTTACACAGTACCTGTATGTACGGTAGATAATAACCTCTAATATTATTTTATTCTTACTGACTATCGATTATATATATATATACACATTATCTACGACGTTATATTTAACAAATAATATATAAAGCCAGTTACCTACAGATAAAATAATTGCACATATAGGTACTGCAAAAAAAAATACACACGTTTGCAGTTTGTTTGCTGCTTACTTGGCGGAAAATATAAAGTTTTAAAAATTACAAGATCTTTATAATATGCAATTGTATTTTATGGCTTTGGGGAACGAAATGTTTGGACCGTGGATATCTACTGTACACAAATCAGTGGCAGAAATTGGGTATTGCTTAGCAAAAAAAACTGGTGAATGCTGTTCCGGTAACTATTTAAGGCAGCAGACCGGTACTTATGGTTTTGGGTACACTATATGCCGCAATGATATTTTGGTGAAGTATGCTACATATTGGGTGATAGGTACTAGGTATACGTAGTATTAATAATATTGAAACAATAATATGTGGAAGAAAAATATCTTAATTAAGATACTATATATAGTATAATAAGATATGAAGGCATCTTTCTAAAAGGGGTCTAAATGCAATGACCCAAATTTACAGGAAAGAGGAAATCAATATACCTAAATAATTTTACTTTTAGTGATGTATGGTTATATTTTAATCATTGGCATTTCCTCAATTTAAAAATCTTATAATAAATCCTTGAAATTATTGTTATTTAATTTTTGCATAATAATATAGTCCCCTTTGAGAGAGACGCTTTCATAATATAATACATACCTATAATAATATACAAGTGTATGCAAAAAATATCTATAAGTAATATTATAATCTTTCACCCGGAAATTGATAAATACCTATGACTTTTATTTTATCACTCAAATTATTTTAGTGTAAAAAGCCTATTTTTGTATATTGTTTGCATGAATCGTCAAAGAAAAAAATAAAGAACTTGAGTTTTCTAGTGGAAAATATGTTTCATAAGCTACCGGAAAAAAACTCATATTTCACAGAGTTAATACAATAAGCTCGTATATTTTGAATAGTTCTGAGAATATAAAAAAATGTGAATGATTCAAGCTTTCGACGAAACGTTGCGTAATATGGCAGTAATAAATAACAAAAAAGTAGGTACAGGCTTTCATACTTTCTAGAACATTTATCAAAAATCGTTGACTGGCACGTCAGATCTGGACCGCGGAATTTCGGTTTTAAGCATGCCTACAGTAAAACAATAACAGGTGGCGTACAAACAAATGCTCATTTCAGTTGGAAACTGTTAAACAAACAAAATACCTATTATTAATATTATTTTTAGATTCTTGAGGCGATAACTATATTATTATGGAGGTTGATAAAAAAAATGCTTTATTTCATATTATGTAACAAATCAATGATACAATAATGTAAATCACAAGATTTTCCATAAGACACTATTATGTCATTGAATGTATTTACGTTAAAATGTATTTAATTGGTTTTTGTCGTTAGTTATGGATTTAACTATACTTTGAAGTTTAAGCAACTGGTTTTACTTTATTTTTGAAAGTATGTTTACTGTTTTACGATTTAAATACACACATAATGCAATCTAGAGCTTGTCATTGGTTGGTCAGTTCGACTGGTCATACGGATTTAGCTATATTTTGAAACTCAAGGCTAGTTAATTTAGGGAGATTCTGAAACTAAGGTTGATTTTTCGAACGCCGTTTTTTTCGGATTTATTGTATTATTTAATGCAATCTAACATTAACATAATATAACATAACACAATTATATCGACAATTTTCAAAATGGCATTTATAAAGGAAAGGATCACTGGTTGACTTAACTTATTTAACGAATTGAATACATTCAATGCATTGTATCTGCAATAGGTATATTATTAACCTATACTATATACTGTTCCTTAATACTCATAATATAACTTTCAGGTGGCGTCGGGTCGTTACGACAAGCGAGATGATTTCACAGTGGTGATGCAGCCGTTTATAAAGCTCTTCAACCTGCCGAACGATCCAGCTCGCAAGTTGGCTCAGGTCATCGATGTCTCATACATCACCCACGACTGTTTCCACTTCTCACAGAAAGGACACGCACTAGGTTTGTCATATTTGCTTAATAAACCAAGGTATATTAAAGTTATAGTTGATAAAAGGTATTTTTACACTGTGAAATCAATGCTACTTTATTAAGTAAGTCAAATGTAGGCATAATATCGAGCAATTATAAGGGTCTTAAATTATTTATATAGTAAATTCATTTCCGCTTTAAAAAATAATTAAATCACAAACAAAAATCAATATAAGGCAAAAACTACAAATTGTAACATAAAATAGGTATTCAATTTGATATTTTAATGATGAAAATCATAAGGATAATTATTCATCCAATTAAAGTACTGTAGTAGATACTGTTGCCAACTTTTAAGAAGATATATGACCAATGGCGTACGGTATATTTTGAAATCAGATATGCTCTTCAAAAGCTTTCATCTCGGAGAACCTATATTCTAATTTTGAAATTAATTATTAGCATTATTAAATTTTTTATTATATTTTTAAAATTGGACAACTTTATATGTAAATCAAGGGTCATCGAAATCATCAATCGCGAAAAATATATTACAATAATGCCATACCACTGCATATTTATTCTCATATCGGGAGCAGTATCGGTCAGCTGGTATGTCATCAATTTTATTTATTGGTTTTATGAATACTTAAACTATAATATATTGGAATAAATAAGCCATTCACCACATCCACAACATCTATGGGCCGTATGCCACTGTAGATGACATTTTTGTAACCTATTAGTGCACGGCTATTTTTAAGAGTCTCCTACTTCAAGTACCGGTTGAGAAATAATATATTGATCGACAATATCTACAATAAATCAACGTACACGTTATTACTCTTAGTACAATGAATATATTATTTTTTCAAAATCGTAATTATTACGCATCCCTGGCGGAGAGATAAGATGGAATCTCATACTCTCGAATTCCGACATTGTTGTTGGAAGTGTAAAATATGGCGTGAACATTCATTGCACCTACCTATTGTTAAAATTGTTTGATAGTAATTTAAAACAAAACAGTTTTGTGTGATTGATAATTCCAATTATCAACAAACATTAATTCCATTTACTTCCGCGATCCCAGAAGGAAATTTGTTAGTGATTCTATTAGGTACTAACTATTCTTTCTATTCATTCTTGAAAATAGTAAAAAATGTTCAATATCTATAATCATTCTTTAAGCTTTGTCGGATATATTGTATTCAGTAGTTTCTTTGCTTTATGAATGAATTAATCTTTGATGATAGATTATAATAAAACCTTATATTTATAATAATTTATAATAATTATTTATAGGTATATTAATTTATAATAATTATAATAATATTATTATTATCCGTTCAGTAGGTAATGAAATTTTATCATTTTCAATTATAAAATAAAAAAAAATTGTGAATTTTTCACAGCCACTTAGTAAACTTGAATCTGCATTATTCGAAAGCTTACCTGCAAAGTGAGCTTTTCTGGATTTGTATCACATATTTTGGTTATTACTTAGTTATTATTTGAGTTTTTAGTTATTATACACTCATTTTAGTTGGATGATGTAATGATATGTTACAATGGCTACAAATAGGTAGGCAAGTCAAATATATTTACCGTTTTTTTGAAAATGTGCAAACCGACCGCTGAAAATAAATTGAAATTTTAAAAATTATCACGATTGCGATCAACAGTTAATAAAAACAAACAAACCGACACAGTTAATCCGATTAAGTTCGTACTCAGTTAAAACGAGATCTCGCCTATAATATTATTCGATGAAGGAAGGTATACCAACGTTTCCTAGCACTTCCTTAATAAACACTTTTCTCTCGTAAATTCAGAATAATATTATCATTTAAAATTGTTAACAAAGTCAACATAATTAATTAAATCACACATAACATTTTCACTTTAGTAAGACTAAGTATCTGAGAAATTATTTTGCGGTAAATATCTATCTATCTAAAATCACGTTAAATCATCATCATTACCCTCGATCAATCCACTATTTAATGGAGGCCTCTCCAAGTTAGGCCTCTCGCATTTTCGTCAGTCCTGTAAAATATATTTTTATATACTTAATGTTGGGCTTCATCTTGTGAAAATCCCGGGTCTATTTGAATGTTGCGGTATTGGAAATTCTTAATAATTTCTCTAGTTCGAAGTAGGTATGAGAGTGAGTATATTGTTTGGGCACCACATCAGCTGAATAATTAAAATAGATCTACATTTTTTACATGTTTTTTTTCGATTTATATGGCCCCACGATGGCCAAGTGGCTTAGGCGTCAGCTTATAATGCCGTGGGTCCCAGATTCGAAATCTGGGTCTGGCAAATACACATATTGTTTTTCAATGTGTCTTTGGCGTCAGAGTATGAATGGACCCAATAAGTTGAGTAAGTGGTTATCCTCCATAATTTTGAAAACACTTCTGAGCCTATAGCATAGTGGTATATGTGCATGGGCGTGAAACCCGAGAGATGCAGGTTAGATTCCTGCTGGGTGTCTTACTTTTTACAAAAAAAGATTTTTTATATCGGTTACAATAATATATTTTCTCACTTTACATTTTTTATATACTTTTTATAATCTGTTTATATTGTTTTATTGGTATTTATTTGTTTTATGTAAAGTTCACTATATAAAATTAGATAAATTTAAATTTGAATTTTTCGATAAAAATATTGATTTGGGATATTTACCACCCCTTGAGTACCATTGAATGACTTAAACTGTCTGTATTATATTGTCTCTTTAAGCTCTATCTCAATCCTGTCCATTTCTATTTAAGATTTTGGCAAAGCATATTACAGAGTGTTTTTTTTTTTAATTAAGTGATTATTCAGTTTTTCTCAGCATACCTCTCCATACTTACGCTGTGTTCTTATAAGTTTGATGTAGTAAAATTTTCACCTGTTTGAGAGCACTGACATTGATCTATTTTTGATCAGTAAGGCAATTTAATTTTAATTTTGTCCAGACCGAGAGATATAGGTTTGGTGAACAACTAAACATTGCATTTAAACTGTTAGAGAGTCTAATCTAAAAAGAGAAAAATGTTCATTAATTATGAATTAAATTTATATTATTTTTTATTTTCCGACGCAGATGGGCAAATTAAAATTAACTGATGTAATTTTTTTTCTAAGCTAAATTTTACGGTTATTGTTCAGTTTAGTTTCCTACCTACTGGATTAAATGTTTGCATTCTGTTTTAGCGGTATTCTAATTCATGCAAATTTCTACTAGAAAATAAATCTGCTATAATAATTTAAAATTTACCCATTTTTCATTTTATGCTTAAAATGATATGGCATTTTTGCCTAATATTTAAATATGACAAAGGGTCAAACTTTTTACATACGCCATAATATGTAAAGTGACATTATTCAAACTAAAAAGTATTTACCTAACAGGCATAACATTTATTTCGTAATCAGAATCCATTCTGCCTGAAAAGCTTATTGGTTTGTTATTATCCTTTCTGACCCATTTGATATCAAAGGAAAAAAGGGCCCATATCTTAATTTAATGCGGTGTAACATAATTATTTATAACGAGTTTCCATTTGGGAAGATATGACAAGGGATATTATTAATTTTTCTTACAGGTTACAATATATTATGTGCGAATATCATATTATATTATTTGCCGTATTCGATTATTTCTGAAATATGTAGCCTATTATTTTGCCTCGCATTTCGTCGTATGTGTGGTGTAAAAATTCTGATGTTCTGTTTAACATTAATTTAATCAAATGCAGAGGCTTGTTGTAGGACAGGTGTTGATCGCTAAACTTAAAGTGCGTAGTGTTTGGATATGAATAGACGGGAAGCTAATAATTGGTGGAATAAATACGTAAATCGGTGGCACCTGCTAGATTTTGTTAACCCTGACTCCTACCTACCTCCGATATAAATCAATACTAAATTAGTATTGATAATTTATCAAAGTTGACCCCCCCACCATATCGTTTTTTTTACTATACCGCTGCATCTGCTGTGCTGACAATTTGTTTTTTGAATTATTAATAACCATGTCCGTGCTTTTTTGTACAAGGAGGTTGTTAGTAATTCTGAACAATCACAAGCACCCAGGCTTTGAGAAAAACACATAAGTATTATGTTCACATCGGGAATCGAACCCAGAACAACTCTCGAGTGGAAGGCCAGCGCCTTACGCACTGCACCACGAGAGCCGCCGGAGAATTTGATGTTGTGACTGTAATTTTGTTTATGTATATCTCACCCTGATCATCTGACACCCTGATGCCATACGAATCAATAAATGGTACTTCAATCTGGTATGGGTCCAGGCTGACTCTAACGTAGCCATCTACCATCTCCTCTTCTTTGTCCTGGAATGTCAGTAGGACATACCGTTAGTCTGGAAGTTCATTTTAATCCGTTCACCCACCGTCGTCGTGATATTCTGCAGTGTCGTTGTCACTTCTACTATGTCTACGTTCAAGTGATTTTACGATTGATCGTCTTTTGTATTTGTTCTTCCCAGCTCTCTTTGATTCTTGATAAATCTGACAATCTCTAGCTCATCGCAGACACTTTACGGTTCATGATTAAGCTGGCATCAACCACTATATTAAAATTTCACACTTTAGCCCAAGTACGTTTCTGGATACCATCCGCTCAAACACGGTTCAGACCGCGCGGAGTCAATTTGTACTAGCTTCTATATATTCGTTCACACTTGTCCGCGGCGTAACTAGTACAAATTGACTCCGCGCGGTTGAATCGCGTAGAATCCACCGTGTCTGAACCGAGGCTTAGTTTATTGCAATCGGTAGGACAGAGGGTCCATGTCTCAGCCTTTCTTAGTTGGGGGTAGCCACAACCCACTTAAGTTATTATACCTATGATGATGCTAACAGTACAAGTAAACTTTTCAGACAAGTTTTCTATCCATCATCATATGCATTGCATAGATACCTACTATAGTTATCGCTCGGAAAAGTGAAAACCAATTTTCTACCCTTGTCATTTCTTAAAAAGTTATTCCGGTATTTTGAAAAGGCCGAAGCGGTTTCCGATAGTCATTTTGATAATGGCTGTTCGCAATGTAGTTTTCAGTGAAAAGGTTATGGTGGGTTTTGTCTGCAGTACATAATTTAACCAAATAAGAGAGAAAGTTTATTATGGGATAAAGTAAACAATTAACGGTGTTTTAGACGAGGTAAGTTTTTAGATAACGATGTAATTAGCAGTAAATTGCGTAGAAGCGACCCCATTTAATTAACTTTAAATAAAAAAAATCTAACTCTACTTAAATAATAGTATATTGTCAGTGTCTATGTTGCTTTTCCATTTATATTGAAAAGAACAGGTGAGTGTGTCGAGAAAAATACTGGGTTATTTTTTAATCAATATATTTTATTTATTTACATTCAAGAATAACTGGCATACGTTTAATATTACCCAATAACTGTAGTAACTGAAAGGGAAAGCAAAAATAATATTAAGTATAGCATTGATGCGATAAGAGGCAAAATTTAATTTTTATAACTCTTCGGGAAATTATATTAATGCATTTATCGCTCCAGAGGTATATATAAAATATCCAAATTTTCTCAATATTACGATTAAGTCAAACATAGCATTTTAAAAATAAATTCATTTTTAAAATCACTGTAAATTCAACATGCTCATACTTGGCTTATTACAATGGTTAGAATTGTGAAATTACCTGAAATATACCTATTTGAATAATTCGATTTTAGTTAATGTGTTTTACTAATTAACCCATATTCGGCTAGTCGGCTTCAAGTTATCGCCGGTTGTAATATGTGATAAAAATGTTTAATTTATTATTTTAAGATAATTCTTAAAACACCACCAATTTATTTACATATTATTAAAAAGTTAACTATAAATTGAAGTACTTCAATATTTGCACAGGGTTTTTTTAATATTGAAATTAAACAACAAAAAATATATAGCATTTTTAGTTAATTCTTGTCAAATTTACTAGATAATTTAATCTGGCTGTTGGTCCACTTTTTCTCGTTTTAAATAATATATCTCCATGTTAGCTCATTACGCCAAAATTGTCCAACTATGTGACCAAGGTATTATCTCAAATTCCATTAATATTGGCAACCATTTCTTGTCATTTAAATTAATGTTTATTATCCGACCCTGTGTCCTGAAACTTTCTTAGAGTTTTCATATTTTATGTTTTTTTCGGAACTAAAGAATAATTAAAACAAATTATTTACTAATAGTTTACATTACATACATTCTTAAATATTGTATTTCGTTCATAGAATACACAAAATAATCCTTAAGTTTAAATAAAACAATGTACAGTTTGAACAGAATGAACTATCAGAAGTTTCCGATGTCAGTGAAACGTTAAGTACCTAACTGAAATGTTTCTTGAAACTTTCTTCTAGTTTCCATATTTTACATAATGCACCATGTGCTCTTTCCGGAAGTAAAAGTTTTTGTAAACTACACTGTTTTGATATCCATAAGCAGTTGCTCCAACAAAATTTAATCCTGTTTCTCGCCAAAGTATTGTGATAATAAACAATTTACTGACGATCGAAAAATAGACGTTTTATTACATTTTTGGAATTTTAGAAAAAAAATATCTAAGTAAAAAAATTGTTTTTAATGTTTTTCAAATTAATCTATGTTTAATAAACGGCAGTTTTGCCCAGTGTGGCTTTGATAGCTATCTTATAAAATATCGGTAATACCAGTTATTTGTTCTCCCAATGTACAAAACTAGTATGCTATTTGTAATCCAGATTCGACGGGCAATAACTATGTTAAACCAAATTGATTCGGATATTGATATACTCCACCTACATGGAGGATGAGTTCAGGTCAGCGTTGTTTTATAATATCTTAAAATAGGGTATACTAAGCGGAAAGTTCTTTCGACGTTCTTCTATGTACTTTATAATTTTTGTAATTATAGTTTATAGTCTTTTATACTTTTCATCTAATACTGCTTATATTTGTTTATATTTTCATGCCATATTGTGATATTCAAATAAATTGGAATTTGAATAATGGAAATTTTATTATTCAATCTTGAATCGAAATAAATCGAATAAAAAGAGTTCAGTTTGAAAAATAAATGTTTTAATTTAAATTCAGTACCTATTTTATTTATCAAATACTTGAATAAGTTGTTTTTAATTAGTTAGTCAAATAACATAATTAATCTATGGATGTTAGTAGTTTTGATACTCATCTCCTGAATTATTAGAGATGTCAGAATTACTTTCGGAAGCATTATATCATACGGGCATAAATGATCCTTCTTCTTTATCAGAAGTTGGTTATGAATAGTTAGTTATATGACAATGTGAAAGAACACAATGTAAGTACCATTATTTCAGAAGAGCGGGTAGGTACATATGTTATGAATGGATGCGGCTATGGAGTGTGACAGTCAAACAACAAGGCATGTTTCATTTTTGTTATTCATTAAAAAAGTTAACATACAATAAAAATATATATAAATATAAACGAAACATTAACAATATGGTACGTAATACGATGAACTTAAAGAATTATAAGTAATATGAAACTAAAGTTACGACTGTAATATATTATAATGTCTCTCGTGAGACCTACGCCATGCTTACATATGGGACCAAGATAATATGGACCTGTGCTCTGCCAAATCTCAGAAACTGCCAGTGCTTAGACGCAGGACAGACACTTGGGCCAATCTGTGAAAATGTATTTTACGATGGCGTTGATTTAATGATATACTTATTGTTACGTATAGTGTGTACGCTGAGGTGGATTTCATAAAAATCCATAATGATCCAAAGACTCCGTGGCGCCAAGGCGCTTAACGTTGAATGAGTAAAAATGAGATCTAGATTCTCTTCAAGTCCAACTGGCGTTCCATGGTAAGGACGAAGAGATGGTGGAAAGTTATGTCAAAGGCAGCTGGGGCTCACATCGATTTGTAGTACCGCTAATAATACTAGTATGAAACAATGTGATGATATTGTATGAGTATTTTATGAGGTGTATATCGTATGAAGTAAAAGTTGTAAACTTAATATATTATATGAAACGAAAAACACGAAAGTATTGTTATTAAACAACTCATCTTTTATTATGATGAAAAAATACTTTGCCGGAAAATTCCAAGATAGAGTTTGCCACGTTATAGAATAATATCTTATACATATTATATGACAAGCATTATCTTTGGAAAAACAATTTTACAAGTAATAAGATCAAAATACAGCTAAGAAAATTTCTGTGCGAGAAAATAAGAATAAATTCTTTTTGTAATAATACCTTCAATGTTATGTTAAGATGCCTCGTATTTTCTTACTGATAATATGATTCTTTGTTTTCACAATAATCTTTCGATTTCAAACTGTTGCCTTTTGTTTTCACGGCATTTCAGTTTATTTCGGGAGTAATATTATAAGAAATACAATGCCATTTCCTGCCAAAATATAGCCTCAGGTACCTATATTGAAGAGATCGTCAAATAAATATATTAGGTAGGTATTTATTAAAAAATATTTATGGATTGACACGGGTTATATATTTTGCGTTAATATATTTTATTAAATTACATAATTAGAAATACAATAAATATAATAAGGAAAACATGAGAAATAAAAACAAGCATAATAATATGACATATTTTAATTATAAAAATATACTAGGTATATAATTGTGATTTTAGGAAAGTAACCAATGGAAATAAGTGCCCATTTAATAATACATTAAGTTAGATAAAATCCGTTCGTACTACATATTATTTTATTTTTTACAATTTCAAAATTCCGTATGCATGTTAAACAGACCCAATTTTAAAAGGTAATGTTATTAACGATTCTCTATGCTATTAATTTGGTATATGAACTGTATTTAAAGAAACATTGAAAACTAATGTGAAAAACTGCACGGTTACAATTCCCGTCACTTAGATTTGGAAACAGGCATTTTATCCAATACACTACTAACTGTGCATTAACTTAACTAACATTAGTGTGTATTAAGTTGCGGTATATGTGCACCTTTTTGCTGTCGATATTTAAAATGTGAAATCAATAGTTTGTCAATATATATATATACTAAATATGCATTATCGAATTATCATAATATTTTAATTCAGATATTCTTATTTTTTTATAGTGATACACCCTAAATTTCATGTTCATCATTGCGACATATCTCCAAGAGATTGCTCTCATTTATTCACTGTCTTGTCAATGTCGTATATTGTTTAATTTAATGCCTGATTAAAAAACTAAGAGCTACTTATTTTTCCAAACACTTTGATAAGTTTGAAGCTACTTATATTATGTAACATTTACTATTTAAAATTGGTAATTCAAGTGACTTTTCAGAATATACGGATAAGTCACGTCTGTATTCGGATTTGGTTAAAAAAATATTATTCCAAAAATATTTTAGGGATTTATAGCTACTTGTTTTATGGACATGGATGTTATGAATGTAATATGTAGATGTTTTTTTTTTTTTAGATAAAACCTACGTTAGACATAACACATGGAGCCTGTATAAACGTTCCATATACACGGTATAATAAATGCAATTCGTAACATGCGGCTGCTACTGGTTGCAGCTATACCTAAGCGGTTGTTTCTGTGGTAAATCATTGATTATGATTATGATAATGGTTATACTTACCACGTTCTCACGAGGCGATTTTTCTTGTTCAACACTGTGTCGAATGACAGGTGAACGTCAATTGATAAGTGAGAAAGATATTGTCCATATTTTTAGAAAGTTGATCAACTTGCAAGTTGAATATAACGAAGTTCAACAAAGGCAAGTTAACAAGATGATAACAACTCGCATCAGTACGTCAAACTAATTTATTTCATTTGACGCCATTTTGATTACAACTATCGGTCCAATTTAGATTACTACGTGGGAACACTACGTTTGATTGATTGTTCAACATTCAACATGTAGTTGAACGACAAAAATCGCTATGTGAGAATACGGCATTACACTATTAGATTATTTTATCGACTACACTAAAATTTAGCAAATTTTGAGTATCCATGGTTGAATATTTCACGATTGATGACGGGCATTTTAAACTCATTTATCTAACATTGCTTACGATAATGGAGATATTGAAAGCGATATGATTAAAATAATACGCCATTAGTAGAAATAACGCGGATTAGTGAACGACTCGGATATATAGACTAATTTAAAAAAAAAACTATTAAGTTTAAAAGAGAACTTTTAACTTTGTTATAATACAACGGTCACTCCACAAACTAGTATTTAAGTAAATATATATTTAGGTTTCCACACCATTATCAAGATTATAAAGTCACTATAATGACATATTATTATATGCTGTACGTTTGTTTCGTACTGAGAATTCTTAAATATGAATTCATAATTTTGTGTCAATAATGAAATTTGTCTTAGAACGTGTGCATAAGAACTTCGTTAGAAATTTACACTTTAAGATAGGTATTCAAATTTTTTCGTTAATTTCTTCAACTTATGCTTATATTTTATATTTCACTCTCTCAACTCTTTGGGGTCTCTTTTTAAAGACGTTTGTATACTTTTAAATGGTAATTTTATTGCAATACATTACATTTAAACCTACCTAGAAACATCATACCTAATATTAAATTCCTAATATTTAAATAAATATCCATGTTGTTTTTTATTTCCCCTGCTACCATTAACGGTGTCGATTCACTGCTGGAGCTCCCTTCATTTTTCTCGGCCCCTTGTGTATTCACTAAACTTTTTGATATTGTCTATACAGCGGCCTTAAGGAAATCCCTATAGTCGTTTAGTGCCTCTTGGGTACCACTATATGATAGCATTTTCCAGCGATTATCAACTTGTCGAGCGAGATATTTAGTTTATTGACATTTCATAGCAAGCATAGTGAACCAAGTCCATTCCGGTTATTTTTGAGTAAACTAGGTTCAAACATAATAATTATTTGAGTATTTCTTATTCTGTAAGGGTATGATTTCACTTACATATTATTAACTTAAATGTACTCAAAATAACACTTCAGAATTATATATATTGGATTTTGGTTGCGGAATACTACTAACATTTAGATGGTACCTCTATATGTATATCTTTAAACACCTTTATCAGCGAACCGTGTTATTTTTAATTAACTATTATATTATACTTTTTTTATTTTTCTCTGGCGTCCGAAGGTCAAAGTTATACAACGGGATGTAAATTTTTAATACATATTACAGATAACCTATTATTGTCCACCTTAAATAAATTAAATCAATTTATAGAAAAGAGAATGTAATGAACAATTCGAAACCTTTGTTATAATATGAGTAAATTGTTATGTTTGTCATAAAATTAATTACAGTAGATATATAAATCTAGGTTCTTTGTTTCTTGCGTAAGAGTCGAAAATATTTAATTTACCTGAAATTAAACTGTCCTTAAGAATGCGTCCCTAGTTAACTCCATAATAAATTGGTTGTATTTATTTAAATGATATAGCTAGAGAGAGCACGATTACTAGAGAGGCAACCAAATCTACTATTATTGTATGCCTAAGAAATTTGAAAGTATGACTGTCAGGTATAATATGTACCTACTAATGACTTATTATTATATAAATTTGTAATAGTTCTTCGATATTTCTCACATACAGACAGACAAAAGCAATTAAATTATTTGGTATCATCCAAAAACTATAAAAACGCAGCCGTATGTTTAGAAAATATTCGGAATACAATATATTATTATTTATATCGATGAAACAATACAGAGCCCTCTATTGACGGCGATTAATAATGACTGTATAATAGTTTTAAAATGTTGCTTATTTTTTCAATGAGGTTTTCAATTGGTTTGATTAATTTATTTGATATTTAGCTTATTTTTCGTATATTCGACCCTTTAAATTTGATACACGTCATGTGCTAAATCGGTCAAACGGGCTCCAAATACGCATCCCTATATATTAAACAACGTTCTTTAAAAATGTTAAATATATATTTGAAAATAAATGACGCTAACTTTCATCATATTTAGTCAACACTGGTATAATAGGAAATTAGAAGTTCTCATAAATGACCGTGAAGCTTGTTAATACTTTAAATTTAAAATGTACCATCTTAATTTCGTATTATCGAAAAAAAAATGCATATGCACTGACAAACGAGGATATATTGAAATGATTGCAAGGCTCATGAAGTGGTGTTTTTATTAAAGATTTTATGACGTGGACGTATTTACCAAATTATATTTACTTTAATATCAATGCGACAAGTTTAAAATAAGCGCGTAGAGGTAAAAGTATAAAAAACAATTTCAATATTATTGTCTACGTGGACTGGGATTTAGACCCCATATTCTTATTGGAAACCTTGGTTTTATTTTATAACTTCGTGTATAATAATAATATGTATTATATTCTCTACGGCCATAACTGTTTTTCACCTTCACTAAATGGGACATGGCCAAAGATCACTTTTACGTGTAAAAGCGTTCTCATTTGGAATTTCCCAAGACGAAGATTTTAATGTGGCCTGTCTTTCGGGATGGATGAGGTTTACTATGGCAGGTATGCTTAAGTTGTAAGCAGAGTCGCTTTAAGGTACACACACCTGTATGTTTAAATTATGATAGGAATCTTGTTGCTAGTTGACTTTAAATGGATACTAGCGTCAATAGCGTTCAATACCTCATTTAAGCTCATATCTTGTGAATATCTAAAAGTGTTATAATGTATGTAATATATTGACCAATTATCATCATATAGTAATTTATAGGTGTACATGCTTAAGGACCTCCGCGGGTGTTACGAGTGCAGCTCCACCGAACTGTTCCAGGTAGCAGCTGATAGAGCAAAGAACGTTCTCATAGTGGCTGATCTCCGTTAGGGGATGGCACGATAATAAGAAAATCTTATTATAATACTACGAATTCGAAGTTATAAAAATGAAAATTTAGGATATGCTCTAGCTGTGAAATAATCAGTAATCCACTGGCGACTAATAGCGTGTGGCCATTCAATGCGCGATAACGCTATTCTTTATTATTTTTGTGTTCTTTTGCTTTCTTTTTCGAGTGGAAGCATAGAGTTTTAACGTCGTGCTTTTGATAATTTTATTATTAATTACATTGTTGTTTAATTTAATAAAACGCAATTTTTTTGTGGTACTTATTCCACTTTTATAAATAAATTAGAACGGGTTTCGTCCGCCTCAGAGTGAAAATGTCCCTCAGAGGCGGATGAAACCGGTCCTAATTTATTGATTAAAAGTGGAATAAGTACTACAAAAAATTGCGTTTTATTAAATTAAACAACAATACAATGCAGTTAAACCATGAATTGACAGTTGACAAAATAAAAGATATTAATTACATGTGTGTAGTCTGTGCTTTAGCAAGCGTGACAGATGAAATGGGAGGAGTTTTGAGAAAAGCTCTCCAGAACTAAAAGAGATTGCTTGAAACTTGCAATAATACAATTTAATTTAGTTTCTAAATGAACTAAAAAACAAAATAGCTATCTAAATCAATAGTTAAATAAATAGTATACCTAGAAGGTATACAAAACAGACAATTCTCGGCTTAATTTGTTCGATATTTTGACTGAAACTTTCAATTTTTTGTAGGCGATGGTTTATAAAATATATTTATATTATTATATAAATTTAATACATGATTTATTTTTGTATTAATAAGTTAGTGTCTTATAATATCAGTAAAATGCAATTTAAATCTCTTTTTGACTTGCTTGTAAGTACGTTAGCAATTACCAGTAAGTACTTCCATATCATTAAAACCATATAAACTAGATTACAAACATCTTCTTTAAATTTTGTATCTGAATTAGTATTTATAAAAACCGCTCGTTCAATTAGCTGCCCGCATACATAGCAAACTTTGCCCATAAATTCCGAACGTCTCTGTTTTTTGAGTCGTATTGTTAGGTTACCGCATTGCTTTCATTGATTTGAATGCTAATTCCGAAGCATTCTGTCACCGCAATAAATTTTCCAGAACGGAAACAGTGGGAGAAACGAAAAGCACTTTAGGCGAGCTTTTCGAATAGATAGAACGATGATATTAATTTTTATGGTCGTGCTAACAAAGGTGAAGGAAATTTGCAATTTGCGGAATGTATTTTGGGTCGGCATTCTAATGAAGCGAAATGTCATTTTTAACATCCACCTGTCTAATGAGATTTTTAATGGTAATTTACGCAAACTTGTTTAATGACAATTAATAATATTATTAATTAGATACATTTTTTATCATACCTATATTATAAAAAGGTAACTACTAGGCATATAAATACGGCATAACTATTATTGAATTATATTAAACAAAAAACACAGTATTGATTCGTAACTAGGGAAGTCATACTATCGAAAGAAAAATACATAGTACCGGTATCGGCATTGGAAGAAAGTATTGATATTTTTTTGACGGCCCTAAACGTGTCACGCTTTTTTGTGTGTTTTTTTTTCATTTTGTCACTACAACACGTCATGACGACCCAATTACAGTAGTGAGTAGTGAAACAATCTGAAAAATACCCATGCTTTGAGAAAATTACATCGATCAAATCCGGTGTCACTGGATGAGATACTAGTTTATTATTATTGAAATACAAGAATCACTTAACTTGCAACCAGCGTTGCCAATTTAGCGTTTATTTTGTCATACCTAACATTTTTAAATAGGCGTGTATCTTTTAAAATAAATTTACATTTGGCGTATTGCGTTAAATTTAGCATTTTTGGTACCCCACATAGCTTAAAACTTTTTATAAAAGGCTAGAATATTATACCAGACTTGTTTGATAATCATCATGCTGGCCTTTTGTACAATATAATCTTATCAATAAAATAAATGTTATTTACAAGAACTACAATATTAACTTTACTAATGACAATATTTCTTAATTAGATTATTTTTTAGATATATTACTTATCAATTAGCTGTGAAATAATAAATTCTTCTCCAATCTTGGTTCTCATAAAAACAATATTAATTGTTTTATAATAATAATAATAATAAAAGGTCATTTCAAATCTAGTTTTTTTCTTGTATTTATTGCATTATTGTTTTATTGCTCTACCTGGCATGTTTTTTGGTAGTTGACTACTCACTGCTTGCTACTCCCTATTAGATTTTTCAGACCAGATCTCTCTATTTATTTTCACATAATTCTCGTATATTATGTTATATTCGTATAGAGAACGTCCAGAAGAAATTTCTTCGATGTCTTTATTTGAAGACATTTAATTATTTTCCTTTCAATAATTCGCCAAACTATTACTTTCCGGCTGCCTTTATATAATGCATGCTAACTTTTCACTCTATTGAATCTCATAGATCACTTCTGCTCTTGAGAAATCACGAGAGATGGTTTCCTATCCTGGCATCTTAAATAATTCAAATATATGTGCTTGTCAATTACCTTCGTGGTCGCGCAGTCTGAACTGTGTCCTCGTGTCTAAACTATCAGGAATCATTAACGTCAATGCGCTCCCCAAAGATATAAGTAGACATTTTCAGTGATGTGCTGTAAATTCTGTTGTTGAAATTTAATTTTACCGTATAAACTTGTTTATGTTTGTTTTTAATTTTTTCTTCTTCCCTCTTGTGAGGGTAATATTAAATTTGTTCTAATATAAATCTCATATTGTGAACGTCCTGAATTTAGATTTATTATGCTGACAATGTTTGTTTTCTTAAATAAATATTTTTAAAGGCGTTCCTGTTGTATTCACGTTATATTTTTTTCGTATTTGATGCACATAAAATTCAAGCATCTACAATACAAGAATATTAAGTATCGTAATACCTTGCTTAAGTAAGTTCATTTCTGTAGGTGATGTTGAAATAAATCCTATATACTTATTGTGTTGTTTCAAAAGCTATTTTCGTAATAAGCTTACATTTTTAATACTCTAATAATGTATGTAGGTACTGTGGACTTATACATAATAATATTACTTAATGATAATCACATTTTACTAAATTTTATTATTGACTGTATTTTACCTTTTATTTGTGAAACCGATGACTCATTAAGATCAAAATCATGTCTAAATAAAACACTGAAAACATATTATGTAATAAAAACTACCGGAATACAAGGAAAATACATAAGAAATTTGATACGTAAGTAAATTAGAAATACTATCATAACGTATAATATTTATTTACATAACATTTTGAATGATTCAAAATTAGGTTAGATCGTAAAATTTAAGTCGTACTTACACATTATTTGATGATAATGACAGTGTTATCGGATATTTGATACCAATAAACTATTAATTTAATGTTTTTATTGATTTTATTAAAATTGGAACATAAGGTACCGTCTCCAATTTTTCACAAACAATGCGTAATTTTTTGATTCCAACGTTATATGGCCATCTCTTGCGGGATGTACAATTTGATTAATTTCTTGAAATATCTCTACCTACCTTCAAAAGCTTTGATTTAATAATAATGGTGTATCATTGATCAATGTGAATAATAGATTATACGGAGAAATCATCAAATAATTCAATACGCCAACGTCGCAGGACTGTCATAAATAATAATATGCCATTGGTAATATTAAATTAAATTTAATTACTCAATAAAGTTTTTCCCTATAATATAAATATACAATTTATAAATAAATATCAGTTTTCCATATAAAACATGTCTGTTCAACCTTTTAACTTTGCTGGAAACATTATTAGAAGCCTGCGGATGGACAGGTCTGATGTGAAGTTTAATAATACGAAACAATTCGTAATGAAATAAACAATGGAATATTATAACTTTTAAAAGATCAGAAATCTCAACATATCCCATCAGTTTATTTATAGAATTTTATATTATGTAGGAGAACTGTACCGATTATGGGACACGTTTCTAATACTGGATACTTGATTTAATGTAAAAGTAGACAGTGTCATACAGCAAATACTTTATAAAACAGCTGCTTTTAGGTAACTAGCATACCTTGGGAAAAAATGGTTCCTTATATTGAATAGTGACTATTGCTTAAAAATTACTGGGTGTTCAATGTTTCCCGCAATTTAATGCATTTTAAAAATTGCTACAAATCTAAGCTTTTTATTTACGTTCTGATTAGAACTTACAAAATGAATCAGAAGAATAAATTCCTAAAATGAATGAGAAATATTATTGTCAAGTAATAATGACTACCGTTTTAAATATTTTATTTACCAAAATATAGGTATGCAGTATTGGTACAGTTCACTTACCGAACTTTTTGATGCATCTTTATTGAAGAATGATAAATTAAACATGAATAGCAAGTAGTATGCGGAAGACAGTTATTTATAGTAATTAGAAATACGTACCAAAATGGTACTTTGATCGGTAGCTTAAAACGTGTGTTTTAATCACGTGTGCTCCAAGAATTTTTCCAGGATTTTGTTAAACGGTGTATTTATGACACTTTTAGAAGTTATAACTATAATATTAGTTATTGAAAAATATTATCATTGGCCAAAGTCGACCCATTGCACAAATTTTATGAAAGCTTCTTTTATCTTCTCCATTCTTCTCAATTCATAGAGTTTTACTGCAATATAATTATTTTAGCTAAACTGGGCCAATAAATTACTTGGGATAATTATGTTTTGCGTGACTTGTATGAATTTACACAGCAGTAATTGTTGACGACATCGTATCATATCGCGTAATTTTTCTACTTTATATATTTGTTTGATTATCTTTTTTCCAATATGTGCAATATGCATCCTTTATGCTACGGTTGACTACTTTAAATAAAATATCTGGATTTCTATACCCTGTACTATACCGATTCATGTTTAAAATGTACCCGAATTATTTACATAGTGTACGGCGTAAGCCTGAGCACACTAGGAGATATATTTTAAAACATTATTCAAACACCCGAATGGTCTATATAATATATTATACTAGTTTAGTTTTTCTAACATTATGTACAGACCTTCGTCTGTCTATGCTCTGTAAACATTTTGTTGTTCGAAGTATACTGTGCCATTGATGAGGATTGATTTGGGTCAGTCAACAGTTAATCATTACTTTTTTCTTCCAGAAATTTATTTATTAAACATACTTTGCAGCTTTATTTGCATTTAAAATATAAGCATATATATAAGCATAAAAATATATGTCTGTTAAAAATATGTCAAGGTTTATTGCTTAAATAATAATTCTCATAAGCTTTTTAATTGCAATGGGATGAAAGAAATTTATGTTATTTTTTAATCATTTGTCAACTTAATTTCAGCGTGTATGTACTTAAGGGGGGACATGCTCAGCGTAGGTCAAAATGGAGCTTTTGTTCTATTTTCAAAGCATGATCCTGGACATACCTTAAACGTTGTAGATAATCTATTTATATAATTTTGAAGCCTTATTATCCTTTATATTTATTTTAAACATTTGGTGACTGCATAAAGTATTTTTATTACATAAAATAGTATTCTTTTAAACCTCTCGCTCTAATGTTTTAGAATAAAGTCATATTTCAGTACATAAATGTGCAGTGGTGTTAAAATTATATTGATAATCTCTGTGATCCCAAATTTGACAAGAATTGGGCATTTTATTATTCAAAATATGGGCAAAATTAACACATTTGAAGATAATTCTAAAGATACTCATTATAAACTATGTCTTTGACCATTCAAGTGTGATAAACATCCTACGAATAATGATTGCTTTATAATAATTATTGACCTAAGAATAAGGTAGTATTTATTTTGAAATACACCATTTCTATTGGCATTTCCCAGTGGCTAAGCTACAACATACGGCAAGATAAAAGACTAAAATATTTGGTGTTTTAATTAAAGCGATGGATTTAATTTTGTAATAAAATTTATGATTAATTTATTGTGAAAATCAATATTCGCCCCCAACAATTCTGCGCATAAACACGTTGAATCTCTACTTAAAGCTTTTAAGCTTTACGATTTTAAGATTTTACAAAATCATTTGAAAGGAATCGAGGAAGAAATGGTAGGCCAATTTTATTATTCTGGTCACCATTGCGTGAGACCTTTTCTCTTCTCTTTCAGTAATAGATTCCAGCTGGACTCATGTCATGTCTTTCTGATCCATTCCATGCAAAACAGGTCGTCGGTAACATATTATATTATAGGATCTATTGTTACAGCATTTCTGAAAGAAAGGGCAAGTAACTCCATCAGCCAAAATCTTGACCAAAAACTATCTCGTTATATTTGGACGATGGCACCTGATGATTACTTTGAGGATCAAATAATGTGGCCCAATGTTTACAAATTTATTTATTTTATTCACTAAGGTACTCGTTTCATGGAAAGTGCACCACATCGCTGAAGATGATTTTATTCGACAAATTTTATCATATACCAGTCATGGAATACGGTACTGTGTTATATAATTAATGGTAGCATGGTATTATATTTTATACTAAAATTAAAAAATATTAAATCCGTCGTGTTGAGAAACTTTTACTATAACACTATTATTTTGAAGAATTCAAAACAAATAATTACAAGATAAAAAGAACTTTTTATATACCACGTTTTTAAATTTTCTGTTGAGTCATATAAACTTGATAATTCTATGTATTAATACTTTTTTTTGTACTTGATAGAAATACTGAATAAATATAGAATAATGAAATGTCATTTTGACATTTCATATTGATTTCCATAGTAACGCACGTATATATTATTAATTTAGTTGCTAGGACCCCCTTAGTAACCAATAATAGTGTTTTACTTTTTACGAATTTTTTCCGAAATAACTTTCCATACAAAACAGAATTAACTAAAAATGAATTCAATTCTGCTTAAAGATGGCTAAAAGTATTAAAAGAATGCACTGTCATCGTGTTCTGATATATTCTAAAAGTTTCAAATGTCTAGCTAGTCGGAAAGTTAGTTAACAATCGATTGCAAGATTTGTATTGGACAAACAAGAAAAAATTTGTAATGGACAAACAAGAATACGAGCTAATAAAAATGTGGTAAAAATACCTGTGTACCATAGTTTTATTTCCAAAATCTTATATTTTATACATGCTTTTAAACCTTTACTATAATCAGCAAAAAAAGACAACACCGTTGAAACCATTTTCAGAAACTATTCATAAATATTATTATATTATGTGGTCCCAAAAACACAGTGTTTAGTAGTTACGTATGTTCTTCTAGATAAATACTCAAAATTTACAGCGTTGTAATAATTTAATATAAAATACACAATTTCACATTGAAGTTATTGCAGGAAAACCACTAATAATAAGTTCTCCGTTTCCGGAATTCTATGAGCAGGCACCCTAATATTTTTGAACCCGCAAACTGGGTTTCCGCCCTTGCGCCGGCAGATTTATCCGCCAGCTAAAAAGACACCTGACCCAAATGTAAAATATTAGCCGCCATTTAAATCCTAATGAGATTTAAGTAAGGCGCTAACAAAGTTGCGGCTCATCTTGTCCGTGGAAGTTTGTTCATTAGCGGACAGACGTACGCCGCAAAAGGGTTTACGTTTACATACCGGGTGAATGAAATAATAGTGAATCAGCTAGCCAACAAAGTTTAATTCATTTTTCATTTGAAAATGGTCAGTCGTAATGAAGTGATTAGAGTAATTTCAAGGGACTTGAATAACGCATATATATCAGTGTCTAAACCAGGGGTGCCCAACCCAAATCGTTTAATGGGCAAAAAAAAATATTACTGGGCTTAGGTGGGCCACACATATAAAAAAAATAAAACATAGAACTTATTCAAAATATTTTATTACCTTATAATTAATGTGACACTTGTTTTTGTTTATTGTTTGATGACTTTTTCATATTGACTGGCAATTTAGTCGACGCGCATCGCAGTTGATTGGTCATGTTTTCATCGAGAAACCTGCTGCGACACTTCGTTTTTACTACATTTAATTTCAAAAAGAACGATTCGCAGCGATATGTAGTCCAAAATGCCACTGTATTGCACATTGGCAGTCGTTTTAATTTTGGAAATTTATCTTTGAGGATATATTTCTGATAAAAATCAAAATTATTCCCTTCGAACCTGCACTTTAACTCTATGCTTGATTGCAGTTCTATTAGCTCCATTTGTAAATTTAGAGGCGCTGATTCCACCTCCACGTTAAATGTAGTTAAGAATATTTTGGACATTTCCTCATACTTTTGCATAAATGCGAATGGTATCGAATTATTTAATTCATTTTGTGACTTTATAAGAATATTTAAAAAAATCTTTACAGTCACTATTAAGTACGGAGTGTGTGGAGCCGGCATAAGCATAAAAACAAGTACTAGCATGCAGCATAACAAGAAAGTTCTTATTTCATAAAATAATAATGTGGCAAATTTACGAGATTTTTTTAAAATTGTATGAATACCAAAATGCAAAATATAGAAAACTGAAAACTTCAACTGGGCCTAGGGCCGCGGGTTGGGCATGCCTGGTCTAAACAATATACATGTGACTTTCGGTTGAAAATTTTGAATATGAAGCATATAATTGGGTAAATTAAACGTAGTTTAAATGATACACGTATGTATGAACGCTATAATTATTATAGAATGGTTTTTAAAATGTTGCTTTTATATGAATGGATGGGATATTAATTAATTTTATTTGAAACTCAACGGACCTAAAACATTGCTGATGAATTAAAAATATTTTGGACAGACCACATACTACGTAGTACATATTTGAATGATTGAATAAAAATAGTATTCAATAATAGTACGCGTAGCTACTTCCGATGAAATAATAAAAAAATCTTTCAGATACAGTTACATTAATTTTTGTTTGTCAGTTTTTTTTAAATGTTTGTAGACAGATTTTATAAAATAAATATTTTTATTAATTATTAATTCCTTTACGAATATTTATGTACGTAAAAACTTGGAAATATAAACATGGACGCTTAATTAACGAAAATGTAGGCTACAGTAATATTAATTGAAGGCTGGAAGTTACAAAGAGGCTAATTACAGAAAAATAACACAGCGAAGTAAATTATACAGTGCAATTTTTCCTCTAATTTTGTGGTGCATATATATATATATATACCTATGCACCTTTTAAACAGTTTTGTTGTAGGAAATACTAACATGAAAAAAGTTACAATATAACTATCTAAATCCAAATATTCATAGGCCTATTATTTCACAATTATGAGTTTATAGTTCATATTGATACGTACGCATTTTTAAACGCTTATGTGTGTACACAATATAAGATAGCTAAGAGAGAATACTGGTACAGTATTTTTGGAACACAATAAAAAACTGAAGATGGAAAATGCCATCACATATGCCATAAAGATGATACTATAAGGCCATATTGCTGCATTGCATTGTACCATACTAAAAACTGCTTTTTATACTTATAATAGTTCCTGTTAGAAGATAACGAACAATATTCTTCTTCATCATGTGCCATATCCATTTTTGGATGTGGGTGATGAATTTGGCAATCTTTTCTCTCTCTATCGTTGCTTTATACAGTGATGAAATCATGACCTTACAAGGGGGGGGGGAAGGTATAACAGGGTACTCGGCATGGCGGGTTGGCCTGCTAAGCGAGATAAATATACATCGCAGATTTTTTTTAAATTATGTAGTTGTGGGATGCAATTTGATATGAATACATGGAATGATAATCTGGGGATGTTAATATCTCTCGGGATATCGCACGATGTACCTAGCCAAATTATGGCAATATTCAGTTTTTTTTTTACTTATTTGATTACATTATAGAGTTACATATTACCACACTTATGTTTAGAAAGTTTCATTTTTAACGAAATTCTGAAAAAAAATCCTCCATATAGCTATAGTCAAAATAAGCATACAAAATTAAATATAATTAAACTCAAATAAGAAATGTAACTTCGTGAAAAAAGGCTTTATGTAAAGAAGTATGATATTATATTAAAGAACACTTTAGGAAAGTGTTAAATGTGTAATTAAAAAGGTTTAGGTAGGTACTCAAGAGTTTATTCTACAAAGATTCTGCGTGTAATTTAAATTCGTCATTGTTTTATGTTGGTTGCAAGATATGCCACCTCCTGGATCCTGGACCTCATATATTCTTAGTGTATGTGACTCATATACACTAAGAAAGAGTTATTATGTTGTAAGTTATAGTTTGTATACACACATCATTATAAGACGTCATGTGAATTTTATCGGATAGTACTGGATAATCAAGTATACCATAATTCTTTTAAAGTAGATAGGTCCTTAAAATATAGACTAAAATTCACTATTACTAAACTTGTGGGTTACTTTGACTTTGGATATTCCGAGGTAATGTGGCAACTGGGCGTTAAGCTCTTATTCCTTTCTTCTGTAGTGTAGGTTTGTTTGAATTTAATGTGTTTTATACCAAGGTGTATGTTTTTTTACGTGTGAGAGTTTAATCCAGTTCTTGAGGAGAACCGGGGGAGGTTTGCCTCTTATTGGTAAGAAATTGTAGGGTTGTGATTTTAATTTTAAGTCTCTTCAGTATCGAGCCACCCATTCAACCCACGCGCATCCTTTGTGCTTCCCATACTTTGTTTGTTAGTCTATTCTTCGTCCATTTTTGTGGGTATGATAAGTCGGACTATTTTGATGTTGAGAATAGTCAAGTCTCTATTCCGGAAACTTTCTATGCATTAGGAATACAAGAGAGGAAATATAGTTTTCCCTATATGGAAGAATTGCAGTGCGGTAACGTAAACAGTGGAAGAACAATTCGACAATAATAATATTATTATATAGGTATAGGGGATGTACGATATTATGTGTTAGGTAGTGCGAGGTTCAAGTGGTTCTCCACCAGATAAGTAAGCGATGTAAAGTTTACATTCGTTGCTTTCGTAGTAGGGCTCTTGCTCGTATTCTTCATGCTAATTCAACTGACACGATGTTCAACTTCAATTAATTCCATCCGGTCGTATCCAGAAGTAATTGTAGTGTGCGCATTGCCATTATATGCTTTTAGTTGTATAACGATTATAATGCTGGAAGACTTAAATCAATGGCCTGATGAAACCGGTGAGTTTAATTATATTATATCTTGATTAAATTCTTTGCAATCATCGTGTCTACTGCATGAATTAATAAGTAAACACACATTATGCGGGTAAATACATAGGTAATGCAAATAATAATTAGCTGGACAAAAAGTTTCATTTTAAAGATATTACGCTATTCCACAAAGTACGCCATCTATTATTTGGCGTGAAAATGGGTCCAAATCCCTTTTAGTACCCTTGCGAAATAGCAAAATTGCTTTTTAACTCGAGGTCAAACAAGATGGGACATAATGTTTTCTTGCAAATTTATTTAGTACCTACCATAATGCGATACAAGGTCGCTTTAAAAAATTAGGTAAAACAAGCTTGCTAAAAGCTAACCCTATTCAGAAATCTAATTATAAAAAAAAAACAAAAGCTGAAAGAAAACTTTGATAATTGAACCGACAGGTATCTGCTATTTACACGTCATGTGCCAACTATTTTGTTATCAAAATAAATTTAATCAAACCTTTTAAATATAAAGAAATTATACATCTTCTATCCACCATAAATACGTCATATTCGTAGAAGATGGCTTTCTATTTAGTAATTTGTTCAGTATCGACTACATTTCTTGTAAGATTCTAACATAATTTTAAAAGTTTTGAATCTATCGATTGATTTTTACTAGGAATACACTGAAAACTTTCATTTATTTATAATACTGTCACAGTTTTAACGTTGTAGTCGCGGTGGTATAGTTGGTGAAGCGTCCATCCCTGAAACCGTAGGCGTAGGTGTCGTGTTCAATACCGCAGTTGTAGGAATTTATAAATATTGATTTGATCCAGTGCGTCTTAGCATCCATGCTTTGAAAGAATGGCTAACAATCATTAATCATAAATAAAATGTAATACCTAGGTACTTATTTATAATAATTAGTGACGACCCGATCGAGGAAATAGTTAATATAACTCCACCAGATAATAATAAAATAAATTATGTTACGTATAATATTATATTTTACTAGGATCTGCATCTGCCCCAACGCTCAATAACGGGCTCTGCCCACCTTCATTTCCCCACCAGAGCCTCTGACATAACTTCACTACACGCAAAGATAACGGCTGCTAATGTAATATTACAGTTTCTTAATCTCAAAAAGCACATCGACAGTAACGATCTTTTTTATACTCTATCTTATCTATCTTAGAACAGTCTTTGCGGAATCTATTAATATTTTTTTGAAGAAACTGTAAAAATCCCATTATTTAGACTACCAAGCCGCCTCCAAATTTCAATATAATGCATTATCATCACATTTACATAATATGTATACTGAAATTAAAATCTCTATGTATACGCAAAATGGTCGAAAATGGTGTGACAGAAGAATTTTATAAACAATTTATAGCCTTTTTAGCCTTTTTGTATTCTATATTGGATATTGTCAATGACTTTACTCAAAGAATTACCAGTTAAAACAATTATTAAAATGATAAAAAATAATCATAATTGTGACAGTAGGTGTATCTTTATACACTATATTCGTACTAACGTATTCCATCTCAGTGGGTTGAGGTCAAATCTGTATTTAATCTAGTTTAGATATATTATGACAGAAAACCTATATTTTGATCAAATTGGAAACAACTGTTTCATGTAAAATAAGTGCTTAGATAACTTGCTTATAATATTATAATAACATAATATAAATGGTAAAACACAATGATACTAAGCCTATTTATAGACATTGCTATCTCACAAATATTTTATAATATAATTTTTGTACTTGTGTATAAGAAAATTTTGTAGTTACAAATTCTCATCTCATTTTTTTGAAGTACCAATTCGGCATATAAAAGTTATCGTAATATATTCAAGCGTATTTTTTTTAAACTTTTTGTTGTAATGCTCATATTATTCTAGATTATTGTGTGGAATACGGTAGATTTTTATGTAAGAGATTGTTTAGTAGGCAGTCATGAAATTTAAATTTATAAATATTATTTTATATCTTCAAACAAATTTAATATGCTTTAGTAATTATTTATAAACAATTATATGATTAAGACTTTATTTGTTGACCATTTTTGACCATGTTCGAGAAATGGATGTTAGCCACTTGCTCAATCTATTAGATCCATACTCTGATTCGAAACACACATTGGGAAAAAAATGTGTATTCGCCAAATCTAGGATTTGAAACTAGCACCCACAACATTACAAGCCGACGCGTTAGTTGTCGTTGTTGGCCATTTATAATAATCATTAAAAATGGGAAGATATACAATATAACCCAAGAAGCTCTATTTAATTAGACCTGGGAAGAAAAGAAGTGTTAGTGGTTAGACAGTGTACAAAAATACAGCGTTCCTGAAGAGAAGGCAGTGGAAGAAGGTTATGGCAGAGATATGATATTGAAGATGTTTCATAGAGTAAGTCAAGACCTGCATTGAATTGTAGTGCCGATGAAATATTACATCAAAATATAGGTATAAATTAATAGGATTTAGGTTTTGTTTAGTTTATATAAACTTTCGACGTTTAAAAGAGTCGTTAATAGTAAAATTATTATTATTAATTTAAATGGTTATAAAAATGATTTATTTATTTAGAAAAGAGTATTGCGGCATTACAGCGATTGGTCAATGCGCCATAATACATAATTAATACAAAATTATAAAAATGACTTAATTACAAAAGAACAACCAGTATAACAAGAAAGTAGAAAAGACAGTATATGCTTATGTAGATATTAGAGTAAAATGATAAATACAATTATAAATTTAACCTATTTAACACGTCCATAAACGTAATATAATTTAAAAAAAAACAAATCAACCTTATTGGTGCCGTCAAATAAGTTAATCGCAAAATACACAGCATCATAAAACATCACATCTGTTCTGCGACGAGGTATCATGAAGACCGTAGTGTCACTAGTGATATTGGTGGGAACATGAAAATTAATGTTTGCCAGTATATAAGGATTGTAAATGAACTCACGAAGAAGTAAAAAGAAATGCTTTAAAGAGCAATCACTCTTAGGGTGGACAAGGATTGCATTGATAGCATACCCAGAAGAAAACGAGTGGGAAAATTTATTTTATTATCTGTGTCATAAGGAAAAAATCCATATCTCTTTAAGTAGAGAAATCTAAGAAATCTATTATGGACTCGATCCAACTTAATACTTTTGACGCCGAAGATGCACATGCGCGTAATGACCAGGCGCCGATCGATGTAATTAACGTGCATTTTAAAGGTGCTAATTAAAAATCATTATATAGTCAGCAGCGAATGAGTTAATTGTGTGGACGGACCTGTTAGGACTACTCAACACAAGTTAGTGATACGTATAATGTACGTAGCACTCGGACGTTTTCAAATGATCTTGAAACCCTCATAACAAAACCAAGCATTTTGCTAGATCTAGTACCGAGGTTAATAATATGCTGATGGAAAGTAAACTTTGCATCATACAATACACCCAAATCTTTATCTCCGTTACCCTACTCAATCTTATACAATATTATATTTTATCAATAATTTACAACTATATAGAAAAAATGTAATAGATATCATTCATGGATGAAAAATATGTTTTTATAGATGTATATAAATTTTTTGTTGTAAGAAAATTAAAATTTCTTTTAAAATCATTTGACACACAAAAAGCGTATTGGAAATATTAGACATAATAATATATTATATCATAATATTATTTTGTAAAAGAAAATATTGTTTGACAGTTTTGTGGCAGACAAAAATAATTTAACGAAAGAAATGTCATTGAAAATACAGGTAAATACGTTAAATGTCAATTATTTTTAAATACTAGCAATTCTAAGTAAAGAAGTGTTCTATGAAATTGCTGAAAGGAGATGAAATTCTTAAATAAATTTTATTTTATGAATCAAAATATAGAATTAATTGGTTTAATTTTGGAGGAGCATTTGATATTTTTAAAGGTAACTGATGTGAAAGGTAATCATAAAAATGTAGCAATCATAAAAAATTAGAGAAATTGTAAAATTGGCAAAAGTCAATACGAAACAAAGCATAGCTCTAGGAGATTTATGACGTGTCCATTGAATTAATATAAAATATTACATGTGTTTGATCATAAAAGGATATTGGAAAATAACATCATATTGAACTTGTCTTATTTTGCAAAAGATATTGTGGCTTATTTTTATTAATTAACAATCTAATTAAGAAAAATGAGTATAAGGGCACAAATAAATAAAACATTGAATTAAAGAGAATAATAATGCAACATATGTATCAGTATGTCGCATTTGGAAAAGTTAAAATTTATACAAATTTCATCGTGATTCTTGTGATTTTGTAACCATTTTTTTTTAATTTTACGATATCTGTGTTATAAACCCATATTTGAAATGTTGGAGATAAAATAATGTAAATATATATAGTAGTAAATATCAGTGGCATGCGGTTCATAGGTTTTGAATATGGCGCATGCCTTGATTATTACAAACTATTCAGATGTATCCATAAAATGAATAAATAAATTGAATGAAATACTTGTTGTCCGGTACTGCTACCTACGGGACCAAATGTTGTATGGTATGTGAATGACTAATTACAGAAATAGTTTTGAAGATATGCTGTCAAATATTCAGTGGAAATAATATCAATATTAGAAAATATAGCAAGACAAAAAATGTTATAAGTATCTCAAAATACCCTTTATGATTTCAACCTATATGATTTTGAAGAGTATTTTCGATCTGAAAAGACATTGCACGCCATTGATATAATAATAAGTACCTATATAACCAAAATACCTGTCAATACAAATACATCGTAAAGTTAATAAAAATCTTTGTTTTGATACTATGCCTATTTTTTGTTATCTGTAGAATCTTATTTATAAATTGAATTAAAATATTTTTAATTGTTAACTAATGCATAGTTTTAAATTTGACGGAACCATTTGGCAAGTCATGTTTAACCAAAACGTGAATACCATCACTTGTTTGAAATTTGTCGCAAAAACAATGCAGTTAAAACAGTAATCATACGTTTGAAATTTATAATTTTAAGCAAATGGTAGATAACGGTAATTAACCATTTCTGCTCTAAATATACATTTAGTAAATTATGATTAGTATGTGGAAGCAAAATATATTTCTAATGGGATGGTTAATGTGCAAAAGAGAATTTATGTTGATCAAGAAATTTCTAAATTTCATTGCAAATGTAAAATTATAATAAGTTTGTTTTTTTAGTATTTTTGCTTCAGTAATATGGTAATTATTTTCATGGAACAATAACTTCTTACATACGCCGAGTGTAAACGAAACTTTTCCACTGTGCTCTTTCATTAAGGTTTCAATAAGATAGCAGAGAAAAGGGAAAATTTCAACTGTAATATTGAGATAATGAATGTCAAGTAATTTCGACGCGTTGTCCTCTAAGAGAAGAGAATTATTCGTCGCTGTAATTTTGAATATGGAATAATTATTCTTATTTTGATTTCACTGAAAATGGTTCAACCATTTTTATTTATTTTTAAAAGATGTATACGACTTTTTACATTTTTGCAAGAAATACTTTAATAATATTTAATATTAATACTACCAATCGAGGTACTTGATGTAATTCGACTTTAAATTCTAATAGCTTTAAGTTTTGTACTATGTATTCTATTAGAATCGTTTTTTGCGACCCAGGTTTCGCCTTTCGGCATATTCAGGCCATATGCGTACTCGCTAATGATAAATACGTATTGTCAATGAATACAATAATTAATTATATCTTATATAATAAAAATAGGTAAAAACCTTATTACTTACCTACGAAATAAAGGATCAAGTATAAAAAAAATATTCGCCAAATTTCAGTTATATAGAATTAAGATTAATTTTTGTCATATATGTATAATATTAATACTTGAAAATGGTGTAATACTGGTCAGTAACCAGTATTTTTTTTTCATTTATCAAGTGATATTTGCAATAATCCTTCAATGAACAATTCACAAGATTTGAGAATGGAACATTCTTCATTGATCATACATAATTCGAAAACACCTTCAATATTATAATTATACTTACATATTTTTTTAAATTAAAATTATTGGCAAATGCAAATATGTTAAAACTAAGATTTTGAGAGATCCTGACGTCAGCTATGAATCAAAGTAAGCGTCTATTATTATTTGTAAAATGATATTAACTACTAAAGAAGCCAACTACCAAAATTAACGAAATTTGTAAAGCATTTCAGAATTTAGGAATTGGGTAGGACGCAGGTAGCTCAATGGTAAAGCGCATTGACGCAAATTCGATTGATGCGGGTTATATTCCCATCCAGCGTCATATTTTTTTCAAAGATTTTTTTCAAATATCTAAGTATATGTGGTGTTTTCAAATAATGCATAATTATTAAATACTCAAGAATGCAAATGGTGTAATACAATAACCTAAAATACATACTACCTATTAGAAAACTATAATATTTTGTGATTGTTTAAATACCGGATACGTAGACTGACAAATATCTACGTTTTATTTGTTCTTCACGAAACTTTAATTAGTTTTGGAAAGTCAATAATTATAAACCACAAATAAATAAATATAGACTTACGATTAACAACAAATATAACATATTAAAACTAGTTGGAAAATTATGTATTAATTTTATTGTGGAAATTAAGAAAATATTTGTTGGTTTTGGTCGGCTTTTCTACTTCGGCAGTCTGACACGTGTCAAGTTGATTATTTGTAATATTCTAAGAAATAACGCGTTTTGAGTAGGTACCTATGTAAAATGTTCAAATAGCAGTGGTAGAGTGGTGAAGTAAAGTGCGGGTAGTGAGTCACACCGCGGTTCAGCCGTTATCTAAATCATTGATTTGAAAAGAAAACCAAATCAAATCGGTCTATTTTTTGATTAAGTATATATCTACTAGTTGTATACTTTTTATTTGTATATTTCACGTGAATGACGTCACAAACTATTACTAGTCTTAAATGATAGCGTGATTAATAATAGGTGATCAAATTGAAAACAAACTATATAAGGTTATTTACTTAGAAACGAATCAACACAATGTGTTATTTTGTAGGCTAAAACACATTTTAAATACGGCCTTGTAAATCCCGATTTCACCTTATTAGTGAGACGATCTTAATAAAGAATTACGGTGATCAAAGATCTCGGTAGAGCACCGCCCCTTACATTGAGGGTGATATTGAGTCCTAACAAGAAAACGCTTTCCTGAGTAAGTATTAGATAGGTATCATTAAATAGCGTTTATTAATGCAACATAAATGGTAGGTTTTGCGAAGTGCTTGGTAATGTGTTTGTGATAGGCTATCTATTAGTTGAAATAACAAAATTAAATTGCTTTAAGCGCGATAGGGATTCAATTTGAAATATAGAAAAGGTAAAATTAAGAGTAAATTTAGGCATAGATAATTATCATCTTTCATTGATTATAAGACACTTTGTTTGTTTTATTCTTTTGATGACTTTAAATTTGGAGTACCTACGTTTTACAATAGATACTTAAAACATAGGTGATATTGTGTTATTCAGAAAAATAGAACTTGAATCAAAAGAAGTTCCAGACTGTGATAGTGTTACTGCAGTCGAAAGTACCTACATATCTATTAAATAATATAAAGTAAGAGTAAAAATAATTTACCAAGTTATTTCTGAGTCGTCCATATAATTGCATATAGTTGTGACATTTTTTTTTATTAGGAATAGTTAGTAGCCATCCATCATTTTCAAAAATGCATTTTATTCAACTGCTTCATATCATTTATCTACCAACTTTAATATTCTAAGTAATAAATACGAATACAAAAACCGATCGCCTACCCTAACTTAATTTGGAGAGCGCTTATAAACAGATATTAAAAAAGCCAATAGTTAAAATTTATCGCAATTAAGCATGGCAGTCGTAGCATAGTAGTGATGCACAGGGCGAGATACACAAGAGACACAGGTTCAATTTCTGCCGGGTGTCTTACATTTTTCAAAAAAGATTTTTTCTATTTGCTTTTTTAAAATCAAAATTATGTATGTTTTATGATGATGTATTTATTATTTATTATTATTATTTAAAAATAAGGGTACAATTTATTAAAAACAGAATACTTATAATCACTAAATTGCTGAAAAGGTTTAATTTTGTCTTCATCCCTTCATGTCGTCTTCTTCTAGGATTTGCATATAAATTGCATTTTAATACATTATCTCTTTAGGTATCTGTAACAAGCTCAAATTGTCGAAAAAAAGGGAAAGAATACTTGGTTAAAATCCAAAAATAAATTATTAAAACAGTTAGTAATAATACTTAGCCGAAGTGAATTTAAATCGAGTTACGTAACTTTAAGTTATATTGGCATATTATTGCTTCGTCTTGAAAACTTTTTATTGAAGATCTTTGTTTTATAATCGTGATGAAAATATCTTGATTTAAGTTAGGTATTTATCTTGGAATATTGATTAACTAATGTGAAAAATTCTTAAAACATAAGTACCTACGTATAAAAATAAATACATCAGTGTGTACATTTGAATGTATTTTTCTACATTATCCTCAATTAATTTTACTTTTTAACACAAGATGAAACCGGTCTCGTCTTAAAAAAAGTGTGAGTACATTTATAATCTATAATTATATTTCGAGAGATATAGAAAATTTTGAGTACAGGATTATATTATTTCGGCATACTTAGTATTTATTATATACGCAATATCTAAACAAATAATAGTTGTAAATAAGTAATATGTGTTTTAGCCTGAAAATATTAAAGAGACAAACCTTGATAGCCAATAGTAACATAATTCAATTAGACTGAGATATACGTGATAAAATTTTAAATTCATATTTTTTTTCAAAAAGAAATTTAGTTTAGTTTAAATAGTTGTTTTATAGTTGTGTTTTCAGATTATGTATGTTCAATAAATAATGTTAAATTATTTGTTGAAAAAAATAAAATAGTATTATTAGTCATATACTTTTGACGAGTGATTGAAAATGAATAATTTATACTGATTAATTCTAACTGCTAAACATGCTAATAATTAAATTATCTTTAAATATTGGGAACTCTCTTTGTTGGGTAAATATAAAACAAAACTCTGCACGAAAGTAAACAGTTTTTGTTTATACTCCATAATGGGTTACGTCCTCAACAAAAAGCTGCTAACATATAACAAAACTCTACCAAACAATAGACGGAAATTTTTGATTATTATTAAACAATAATAAACAATATAAGTTACCTATAAATTATCCAAATCATAATAACATAATAACCAAACTAGACAGTTCAGGACAATTAATAGCCCTAGTCTAGGGTTCGTGCTTGCTCGGTTAACCATCAGTTTTTGTTGTTATTGTAATACATATTATATTTGCACTTATTTTGAAGGCCAGCTCTTTCATTCAAGTCATCGAATATCAAAATAGGTAGGTACATTAATTATTTAATATTTTTTTATGGCGATACAATACGGAATAATTTATGTAGGGGAAGCTGTTGTACCTCGGACCTACTTTCTGTTTTTGAGTTTTCATAAATTACTGGTTATAGGTAAGATTGCCAACTTTAGTTGGTTTGATTTTAGCATCTGTTGAGCATGCTTTGATATATGTTTCAAATTAAACATCTTGATATTTATGGTGATTTTAGGCCATATAAAAAAATGTGGATTTAGGTCTAAGGTACAACAGGGGTGTTGTACCTCGAACATATGAAGGTTGTACCTTGGACATACATTTAAAAAATCGTAATAAGGGGACATTTAGGTACCTATGATAAATAAAAACACAGATTTATTAAATTCGCAGGTTTTGTATATTACGATAAAAGAAAAGAACCTTTTTACAAATATGTTTTATGGAACAAAAGAACATTTTTTTCATAACAGTTATACTCATAAACCATAATTATCTTAATTAGAATTAGGTAGATATTATAACACATAAAATGAATCGTTTTTTAATAATAAAACCTCAATTATCTCTTCCTTATCACCCTAATACTTGACCATTTCCTTAACTTGATAAATGTAGGTTAAGACTTTAGTAAATTAAGTAAATTTAGATTGGCATTTTTCAGGTGGTAGAACTTTCTGGATTATGTCACCTAAAGGATAATTCATCGAGTCGATGTTCTCCGACCGTTTCCAACCCTTTAGCGATTTTTGCATTGAGCTAATCTTGGCCCCATCCTTGCTTATTTCTAGGATCTTGCCTAGAAAATAATTATTCTCTTTCATAAAGAAAAATTACAAAATCCCCCACTTAATATTCTAAATTCAGTGTAGATTAAAATTCATCTGGAAATTCTTGAGGTCCTTCTGAATCGCTAGAGTCTTGCAGTGCAAAATTATCAGCCGATGACTCTGCTGATGAAGATTCGAAACTAACAAATAGCTTTTTCTCAACAGCAGAAACTTTTTTAAGAACATAATTAGTTTTTTTCGATGGAATAATATTTTAAGTCTTCGTCAGCTTGGTTTTCTTCTTATCCTCGATTCTTAATTTCTCCGGTGTATCAGTCAGACTACGAGATCGACCCTTTTCTCGTCCCTGGCGATTATTTTTCCGCGGGGCAGCTTTGGGGCGAGGTCTTATCATAGAAGGCATACTGCAAAAATGCAGCTTCTGTAATGTATTGCAGCAATATATTATTATGTTCTTTTTCTTCACTGAAAACTTTCTTTGAAGCAATATTTTCATAAAGGGTGCAGTATTTTCAAAATGATGAATATACCTTCTTATTGTGCTTCTGGGTAACCTGTTTAGTTTCGGAGCTCTGTTCAGCGTATATTTTTGTTCTTTTATTAAACGGATCGCAGTTTGTATTTTTTCGCTATCCGGGCGAACCCTCTTGATTCCTGTCTTGATACGTACGAGGCATATTAAATAAACACCTGGAAGAAGTCTAAATAATAGGTTGGAATTAAATTGAATGTTGAAATGAATGAACAATACTAATCATAGTCATACACAATATGTGTGGCAAACGCGTTGTACCTTGGACATGTTCGAGGTACAACGCATTTGTTATGTCCAAGGTACAACACCACGCCAAAATGACAAAAACAATTAATAGTTTTTTTTAGGTAAGGAATACAAAATCTATAATAACCCAATGTTATAGACATATGAAATTTAATTCAATTACACAATTACTTATTCACACAAGAAACATAGTATGGCATATATTTACAAAAAAAATAAATGAAAAAAACTTACTTTTACGAACGAAAATTTTCAAAATCACTTCACATAAACACGCGTGCCGCTTGCCGTCTGAAACTAGCGTCAAGTATCCACCAAGAGGAAGGTGTTCAAGATAAAATGGCGCCAATATACAAAAACATGCATGTGTTCGAGGTACAACCATGTCCAAGGTACAACAGCTTCCCCTAACTGGCGGCTTGTTGGTTGGGGATATTGTCCCAAATCTATAGGGTACTGTAATATTGCCTTAGCTCGATAAGAATTTGGAATTCTGTTGTAATAAATTTATTTTTCATACATGTCTTGGGCCATATATATTTTATTCAAGCCATCAAACACCCTTATATATTCGGTGGTTTTAGCACAATTTCAAGTATAATTTGAAATTATATACATAGTAATAATAATAATAAATAAATATTTAAACATTTTTAAGGTGATTTTTCTTGAATCAAATGAAAATAAAAGTGGTTATTAAAATGATAAATAGTTTCATAGATTAGTAATTTGTAATAACAGTTATTGATTCGAAACATTAACTTTTTATTCACTTTTTCTCGTAACTATATTTTGTATTAATCCTAGAATACTGTTGGATTCTGAATCAGATTTTTCCATATCCATTGCTAGCTCAGTAGCGGATGCCATGAGTTTCTCGTGGATTACTTTACCTTGTTACTCATTCTCCTCAAAGTTACCCTCACACTTCCTTTTTTATTTGACACATTGCATAATACAATTAACAATTTGATGGGTTTGGGACCTCAGCAGATAGTGAGCCTGAAGAATTTCATGATACTTTACTTACAGGCACACAGCAGGCGGTCTTTCACTGATGTTCAGACCTTGCTGCATGGAAGCATTAAATTTGTTTGGTATTCTATCCATTATTTCCATATCCATATTTCTCCGCAGCCATAACTAATATAGATAATATATTTATATTATCTTGAGTTTACCGAGAATTTGAATCGTTAATCTAAAGCTTTTTTTATTTGCATGAGTGAATAATATTACAAATTACCTTATAATTGAAACCTTATAATCAAGAAAAATAAGTATTACAATGAAATTACCATTTAGTCTACTAAAAAATATAAGTAGGTATAGGGAAATATTTTAATAAAAATAATTTTAAATTGTCAAAGATGTGAAATATTATGCAACATCTATCATCCAATATTAGAAACCATTTTTTTTTCATGTAGTAAAAATATCTTATTTTTTCTATTATGAAATAAAATTTAATTATTTATTTGTAAAAAGCGACTATTTCAAAAAATATAATATGTATTATATATACAAAAACCATCTTTTATCGGCATTTCGCGCAATAGTACCTACCATATAATTTCCCAAGGCGTGCTTATTACCTAGTAGCAAGCGTTTGATGAAATCTTTGTTGAATGAAATTGCCAGTATTCAGTATTAAAAACCTCTCATGTACTCCCCAATTTTCTTAATCCCGATTTTTAGTTTAGTATATAGTTATTAAGTACTCATACAATAACATTAGGGAGAATGACAAAGTTCTTATTTATATAACGTATGTCAGAAAAAGAAAGATCTCCTCTAACCAATAAATTTGAATTAGGTAGGTAATTAATGTTTTATTCTAAATATTTTTGTTATAATTTAAAATTGTTTCGATCTACTTTTTGCTCTTTGTTTATAATATGGTAGTATTTTGGCCATTTTTAATATAGGAAAGTATTTAATTTTACCTATTTATCTAACAAAATGTTTAATATACGAGTACTTGAAACAGTTCAAAAGGTAAATGGCTAAGTTAAATAATAAACATTATAATATTATATAAGTACCTACGTCATGTTTCAATAATTAAAGTTACAGTAAAGATATAATGAAACATATTATATTATGAAACCATAAACTAACTACTTAAGCTGGCGCTGATTTGCAGGTCCATGGCCAAATGCTACCGACAAGACATCCCTATCCCACCGATCCTTTTCTCTTTCTTCATCGGTCATACCAGTCCATCCACCCCTCTAACTAGGCGTTGTCCACCCATGTCGCCGAAGGGCGGTTCAATGAACGAGTACCTACTAGGTTTACTGTATAAATCTTATAGACAACTCTAAATAGATCACAATTCACATCTAATAATGTGACCATTTGAGTCTTTACACCCTTAAAATATTAACATTATTGCGCATAAACTGCTTGAAGAACTTAACATTCATATGTATGGCGCCACCTTTGTTTTTCATTAACCTTAAATCTTCGAAAAAAATATTTTGAAACCAATGAAAACATTAAGAGGTATATGCAATAAAAAATATTTAACCGGTATGTTGATAAATATTATTATGTAAATAATAATTATCATATTCCAGTATCCTGTATATGAATTGAAAAAAATGCAGTACTGTCATAAAATACATATTTTCACATATTCACAGAAAATTCAAATAAAAACCCGTGTTATTTTTATTACTCCTCATATATTCTTGAATTCTATCTTAAACGTTTCACGTATGGCAGTGCTGGGTTTCTTATTGCATTCCCTGAAAATTTATTACTTATTTTATGTGGGACTTATATTTTTACCGAATACGGAAAAAAACTTAGGGAAACATCACAAGTAAAACTTTAACAAACTGTATAAACTTTTATCAAGTATAAATAATATTTTGATCGAAAATTGGAACTCCTATTTCCACCTATTTCTTTGAGTGGATAGAGACACTTTTTTCCAAAATCACAGATCTCTTAGAAAGCAAAATTTATTATTATTTCATAAGCCTATGAAGAATTTTTTTTGTGAAAAAAATTGTGACCGTGCAAAAAATATTTTGAGACTTTTCTAGGTCATCAAAGATTACTTCATAAATATTTTTTCTATTAATGTGGTAAAAAACGTCTTCAAACTAAATTTTCTGTGGAAAAAATAAAATATAAGCAAAGAGAAGTAAGAAGTTATTAAGTGACTCTCATAAAGTATATTTTTATTTCTCAGAAAGAGTAAAATATTTATTTAATCTTTTTAAATAAAGTACCATAATATGGGGTTTTAAAAAATTATAATAAATATTAATTTTAATATATTACCTTGGGCACTATTGATCTGTTCTTTGAGCGATATGGTTCCTACTTCGAGATCTTTTTGGAATGTATTGAGTATGTAAAATATTTCCATTTGCTCCATAACCCATTTATTTATTTTTTAGATCTATACGCGTGTTTCTCTGAATGGATTTTTTCGTAGTGGAGTTTTTAAACCTCTTTTATATTGAACGCTCATATTTGGATTTTACAATAAAATTAGTAGTGAAATAACACATTGGTCAAACAATGTGCAATGCTTTGTAGGCAACGATTGCCCACAGACCGAAAATATTGAAGACAGCACGGAGTTGATGCAAAAGGGCTAGGTATATATATATATATAATATATATACATTCTGGTTCGTTTGTTCTTACCGTGAATACAAGACATTTGTTTCAGAACAATGATATTATAGCCTATAAGTAAGAACTCTATTCAATCATAAATTGATATTGAAGTTTACTATCTAATAATAACTAATAAACTAGGAATTATATTAGGTGACATGCGACAACTACTCCTCTCAATAAGCTATTCTCAACCGTTTTATAAATACGTAGGTCATGGTGTCAGATTCTTGTGGCAGTGACGGAGACTCATTTAGGTTTTAGTATCGTTAATTTCAAATTACGCTAATACCGTTGTGTCATTTCATCGTGGCCGCAATGCCAAAAGACTCTGTGCTTCTTCTATACTGCCCCCATAAGCAAAAACACAGCTAATGGGAAAAAATGAAAAATTAAAGTAAGTATGAGGTGACATACTAGATAAAATTCTGAACATAATTACATAACAAAATAAACAGAAAATCATTTATTTTAATATACAAATCATCATAATGTGTTCGTTACTTTTGCAAAAATGTTAGGCTTTTCGAAGCAACAAAACAGTAAATAATGATTCATAAGCAAAAACACAGCACATCTATCGATTTGCTGTGTTTTTTGCTTAAAAACGCTGGCTTACTGTTTTTTTGTTTATGATTCTAGAATTTTTACACAAACGTAATACCGCATGTAACTGGTAATAGTGAGATAACCTCAAATTAAACATTCACTAATTTCATATCGCCTTACATTTTTAACGATATTTTAAGATTCAAAGGTGATTAAGTTCGAAATTGCACTAAGAATCGTGATAAAAAGATTCTCAACCATGTTTTGGAGAGTATGCAATTGGATAAACTTGATCAAAATGCTGCAAAATCCAATGAAATTAGAATGGCAAGTAAAATGTTAATGACTAGTTAATTACTGTTTAATTACCACATATAAATATCATGTTAATTATATCTAATGGGCAACTACTGAAAACGCGCCAGTCCCGTTGTTAGCACTAAATTAGTTTTTTTAATCTTAATCCATCATAAAACACATTTCTTACTATCTGGTCTTATTAAATTAATGATTTTTGTACTTATGTCTCTAAACATTTGATATTAAAAAATAATGCAAACGGAAATTCTTCAATATTCCTTTTTTCCAATGCGAGCCGCATGGCTGCTTCTAAGTTTACATCTGTCAACTGGCTTCGATATTCGTTTTTTACGAAGTGCATTACACTGAATAATCTTTCACAGTATACAGTAGTAGGAAAAATTGACAATATTAACTCATTTAGTGCTGACACTGCGACTATCCATTAGATATAATTAGCATGCTATTTAAATGTGGT
Source organism: Rhyacophila brunnea (assembly GCA_022495005.1). Lineage (NCBI taxonomy): Eukaryota > Metazoa > Arthropoda > Insecta > Trichoptera > Rhyacophilidae > Rhyacophila > Rhyacophila brunnea. Next base: position 148,901 of record JAGYXB010000447.1, read on the forward strand.
AATTAAATATTAATTAACAGGTCAGCAGTGATTGTGTAATAAAGCAATTGTTGCCAACTCTTTAAATTGACTTTATTCTCAGAAACGGACTATTTCACATATGATCTCATCAGAAAAACACATTATGGATCATTTTTGAGGGTGGAAAGAAATTTAAGACAAGTCATGTGTATTCAACCAATTTTATAAATCCCAAAAAAACCACTGGTGTAGACCCTACGTGAAGGACAATTAGTATTGTCATTCCAATATTAATTAATAAATAAAATACCTTTACATTAAAAAATAAGTATGTCATTTTTCAAAAATATCCATTACAATTTAAATTATAAGCAAAAAAACATATTTACTGTTTTTTTCCTTATGAAACTGACATTATTCCATTCAAAATCATAAATAATAAGACAATAGTGAAGTTTTATAATCAATATTTTTGTAATTTTGCAATTTTTATGTAATCGAAATATCAATTTTTAAATAATCTATTATAAACCTAAACATTTATTAAAATTGATTAACTTTTAATGAAGCAGCAATGAAAAACATGATAACCGCTCTTTTCTCAAAATTGACTTTTTCCCATTAGCTGTGTTTTTGCTTATGGGGGCAATATAAAGTACCTATCACTTAAACTAAAATATGAAAAAAATCCCGTACCAAGAAAAATAATATAGACCAAGCAATGTTTCCCATATTTTACCTTTGATCTAAAAACATATTTCTATAGGTATACTTATATAAATATAATATATTGTATTAGCATATACAATTAAGAATTATGATTTCATGTGCTTTTTTGCCAGAAATATTTTTAATACAATGGGATTCGACTTTATTTAATTTCTTAAATAGATCCAGCGGGTCTATTCTATACACAAGGCGACTATCGACCGCTAAAGTGATAAAGTGATAGCATTTATACATATTTGTATTGAGGTATTATAATTGTTACAATAAAATAGCCGTCTAAACAGTCAAAACTATCTATCTCGCTCTAAATTTTATCACAGCCAAGAGAGGTGCTGTTAAAATATAGCACTTATTGCAACAATTACAACCAACTTATTGTAATTGTTACAATAAGTGCTAATACTTTGATACAAACTTACCCTAAGTTTATTTACTTATCTTTCTCACTTTAGCGGTCAATAAGAGTATAGAATGGACCCACAGGTCGGGATTCATAATATATTATTTGTTTTTTAAGTACTTACACAATTTAAAAAATATAGGTTCACATATTTACATTGACCAAATATAATCGAAGTTGTTATTTTTCAAAGGTTATATAACTTATTATTTATTGTTTTTTAGTTTACTGTGCCAGGCTGAAGGCTTGTACCTATCCACAGAAAAAAGATGTCTAAAGTACAATACTCGACTATTATCAGAATTTTTCTTCTGTTTCCGTTTCCATCCACACAGCAGAAATAAATGGCAATACCTTCATTTTTATTGCCAATTTTATGATGTTACCAACAGTCATTTGTCGAGTACCATTGGTTGAGAACCACTTGACTGGTCTAAACCAAATTTTTATAGAGACATTGACGCCTACACGCAACCTTTAAATGAGTTTAAGGCATTTGAATTTCATGATAGTAATATTAATAGTGAATTCATCTCGAAATGTTGAACACATTTATCAAGTCGCAATAAATTATGAATTTGAAAAAGCTTCGTGTAAATGTGATGAAAGTTTAATGCATGATTATTTATTCGTATATGTATGGAATATAAGCTCCTACAGAATAACGGGAAATATTCATGACCGGATTTCGCATCGTCATGGCCAGCGGGCTGGTTTACAAACTCTCGTTCAAACATACAGGACAGCCTTAACACAATCACTGCTAACCTTTTAATTACCACATTTAAATAACACGTTAATTATATCTAATGGCCAATGACTCCAAACGCGCTAACACTAAATGAGTTAATCTCTTACAATCAGTGTGTTAATGTAAAACACGGTTTTTGGCAGACATAGTATATCGAAAAATTATAACGCGACAATGTTACGATTTTCATTAACTCTGTCAACATCGCGTCTATTTGGCTTTATTTGATCAATTCAGATGGGTGGAAGGAGATCGTGGCTTCCGATTGCTACATGTCTTGCTGCAAAAAAACACTATGGATTGAAATTGGAAAATAATTGTTTAAAGGTTGAAGGTATTAGTGTATCTAGTATTGAAATTACTTTTTATTATAAATATAACTGATTCATTAATCATCAATATAATGCAAAAAACGAAGGATTTCGAGACAATTTTTTGCAAAGCAAACGTCTAAAGAAACTGATAAAGTATTAGGATTTTGAAAGATATGTATGCATACTAATAATAATTATTACTATATGAATAGCTCTTGTAGTGCCGAGCAAGAAACAAGAAAAGAACAACGATAATAGAATCCATAATATATTGACGACAATCGAAGTATATTATGATTAGGTACCTACGTGGAGCGGCTTTTAATGATTACATCCATATCTACAAGAACCAATGCGATATCTACATATTATTATTATTTATTTATTGTAGAAATGTCCTTAGTTTGACCCGATTTCTCAAATAAAACTTTAGCGTTTACTTCAATGAATGAGAAAAGAGAATACTTAACTAATACAAAAATTCAAGTTGGTGTCTGTTTAAATGCTGTTCTAAGTAGTAAAACAAAACAAAAATCCTTTAAATTTTATAGCGGCATTAAGTCAAAGAGGGTTCAGTATAGTAAAAAAATGTTAAACGAGTGAATTGCAAAGTACAAACAAGGAAAAGGAAAAAAAGCTACTTTAAAATAGTTGTGAAAAACCTCTATAAACAAATTTAAGGACTTATAAAAAGACAAATGACAACGTCAAATACTCAGCGATTCATAATATAGCATTTTAAATGGATGTAGTTCGAATAAAAAAAATGTTACTTATTACTTATTACATACAATGCATGACTGTATAAATTTGAATTGTCCCTTAATCCTAAGGAGATCATTTATTATAGTTCTCCACAGGGTGGAGGTTGTTTGTTTATTTTTATTAGGTTCATACTTCAGGATACTTCATACTAAATTACACACTGAAAAACAACATTTTTTTTCCAGTCCCGGGATTCGAGCCCGGAACCCACAATATTATAGGCCAATACAATATTGCTAAATCTAATTAGTATATTTCTATGATATATGTCTGTATATATGTTTTCAATAGTTAATTATCATAAGAATTTAATGTAAGGTATACAGTGCCATTGTTCGATTCTACGCGAATCATAATACAGGCTTCTCTCTGTAGTTAATGAGGAATGTTTGTTAGTCATTTTCCCAAGTCACTATACTCTATAGGCTTATATGCTTAAAGTAAAATGATTTATTTTATGATATTATAATGTCTACATAAACTGCTCGCAGTGGAGTACAGACAGGACGTCTGCCTCTAAAGTCTTGGGTTATGGGGTTGAATCCCGCGTCAGGAAAATTAATATGTTTCTAATGGAAGGACCCGGATGCTTATATCTATAGCATAGATTTAATAGGTTGAGTGACTGGATATTAGATATTGACGAAGAATATGTCGGCTGTAGTTGTTTAAAATATTCTTCATCTAGGATCTATACTCCTAGTGATTTTGTCTAAATCTTCCATACAAACGGTAAATAATTTGGACAAGATTATATCAAATTGTCGAAAATTTTGGCTAATGGGAATTCTGTATGATGATTGTATCTAAACGCATAGATACCATTGTATTGTTGTATATATTTTCCATCATATCGGCGTCTGAACAGCGGTGTCAGAATATTGTAATCGTATCAAATTATATATCACACCGAAGAAAAAACTAATACTACATAAACATGGGGAAATTTTGAAATAATCAGTTTCAACGGAATTTAAAAAAAATGTCGCAGTTGTATATTATTGAGTAATTTTTGCTTGATTTAGCGAGGGAGTCGATGGTTTAATTCGAAAAGCATCCACCGTGCAATGATTGTATACGCATGTTCCATTCGGTGCAAATTTTTGAAGTTATACATCTTTTGGCGCATTTGGGAAATCAGATCAGTGTATTTTTGGCGTGTGACATGTAACACATAATTTATTTTTTCCCACGAAAAAAAACGCACTTGATTGGATTCGAACCACCGATTGTTCGGTTATCAGCCGAACGCACTACCTTTACGCCACAGTATGATACTGCAATCGTGACGATTATACAGTATTATATTATAGCTTAGAATTGTTCCGTTGCCTAGGCAGCGAATTTATTATTGTCGGCCATTTGCAATTCCTTACGTAAACAAACTATTAAACATCAGAGTGACAGTTGGTACTTCAAAAAAAACAACGAGACACCATTATATAATTTAGCAATATAAGTTAAAGTGTATAGAAATAAACCAACGGCGTTCCAATAAGCGGTCCTTTTTCTTGAGTGTGTAATTTAACAAGATAATTGAGATAGTCAAAGAATCTAGTTTATCACAAGTTTTGTTTGATTACGCCAAAGAAGTATAACTTCTAACGCACGTACATAAGTACACACACACCGATTTTTTTTCTATGATATAGCTAGATTTCTGATGTGTTAACTTATTTCTCTACAAAATATTTGATCTTGTTATTAACTATAATAATCTCAAAATACATGAAACTGTCTTAAATGGTATTTAATGGAATAGAACGCAATATGCAGTTGATAAAAAATATGACCGATTTCATTCGCTTAAATGGAACACTGTTATAAGTTATTAAATTATTTAGAACCGGTATTTCCTTCGTGATATTATTGATTTGATTTTTTAATTAACGCCCTTGTTAAATTTTGGAGTCATGTCATTTACATTAGATTAAAAAAAGAGACAATCTGTATGTTTAACTAAGTAATTGCTAAGTATAATTTGATATATTATAGTGAATTCGTTAAGACTAAGTTGGTCATTATTTAATTAAGTAGATAATACAAAAAATTTGTGGAATATTTTTAAGTACCTAATAATTATTTAATTATAAAATGCTTATTTAGGTTAAGCCTTGTTAAAAAGTAAAAACTCCAATTAAGCAAGCCCTCCCATTAAAGGTTCTGTAAAAAGTTTTCGATAAATTTTATATAACAGTATTTTTATTTGGAAGGGAAGAGTTATTTTGTTGGAAGAACTCAGTCGGACCGACGTCAAAAATTCACGTGTTCAACAAAAAACTTTTGTAAAAGAGATGCTCAAAGGATTAATAAAATTACAACATTTTCGACAGACAAAACAGCGGTTTAATGGGCCAGCATCTGCCTGTCGGTGGAAAATTATCAAATTCAGTACAGAATAAATCGGTATGTTAAAGTGATGTATACAATTAGTGAGGTATTGAGATGTTCATTGTTTAGCCTACGTTTAAGTTTTCCATAATATTAATATACCCACTTGGAGTGATACAATAATACAATATTATATTATTAATTAATGTTAGCCACCGTAGCTAAGTGGTAATGTTCCGCAATTAATATTTACCTACTATATCTAAACACAGGTACCTATAGATAATATTTTCTCTGTTATAGTCTACATTTTAAGGTCATCGATTTTTATGAAAGAATTAAGTACATGACTGCTGATATGGTGACAATTTTGAGAAAGCTCGATGCTACAACAATAATAGGGTCCCAATAAAATACTATTCATTTTTTTGTAAATTATACGATTAATCTGTAATTTTCACCAATCGATTTCTCGTCTCCAGCCTTTATATATAAAAAAGTGATATATTATTATATATATATATCTAATTTTTGAGATAATTTATATAAGATTAACGACCCTTTAAATTTCTAAATATCCATATAATTTAGTATAATACACTATTTCTTTCATTCAACGAATAAAACACAAGATTAGAGAATCTATCGTTCTATATAATATTGAACATACATAATTTGAAAATATCTCATGCTCTAGAAAAATTATTTTTAGAAAATTATACGACACATGGAAGAGCACACTGGCGCGAATCCAGCGGTTACAAGTTCAAATCCCGTTGTGTCGTATTTTTTCCTAAAAGGTTTTTTTTATTGGGTATATGCATGTGATATTTTCAAATTATGTATGTTTAAGTTATTAGTGTTTTCATTTTTTACATATTGCTGAAAACTTGCAAGCATCGAGAAAATAATAAGTCAGCATGCAATTAATCTACCTTACTATTGTTGCCTACCCGTATTCGATATTATCGAAAATTAAAACCTGTACATTTTTATATCTACTAAAATCTATTTATTTAAATAAATTAATTAGGTTAAAATTTAACGTCAGAATTAAAATGTCAAAAAGCATATGTTATATAAGAAAAACGTTAGACGGAGCGGGATTTGAAATTACATCTTTCACTATCCGGGTGAGTACTATAAAATTCCACACGGTTCATATTGTGTATGTCTTATTATTTTTTAGTGTAATAAACTGTAAGTATGTAATTTCAATTAACATTGTAAAAAAAAAATATTTTAAAACTACTCATCTTAATACATAATTAATGTACATTTTCATTTCAATGTAACTATACCATGTATTTTTAAATAAAATAAACACTTTTTTCTAATAAATTAAAATGTGCTTAAGTTTTTTGACACATTTATTTTTAATCGAATCGTCATTGAGTGACTTTGTAGAACTTTATTAGAATGTTATTTAAATATTACAGATTACCTTTAGGTATTTCTGTGGTCACACCATAGTAGTCTTGATATTGATGTGACAACCATAATAAAAATAGATAAAAATCCAATCCAATAGTATTAAAACTTAGATGATACTGCTTTTGATTTATGTATATTATTTTAATCAAATAAATAAACTAGGTATATAACTGTGATTACAATGCAATAGCCATGTATTTATAAGCACACAAACAAATTTTAAATTGGCGCAAAAAGCGAAAGCTTATAAAAAATCTGTAAGCTTTTGTAATTCCTTACTTCCAGGAAAGACTAGTAATTTATTTGTGCGGCTTTGTGGATAAAAGCTTTTAGGACTTTTATCTATTTGCGGATAAGCATACAAAATAAAAATATATTTTGAGTATTTACGTATTAAAATTAAAATTTGTTTTGAAACCCTGATAATAATTTGATTTATACAGAAATTAAATTGCATAATCAACACTAATTACGACGTAATTAGTAATAAAAATAGTGCTTACGGATTTGACAAATTTACTGGCTTAACAAGAAATAGGCTAAAATCATTGGCTATTTAAAATCAAATTTTGAAGATAATACATACATTATTCAGTTTCTCAATAAATAGAAACACTTTATTACAGTAAAACTTATGGCTAGGTATAATTTATTAGAACAATAGTTGCGGAGTAATCCAACAAAAAGCTGCGATATAATAATATGTAATATAATAGATTTAGAGCTCCTATTTGAGAGCAGTAAACATATTATATATTATGTAGTTGATTTTATTTAACAACCCAATTGTGGCAAATAATATTAACTATTGCTACAAACAACCAGGAAAGTTATAATATTTAACCCTATTGGCTGTAGTAGAAAACCATTATTTCGTTATACGTCATGTAGATGTAAACTTTTGTATTATCCATTGGAAATATTAAATCAAAAGTTTCAATAGAGTCTATCGATATACAGACTGTCTATTAAATTAACCTATTATTTGTCAACCATCAATAATAATTAGGTATAGGTACCTCCTACATTTTTTGTGAAAAATCTTGCTATAGTTTTTAATAAGCTTTTTTATATAGGAACTAGAATCAAATACATAATAAATTAATTGAAATACCTTATAAAGGTAACTACGGTTTAATTATGATTGACAAGACATTGATGAAATTACCCGCATAATCTACAATATATATTTTTACGCTATGCATTATATATTAATTAAGTATTGCGTACGCTGGTGGCAAAGAATCGTCATTATTTGACTTTGTAAAGAAATCATTTAATTACGAGCTTTTATTAACACAATATGTTAATTTTATGAATATTATTCAATTAATGCGATAAATAACACTCGCCAATTTCCTTCAGTGTGAGTTAATAGTGGCATTAATATAATTTGAATAAAATGTATGTATTATTACAATTTTGATTAAAATGTATGAAAACTGGTTGACGTCTGATGTTACCTTACCGAATTGCATAAGACATCGTATCATGCAATAGCTAAGTAAAATATTACCCAATAGGGCTTGTTCATTTTTTTCAAAGAAATTGATTGCGGGTTTAGCACACGTGTGTTTAACTATTTAAACATACCATCCTGCAGACACTCTTTGCCAAAAGTACTGGGTAAAACTTAGTACCACCTAAAATTGAAATTAAATTAATAATATACTAGCTGCCTGGAACAAATCCCTATAGGAGCAAATATGGTGTGAGGTTTTCAAATGATAAATAAGTAACTATACTAGTAGAGATTTCGAGTTTGGTTTCAATATTAAGTACATAGATAACAGAGGAATACTATAATGTATAAGTTATCTGTTAAAAATTAATTTAAAAATAAATTAATAATGTTCAGCTTGCCTCATTTGACAAGCATTTTTGTTCTTTGCAATTCTTAGATCTATACAGTCATACAATGTACAATAAGTCGACAAAGAAAATACAAAAAAATATCTGAGGGCACACAAGTTATTCTGCTGAATCAATAATATCATCACATCCCCGTAGGTAGCTCTAATCACTTCAATATATTTGCATATGCTGCTGTACTGCTTTTGAATGTATTTGAAGCAGATTTTTACCTTGCCCACTCTACATGCAATTTTGTTAGATATGCAATAACTCTTAGATCTAACTAAGCTCAGAAAAAATTGAATGAAAATGTAAGAGACAGAAAATACATTAAAAAAAAATCTAAGGGCACTAAAATTGTTTCAATAAAATATGGCAAATTGTTTCGATAAATTTTAAAATTTGTAGCAATCAATAAAGAAAAAGGTCACTTTCTAACATTGTATGCAAGTGACAGAAGGTGGAATAAGTATTCGTTTGTTTTTTTTAATCTTCTATAAAATAAATGGATCGTATGCAGATGACAATATTTGCGACCTTCTTTTGTTTTTTTAATCTTATGTAAAATAAGTGAATATTAGAATAATACATTTTGAATTTGAAACGGTTACATATAAAAAAACATGTAGCGGAATTATGCATATAAAAAGAATAAAAAATAATATAACAGTATGCCTTTTAATGAATTATATTATTACTTACAGATTATACTGAACATTGGTTGGCAGTACCTACCTACCCTACTATAGCCAATATTGGAAAAAATATAAAATATTGATCATTTTATCGCAACACACCTTAAAATTAAGCGGGTTTATTCATCTCGTGCTAAACATTTTGGTATTGATTCGTAGAAGCCTAAGACGGATTCTACAAATTTAATGAGATTCTCGAAAGCCTACCTACCTCCTTCAACCCTTTCATAATCCCAAATACCACCTTTCAGTGAATCTGCGATCTAGGTATATTGCTTTTAATATGAATGAAATACTGAGGAGTCTTTATCAATAAATTATTAGCATAAAAAATGTCTATTTTAGTATTGTAAACCTTTAATGTACGTTTAAAATAATAAAAAAAATCATAATTTTAGGACCAGCGTTTAGATAATTCAATATTTTTTTCGTTATCGGTGCTAATAGCTATTTTGGGTTATAAGGAGGATAAGTAGTATAAGGTCCGTCGCGGCAACCAACATACCACAAAACAATGTATTGTTAATAAAAACTTTATTTCAAAGTCCAATAATTAATGTACATTTTACTAGCTTAAGATTTTTTATTTACCTACTAATATTAAATGACTATAACCAGGGCCACCCTAGAGATCGACAAGTTTAACGTGAGACTTGAGACGTGAGACACGTTAAACTTGTCGGTCTCTAGCATTATTTTATTGCTGTTTTATAGGCAAAATAATTCATAATTTTTAAAATTTTAAATTATTTTAATGAAAATTGAAAGACACCAAAAAATGTATTTTATTCATCTAACAATATAATAATATTGTTTTATACTCTATCTAATACCACAGCTTATTTTTAGTGTGTTTTTTTAATGAAGCACGTCGAAGATGGTTTTGAATACCGGAGTTATATGATTCTACTGAACAAGTTCCCTGAATTTTAAATGTATTATATTAAAATTAATGATATAATTTTAAAATCAACGTATTTCTTGCCGTTTCAGATTTTTTAGTAAACGAGTGGGACACATCGATTCGATCGCCCTAAGACCGGGCGAATAGAACTTTAGATCGCTTAATTTAAAAAAAAATACTACTAAATTTAATATTATTTATATATCTACATCTATCTATAATGTCGTACCTATGTAGATCGTTATTATAGGAATTCTCGTCAATAATGTCACCAATGTCAATATACTCTACTAATTATTAAAAATTGAACACTGATTTCTTTTTAAATTTTGATAACATTGATATAAAATGAAATAAATAAATATAAAATAAAAAAAATCGTCAAAAATTGAATTTGAAAAAAAGGTTCCACATAGCCTTTAAGGAATATGTTTTTATTCTAATATTACCTATTAACAATAAGGATATTAAAAAACATACCTACGTAAACTCTTAATATTGTAGTTAATACTTTCAAAACGATAATTCTATGATTTTAATAATATAAAGATAAAGTACACCTAAGTGATAGTAAAAAAAACTGCGTTTCATACTTATCTTATAAAATCATCAAGTTGAAATACTCAGGAAAGAAAGTATGCTCCTAAAATAGCCAATATCCTTTGAATACTGTCAAAATGTTGTATCCCGTATCGTTTTTTGAATACAGCCGAATCAGATTTATAGTACTTACATTCTCAATTTTTTTTCATCAATATTACAAATAGACGTAACAAAAAAAATTGTATAATAAATAACTCAGAAGTAAATAATAATAAATAATTATATTATAAAGCAAGAGATTATTAAAGAAATACATCACTTTAAGAGAATATTTATCAACAGTACTAGGTATATTGTACCTACGAGTTTTCCCAAAAGAAAACCCCGCCAAACAGTCGGAACTGCCCGACAATAATATTACTTATACCTAGGCTTACCATAATTATGAAACTTTAAACCGGAAAAAAGAATGGAAGATAGGTTAAAGAAACAAATTTACCCACTAAAAAATGCTGCAGCAAAAATTAAAATTATTCTATTTATTTATTGTACTCGTCGTACTTCTCACTGGAATGCAATTTTTTTAACATTTACTCATAAAAAATGTTGCACTTAATGCCTAAATGGCCAATTGAGTTACTCGAACTGTGTAGATATGACCAATTATTAATATATTATAAGCAAGAGCTTCAATTTTAATTTGCAGACCATCCACAGCAGATAGCTCCACACCAATGCCGACGATATTAACTCCAAGTTCATGTTTGAGTCGGCTGTAAACGTTATTTTGCCTTCTTCTATGTACGCCTCCAAAATTCGTGTTACAAAATTATCACTACAAAATGCAATCTTTTTATCAATCTCATGACGATGCACTGTTCAAATTATGTTTTCAGTCAACATTTCCGATGTCTTGCCGTGAACAGACTCAAAATACAGCAGTTTTACGTGCATAGGTAACTTCCAATATTAAAAAGTATATAACAACATGCACTAGTTTACTTCTTTTCTATTTGAAGTGTTGTTAGTAACACTTACAAAATGCGTCTTCTGTCTGCGGCCAATTGTATTATTATAATTATGTATTATTGCCAATCATTTATACGCGGAATGACAGCCATATGTGAAACCGGGACGCATGGTAAGCCTACTTATACCTAACGATTAAGTTGCAGAAAAATAATATGCATTATGATTAAATTATTCTTTCACTCAAGGTATAAATATGCACAAAAATTGAAACTGAAAAAATACGTAAATTGAAACACCTCAGATAGCATAGTTGTTACGTAATTCTGCTAGGTTAGCATTTGGGTTGGAATCATATTGATAAAAGCTATCGCCTGGATAGCAAAAAACGTGTTTTTTGATAGGTACCACTTGGTCTATGATTTTTGTAATATTATGTTTCCTAGAATTTCCAATTTATAAATATTATGTAAAAGTACTTTTTTATTTTAATTGAAAAATATAGGCATTTAAAATTAATCACAACAGACAAAAATCTTTCATGGTTCTTTAAAAAGGTTGATTTTATGAATTTATTTTCATTTAGAATTATTGTATTATTACATAGAAACTTCCAAGCATGTCAAATTATGTCTTACCGGTAACGTATTGTCGAATACATCAAATAGAAAAAAAGCAATGATTTTGATATAGATTTTTTTTAATTTTACAATTATTGATTTGATGAAATCTTTGTTTTGAGAGTATTTAAACAACGTCTCAGTTAAAAATAATGTGATACGTGTTGAGCATCATCACTCTAATATTTTCACTATAATCTATTGATGAGATCGAACATCGATTGTTGGTTGGTACGTTAACAAAATGTATGTCATATTTATTTTAAAAGAAAGGCCAAATTTCACAAATAGGTATTATTGACAAACACATTTTTATTTTTAAATAGCTGTCAACGCAAAAATTGACAATTTTTAAATGATATTTTTTGTTCGCGAACTATCATAAACTTGTTTAGGGGTTACTTCTTTTTGTTAGATGAACGACGAAATCTCAATAAAATGACATTGCTAAGCGTTCAGCGTTATATAAAGAGGAAAAAGGGTACGGCGACTGTAAAAGAAAAGTGATACAACAATCTCTAGACACCTGACACTTGGTGGTTCGGCGACCCACACTAACTTTGCCTCACTTTCACAAGGCCACCTACTTATTTGCACGTACACTTTTCTCTCTTTTTTACGTCTCATTCAGGGCCGAAAACAAAAAAAACACACGTCCCTAACAGTGCAGAAATAAGTAATAATTATATCTCATTAAATCATCGTTTTATGGTTATTTAAAATAATATATTTTTCTTTAATTGCATAATACTAATAAGACTTCATTGTTAGTCATAATAATAAAAAAATGTTTTTGATTCATAATTAACTACAATATTGGTGTCATCGTTGACAAATAATGTTAGTGAGAAGGCTCACAGGATACGCATGGCAAGGTGTTTAATTCGTAATGGATTTTCGAGGCATTTTAAAAGCCTACACAAATCTGGCTATGATACAATTGTAGTTTGAATGTTATGGTTATCTTGAAAAGTAAATAGACATCATATTTTTTTTAAATTCTATCTGGAAAACGAACAAAAAAAAGACTCTCAGCGCACTTCCTAGTTTAGTGACTAAGTAGTGAGATAGTTACATAAGCTTGGAAATTATATCGATGACATATTATTTTGGTAGTCTGAATCTGGAGTTTACTAATGTTGGAATTATTTTTCTCAGCCTTTCAGCATCTGCCTCCAAAATCACACTTATTTGCATGGCTCTTTGTTTTCTTGTTTTTACCGGTAAATAATTTTAGGTATATTATATACAAAAGAAAAAGACATGAATTCTTCACTAGATGCACTTTAGTCACATTGGTTTGATTATGACTTTATTATTATGTTGATTGTAGTTACGACATGACATTTTATTTCATTGCCGTATTATAAATTTTGTTAATTCGGGGGACTACAACTAAATAAATTATTTATCACAAAATATTAATCAAAAATCAAAATATTATAAATTATGGTTATGATAATAAATCAATGATTATTTTTAAATAACAATTGAAGTATACGTGCGTGAGTGGTTTTACTTTTAAAGTATTTCAACGTTGTCACAACTTAGATTTGAAATCCTGCATGATTTTTAAATCCCCATTGGGTTTGAAAATGCTGGAAATTCAGGATTTGCATTTGTTTATGTACGTTTTTTTCGCAAAAAATATTTATGTTGAGTTTAATTTACAAAAAGCGGTTGGTTTATCAAAAAAAAATTGGGATTATATTATTCTTGATCGGAAAAAATATAAATTGATATTTATAGCTAGGTAAAACTCCGTATAAAGTAAGTTATCAATTAAGCGAGTGCTGTCTACTGATGTGATAGATGGAAATTTAATTTACTTGTAAACAGTTAATACATTCTGTAAATATCCATATATTTTCATAAAATGGATTTATAATACATCGTCGGTGTTTTGTAAAAAGGACGAATCAATCATTTTGGCGAAATCAAGATTTCAATGAAAATACAATATGTACCACACTAGCTTTATTGTGTAAAAACGACGAATTTGTATCTCCACAGGAAAGTACTTAAAAACGATAATCGTAGGGGTGAATATCCATTTAGTATTACGAATAAAAAGCGAATGTGACATATTAGGCCTTTTAAAATATTATATAATACTGCCTATTATGATGAAAGTATTCTTTCTAAGCTTTATTATAAACTTGTTAGATATCTATAATCATCTACAGGTAACTAACAAATAAATGTCAAAAGTTGAAAATCCTCCTCCTGTAAAATAGCATTTTGGTTAAATCGACCTTTTTACGAAACAGCGACGACATATTTTTACATACCTAGTCATCATATAAACTACTATTTACATTTCATCTGTTTTTATTTACATAAGACACCCAAGGTAGCCTAGTTGATAAAGCTACCGATACTGAAGTCATTAGTTTTATAAAATGTAAAAGTTTTTCTTTATTGTTTTAAGCAAAGGTGACATAATATTAACATCAACCCATTCCTATCACAAAAATACATATGTTAATTGCTGCTAGTTATCAAAAATATATTTAGTTTTAGACTCTCAATAAACGTAACTTTATAATTACTAGGTACTAAAATAATTGTTAAAATTAATTTATAAATTTGAAAATATACGCCCTCCCTAGATACAAACCTTGCGCCGAGTTCCTTTAATAGCTCCGTTTGTTTTAACTGCTTGTACCGTTTTGATGAAACAACTTTACATGTGGAGTATGCGAAAGGTAAAAGGGCTTTTTACCTTTATAAAGAATATTAAGAGTATTTTTTGCGCATCCAAAAACCACTCAACTGAATTTCCAAATTATAATTTACCAGCTACCAAATTAACCAGAAAAAATGTTAAGTATGTTTATTTCCTTATTAGGCGGTATCGTTTTTGTGAGTATATTTGGTATTAGTTTTTTACGGTGTTGTAGTTTGTAGAATGCTTGTTCTGGATCTGTCGAATTCTGCGGTTAACAGAAAAATAGGTTTTATTTTTAACGTGTGCTTGATCTAGTGCGGAAACCCAGTGGATTAGGCTGATAACTAACCATTTTTTCTAATGGATTTAAGGTTTGTACTATTCCATTTGAGTTGTTTTTTTGCGACCCGGGTTTCGCTTTTCGGCATCTTCAGGCACTGTGTACACTCAACAAAAGGCAAACACACACTGATAACGAACACTATTAACTCTAAGTTATATAACAAATAAATACACTAAAGTAGGTAAAAAATTTATCACCTGACTATTAAATCAAGGATCCAATAAAAATATAACAAACAAATTATGAATAGTTGAAGTACAAACCACTTACCTTATCGATAATAATATACTCGATAAGCGTATAAATAATAAATCGCCAAAACCTATATATTATATAATTACTCAATAGGTGTAAAATCGTCCATTCTGGGAACAATGGTAACGTATTGGGAATTAATGGAGTTAACTAATGAGATATATCTATGATATCAGTCTTTAAAAGTTATCAGTTAAACAATTAATATAATATTTTTTCAAAAGATGAAGTTATAAATTAAAATATCCACAAATTATATACGCACGAGTATACTGATTTATTCATATTTTAAAGTTTTAAAAATAAAAATTCAAAAGTGAACGAACCGAACTATTGGACAATAAACTTATTTAATTTTTTTTTCATTATATTGTTTTTAATCTTAGTGACGGTTCTGAATACATGCTTTAATCTTAAACTGAATCTATTTAGAATAGTTAGTGTTTGAGGATCGCTAGCATACAATGACAGTACATCTCTCAAAATAATGTGTATTATATTATTCTTATCCCTTTTGGCTATATGGCCAAATAACTGCTGGAATATCTTATGAGACATTTTGAAGAGCCGGTTATATTTTCTCTGCTATGGAAACATGATACTTGGACGTGGTGGCTCGGTTGGTTTTAATTTGATATTTCTTCGATTTCTTATAATAATATAAATAAATTAACTTGAAATCTAAAAGGAAATAATATCCAATCTCATTCCTTTAAGCAAAAAGTATATTTTTTGAATTTTATATTTATAGATAGATATTCGTTCGAGAGTTATATTTATAAGTTTTTATGAATTTTGATGTTAAAGCTATTTGAATTTACTGAACATAAAAATAGGCTATAGAATTTATTTTCAGCTGAACTTTATATATATTAAGTATAAGATACTATGAATATTTATGCACAGATATATATTTCAAAATACCTAACACGACTCATGGGTACAATACAATGTAATAGAAAAGGTTCAACAAATTTCCAACTTTATTTCGTACTGTGTTATTAAACTTTTTGTCAAACACGTTCTCTGGAAAAGTGTAAATTACTTTTCCGATGGAAACCTCAATTTTATGAAAAATTGTATGCTTAGCTTTTAAAGTTTCAATGTTATAATAATAAACACAATGATATTGTTATAATTTATGAAAGCGTATTGATTTTTTTCTGAAATATAGCAAATAGTGTAAATTATGAATATAATTAATTTTGTTTTGTATTCAATGTCTTTTTTGTGATCATTTGCGGTTGATCTACATCTAAAAGAGATCATTTTCACTTTTAATACATAATTCTTCATATTAATAATCCTTTGTTTTATAATTTTATTATCCTACTTTCAATCCTTCAAATCAGTCAATATTATTTTCACAAGTTAATGGGTTCAAACGATTGTAAGTGTTTGGTGGGATGGTTTGCATCCCAAAGGAGAATTATTATTGTAACATTTTTTTTAAATGCCGCTAACTAATAGCTAAAAAAAATACTTTGAGACTGTGACGCAAAATTTACTATCACAATTCATCATTATTTAGAGTCTTATGTTTGAATAGCAGACTATTGAATATTAAAGAGAAAAGTGATTCTTTATGTTTTTTCCACCCCGTTAAAATACCTATTGACACAAGTGTTGTAGCAGCAGACTTAGATTATGGTAGAACGTAGTCACGACTAAAAAAAGGTTGCGAATCTGTAATCTACTTTATTCACAATTTTATAGAAATTTGTCGTCTGAATCAAATGTGAAAAGGCACTTTAAGAAAAAAGAACATTGAACATAATTTACGTACTTATTTAATTTATTGTCTTCGCTGATAATAAAATAAAATTTATTGACATCCATTGAATTGAAGCTTTATTTATGAGGGTTCTCACCTTAAACTTTCAACACAAATGTGATTGCAGATAATAAAAGCTGCTTTAAACTACCTCAAACTATAATACACCAATTTGATGAGTAGACTAAAGTACTGTGGCATCTGCCACCAAGGCGTTTCTGTATAAACCCATAATTCAGAACGTAAAAGAGTATTTGAAGCTTTTTTCAACATAAAGTTAAAGATTATCGTGAAACGAATAAGGATAAAATTGTCGAAGCTTTTTCGTACAAAAATCAGGCCACTGCTCAAAGAAAATTGTTTCAGATTTTTTAGGCGTTATGATGGATAGATTTTCATAAAAAATACTTCTGTTTTCGCTCAACAAAGATTTTTTTACTTAAAATAATTTCAAAGTATTTTTTTATGATTTTTTAGTCTACTGAAAAATGGAGTGAGTTTTCTATTAACATGATTATTTCTTATACACTATTATAACTATACTTATATACTTGTTATCAGCTTTCAAGGTTTTTTAAAATACAAGTATTGAAACAATGTACATATTATTTTTTAAATACAGTACCTCTCTTTTCAATTTTGAAAGGCATACATTATTTTGAATTATAGCTTATATACTATAAATATAAGAATGAAAATTATAAAGAAATAATTTATCTATAAATTTAAGTGAAACGCAAACATCACATGATTTCTAAACACTATTTTTCATAGCAAACGACTATTGAATAAAACAAATATTAATTAATTGAGCCAACATTCACTTAGTAGAATTACATTGTACAAATAATAATATAAATTATATTAAATTCTACAAGCGTTTTTAACATAAATTATTTTATCATTTACAAGACATGAGGTTTTTGATTCTATGTTTAGTTATAAAATATTCAGAGATTATTAAAAGCCTCGTAAAACGAATAGTTTGAGGAAAATCACTGAAATATAAATGGTAGTCACAGTTTTTTATACCAACTTATTCTTAATAATTTTTAAGAATTTATGTGGCTATTTTGGATAATTTCCAAATTGATTGAAATTGTTGAGATAATAAAAATTATTTGTGTCAAAATATGAGTGATATTTGTACCTCTTCAAAAACAATTAGGCAGTCGGGGAGGTCCATTGATAATAAATACGTGGCACTCGTGGCAGGTCTGCCATAGTAGCAACACGTATATTATAAGCCATAGTTATTTTGGTTGTAAAATCCTAACGCCCATGATGGCCGAGCGGCTGACGCGTCGGCTGTTAGTCGGTGATGGATCCCAGGTTCAAATCTTGGGTCTGGCAAATACACATATTGTTTTTAAACGTATGTTTGCAGGCAGAATATGGACCTAATAGATGGCTAACAAAAACACAAATCTGTTAATAAAAAACCTCTACATTGTCGAGGTCCATATGATCTTCTTAAGGGGGAAAGGCATGCCAACAGATAACTTTGCGGAAAAAAGTACGAAGCTTGCAATTTGAGATTTTTTTTTGATAATTTACAATGTCAACTGTATTAATTAATAAACCTATTTGAAAACATTAAAAAGATTTTTTTTAATTCAAAGATAAACTTGCAATTGTAAAAAAATGTGAATTCATGGCAGGGTCATATCTTATTATTACATTTTATATTATAGTCATATTTATTATTAAAATTTAGTTTATTAAGTTTTCAATTTTTACCGTTTAGATTTTTGACTAATTCATCGTTTTAATATTTTTTATATTTATTTTAAAAAACGTCAATTTTTATAAAAATATAAATGTGTATAACTTGAAATCCTTTTTATTTATATCAAATCGAGTTTCAATATTGGGACCATACCTAAAATAAATTTTCCTCTCCCGCTTACGTTCGGACATTGTCAAAAGAATCCTTATCAGTTATTAATATTGTTATTGTAAAATGGAACCATATAAAATAAATGCAGAAAATAAATATTATTATTTCATACAGTATTATATTTAATAAAATTACCTACCTATTTCCGCCAAGCTTTTGCACCCTCAGTGCTGCATATGTGGGTAGTTGCCTCGAAGTGTTTTCGTAGATTTTTTTAATTTGTATTTTTGGCGCCATATAATTTTGTAGGTTCTTGGTTGCAATGAATAATTTGTACCTAATATACTATTATAATGACATTAAAGAAGAACATCCAAATAATAGTATTAACTAGTGTTTAATAACGAGATATTATATTACATAATAACGTCCACCCATAAAAAGTATAAAGTATCAATAAATAAAACCGAAATAAAAATTGGAAAACATGACAAATGTTTATCTCAGATATTACAAAATTTATCGGATCCTTTAATAAGAAAAAGACTCACAAATCAATACATATCATACATAAAAAAATCTGTATTTGCTAAAATTCATGCATATTTCTCGACTCAATATATATTTTTATATATTGATTGTGATTTGACTGCGATATGAAACCTATTCAATTGAGATTTTCCACTATTTAGTGAAGAATATATTTCTGTTGTTTCAGTACCTACCTATATAGTAATGAATATATTTTTACATAGTTATAATTTTACAATATACATTTATTATATTAGACTGTATTAAATTTGGACGGAAATACAAAGTGTTTTAATAAGCTTAGTGCCGACAAAAGAAAAAAAAATATTAGAGTATCATCCTTCTCCATCTTCTTCAAATTATCGCACTCAAGCAATGGATTACAGGGCAAGAATGAGGTCACTGTAATTTTCCTGGGTCGATTGCTATGATCCGCGTTTCGCGCCATGGGAGCTTGATGGTATTGTACGTAAACATATATTTGTACCTATATTCTTTTCAATAACGAGATAATGAATGTTTTATATAAATAATTCTAGTAGGTTTTATGGTTTGTATTAGTAATATGAGGTAGTAATTTAAAAAGATTTATTATATAAGTATATAGGTACAATCTAATTATGTTAATTTTAACCTGGAAAACGCAAGAAACTAAGAAATTCAATTATAGCTTTGTTGAGTAATGTACAAAGCTCTTCTGATAAAATAAACGAAGCCATTTACTCAAAACTATCCGACAGGCAATCAGAACTAAACTTGGATAAACGATAACACTTTGATCCTTAACCATTGTGATAAGGTTTTGTCGAGCCAATGTTAATTCATAGCATAACTTAACATATTATATAATATATTAATTTATATAATATATATATAATTTAGGTACTTATGTATAATTTATTATAATCCAGGTTACTGTCCTGGAGGAACTGATTGTCTTAATTAATGTGATACTCCTTTGATTAATATCAAAACGTTATTTAAGCACATCCATCTGGTTTAAATTAATCTAATAAGTAATTTATTTTATTATTAAATTTTATAATAGGTGCTAAAGCTATTAAGCTATCTTGAAAAATAAACATTGCAAAATCCGATTGCCAATTATTATTAACCCAATTTAGAAAGCGCTTCAGAGAGTATTGTAAAAACCATTAGTCAAATTGGTCGCAAATAGATAAGATACATATTATAGTATAGTGGGCGCGATTCCCGAAGGGCGCATGTTCGTATTTTAAGAAAGATTTTCTTTAGTGGTTAAATATTTCGTAGAAGTGTTTTCAAATTTTATATGTTCAATAAAATAATGTTACATTCATCTTGTGAATTATTCATAGAATATAAATGCTTCACACTTCATTCAATTTTCCCACTAGAACCAAACCTTTATATTAATAGTTGATAGTTTTAACAACTCTACAATGGAACATAGTGAGGAGTGAGAAATGGTTATGCTGACGTACTTCTACTACACTACGCCGTTCTTCTCTATTCAACTTACAGTTGAGAAAGTCGATTGATAATAGATTCGACTTATAAAGGTATTTTTTTAACCACAGTTTAACGGTATAAATTTATTTTTCTATAAATATTTTCGATGCAAGAAATGAACCCCTCGGACCATGTTATCTTTTAATTGTGATTTACAATAAGTTATCATGCAAAATAATAAATGTGATTTGTGTAATGAGCAAGCCTGCTGCCATATAGCATTTCTAATTAAAAACGAGCTTGATGGATCTCTTCCCATTGTTCAAAGTTACCGACATAGGTGAGGCTAACTTATAAGTATATTTAAATTATAACTGAAATGATTTTATAATGACTACCCATTAAAGACAAAGAGTAAAAAAAATATTAAACTTATTATAGGTCTCTAAGAACTCATTATATTATATTGTAATGCTATTAAATAAACGAAAATATTCGTCACAAAGAAGACTAAAAATAATATTATATTTTGTAAGTGTTCTTCAATTCATAGTGTGATTGTAATTTAATCTAGAGCTTTAAGCACACTTGTCTTATTGACGGCTCTTCAAAAGCTCCCGAAAGCTTACCTAGCACTAGAGGACTTATCTGCCATTAATTTGTCAATACAGCGAGAAGCTGTTTTATCCGATAGAGAGAATTCAATTCATTACTCTTGGCATTTCGGTATTTGGGATGAAAAATATAGAAATGGCATTGACAATATCTTAGATTATTTAATTACTGATTTTATTAAAGTTATAATTATTTCACAGTAACATAGACATACTTACAATGTAATGAAGTTTTTAATAAAAATAGGTATACCTACATACTTCTACCGATCTTATTAAACAGACTAAAATTAAATCCATATCAGAATTATTTTTAAACTGAGAAACTAAAAATCTAAAAAAAGTAATTAAATATATAAAATAATTAATTAGTTCCGCAATTAAAATCGGTCATTTTTCTGAAAACAAGTTTTTAGTGTGTACTGTCATAAAATGCGCACACAGAATATGGTATAATATATAGTATTCTGTTAATTTTAAATCTTTGAAGAAAGAAAAATATATATTGTTAAGTAAGTATATAATTAATATATTCCACACAAATATGTTATAAAATTAAAATATAATATGTCTGCGATTTCGAAATATGTTCCTTTTGGTAAGCATTTTCACTATTTCCATGATGTCTAAGCATAAAATATAGTTATTTAAGATTTCTGTCTGTCTTTTTTATCCATTATAACTAAAAATCAAAAGCAGTGCAATAAGATATACAGAGTATCGGTACAGAATAATTAGAGTTTTATTTCAATATCCCAAAAGGTTCCGAAACTAAGATAAAACTTATCGAAAACTATGCACTTGCAACAATTCGATGTGAGTAGCAAAAGTGATCAAATATCAGTTGTGGATAGATAAGATGAAAGATGAGTACCGGGTTGTGCGCCTAAATCCAGCCGTCGTCTATTTCATTGATTTAAAAAATCCAATTGTATCATTCTATTTCTTCATTATTTATCTACTTATTATTTCCGCATTTCATGCAAAAGATGTTACCGATTAATATACTAAACACAAATAAATAAGTGCATTTAAATAAAATTTAAGAACATTGTTATAATAGTATTAAAAATAATATATAAGTGCCTAATTATACCTATAAACTTATTCATTATAATTATTCTGATATCAAATCTGATATAACTTTACAAAAAATTATAGGCTAAAATATAGAATATTGCAGAAAACATTTCTTTCACTCCATCTAAATTTGTTTTACATGTAAATTAGAATTTCATATTCAACAGTTGGTGGGATTTCTAAATTTAAAATATTCAAACAATTAATTAGTTTTTAGATGAAATGGTGACTACTAAATCTCTTATTTTAAATAACACTATTTCAGCATTTTTTATTCTTCTTGAAGTGTTTGGTATTGGCAAAAGTATTATGCATATTAATGTAAAAACATAGTTAACTAAAGCACCTTGTTTACTAACTAAAGCATCTTGTTAGTTTAAAAACTTCATAAGTAGATCAAAAAATAGATTGGTAGGATAAAATCTTAATTAGTCACGTAGAGACCGATAAGTTTAACGTGAGACTCCGCTGCATAGCAACCGTGTTGCATCATTTTCCGCAATCATAATATTAATGTAGATAGTCATTTTTTCCGATTTCCCGTAAAAATAATTTATATAGTCACGTGTATTTTTTGTGTTTCGCATAAATTTTAATATTATTTTAAACAATTTTTTACAAAAGTATAATATTATGTCAGATGCAGATGTAAACAATGTAGATAATAATAATTATAATGAGATGTAACTTTTTAATACAGTAGTCTTTTGTGGTTACGTGCGAGTAAATAATCAATCCGCTAAATAAGTTTATCTTTATCAGAAATAGATAAATGACAATCATAACTATTTTTTTTAATAGCTGATTAATAATGACAGATTTCAGTGTTTTTAGGTTATCCGTTGGGCGAGTACGTCACTCATCTCAATGGTATTTCTTGCGCAGGTTTATATGCACATGCTTGTTTACATTATTTTACTCTATTTGTTAGTCATCCAACTGACGAAAATAGGTTGTAATAAATATATTTTTAAATGAATATGATGCGTAAAAAAACTATCATTATATGTAACTTTTAAAAATTATACATTGGTATTCTGTCATCGTTCCGAAGGTGATATTTTATTTTTAAATGTAATACATATTGACTTAAAACTCCAAGATAACTCTAATGGTTACTCAGTCAACTGTCAACGCTAGATATGGATTAGTTACCTTCTAAGAAAAAGAAATAAAAAGGTCTACTTACTTGAATTTGCTTTTACGATAATTGGGTGAAATTATTTTTTAACGTGTAAAGTTTCGATTCTAGAACAAACAAAATTCGGCGTAAAATAATCACCATTTTTAAATATGTAATAATAGATATTATATAGAACCGACCATGGCAATAATATATATATGTCCATGGTCGGTTCTCATCATATGGACCTGAATATGCATGTTAATAACTTGGTCAATATAATTATTAGGTCTACAGTCTGGGTCCAATCACACATTGATAAACGATATGTGAATTTTGCCACATCCGAGATTAGATCCTGGGACTCTCGAAATTTTATTATAAGCGGACGCGGTAACCAGTCATGCATCGTGAAAAATACTAGAATGATAACACTTTTATTTTTATTAGCTTAAAAACGAGTTTATTAAGTTATTATAAATACCTACTTTATATGTTATGTACATATTAAATATAGTTTTCATGAAAAAATTGCGTATGAAATGTATTCACGTGTTTAGTTTTATCATTGCAAATATTTCGATCTACCTTCACGATAGTACACTTCGATCCACTCCCCACTACGACAATATGTAGTCTACAGCAGTGCTTCCCAAACTCATGGATCGCGGATTTTGAGAAACGTGGAATGGAAAGTCAAATACTGGTCTAGAGGCGGAGCGCTCATTTTCTCCATGACAAGGTTTCAGCGGGCACAGCTTAGAGACTCCGCGAAGCGCCAAAATAATATAAAAGAGATGTTAACCAAAAGCGCGAAACTTACGTGACTCTTCCTTCTTTCAATTTTTGAGATAGATTCTGGTAATCAGTGTAATTTTTTGTACTATTTATAATTTTGTAATGGTGTTATGTTTTTGTTTTCAAGTCATATTGTAAACGTCTTGATTTTTGAAATATTTTTTTATAAAAATCTCGAATAGCGATGATTATAAAAGAACAAATATTTAATTTTTACATAAATACATATAATATATATGGATAAAATTATATATAACCAGTTTTTGAAGCCACCCTATACCATTAGACTAGAGCAAAACGTATTTTTAAGTAAAAAAAATATAGTGGCGAACTATTTAATTAATAGAAAATACTTACCACCATTTTATATTCAGATTATATGTATGATAAATATGTAATTATCTAAGGTGATTAACATACAACTGACAGTTTACACCAAATAGCCTTCTACAGAAGCATTTATACTTTTTTTTTTTTTTAAATATATATTATTAGTACTAGCTTAATATGATGTTTTTCATAATATAAAGCGTTTCGAAAAATTCTAGGAAAATAGAATGCCACCCTGCGGTTGTAAGTGCTTAACAACCTCTTTAGAAAAGTTTCGTGAAAAAAGGTATAACTTTACTATAAGCCCTTTTCAGTACCACTCAACACTCGCATTAAAAAAACGCGAAGGTTTTAATGAAGGGACATAAAATTTTAAGGGTTTTTGGCAATTTAAGGGAACTTTCTCGAAATGAAGTAGGTACGCAAAAGATCAATGTGCGCTTACTTTTCTGGATGAAAAAGTACTTCAAATACACGCCACGTACACAAATGTTTGTTACCTTTTTTGGTCACTAAACCTAGCCATGTGGGTCACTACTTACGGTCAAATCCTGGCTATGGCAAGTACACAATATATTGTTTTTCAATTTGTGTATGAGTATGAACCGAATATGTTGAGCAAGTGGCTGACATCCATTTCAAACAAAAATCTTTTAATAAAAACCTCTACTCTGTGGAGGCTCATCTTCTTACGATTGGAGATTGTAAAAAAATATATAATTTAAACTTTTATTTTTTCCTCATTCCAGCTACTAACCTCATCTGGAATAATCTTCTGGAGCCAGTTGGTAACAAGACGACTGTGAACATGGACTACATCATGCAGAGATTCCTCTGCCCATCAGAAAGAGCGCCATACTTCTTTACCAGTAAAAACTCCAAAACTTTCTATGCTACAGGACATCAGTGATTCAAAATAAAATAATATACATCGCTAAGATAAAGCCAGTAAAATAAAAGTAGGGTTTTCAATAAATACTCACCTATATTAAAGTAAAAATATGTTTGAATTTTTATACTTTGGCTTCCGTATCGTTAAGTTGTGAAGATAATTATTAATTATCCATTATTATTTTCATTGGAAAAAGTTTCAGTGATTTCCCGGTGCATACTAAAAATATATTTTCTATGAATTCTCTCTCGTTTTGAATTACGGTAGTTAAGGTTTATACACAGATTGATTCCCGGTAGAAACTATATTTTAAACTTTACTAAACTTAGACAGCTTATTGAGTTTAACAAACAAAATATGAGCATCATAATATACTCCAATGTATTACCTATATACAGTAGATACTAACGCAAAGAAACGCATGTAAACCTGTTGTGGCGTATTCGGCTAAATCCAAAAAGTTAAAAGTAAACTAAATATGTTCGTACAAAATTTAGAATCACCTCAGAAACAAACTTATTAGAAAACATATTGCGCCGTATGGGACACGAATCTATAGCCATTGGATTCCATGCAATGTGCTTTACCAATTTATCCACCTTTATTAGTTCTTTTTTCACTCGCTAATTCTTGCTAATAAGGGTTATCAAGACATTCGAGATCATTTAACGTGATCTTTTGAGAACAAATTTCGTTTGCCAATGCGTAGAAAGTTAAAATAATAAGTTTGATTGTTTGTATTTGTATTTAAGGAATACATACAAAAAAATTAGTAGCGTATAAACACTTTTTATAAATTATTTTTGTCAATTTAAAAAAAATCGACCAGACATCCCAAAAACTATAAAGGTAAATATCTAATATTTTACTTATTGGTATTCGAATTACTAATTACTCATTTTACGTACACGTATATTACATGAGTAAAAATAATTTTCTTAAAATCTCTGTATGGTTTTTTGTGATCTATAAAATATTTAATAAGGTAATCTAAAATTTAAAAACGGATGAATTTTATATATTATTCTGAGAAACTTATATTCTGTTCCCATCAATCTCCATAAATCTTTTTGCTAGATCTGTACTTATTTTAAATCTCAAGGGTAAATCGGAAAATTTCTGTAGCTTCATACTTTTCTATAAAAGTTTTTTGAATTGATTTTACTGGCTTTGCCTTGTCGTTGAAATATATAATATTGAATATCCAGTTATATACTATACAATAATTATTTAGCCATTTTGTTGTTCAACATATTTATTAATGTGATGGTATCTGTGAGATATGATTTGAATACACAAACAATACAATAAATTATAACTTAATAATATCATTCAAATAATAAAGAAAACATTGTAAGTATATTTTGAAACCACGAGTTGTGCAATCAATAAGTATATAAATGTCATAAGCATTACTAAATAATTATTATTAGTACTCTGATATAACGTCTTGTGACTTTGTATTTTTAATAAATTGCAAGCTGGATATTCAATGATTAATATCGTAATAGTAAGATTAGAAATAAAATAAGTTATTTAAAAAGGTGATTAAAGTGGCATAAAAACATTCATCAATAGTCATTATTATCATAATCTATAATCTACAACTATATAATGAAGACCTCCTCAATTATTCATCTTCATTGTTGGTAAATTAATTGTTTACTGTGGAGTTGGAATTTAAGTTAATATGCGGGATAAAAAAAATAGTGTGTGTGTAAAAATGACCAAAAAGTAACAATAAAGTGGAATTATTTATTATTCTCATACAAGTGTTAGATTTATCGTAAATTAATAAATATTATATAGCAGCGTAAAGTCTATAGGATTCATCGTTCATCTTATTAAAGAGGCCAATATAATATAACATATTATAATACTATATTTTTAAATTTATCTAGTTTTATTTTATTATAATTAAATGAAAAGAATATATCCGAATGTAATAATAACTTATTATCAAATTGTGTGTAATAAAATTATAATATACTTTTTACCTATACTTTCCATCTCCCTCGTCATCACCTTCGTGGCAGAACTTATGTAAACTTTCAAATAACTTACATTAAAAAAAAACAAATCTCTTGATACACAAACCTGTAATTTTTCAATATTTTATTATGTTGAAGTAAAGTCGATTGTACAAAGGATATATACCTACCTATCTTACCATGGTGATAAACTTTTGGACGATTTAAAACTTGTTGAAGAAGATACGCTCATAATTCTATGGAAAAGTTTATTTCGAATAAATGTAACAAATGTTCGATAATGAATATGAAGATATACATGGGCAGACAAGGAAAAGTTACTTTGAATTTAGAACATGAAACTCAAATCAGTATTTCATTGGAAATGAGAATTTGCGAAATCTGTCAGGATTAAAAAGCTTTCTTTATCAATCTTAATATCATCAAGGAAAATAATTAAACTGAATAATTCTTGTTTGTTTGCCTTCAATGTTTTATCAATAATAAATAAATTGAAGAGTTTAAAAATCACCAATGCATTTATTGAAATTCATTAATTACTGTGTGTTAAATAATATTTTTTTTATCAAAAACTATATAGGTACTAAATATCCATCCTAAAACATTTTCACACTTAGTAATATAATTGCTAAGTGTATTCATATAAATATTAATATCATTAATGTAAAAATAACATTATTGATGGATGAAATTAGATTTTTTCTAATTGATTTTATTTCTATACCATTTCATTTGAATTATTTTTAGTAATTCAGGTATTATATACAGATTTATATAAATACTCGATATTTGTACCGCTTTTTTTGATAGGTTTCCTTACGGGTTGTCTATTTTTACTTTTCCAATGTTATTTTGCGAAAAATAAAATAATGAGTAGATTGGTCGTGCTCTTTATTATTCTGCTCGAAGATAATCTTTAATTATTTTCATCTGATAGTAAGTTTTTGGATTATTGCGCTTTAAAATCGACAATGGGAGAAAACTTTACCGATTGACATTATTGCTTATTGTTATGGTGAAGGCAAGACAAATCAATGATTGAAGCGGCTTAAAACTACATAATAGAGAAAAATCGCTTGAAATCAATATGATCATGGGAACAAAAACATTATCGATAAATAAATTTTGGTAAGTTTCCGGTGATCGGCCTGCTATAAACCGATGCTGTTGTAAATTATTGTTTTGTCTATGGTCTATAACCATCTTAAGAACTTTTGCTGGTACAGAGATAACATCTACCAACTTGTCATCATCATCATCATCAGCCTGAATCTATCCACTGCTGGATGAAGGCCTCTTCAAGTTGCTTCCACTTCTCTCGGTCCTGTGCATTGCGTTGCCACGTACTTCCGCAGAACTTTATCATTTCATCGATCCAGCGGCCTCTAGGTCTACCTTGTGGACGTTTTGCACTTCTTGGATACCACTGGATGACTAGATTTATCCAACGATTGTCTCTTCTTCGAGCTATGTGTCCAGCCCATCTCCATTTAAGGCTTTATTATTATTAACTCTATTACATCGCAAACCCTTGTCTGCTTCCTTATCGACTCATTCCTCATTACCAACTTGTAGTTATCTATATTGATGACTCTTATCATTCTTATGAATTGGAGTAACCTTTGATATCTTCTGCATTTCCAGGAGATACCCGTTTTCATTGTGAGAGTACATATTATTATATTATATGAAAAGGAGCATTTTTCCACAATATCAATGCGCATCTTCAAAAATGTAAGTATACTATTTTTTTTTAGTCTTATCAGTTACTTTGTTCTTCGTGAGAATATCATCATCCATTATTACTTGGTTCTAAAATTGTAGATACTGTCTGTGAATTATAATTTCAAATCGAGATATTTAAGACGTCAAATGGAATATAGAGTGTCGATACATTCAAATTTATATAATGTGAAGAAACTTTAGATGTTTATATCCAGCGAATTAAGCCAAACAAATAGCTCAAACATGTACGTTGAGTAAAATATCAGCGCTATAGAGTCTGACGTTTCGGAGCCTTTGAATACCGGACAAACTTTATGTTTTATGGTATAGATCACCATGGGTTGATAAAACAAGCCTACGACTTATATACTAAATTATCAGCATCAAACGGGGAAGATTTACTGTTAGACGAAGACCTCTCTTACCTCACTCCACTCCTTTCGGTCCTAAGTTCTTCGCTGCGACGTGCATCCACCGCACTTTATGCGTAATAAGAAAAACAATACTTGTAAGTATAAGAATTGCCCATGTATATAATAAGTGACAATATATTAAGGTAAACGATGCTATGGAATTGGTTATTAGTAAGATAAAGAAAATCAACTTAATTGTAAAACTAATGTAATAAATTGTGCATAAGTGTTCTTCAGTATTCTGTAAAAGATTTTAATCCGAAAAGGGAAAGGTTTGAAAGTACTGATCTAATGAACTTCAACCGTAGCATTGGGTACTTGCTGCTGATAAAATATTTGAAAAGCGTTCAGTACTTCTCCTAATTTACGCCCGCATGACAGTTGTGGATGGATAAGCATATATTTTATATGTACTAACTTAAATATACATTTTATGAAAAAAAATCACCCGAATAAATTAATCTACAACACCAGAGGGATTAATACGAACTTTTTATATCGAACACTATTTATAGCAATACCAGAGTATTTTAAAGTATCAAGTTAATTACTAATTTTGCTCTGTATCTGAGCATAAGGGATTTTATAGAGTCAAGGTAAAATATATTTTTTTGAATCCGTGCAATGAATCAAACACGTAATGAAGACTAACATGCAATTTTTCACTCGTTCGATGCCCAGTTGGCCAGTATGAAGGTAGGCACAATTATGGTCTACCATTGACGTAGGTATTATTTTTTTTACCATCTGTAATAATTGTATTACTTTAAGTTACCGTTGTAAGGGTGATATGAAGTTGATTGTGTATATGAAAAAATTATATTAATTATTGAAAAAAGCCAATCCCGGGACAAGTCCCGGGATGTCGGGATCGTCAAATTGTAATCCCGAAATCCCAGGATCAAGATTTTGGCTCGGGATTGGATTCCCTAATCAATGATATGGCCAGTCATTGAATTTAATCTCAAATATTTAATATTTTTTATATGTATGATAATTTAACGGTCTATTAAAATAATACTCATGATTAAGTAGTGATAGAGTGTCGCCTTCTAAAGCGATGGCTAGTTAGAATCTCGCATTTTGATATTTTAAATAATATTTTCAATGTGTTTTTGATCTAGAAGAAGTATCTACCCAATATGTTGAGCAAATGACATATAAATATTCATTTTATTACATCTGTCATAATATAACTGTCTCTGCGTGAAGACCGATATGCTGTCGTTATGGAGCGAAAACGGTTGTTTACCCTTTTCCGGAAGGATATATTTATTTGTATATAAAGAATGCGGACGTAAGGACATAAGACAGGTTTTCATTTGAAATATATATCTTAATATAAGCGGGTGTATGGTTCTAGTTTTTCTTTTGTGCATATTGAAATATTTCGCTTGTTATGTGACAGCCGTTGTTCTTTTTTGATAGTGTGTACGAGTATATTAGGGACAAAATGTCGTTTGATGTTCAAAAATAATCTAGAGTATGAGACTTTTTATTTTAACGGTTTATCGGAAAAAAAAACTAAATAAGTACTACAAGATATAATATTTGATT
The DNA here is from genome assembly GCA_022495005.1 of Rhyacophila brunnea. Taxonomy (NCBI): domain Eukaryota; kingdom Metazoa; phylum Arthropoda; class Insecta; order Trichoptera; family Rhyacophilidae; genus Rhyacophila; species Rhyacophila brunnea. The sequence continues at coordinate 180,539 of JAGYXB010000447.1, forward strand.
TAAAAAGGTCAAGTAAAAGATAGCTTAGCATATGAATTTGTACTAAGCTGTTGTTATACATACATTTTTAGTCTAAACTTATGTGATGTTAGTCATCGATTTCGTTGTTTTAAGCTAAAGACACGTTAGTTAATATAACGATCCGATCCTATGGGCCTCCACAGATGGAGGTTTGTATTAATAGATTCTGTTTTTACGAGAAATGGCCACTGGCTTAACCTATAAAGTCTATACTCTGACTAATACATTAATTAAAAAAAAACAATATGTGTGCTTGCCAGACCCAAGATTCGAACCTGGGATCCACGACGCTATAGGTGGACGCTTTTGGGGGATCATATTATATTATGCCAACAGAGAACCTAGCGGAAAAATAGGAAGCTTGTAATTTGAGACTTTTTTTGATAATTTACAATTTCAACTGCATTAATTAATAAATATGTCTCTGAAAACATTAAAAAGATTTTTTTTTTAAAGTAAAAGATAAACTTACAATTGTAAAAAAAATGTGAATTCATCACATATTTGGTACATAGGTTGCGTTATTATATCATTATTTGTATGGTTATATTTAATTTTAAAATTAAGTTTATTAAGTTTTCAAATTTTCAACGTTTAGATTTTTGACTACTTACTTCATTAATATTTTTTATATATATTTTAAAAAACATCGATTTTTATAAAAAATATAAACGTGTAATAATATATATAATATATACTATTCATATTCATATTTTTTTTAAAACAATTTAGCATTTTAAACCAAATTGTTATCAAATAAATAATATGATAAAATGACTCCGGTAGCTGTAAGAGGGAAATTAGGTGAATAATTGCGGTACCCAAGAATACTCTGAGTTCAGTGTTTCACCGAGATATTGCAGCATCCCAAAAACTGCAAAAAGATTCCTTAAAACACTATCTTCCAGATCCTTCCAGATAGAGTGAGACCAGTGGCGCACCCAGGGGCAAGGGGCCCTGGCACCCCAAAACTGAAAATTATCAGAATGATTTTAAACATTGAAATTGAAAGCCAATAAACTATACCTTTGGGCTTAGACAAATAAAAACACGGCAAAAAATGATTTGTAATAATTCTCCAGCACCCTTTTTAGAAAAATTTCTTAGATTTTAATTACTAACACAAAAATTTCGAAACACTAATGTCAAGTTTTTTTAGAAACCCAATCCCTAATGGAACTGTCAAAAAATTTTCGGTGTCCACCCGAATTCCGGAGTGGTGTAGGTCATGGCTGGGAAGGGCTGACAGGGCTCTAGCCTGGGGGCCCTGGCTGTGGGGGGCCTGGCGTGTTGGGTTGACCAGATAAGTGAGATAAACACACATCATAAATTAGCTTTAATAGTAAAAAAAGTCGCCTGCAGCGCTATTATACTTCATGGCCATGAACATTTTCAATTACTTATATAATTGTGCAATATATTTTTTGATTATTATGTGTCGATACTCGACAGCTCCATTATTAAAGTAGATGTATTAAAAATCGCCAATAATTCACGGTAAGAACCCTTAGTTTGAACTAAAACACAATTTGAAAAACGTTAATGTAGTGTTTTACACTGCCTTTAATATTAGCGGAGGGCCCGCCAAATATCCTAGCCTGAGGGCCCGTTTCAGGATATGGGGACCATGGTGTAGGTACACCGAGTGCAATAGACCGATAAACGAGAACTTAGGCTGTGAAGAAGAAAAAGAGCCTATAGGACTAATTTAAATTCTCCTCCTTGGGCCCCCCCCAATATTTAATCCTGGGTGCGCCACTGAGTGAGACTACCAACAAAACGAGCGATTTAACAACAACTGAAGCAACAAGATCAGCGCGGGATTACTCTAAATGAAAGGAGATTATTGGTAACGCTTGTAATTTAAATGGGCATCGTCTTAAGTAATGAAACAAATGATATGAAAAAACAAAGAATTTAAAATATGCAGTCATTAGAAGCGCGGCAACCAAGTGTGGGGCCTTATTTGCCATAACGACTCTACCTAGTCGTTTATTTCGGTGGTGTTATTGGATAGACAATTACAAGTAAAAATCAACTAATATATTTATTTGCAGTTTTTCACTCACAATAATATAGTACATACTTCATTGCTTAGTTCTAAGCTTTGATGAGTTATATAGAAAACAATAAGATCGTGCTTTTAGACAACAAATTTTCCGGACATTCAAAATGGAAATATTATACCGGACGAACATGAGTTAGTTGTATATCCAATCTCAAAAAAGGTGTCATCATACAATAAACTCTTTATATTCTCGACAATATAGAAACCTGAATTGTAAACAAATATACGATTCCTAGTTTCTATGTCTTCGGGTACCTATTAATTTTATTACAGTTTCTTGTGAGCATTGGTTGAAGGTCAAGGCTGTAACAATAACAATCAATAAGGGTAAAAATAGTAACCCAGTTAACAGTGGTGTGAGGGAACTTTTGCTTGTAAGGATGCTATTAAATAATCATTATATGCCTACTATTTGCAACGTATTATTTACTATTAGTGTTGTAACTAATTTTTATTGACGGGTTGTACTTAGTATAATATATTATAGTGTGTGGTATCGCAAAATTATAGCCCTGATATGTTTTAAAAATATTTACGTGATAATATTATGAATATCCTTTAGAACAAGAATACTTGGTAAATAAAATCATAATCACAAACTGAGAATAAATACATAATAAGATTATTGTATTGTATTTTACCGACTGTTTCTGGAGAGACTCCGCATTTATAGCATCTATGGACTGCATGCCACTGCTAGTTACCATTAGTATTCTTCTTATTTCATGCCATCGCCTATAGGAGGTCGGAGCTTCTGAAGCCACAGAATAATCAAGGCTACGCTACCCAAAGGCACTAAACGGTCACAGAGATGCCCTAAAACCCGCCGTATCGACAGAATAGATAGATGTACAAGGTAGTGACGAACCGAGAACCGAAAAGAGTGAAAGGAGCTATGCAAGGTCTTCATTCAGCAATGGATTGACCCAAGCTGTTGATGATATAAATTCCATAACAATTTATTGACAGATCTTTTATAAATAAGGTCTGGTCCCAGAAAATTTCTAAAGAATCATTGTATTAGTAAATGTGCCATGTAAAAGGAGTCAAGAGCAAACGCTTATGAGCTGGAGTGATCATATGAAGGAAATATCTGGAAACCTTGTAGTACCTGCCATAAAATTTTCAGAGATGAATATATAATATGTTGTCGACTGATCCACAATTCAGTAGTGTTTCAGAGTGATCAAAATCTATATTCACGAGTTTAGTACAAACTATTGGCCCGACTTATTTTTGCTTTGTATGAATCAAACATTATTATGTTTAATTTTATCAGATGTGGGATTAAAACTCAAAATTCAAGTATTATGTAGGTATTTTGTTTAAAAGTTTATATTTTCAACAACAAAAGTACATAATATGATTTTTTTTTCCAATTGGAGATAGATGCGAAAGAATATTATATATTATATTTTAGGATAATCTGCCAATCCCCATTGGAAATAATCTATTTTGAGAATGAAAATGGAAAACGTGCCTTCGGGTCTACTTTGTGTTGTATTACAAGAACACATTTTTCTTCAATTATTAACAAACAGAAGAGAATTTTCGATTTTTTTTTACTAAATATGGTTAACATGCCTTAAGAGTAAATTTTATGTTGAAAATTTAGTAATATGTGGATATACCTATTTAATTGCTAATCATCAATTAATTATTATAAAAAATTCAATTTTTAAAAACCTATAAAAACAATAATATATTCGAATATAAAGTGGACATCTTTAAATTTCCGAATGAGTGGTCTTATCCTTTGAGCTGTCAAACTGTCTACGATTCATCTGAAATTAATGGCGTCCGATGTTAACACATTTAAATATTGCAATTGTTGTACCTACTTGAAAATAATTAAATTATTATTTTATTATTCATTACTGAATACTTATGCAAGATTATTGATGTAAGCATTTAATAAATTTGACGACGTCAGGCTCACCCAGAAACATATATCGCTAATGATTGTAGTGACATCACCGTATACTATGCTCGTAAATAAGTTCCTACGATATACGTCATATCGACCTACATGCTTGCCTACGGTTGATTCCAAATAAGTTCATTAGGTAGTAATTATGTATAATATACTTAAATAATGGTGTCTATTTTAGCAGTGGACTGTAATTTGAAGGTGATGGTGGATAACGGATCTAGTTGGGTGGGTGGGGGGTGGGTTACACAGGATGCCAGACACTGATCTGGCGCGCGCTGGAGCCGCTTCGGTGTTCACGCACTCACGCACTTTTCGATGGATGATATTATTATATAATGAGGTTGATGAATAATGATAATAAGTTCAGGATGGATGATTGATGGACGCAACGTTCACTCAAACCGTAACAGTCTTAGAGCCCTATGCACAATCGTCTGTCATAATTACAACAAAACACTATCCAGAAAGCCTTTCATAGTTATGATCGAGTTGTCTATGGTCCACCAAATCTGCAATAGCTTCGTTCTGTTTTTCTATTGAAAATATTACCATATATAAAAATTCTCTTTTTCATAATTTAGGTAAATTATTTTGTAATTGTTAAACGATGACAAAAATATGAAAAATATACAAAATAAATTCAATAACTATAAATACAGAATTAATATTTAATAAAAATGATTAAATGTCTCAGCAATTAGTGAATAATATAAGTTATTTTTTGACCATGTTTTTCCCGATACGGTAACACTTGCCGTTGAAATGTCAGATTTTGTCATTTACAATTATTAAAAATATATGCCATGATGTGAATAATTATATAGAGTGATTAAAACTAATATTACCATGTTGGTGTGTAGGTAACTAAGTACTTATATATTTCAACTACCTATCTATTGGTTTAATATTACATAAATATCTAAATCTGAATAAGAAAAGTTAATTCATAATTCATTGACACTGACATTTCAATTCGATAATCGGTTTTACTAAATTAAGACATGTACAGAATCAAGAAAGTAAAGGAAAATATGTCGTATTAAATGTCACGGATATTTAATGTTGTTCAATACTCATATTGAGATCAATTGTTAAATGAATTTGAGTGTATTGGCCGTTTTAAAGACACGTCAATTTATTTTGACAGCAGCTGTCAGTGGTAAATGGCAATACGGAAGGGGGGCTAGGGGGCGAGTTCATAACAAAAGTAGTCTATGGTTAAGGATTCCTTATCTCTATAATCTATAGTTAACAGATGGATTTCGGCTACTTACAATTTTTACTGTTATTTTATGGTAAGTACGAATTGAGCATCGCGCTCTTAGTGCAACGAAGGTCGAACAGATATGTTTTGAGCTAACTTTTGAATCAGTCTGTATAATAATATTATTAAATCAATCAATAAACTGTGGTTTAGCGATAACAGGCCATCATGCACCAGTTGTATTGAGTTAACTGCCTTATTCGCCATCACAGCCGTATTATGACCCGTAATTGCTCATCGTCTGGTCTTGTGACAATAATAAATACGGGGATTTGAGTAGGTGGGGACTAACGATGAATGCAACCACAATAATTTGGCCCACCAACACACTATTTTAGGTTTATAAAAAGGTTAACACTTTTCTAAGAAGTACGGATGCGGTATGAACATGGATTTTTAAAGATTAATCACGCTGACAAAAATATGAGAATAAAAATATTTTTCCCACAAATTCGTGGTCATTCTCAAAAACTTTAATTTAGTCAAATAAAAAACTTTTATTCAAGGATATAGTTATTAAAGCGTAGTAATTAGAAGTCATTTAAAAGGGAAATTTTCGTAACAGGGCGTTTAATTTATTGAGTGGGTAGGTACTTAATTAAGATTATTATAGCAAGAATGAATGTTAAAAAAGTAAATTGTCCTTAATAAATATGCTAAACATTAAAATGTTGGTTACAATGAAATTCGGCTTGAAGTATAACGCTATTTTGTTAAAAAATTTCAAATTTTAATTACCTAGAGAGAAGTTTTAGCATTTGGATTAATACTAATTCTATACGGGAACCAGAATTTTGGTGAAAAAACTAGCCAAATTTGTGATGATTTCTTGACTTTGAGAGAAGTTTATTCCTAATTTGGCGGCTAAAATATCCTGATGCCAGATGATAATTTTTAGCTATCACTCAGCTAATTTTTATACTTTTCTGTATGTAAGCAAAGTGCTATGCTACCGTAGTCTCACGTAATCTGGCGAGAGAATGCAAAATATTAAGTTTTATGCAATTTACTGATATTTTACATGTGTTTTTTTTTTAAATTATTTATTTAGATCAACTAACAGGATCAATCACAGACAATAAGTAGAATTAGAATATAAAATGAAAGAATATGAAGTGATGGTCCCAATAACAGGCGGATACAAAATAAATCAAATTAGATACATTAAATGTTAAGTACAGTTATAAAGAATATATTGGAAAATTATTGAGATGATTAAAATGATTAATATTTTTTAAGGCATTTTAGAATAACAATTATTTTATAACTACTGACAATATTTTTTTTTTAATTCAAAGATTACAACTTAAAATTTATAAAAAACTATTTGTGTGTGTTCAACATGTTCGTTTTATTATAATATTGTATAATATTTGTGATTATTTTGGAATTGAAACTAACACTAAAATTTTGAATAATTCTTAATTCATATAAGTAAAGAATTTCTTTTATTTAAATATATTATATCTAAATATATATCGATCTTCCAGTTAATAAAACTTGTTAAACTTTAAAGTATAGATTTAATTATTATTATCAGTTTATACTATTTAATTACGTATTTCGTATTCTGTCAGTAAATGTCTCTAGTAAAACTACTATTGCATCGTACTCTGATATACTATTGTTAATCATAAGACCAATAAAAAATATTTTGGAATATTTTTTTTTTCAATCTTTTGCTTGTTAATGAAACATTGTATATTATGTTAAAATATGATCATAATATACATTCTTTAATTTGTAGATAAGGCATCAAAAAATATGTTACCTCTTTTTTCTTCATTTTCAAAAAATGAGTCAGAATTTTTCATACCTACTTTTACATCATTAGAGTATTTAAAGGCATCTAGAGAAAAAGTATCAGATAAAAAATCCCATCTTGTCTTCTTTTGAGAATAAGCTAAATATATTTTTTGTTCATACTCCGCGCAGAAGTATTTTCAAAGAAAACAAAAGACATTTCCTTATCGTAATAATACCATATTTACTTACAAGAATAAATACAAAAAAAAACAAATGAAAATCTTCTAATATTATTAAGTCTGTTTTTTATCAAACACAGTATAATAATAACAAAAATAAAGTATCTATATTAGGTTTTCTAGTGGAGAATGGAGATATCTTTTGTAATTTTTGTTTTAGATAGTTTCTAATATTTTATAAATTTCATTATTTTTCATATATTAAAAAAATATATATAAGTACATAAAAGGTATAAAAATATCATAAAAGATAAACTACAAAGCCCGTTAAAATTTTTTATCCATCATTTAAACCTGCAGAATATTACGCAGTACGTGTCTTTTATTAATACCAGTCCTGCTTTATTCCCGTGTTTATGAATAATTGTGTATTATATTGAATCTAATTTTGAAATGGTCACAATATTGAAACTCAATTTGACATAAATAAAAAGGATTTCAAGTTATACCGCATCGGCTTATAATGGTGTAGGTTCGAATCTCGGAGCTTGCAAATTCACGCGTTGTTTTTAAACGTGCGTTTGGACCAGAGTATAGACCGAGTAGGTTGAGCAAGTGGCCAACATTAATTTTTCGTAAAAATAAGAATCTGTTAACACAACACTCTGTGGATGCCCATAATATGATATTATTGTGATCGGGCATGGTGAAAATAAATGGCAAGGTTTTTTTTTTAAATAAATATAAAACACATTGAAACTATGAATATTCAAAATCACAATCGTAATATGAAAGAAAACTTGATTTTAATGAATAATAAATAATATGTTTTAATATTATGGGGTCCTTTAACGAATTCACATTTTACACTATTTTTTTAATTCTATGATTATCTTTGACTTGAAAATATTTTTCTTTTATATCTTTGAATATTTAAAATACTTTAAAATGTAAATCATCTATCTACTCGTAGTAGTTTTCCGTACTACATCAGTACCTTTGGTAGGCTGAGACGCATTTTCAATTCATAGTGTAGTATTTTTTATATACTAATACTAGTTAGTATATTTTTATTGATACATATTATGTGTTATTTAAAATTAATTTCAGCTGAAATTCAAAGTAGTCATGATAAAGATAAACATTAAATGTCACCTAATCCTTTGCTATCGATTGTCTTTCGCCATTTTTAAGACAAGCGCAACATAATAATTGTTTTGTAAGGAGCTGTCAATACCGGTCATACCGATAAGATTAGTTAGATGATCACGTGGATAGGTACGTTACTTGGAACCATATTTAATATAAATAATAGCTATGTGTCGTGAGAGATTCAACAGCATAGGTTTCCTAATTATGTCAGATGAGATCTTCTCAACCAAGTAGGTAAATGCACAATTTCACAGTTTAAAGGAATATACATCATATCGAATAGAGTAACTAGAACTAATGATAATGTAAGTGAATGTATATAATATTTTATTGCTACCAAAAACTGAGAATGAAGCGCTGATAAAACCGCGGGACTCATTGCCTATCCGTCAAAAATCTAAGCCTTCATGTAGAATCTAAATATTATGGCTAGCATGTTACAAAAACAAAAACAAAAAAAACGACATTTGTGTGCCCAATAGAATTAAGATAGAGGCCCATTGGAAAAATATGGAAGGGCCTCCCTCAATGCCTCAAAAAAAATCACAGTTGAGAGCTTTTTCTCTCTGATTCAATCGACTTTTCGCACCAATTTTTTCCGTTATTAACAAAGAGAGCTTTTTTAGCTTTCCTTCTGAAAACTATGCACCTGGACAACGATATGATCGTGAATTTATAATAATCACATTTATATTCATATATAAATATATAATATTCATAATTAACTATTTTTTTTATTCAAACGAATAATTCACAAGATTTAAGAATATATCATTCTGATTATTGAACATTATAAAATTTAGAAAAACACTTTCTGAGAGAGTATACTATAACCAATAGAAAAAATCTTTTTTGAAAAAAGTAAGCCACCCGGCCGGGAATCGAACCCAGCATCTCCACGGGTTAACGCCCCAATCGGCGCATTTTATCCATTATGCTACGATATGACATACTAATAGCGACAAATTTAAACTATTGGTCACTGTAATACCTACTCATTAGTGTTCTTCGAAATCGATTTATTAAAATATTAAAATTAAAATATTTTATATTTTCAGTGAATGCCGCCCAGTTTGTTATTTTTTTTTTGTATATTGTTAAAATAAAAAACACCACAGATATTTGATAAGCGGCTACTTTATTAATTTAATTTTGAAATTCTGGGAAATAATTTTTAAAAATAATTGAGTAACTGTGTTAACACCATTTTCAATCAATTAGAAAGTTATGTTTGTATTGTCTGCTAATATACCGAGGATAAATGGAATTATAGATTTTATTTATCCCTTAATTCGAATTTGTTTGAATTAGGGTATGTTTGTTTCAGTTTAAATCCCATGCCAACAATTAAAAATAGTACATAACCACATACTATTTTGATTTCGAATTAGTTTTTTAAACAGAATAAATACTTCAATGTACCTTAATTTCTAGAATAAGATAAAAAAACCGTATTTAGAGATCGCCAACAATTTTGGCGCTTTTTCTATGCCAGGGTTGGCGAACCTTTTTACGTAGGCGTGCCAAAATTTTTCAAACATTACTTTTCAATTAGGCCATACATTTCGGTCCTCCAATTTTGAAGCTGTCTGCTAGAATTACTAGTACTGGCTCCATCAAGTTTTTGTTTCTTATTTGGTACAACTATTTTTGTGGGTCGAAATGAAATTGTTTTTTTATTATATAACTTAGTTTAGTTCTTTGCGCACAAATTGACAACATAATTGCTCTGATCAGATGTGACATTCTCTCGCTACAGTGGTCTCACGCATTGTAAATCTATCAAAATCAGAGGTTCGCGGCGCGGCTTCCCCCGCCGCCTGATGAGTTTAGTGCGATGATCATATGTGAAGCATAAAGCCATTAGACCAACCTATGCAATTATATATATACATTAAACGCAATGCTTATTCTTGAAGATGATTTTTAAACAATGCGATGTGTCATTTATTATTAGATATGTATTCTCTCTCTTCAAATTAATACTTTCGCGTGCCATGCAAAATCATAAACCCGTATGTTATCTTGTTCCGTTTTCATTGATAATATGCCTACAGGATACACGTAACTCATAAAATATCTGAACAGAAAAAAATGGTACCTTTTCCGGAAAAGGTTATAGATATTTGATAAAAAGAGGATTACCTTTATCGCAATGTATGTAGAGTTCAATTTTTAAGTATATTCAATATGTATTCATAAGATGACGCTTTGGCGAGAAAGTATCATAATGATGTATACAAATTGACCCTTATTAAACTGCCGATAGAGTTACCTTTTCTTTCACATTTATCTGTTTATTAAAACAAAAACGGGATTGTTCTGGCAGATTTAACTTTAGGGCAGACTAAAATTTTGGTGTTATTTTATTTTTCAGACACGTCGTTAATATTATAATAATATGTCAATGCGAAAACTATTATTGCCAGAAGACATATAATTTTTAATTACCACATTTAAATAATATGCTAATTGCATCTTATGGCCGTTTAATGGGGACATAAATTTCATTGCAGTTATTTGCGAATTTTAGAACACATTTTCTGTTTGTGTCAATTTGAAATTGCACCACAGGTTTTAAAAGTAAATGCTGATAATTTGACTTAGGGAAAACAGTCATGTCAGATAAATGGGAGATAGACAGTGGTGTATAAGCTAAAATATATTGATTTTCATCTATGATTTTTTAGACTTATCAATAATATTTTATCACTACAGACGATTACTTTATATCGCGTAATTTATAATATATTTATAATTTTTTAATGGTTGAAATAATAAAAGTTGTTATCGTTAATACAAAAACTAGATTATATGGTTCATAAGTTTGAAAAGTTCGCCTACCGCTGTGGCGTAGATTAATTTAATAAAAGTATTTTCAGGTTTTTTAAACTTTTATTTTTTTGTTTATTTGGAAAAAATAAACTTTATCGATTGTATTTAAAAATAAATTATATTTTTTTCTACTAATACCTACTTATATTCCATTTTAGTGGCAAGTCATTTTAAATAAAAGATATAACAATATTATATCTTGCAGCACAATAGTTGGAAAGCTTTGAATTATAACAGACAGCTTATGGTAACGGGGAGCAACGCATGTACATTTGTTTGGAAATTTTCTGCTTGAAATATACCTACATAATATTTTTTTGTAAAATAAGTCTGAAAAATTCTTATATTTCAATACTTAGCGGTTTTAAAACAAATTTTATTTACGATTTCATACCAATAGTAACACGCTAATCATATATGCCGAGATGAACAGTTGTGAACGGGTGAGTTTCATTACTTATTGATGGAATAATAAATCAAATGAATATTTTACTATATAAGTATATATTTAGCACATTTTCGTATTTAAAAAAATATTTCATATTTAGCAATGTTACAGAGGGAAAAAGAGGAATGAAACTTAATAAAAGATGCATTAATAATTGGTAGTTTCACATAAAGTATTCGATAAGCAATATATCGACACCTCCTACGTATAGTATTGTAACTGACAAAATAACGTTTTTCACTTTTTTTCATTTTTCTTATCCATAGTACGTATTACTTATGATGCCATTTACAGAATTTCAAAATTCGTATTATAAGTGCGATTTTAAAGCATTGTATATTATTGTATCTCGAATTTCTTAAAAATTTTACGACGTAAAGTATGCTAACATATTTAGCAACACTATACGCGGGAAACGCACGGAGATCTTACCGTGCAGGTGTATTGTAACGACTAATTACGATACTTCACTTCGGACGGGAGGTGACACACCACTACCACTGTGAATTTTCGGTTATATTGTATTTTTTGTATGGTTTGGTAAATATTAAATACCACAAAGAAGAAATCTAGATGATGTTAACAAATATTGCGTAATATGCCCCTACAGGACTTTAGTGTCAAGAATACAAAAATTGATAGAAAATCTATTCGTGTACAAAAATTGTCTGATTAGGCCCGATAGGACAATTAATAGTACAGCGCATAATAATATAGAAACGGATAAAAATAGTAAAACTACAATGGAAGAAATAAATTCTACCCAAGGAAACTGTGACTTTAATATGATGCAAGGTAAGTTAATATTTTTAATCTTTTTCTCGTATGACAGCAAAAAGTATCGTAAGCTATACTTACCATAGTCTACGTTGTTTCTTTGCTTGCAACTATTATTGTATGTAATATTTACCATATTTTACGTCGGAATAATCTGAAAAAAAACATTGTATCTATCACTTATGGTTATTACCGTCGTGCTTATTTTAGTAAAATAAATTGTATGTAGTACGTACGGTATTATACGGTGACATACAGTTTTAGTTACGACATTATACGCTTGATAACTTTTATAAATTCATGTTTATTTAGTTTATTTGATTTTTACAGATTTACCGCTGCCTCCAGGTGCTGATTAAAATATGATAATCGAACTTTTTGACACTATCTGTGATGATGATGAGACCAATACCAGCGATCCTGTTACAAACAGACTGCATTATCTCAAAACGGGTAATAATAAAAGTAATTGGATGATTTATATAGCCCTATTTTTGTGAAAAATCACCTCAAGAGGTACTGTTACAATAAACTATAACATTTATAATGCTTTATAATTAAAAATTTAAAAGAACTTAATTTAAACGGTTAAGGTTTTGGGTGATCGAAATAAACAGTGGAAATATGTTGCTAAATTGGCGATAAAGAAAAAGAAACGCAGTTTCGACTGGCGAAAATGCGAAAATTTACCTTTAAATATCATCAGTAAGTATCATAAGTATGAAAATGAAAATAATATGGAGCTGGTTAAAGTCTGCAAAAAAAGTTTCTAGCTACATTCTCTATTTGTGACCAATTTGTATTTACAGCTTTGGACAAGGTGGATAGTGAAACTGGCATTTTAACACCTGAACAACAAAGTCGACACAAAAATTACAATGTCGTATTAAATGATGATATGAAAACCAGTGTTTCCGACCATGTTACGTCCATCTAACCGGTCGAATCAGATTATGTTCGACAGCGATCAAGCAAACTTTACTTAGATGTCAACCTGAATTTTACCCGTTTGTTTGAGCTATATAATTATTGGTATGAACCCACAATATACCTACACACATAAAGCGCAAATGGAAAGGCAGTATCGAGACATAGTCAATGAAAATTTTAGATTGTGTTGTCATGTCCCTAAATGTGACCAATGTTACATTTTTAAAAACTTACAACTAGCATCCACGAAGCAACTCCAAGTTTACGGCAAACATTTAAATGGCAAGAATCTTGCCCGACAGTTGAAATTATCTGATAAATATGATGCTCAATCATCATACGGCAAAATTATAGCTGCGAATTTTGACTTCACGGAAATTTGAGTAGGTATATTTTATTACAAACGTAAATTATCAGTTTTCAATTTCACTGTTTTTGAACTCACAGAAAAAGGTTGCAACATGATAAATGTGGCACGAGGCTGAAAGCAAGCGACGTGAAAATGAGGACTCAACTTGCTTACTTAATTTTGTAACCAAACATTGTGCTCAATGAGCAAAAGAATTCGGGTTTTGGTCTAATAATAAGAACAGAAATCGCAATGTGTATGACTTTAACATGTATGTAGCTCATAAATACAATGTTAATATGAAGCACACAATTTTGGAAAGGAGACATACGCAAAATGAAGAGGATTGCGTTCAAGTCCTGATTGAAAGATGTTTAAAAAACAAACAAATCTTTGTACCTCCAGAATGGTACTGTATAGTTAGATGGGAAAACCTAAGGATGTGGTAGAGACCAATTACGTAGTCATGTTGAATTTCAGAGCTCTATTAAAATATAAATTTTAATAAAAATTAATATAAACCACAATGATCCGTTTAAGATTAATTACAAGTGCGACTTGTCTAGCACTACTCGAGCATATATATACAGCATAACGTCGAACATTCCGCTATAATGAATTTTAAAAGGTTGTTTTTTCTATAACAATAAACGACAACTTTATTATTATGAACTACTGTCAATAGAAATAATCCCGTCAGATTCAGATTTTTTCTTTTTGTTTTCCGAGCTACTAATAGTGCCGAAATCTAAAAATATCCTTTCTATATATATATAATCAAAATAAACGTTTAAAAATTAATGCATTGTGTTTATAAAATTATTTTCTGATATTAAATAGATCTTCTATTGTAATACTGACGTCATAAGGTCTCCCAGTAATATCGCCGATTTTATACCCTCTGCCTCTATCAGGAATACTGTCATCATTGATAAGAATATGACCAACACATTTAGTATCTTCTTTAGAAAATCCAAATATATTCTTACCACCAATTAAAGTAAATTTATACCCAACATGCGGACCGTGAGGCCCTTGTAGAGAAGACGTGACTATCGGATTATCAATATTAATTTCTATTCTATACTTAGCATCCACGTCTTTATATCTGGGATGTGTGAATCCAATAAACCGTTCAATTTCAACCGGATACAACTTTAAATTGTGTCTAGTAATCATCGTTATCGTAAAATCACTTGCAGTAGATTCTGTAATAATATTTTTTAACTTATATTTATTTGCGATACCTAACATTTTTTTATTTATAATATCGAGAGTAATATTCAAAGCATTATTAAGTTCTAATTCTGGATTTTCAAAATATGTAACACTTCGCAAATCCTTATCTTTGCTCTGACTCAATTTCCAATGTGACGATTCGTGTCGTCGTTTATATTGCGTTTCTCGTTTCATATGGTTGTTTTTTTACTACCAACAATATTCTTGATCGCCTACTATATTTCACAAACGCAAATTTGTTTATGTTAAATTTATGATGAAATATATTAAGATTTGGTAAGGAAAAGAATAAAACGTGTTCTGCTGTCAAAGACGATTTATTTCTTTTCATATATTTCTATTTGTATCGACGTTTTGTCTCTTCACACACTCTATCGAGTTTGGTCAAACCATAAACGAATATGCTATCGCTCTTAGCGAAACCTTATCCACGTCTTTATATCTGGGATGTGTGAATCCAATAAACCGTTCGATTTCAAACGGATGCAACTTTGAATTATGTCTAGTAATCATCGTTATCGTAAAATCACTTGCAGTAGATTCTGTAATAATATTTTGAACTTATATTTATTTGCGATTCCTAACATTTTTTTAATTTATATTATCGAGAGTAATATTCAAAGCATTATTAAGTTCTTATTTTGGTTTTCCATAATATTTAACGCTTCTCAAATCCTTATCTTTGCTCTGACTCAATTTCCAATGTGACGATTCGTGACGTTGTTTATATTATCGTGTTTCTCGTTTCATATGGTTGTTTTTTTTACTACCAACAATATTCTTGATCGCCTACTATATTTCACAAACGCTAACTTGTTTATGAAAATTCATGATGAAATATATTAAGGTTTGGTAAGGAAAAGAATAAAACGTGTTCTGCTGTTAAAGACTTAAACGAAAGTGATTAATTACTTTTAATATTATGAAGCATACAATTTTGGAAAGGGAACATACGCAAAACGAAGAGGGATGCGTTCAAGCCCTGATTGAAAGATGTTCAAAAAACAAACAAATCTTTGCACCTCCAGAATGCTACTGTATAGTTAGATGGGAAAACCTTAGGATGTGGTAGAGACAAATCAGGTAGACATGTTGGATTTCAGAGCTCTATTAAAATATATATGGATTAAAAATATAAATGAGCAAAAGATAAATTGGAAAAAAATTAATATAAACCACAATGATCCGTTTAAGATTAATAACAAGTGCGACTTGTCTAGCACTACTCGAGCATAGTCGTAAAAAGTAACACCTAGTGCGCGCAACGAGAAACTTCATTTTCGGTAAAGTTTCTTTATTCACAAACATTGCCAATTCCAAAAGCGAAGACAGATGATTTACTGAATACTTATATGCAACAGTGGAATCATTCCTGAGCGTCATCTAGAGTTTTTCAGTAATTTTATACCTGTTAAAATACCTACCACTGAAATTCCACCAGCAGATTCTGAGGAAGATTGATTTTATTATTTGCGAATACAAACACCCATAGGAATTTGTTTTTGTAAAATGAAAATAAAAGCAGCTTTATAATTAATATGTCAGTGTTAACAATAACTTTTCGATTGTATGTTTTAAATTTTGCTTGCTTCTTTTTTTGCAACATATAATTGAAAATTCATTCTAAACTAAAAAATAGTTGCAGAGTGATTTTTTTTTCAGTTTCACGTATATTCTAACCTCCTGAAGTGCACCCTTCCACCTAATAACCCTTTGTTATTCCCTTATCTGATTTTACTTTGATAGTTGACGTATTATTTACCAAGAATTCGTAAGAACATTGGCTTGAAGTGATTAAAATTTTTCTTTTTTGCTTTTAATTTTATTTCATTATTTATGTATCTTCCTTGAATTGGATTTTTTGATTGAAATTATTTTTTCTCTATTTTTTTCTGTATGTTTAATTTTTATCACGTCATGAGAGTCTTAAATTTATTGTACCTCTGTTTTATGAAATGACAATAAAAGCAATTTTAGATAGATATTATTTTTTCTATCCTACCTATTTAACGACCCATACTATAACATTTAGGTGTTATTACCGGATTATGATTTTAAATACGAAAAAAATCCTAGGTAAATAACTGTGTCTAGCATGTACCTACAATATATTTCACCAAAATCATGACGACGTGAACTATAATAAGTATCACATACAACAAAATTCATCTAAGAGGTTCCGCTGTAAACTATTGTATGTGCTTTATACAATACTTGGAAAAAAATCTTTTCCGCAGTATAATGTTGTAACAGCATTTTCAGATAAACCACATATAATATTAGATACCCTTTAATGCAAAACAAATATATATATAATTGACAATGAACATCCCAAATTTGGTGCAAAACATTCAAAGGGTCGACTTACACCAAGCTTTTGTATCTTTAAGCCGCGCTCCTGTAAAGTTTCGATTTTGAAGGTACAATACTTTACGTAGGAGGTGTCGATATGAAAGTGTAAATTACAATGAAATATAAATATTGTTTCAATCACAAATGAAAACGTACGAGTGGCAGATGAAGATGTTTAAATTAGTCAAACATGATATTATTTTCATATATTTATTACTGTATCCTAAGCCGGTTTCGTTATATGCAGAGATTCACGAGGTGTGAATTATTAAGCTTATTGTTGAAAGTTATTTGGATGAGTGTGAATTTATTTATAAAACTTGCTGCAGATTTAGTTGCATTAGATCCATTCAGTTTCCAGAGTTTGATTTGCTGCTTAAAAATCGATTCGCAAGTCCACCTATTGTATATTTTTACGCAGTATTTTAACCACCTATTAAAAATTAAGCACGGATATATGTGCTGCGGACAACATAAACCTTTAACTTCTATAAAATAACGAGATAAGATAAGATTCAATTAAGGGTAGATAACGATAAAAATACAAGAGGCTATCACTGTTATTGATACGGCCTGTCTAAAAAGGAATGAGTCATTTCCGGGTTTCTAGACCACGGTCATATTGATCGTAAACCACAATATGAACAAAGATGTATTAAGATGATATAAAACTTTTATATTTTATATTAAAACCGCAAATTATATAATATAATGTCAGTGGTGACGAACCTATGCATGTGAATGTTTTATTTTTATGAGAAAAATAAACCTATAATAATAATACATGACAGATCGCATTTTATAAAAAAAACAGACGAATACTTTTCAATAATCAGCATAACGTTTAATGAAAATATATAATTGCATAGGTCGGTCTTTAGGGTTTATGCGTCACACATAGTATCATCCCAATAACCTCATCAGGCGGCGGGGGAAGCCGCGCCGCGAAACTGTGATTTTGAACGATTTATAATGCGTGAGACCACTGTTGTATTGAGAGAATGCCTCATCTGATCGGAGCAATTCTGATGTCAGTTTGTCCATAAAAACCAACCTTATTAATACAGTTACAAAATATTCATTTCTACCCACAAAAAGGCTGTAACAAAGATGAAATAAAAGCTTGGTGGAGCTAGTAGTTGTAATTTTGGCAGACAGTTTCAAAATTGGTGGACCGAAATGTATGGTGTAATTGAAAAAGTGATAAAGCTATAATATGGGTGCTATGTTCTGTGAGTGGTATCTAGAACATCAACATTGTTTTAAATAAATTTAAACAAAAATATTTTTCTCCATGAAAAACTGCTTGGCACGTCAGACAACCGAAAAATAATATTTGGGAAATTTTGGCACGCGTACGTAAAAAGGTTCGCCAACGATATGTGATGTGCGATGACTTTTGCTTGTGGGCATGCTGTTATAATTTGTTCTATATTATATTTTAATTACGGTTTTTTAACTAATTGAATCATGACATGTGGTTGAAGTAGAAAGATTATGATATTGCAGCTGTTGTAAATTTAATATTATTAATGGCGGACATGCTCAGCGTAGGTCAAAATTGAGCTTTTATTGTATTTTCAAAGCATGATCCTGGACATTCCTTAAACGTTGTAGATAATCTATTTATATAATTTTGAAGTCTTATTATCCTTTATATTTATTTTAAACATTTGATGACTGCATAAAGTATTTTTATTACATAAAATAGTATTCTTTTAAACCTCTCGCTCTAATGTTTTAGAATATAGTCATATTTCAGTACATGAATGTGCAGTGGTGTAAAGATTTTTTACTTTTATTAATTTTTAAACGCATTTACAAAACCATCAGTATAATTTATGTTGACATTATTATAGTGAAATATTTACGATAAAAAATTATATTGATAATCTCTGTGATCCCAAATTTGACAAGAATTAGGCATTTTATTATTCAAAAAATGGGCAAGATTAACACATTTGAAGATAATTCGAAAGATACTAATTATAAGCTATGTCTTTGACCATTCAAATGTGATAAACATTCTACGAAATTGTTTGCTTTATAATAATTATTGACCTAAGAATAAGGTAGTGTTTTTTTTAATTGAATATTGAATTCTGGTTTAATACGCCTGCCCAAATCTAATATATTATCTATATCAAGTAGAAGCTGACGACAATCATCCAAGGTGACAACTTCCAAAAACAGTTTCAAGTCATCTGTGAACAACAAAATCATAGTATTTTTTATTACCAATGCTATGTCATTTATAAAAATCGTGAACAGTAACGGCCCCAAGTTTGAACCCTGAAGAACACCAGAAAATGTTTTTTAGTATTCGTAACTGATATAAGCCGTACGATACGTATTGTTGACGTTTCCTAAAATAACTCCCGAATAACTTCAAAAATTGATCCGACAATCCAATAAGTTGAAGTTTTTTCGTCAGGATGTCATAATCCACATTGTCAAATGATTTCGAGAAGTCATGATGGCCTCGATCCAGTGCTGATCACACATAATCGGTAAATACCATCAGGTTAGTTTCCGTTGATCGGACTGCTCTAAATCCATGCTGTACATTTATTATAAATTACCATGCATACTCCTTAATACGGATATTCTTACTTATTATGTACTTTTTATCGTCGCCCCAAAAGCAAAAGGGCACTTTTAACATTTTGATGGTTTTAATTTATGAATATAGTTTCTTCGCACTTTTTTCTCTATCTACATTATAGGTAAAATGGCATTTGTGGAGCTTCATCCAGGAAATCACAATTTACGAAAGAAAATTATAGTCATCTTTGAATTTGTTTCAATTAACGTACAACGAGTGCCGTGATTACGAAAATAATATAATAAACTTGATGATGATCATCTTAGGACCAAAAGTAGCAATATTCAATATATATATAATAATATAATCAATAAGCAAGTGGCTAATATTCATTTCTCGTAAAAAATCTATTTATACAACACTCACTCTGTGATCGGACATTTTCTGGTTGATATTTTTTAACTCACCAAATAAATTAGAATTTATTAAATGGCGTTATTGAAAAAATAAGGAAATCACAATTGTTGAGAAGGTCAAAATAATCTAAATATACATAATTCTAGAGAATTTTCTTTTTAGTAGAAACGGGAAATGGTAAAAGATCACGTAAAATGTGATAAAAGTCAGATTCCATATTCACAGCTGTTTCGTACATTTAGAATTTCTTTTTTTTATCACTATACATACTATATTATACAGTTCTATTATTTAATTTTTTAGCATACTTATAATAATAATATTACTGTTGTTCAACAAATATTTCACAAGATTTGAGAGTGTAACGTTCTTTATATTGTACATAATATATCATTTTAAAACACAGCAGATAAGCATTTCATATAATAACTTCTTGTTTATTTCGTCGTAATAAAATAGGATGGCCGTAGCTTAATCAACAAAGCACATTGGCGCGAATTCAGTAGTTGCTGGTTCAAGTCCCGTCGAGCGTCGTATTTTTTTTAAAGATCTTTTCCAGTAGATAGATATCAGAGGTGTTTTCAAATTACATTTATGCTCAGTATAAGGGTGATTTATTATTTTATTTAAAACCACCAAATTGTATAATTGAAAAAAACTTATAACGAATTGAAAGCTTGTTTTTTACGTATTTATTACTTACATATTTTGGCTTTATTTATTTACATCCAAATAATTTATGAGAAATATTGTATACATAAAAAGTGATAGAAGTTAAATAAAGTGAAATTGATGGGTATATTACAAAGACCCAAGAGTAATTTCCGGAGAAAATATTCTCGAGATCTCGAGAGATATTCAAAGATTGATAGGGAATAGATAACTTTATAATATTACAATATGGTAAGTTGTGCTGAGATATTATTATAGTATGTTTTTTATGTAAGCTATCCTTTTTACTTAATATTACATAATTTATGATAGCTATACTTGATATATATATATATATATATATATATATGTCAGTGGCGAAGAGTGAAGGTAGGCTGTTAAGATCCAACATAAATTCTTTTACCATATCCGCCCCTTGATTGGAGCATATGTCAAATATATATAATGTATATAAATTGGTCAAACCAGCATCCCGTAGCTCCGCCAGGACGCCGGAAATAGTGCACATTAAACGTTGTCAGTCATACGTATTTGTTTTTATTGAACTAAGACTACAATTTACAGATTGAGTTGAATAATTTAAAAAAATCAATTGAACCCTGCCTAAACCAAACCATAGTGGTTATGGTTTTGGGCGATCCGACAAAATTGTGCACATTTTTTATTCATACTTATTTGTTTTCGTTGAATTAAGAATACATTATTACATAATTAATATATTGTGTTAGTGACCAGTATTTTTAATTCATTAGGCCCTGCTTAACCAAACCATACTTTATAAAATTATTATTCTATCTAAATCCAAATTTATGTATGATTTAAGGTGAAGCCTTTACTGAGCCGTTCTTAAAGAGGCACCTAGCGGAAAGATACGAAGCTTGCAATTTAAGATTTTTTTTTAGTAATTTACAATTTCAACTGTATTAATGAATAAATATGTCATTATAATATAATTATTATTATTATATCATTATAATTAAAATAATAGTCAAAGATAAACTTACAATTGTAAAAAATGTAATAAAATGTAATAAAACGTGGTCCCAACATTGAAGCTTGATTTGATATAAATAAAAAGGATTTCAAGTTTTACACATTTATATTTTTTATAAAAATCGATGTTTTATATTAAATATTAAAACTATGAATTAGTCAAAAATCGCTTAAGTGATGCTTAGAAAACGTTATAAAATAAATTTTAATTTTAAATATGACCATAAAATATATGTAATAATAGGGTGCGGTCCGATTCAACAAATTCACATTTTATTACATTTTTTAGAATTGTAAGTTTATCTTTGACTTAAAATAAAAAATATTTTTCTTTTTAATGTTTTCAGATACATGTTTATTCATTAAAACACTTGAAATTGTAAATTATCAAAAAAATGTCTCAAATTGCAAGCTTCGTATTTTTCCGCTAGGTGCCTCTTTAAAAAAGGCTCAGTAAAGACTTCACCTTAATGACAAACTTCTTGGTTTTCTCAAGGTTTAATTGAATTTTAAAAACTAACTAACACCACCTGTAAATGTGTAGTCTTAGGTCAATGAAATCAAATACGTATAACTGACAAAGCTTAGTATGCACTATTTATATAGGATCTTAATATCTTACCGCCACCCTTCCCCACAGATTTATATGTATATTATATTATCTTCTTCATCTTTACGGATTCTTCTAGTACTTATTCAAATACATACTCTTTCAATATGCCATCAAGTCGTCGAAGTCGTGTATTTCCCGCGATTAATTTTCCTTTTGGACCATTAAATGTATTATATGCTTGTTCTCTCCTGCTGCTCGCTGCTTTCTCATTGTATCGGTCGATTCAATGGGAAAATATTTCGGTCAAAAGATACTTTTACGACTCTCTTTCATTGGGCTTACATACTGAAATAGCTGTTAATATGAATAACTCAAATATTAACTTAACAAAAACCCTATTTCAAAACCATTATTATAAACATAGTTATACCATGTAAACGACAGTTAAAAAAAAATCAAAAATAAATTGTTAACTTACAAACGTTTAATAGTAATTTTGATAATAAAATGAAATTAGTTTAGCTGTATTTTTGTTTATTTTTATAATAGTTATTATCTAGCATGACTATCTCTCACAGTTTTCTGGTTGAGAAAAAAATGATCCTAATCTCTTTTACAGTAATAATAATCTTTTTTGGTTTCACGATTTTCAATTTGTAGTAATTAACCATCTTTGATAATGTTACAACTTAACTTGGAAGTCTTCTTCCACAGCTGTTTTACAGCCGGCACACCCCTCCTCTCTACTCTTACAATCAATCTTCATTTGTTTTTTTAATAATATTTTTCTAGAGTACCTCTTATTAATCATTTTTAGTCATCATAGCAACATAAACTAGTAAAAAATAGTAGCAGTAAGCAAATTTATTAGATCATCAATATGTCGTTATTTAAATATTTTTTTTCAAGGGTTTTGGACCTCCACGGAGATGTTTTTACGGAAATACTGTATTAGTCATTCGTCCCACCTCCTGAAGCCATACTCTGGATTATACATTGAAATACTTATATCTAATATTTTTTCCAATAAATGGTTTGATCAACGATTGCAGTTACACCATGAGGAAATGAATTATTAAGAAAAAGGTAATTGATTTGTAATGGGTTTTATCGACTGATGAATTTCAAGTAATATTTATTTCAGACAAGTTAAATATGATCTTTTATGTTGTAGTATTATGTCGCTTTGCAAAAAACTGATTATAAACGGTTCCTACAAAACGATAATAAGTTAAATTAATATAGTTCATTTAAGTTTTATACTAAGTATACTATTTGAGTCATTTTGCAACCTGGGTATCGCCTTTCGTCATTTTCAGTAACTATGCGTACACATAGTAAATGCATACCTTCTGATGATGAGTACGCATAGTGCCTGAAGATACCGAAGGGCAAAACCTAATTTCAAAAAAAAGTTTAATACACAATGATTCAGACTTGTGAGTAATATGATACTACATAAAATGTGCGTCGTGTGTGATATCCGACTAAACACAATATCGTTTATATTTTTACGTTAGAGATATTATGTGAATATTATAATTTTTCATACAGCCTTTCTTTCGGAAATGCATAAAAAGTTGTTGAAAGTATGATTTTCTCAAGGAATAAATGCGATCTAAAAAAACTTTCAAAAAGAACACGACAGATGTCACGAACAGTGGGCAATTTATTTTTCTTGACTGTCTAATAAAAGTGCGCGATAAATTTTATCACGAAAGTGGAATAAATAAATCACTATTTGTTATACTTTTAAAAAAGAAACCGGTATAGAAGAAATTATACATTTTTTGATATTTTTTAATGATATAACGCATTAGCATGAGATATCATATATATTTTGCTTGTATGTAGATATATCATATTAACATCACATAACGGCAGTGAGAATCATTATGAACTGGTTAAAATAAAAGTAATCAGTTTGGAGGGGTGGGGAATGCTAAAAGGTTAAATGATAGAGCTTTAATCATCCAAATCCTTTGCAAAAATTCACCGTAGGTCTCAATATAACCGATATTGTGTAACATACACAAGTTTGGTGGAGTTTAAAGCCATACCCTTTATGTATTAGCGTGGAGAAAAATAACTAACTGACTATATCGTTATGATTTTTGTTATGTATGTCTACATGGGTAATTGCTATCTGCAACACTTGCAAAGATGCCGACGATCACTATAGTGAGGGTATTTCTGATGAATTATTTATTATTTATGTTGGTGCCTGTGGCTTTGTTTCTACATTTTGTGTATGTTTTCTATACTTTTCAAATTTTTAATAGTGAAAGAAAAAAGGGGGGCGCATACGTATATTGTATATAAAAGCGTTTTCCACTAAATTTGTGAATATTGCACAAAATTCACGTTCATATACAATATATTCATACAATTGTCTTGCATATTATGGAGATATATGATTGCTTGGGCTTCATGTCAGTTAATAAATCTTTTATAATTCCTAAGAAATAAGTCGGCTTGAGAGTGGGTCGATTGTTTGGGCCCCGTATCCGTGACAATATGACCGTATGGTGGAGTGAGTATAATTTTTTTTGAGACTCCTTTACTTGATGATATATGGGTATTATCCGTGACTTTATCCAAATAGTTTACTCTTGGGTAAGCTCACATACTGTAGTTTAAGTATTAGAAGATATCTATATTTGGCCACGTATATTTTACGACTTATACGCGGTGTAGATGAGAACTCTGGCCTTCATTGTAGTATTGACCTGAGTGTCCCAGATAACTATCTTAGAAATCGGAAGCATTAGTTGTTTGTTCTTCCAAAGTGTAGAACTAACCTGCCATTGGTGATTTCAATTGGGTGGGCAATAACTCTGTTTAACCAAATCAGTTAGGATGTTGCCATATTTTATCTACGCGAGGATGAGTATAGGTGTGCGTTGTTTAATAAATTCTTAAAATATTGTCACTTGCCTCATTTGGTGTACTTCCATGTATATAATTTATAATTTTTGTACCTATTTACTTTTTATAATTTTTTTTCAATACTACATATATTTTTTGTTCTTTAGGTATATTGTTTTAATACTATTTCTTTGTTTTTTAAATGCCATGTTGTGAACGTCTTAAATTTATAATTTATAAAGTTCCCTATGTACGTATAATATGTAAAAATAAATAAATTTGAATTTGAAAATGGAATTTCAAGTTCCGAATAGCGAAAAGGTTAGAGGGAAATTTATTGTGATTACTTTACTTGAGGCGCTGTGCATGCTATAGACCTAACTATGCGTATACGTGAAATTATTTGGTTTACTTTCTTTTAGACACACTTACATACGTTGGATTAAAAGTTAGAAAAAAAGTTTTTTACTCACGTATTTTTTTGTCGGTGGAATAAAAGAGAACTCTAGCTGATATTGACTGAATTGACAGTTTTAAAATTATGGAATCTATAAAATTTGCTTAAATAAAAAAAAACTTGATTAGTGATTATACTATGTAACGGAACTGTAAGAGTTACTGCTATTTTTAATTTGCAATACAGATATAATATTATTATAATTGATCAAAAATAATTTGGATTAACCATACAAATAATCTAGGATTTTATATTGTGAATATTCAATAAGTAAATTGTGTATAAAAAAATATTGTTATTGCAATAAGATAAATCACAATATGTATTTTACATCGTTTGCGTTATTTTGTAATAGTACCATTTTAAGGGTAAATGCTACCTTAAGCGCATGTTATCCTTAAATAATTGATATCTCATAAAAATATTTAAAAATAAATTCACAAATAAAAGTCACGTGATACGTAAGTAAATGGCTTTGATATAAAGAAGCTATCACAACTAACATGGCATCTGTATATCAGTTAAAACGAAAAATATCGTGTTTTTAGGAAATAGTTTCCATTTTTTTCAACTCAGTGTCAAGAAAATTTATCCAATTTCTTATAAAAAACAGACATTTCGATTTGGCGGTTAATTTGCAAAAGTCAGATTTGTTTGAAAACTCCTTTGGCAATACTTTTCGTTCCAGCAGCCAAAGATGTCTTTTTTCATTTTGAAATCGTTTCCATAAACGAATTACGTATTTGTGCCTATTTTATAAACATTCAGATATATTTTTTCATACCACATGAGAATTTCATTTTTAGGAAAATAACATAATACACCTAATGAAAAATGAAGTAGATATATTAATTTTTATTGCCATAATAAATCTACATACACACATAATGCATTCAGTTAAAAAATCTGAATATACTATATTTTTTTATAATTGCATTAGTAACATTTTGACAGTGAAATATGTAAGAATTTATTGACAATGAATAAATATCGTATAATTTTATCAAAATTAAGTAAAATTTGAAAAAAGTTATTTACCTGAATTAATTTTAATTACATTTGATCCCGATTATCTGACCTACACAAGGTAAGGGGAATGGTTAGATTACCGAGAATAACGAATAATTAACTGCTAAACAGGAATAAAGTGCTAAACAGGAAAATAAAATGTTCTTTTTATAGTATGTATTGTTGAATGAAATGAATTTTAAATATAATTATACAGAAATATATTTTCGCTCAAGACGCTTCACAGTCAAACATAGGGCCTTACGATACGCTTGATTAACACTGAGTGTGGTGCGGGGCGCTTGTTTCGGAGGAAACTGTTAGGCAGCATGATAATTACATTGTTTTCAAAATTTCATTTATTGTGTTATGAAGTTAAATTTTCAACACACACCCGCCAGCATATTGTCAACAGCTTTTAATGCAGAAAAAAACTGTAGGTATTAGGGTTAGCAACATAATCCAGTTTTAAACCAATTTTTAGTATATTTTATGGAATTGTGGACTAATAATAAATGATATTTTATTCTTAAATAAATATTTCTACTAAAGATTTCTAGATGTAATAATATTATCAAGAAAACTGTAATAAGTAGATGTTTTTATTATCTTCTGTTTTATGATACAACAATAATAAATGAACTATGATTTTTTCAACGCTTGTTAACCTTACAAACTTTGACATTGAAAACAAAACAAAAAATACACTATTCACTAAGTAGACTTTAATGAAATTTATCCACTCACATTTTCTAAAACAGCTGAAATCACAAGTACTAAGTCGTTTGTTTTCAATCAGGTACGAGATAGATAGAAACAGTTTTTCTTTTTTTACAAGACTGAACAAACAACTCACGAAAAGCTTAATCAAGGTTTTTGTGAAAGTGGGGTAGCTTCAACAATAGATTAACTTATGTGAAAACATTTACCTACACACTCCACGTTAGCACATTACAAATAATAACTTTTCTGGCAGGTAAAAAAACGTAACAAAAAAAAAAAATATAACCTCTTCAGTAAATAGAAAAATTCACTGCAGAATAATTATTGTTTCATAATAATGAAATACTTGGATGTTAGATAACGAATGTTGGTTTATCTTCAGTTAAACACATACTTACGTATATTTTCTTTATTTTCTTTAAAAAATACATTATAAAGAAAACTGAGAAGCTCACGATATGTCTGCCGTTTAAGGCCAAGTATTATTTTTCGAACTCAATTTTTGCTGCATTAGTAGTTAAGTCTTGGTTTCCAAGCTTATTTAAAAATTTTCATAATTCTGACTCTTTTAAGTAATAGTGTGCAAGTTGCCTGCGTATAAAATACAGCTGCATTGCTAGTAAAATAATATTAACACCAGAGGATACTTGCACAGGTGGTTATTTGAATTAATCGCATTTAAAAAAATCGATTACCTAATCTATATAGTATATTTTTTATAGTATTCAATTGTTGTTTGTTGTTTTAACAATTTTAATGTAGTCGTTTTAAAACAAACTTTTTGGTGATCTTACGTTATTTTAGTTCGGTGCAGCACTCGAAATGGAAAATTTTACGAACCGGAGTGCTCGATAATTTTACGAAAATATTTACATTAGGTATATAAATATATACATAAGTACACAGTTTTCTAATTTTATGTGTATTTAAAAAAAATAGTGTGTTAGATTCTTTGTTATATGGCTTATCCGTCTCAGACGGTCAAATTATTTTGTCCACAAGACGGAGCGATAATTTTGGGAATTTTATGAAGTGGAACGGCGCTCCGATGCGCTCCGGTCATTTCGAGCGCTGGTTAGGTGTTTATATTATTATTTATTTTGGGCTATAAACCCCCAGTCCCATAACTTCTCTAGTTGTAATACATAATTAATTTACAAAAATCCTAACCATTATGATGGAGTGCTATCATACAAACGTCAGTTTATTAAATATTTTTTTTGTAGGTATTTAATGTAATTTTAATTTTCCGTTAATTATTTAATTAATATGTTTGCAAAAATGCTCTATTTTGCAGTAAAAAACGCAATTAGTGGTTTTCTATGTTTATAAAGTAAATATGAACAAAACTAACAAACTTAAAAAAATATTATTATAAATTGTTTCTTAGTAAATAAGTCTGAAATTATTATTGAACACTGCATTTTGCGTTCATTATAGTCTTCTTTCTATAGTCGTCATTCTTTTATCTCCCATTTTTGTTCAACCTAGATAAGTTTGTTATTATAAACAAAGATGACACGTTTCTATGCACTCATCTTTTTTTCCTTACCACTGTTCTGCACTGAGACGTAACGCTAACTGTATACACAAAATATAAGTATTCCCATCAAAATTGACATTCAGCTCGAGAAGGTAAAATAAATAATTATTTTTTACCCTATGCAATGTAGACAACGTAAATAATTTTATTATATATTAATTTTAAAATAATCTATTTGATTTAGGCGCATATGTGAAATTTTTAAATTAAATGGTATCTGTACTATCCGAAAATCGTATGTAATCGGTATAATATATTTTAGAAAAACATTTTAACACCTATGTATATAGCTTGGAGTACAAAGTATGTAGACGCGTCTGGGCATAACGTGAAAGGACCGAGACGGATTGATTGGAAAACTGAAATAATAAACGTATCTACGAGATCTAAGAAGGTTCGCTAAAATATTCAAATCAAAAAGGGATAGACACATAGCTCGAAGAAAAGCAATTGCTGAATAAATCTAATCATTTAGTGATATAGGTAAATCATTATACGCTGGCACTATGGATACTGCAAAAATCGTTCCGTTATTGTATTGGTATTGCCTGTTAGCATTGAAATAGGCATTGTAGAAAATGATACAAATACACCTGCGAATCGCCCATAGTGCCACTGTAGTGTGATTTACATATAACTAAGAGGTAAAACATATCCAAAATGTATATCTTGCATAAGTCTTCATTTAGCATTGGATTGGTTCAGGCTGATTATGACGATGCTATATTGGGTGATTGCGACAGTTAGTAATACGGGACAGAAAAAATATGAAAAATATTAAACCCAGTTCATTCAATCCTGGCGTAGACAATTGTTATGTTCAATAGTTTTGAAACCAATATATTTCGGCTAAATATACTTTATCTGACTCTTTTAGTTATGAGTTCTGTCTCTAGTCTAGTCTCTAGTTCTGAGTATATTTGTTTAGTCAGATAGGTAGAAGTTTTGTAACCTAGTATAAAGTGCACATTCAGTCTTGGAAAACAGGTAAGGCAGATTCCCAAATTGCCTTGCTCTTCTTAGAGAATAACCATACTGTAGGTGTAGATTCTACTCATGGTATAGAAACTAGTAAAGGTCATATATTTGTACATATATTATGTGATGTGGGTCACGACTCAACCTTAGAGGGCTCGCACATCAAAACTCGCCGCATGCGTCTTACGACGAATTCGTCGATGTGACGTCATCGTAAACCAAGAAACAAACTTTATCAAATGGAGCTTTGCAGATTGGCCAATGCAACTGCGATGCTGCGACGCTCTTGCATGCGACAAGTTGCGTTTGCTAGAGCCTGCGTGCTGATATCGACAAAATGTCGACTCCGCGCATGCGCACAGCCGCACAATCGGCCATTTCTGTCTCTGTCTACAATTGCTTGCTCATCGCTGGTCACCGCGTTTGACGTTTGTTCATACAATCAACACAATAAAAATGGCAGACGAGAGATTTCTCCTTAAATGTCTCCGGTACCATTACATAATAATCGCTGTTTTCGCGTCTGATGACATATTTTCGCAATGGCGTCGTCTAGCTAGAGTATATTTTGACGTTTCGGGAGATTACGCGCGAATGTCGATGTCGCTAGAGATGTGCGAGGTTGTATCATGCAACACTGACCAGCGGGTCTAGGAAGTTTTGATTTATGGCCGTCAGGCACACAAAGCGAGGTGTGATGTGCAAGCCGGCTCAGGGAGCAAGTTGAGATAAATAAGTATGTACATTAAAAACAAGTCCATAAATGACTTTATTAATGTTGTCTTAATCTTCAATTTCAGTTCAAGTTCAAGTTAAAGTCGACCGTTTTGAAGATGCAATTATATCCCACGTTTATCAACGTAAGTTTACTCAGATAGAGTAGAATTAATAAAATATCTTTATTTAAAAACCATTATAATAGAGTTCTACGATGTAAATGTCAGTTTAATTTATTAACAACAAACATATTATTATTGTATCACACAATAGTAACTTGTATCTGGACTCTGGAGCAATGCAATTGGGAAAAAAACACTAATCGAGGCTCGTTTCCGATTATTTGATGTCAATTAGATGAAAAGTATCAAGCATTACTAACCTAAATTTTTAACTTCACGAAGTATTAAACCCGCTGTCGGAAACGTTAGCGATCACACATAATATATTTTTATTTATATTATATATTTTTGTTAGATATGTCAATCACGCGCGATCACAAGCATCAGAAAACGCTCCGACCGTTGTTCCAACCAAAGTCCGTGCTACAAATGAATTTTGTTGTTAACATAATATTATGCGAAAACCAGGTAACACTAAAATAAGGAAAGTGAGTTATCTTTTGAGTTTGGCTGTAAAAAGGTATGATTCACGAGTGTGGAAAAATATAATTATAAACACAGAATAAAAAAAGGGTATCAATATTTTGTCTGTATTCATAATTTATTATATGCATTAAAAATTGTCACATAAAAGAATTAATTATTTGTATTATTTAAAGATAATATATGACAAAATATGATTTGTATTTATTTCGCTTGACCGTCTGACCTTTATTAAGCTATTACCTAAAGAGGCTTATAAATTATTGATCTATGACGACTGGCTTTTGTATTTCTATCATTATATTCAAACCTTAAAAGCTTAGACCTTTCAACCTTGGTAAGAAGCCACATTTTACAGACATACATGAGCACAGGTAGCACGCCCGTATTAAAAAAGTTCATATTTTGTTTTTCTCAAAATATTTTTGACCTCCATGCGTCCGAAAACTGGTGCAGATCTTAAGTTTTGCTTAATGGAAGTTTGTATGATAATATTATATAAAGTAACACATTTGCCTGCATTTTAGAAACATCTAGGTATATTATTAAATATTTTTGAAATTTATGTCACCAAAAACGACAGTTGGCAGTTTTGCCAACTGTCGTTAACTGTCGCTGACAATTTTGAAGATTCGCATTCCGCATTCCATTTAAGCATGAATATAGTAAGTAGTGTATAATATTTACCTAGTTGGAATTTTATTCAACGACCAAGAATCTACAGTCTATACCAAGGATTTCCAAATAGTTTAAGCGAGATAAATTAGTATTCCGCGATACAATACGCCGTGATACAAATAAAAATATATCAAAAAAATTATAGTAATAGTCACTGTGTTTTTTACAAAAATGCGCTGGAAGTGTTGGTATATTTTTTGAATAAAAAATTTCGATTATCTGATGTATAATAAAATATATGGATATCAGAAATAACGTAAACTTGAAGTTTGTGACGTCACCAACGGCCTAATTAATAATCTTAATTAGTGTAGAGGTTTTTCCTCTCGCTAGCAACAAAAAGATGCTGCGGTTGGTATTCCAGCAAGCGTTTGGGTTCGATAAGTGGTGGGGGGATCGATTGGTTCTGTTCGATTTCCGCTCTTGATTCTTCTTTTTTCTTCTTTCTGGTTGAACTCCGACCCGAGAGGTCATGGAACAACGACTCCGCGTGGCAACTGCCACGCGGCGTGTAAATACGTTTTAATTTTTATCATAAATTAGTTTAAGTTTTTTGTTTTAATTATAGCCCCACTCACATGTGGATATTTTGTTTAAATTAGGGTTGGTTGCTGAGGATTTATTGTACAAATATTATAGTTTGCAGACGGTAGCGCGTCTATTGTCTAACGTAATTATTCGTTTATGGATTATAATACCATTGTGTATTTACGGTGGTGAATTATCTTCGGCGTTGCATCGCCATTTTGTACTTTCGTAATTATTTGTTATTACGATATAGTACCGTTGACTTTTAATTATCACGGTGTTTCATTTAATTTAATTGTACCCTATATTATGTTCTTTTACGTTCTTTTCTTTCAGAGAAAATTCGTTGGCGTCCATTTCGAGTTTAATTTATCAATACTCGCAATTAACCGCTGCAACGGTATGACAAACATGTCCGTCGGATACCATATGGCTCCGATGGTCCTTTCCGTAAAGGATTGGAATTCACCAGAGAGAGAAAGTGCGAAAACCCAATACCCTGAGCTAGCTGTGCCTGTTATCCACATAGGTTTGGATAACAGTGTTAAGAGGATTGATGAGAGGTGATTAGATGTAATTCTTTTTAACAAGTTGAAGAATTAATTTGTACATTGCAGATTATCTTTACAATTAGCATACATTTATAAATCATTTTTTTTTTTTTAATAATAATTTAATAATTAAATGACTGGCTTCAACATCCATTTACATACAATCAACCTGCCAGGTTTCCTGATTTTGTAAAATTATTTTCTCCTAACATGCACGTAAGAGGCTGTCGGGGAACAACATAATAACACAGCTAAAAGGTGTCACCCCATAAAGAATTAATAACATAGAACCTTAAAGAGTGCGTATCGGACTGACTCATAGAAATATGAGTAGATTTGACCACGAGACATAATATAATATGTAATATCTATATATATATATATAATAAGATAATAAATTATCAGCCATCAGCATAGTTTCCCAGAATTGATATCCTTATCCTATTTTTAATATTAATACTATCGATCGAGGGTACTTGTTGGAATTTGAATTTAAATTCTAATGGATTAATTGGACCAAATTTTAGTCTAAGCTAAATAATCCATAAAAAGTTTTAATTTATCAGATCACGTCAATATATTTTCATTCTGACCTTGCATTGTTTTATTAAGTTAATGCAGGTGCTCAAATGTATTTATTACCAGCCATGTATGCAAATTTGGCTATTAAGTAAGTATTGTATAATATACAAAATTATTTGTGTTTTTTTTAAGCAATGGTCCGCAGCACACCAGTTGCGGAGCACTGTTCTATACGACCCATGTTGGTGTTATTACTTCCCAGAGCCACCGATCCCTACATCATCATCATACATCATCACATATTATGATTGAATCGAGCAAATCATGTGAAAGTTTCATTCCCCGGAGAATTCATATCTTGAAGCATATATTTTTTTCGCCAGCGTTGCATTTTTATTTGTTTTTAAATTTTCTATGTTCTAGATACTATATGAAGGCTCCCTGATTATATTTAATCGTGAAAATCTGGTGTATAACAACGATAGGAAAATATCTAATTAATACTTACCAAGTGCCAAATTATGTGTTTAATGAAGTGTTTAATCAATTCAATTTAATAATAGCTAGTATTACTTAAAATCGTAAGTATATAAGTACTTAAGCAAATTTCTCAATATTAGCATTTGGTTTAACCGGTTTTTGGAAATAATATTACAATATAAGTGATTATTACATCCGAAATTCCTGTTCCTATTGGTACAGATAGGAAGTGTTTATGTGGTGATGAAATATTTGTTATTAATTTATATTAATCAATTATGTACAGTAAAACAAATATATCATAGTTGTTGAAGACTTCAACGAAATGTTGCGTATTAGTTTATTTTAATTAATATATTCACTTGAACCGATAAAAAGTTTTTATTTGCTGTGTTATAGTAAATTAAATACTTAGCTGCGAGGAAAATTAGTTTGATGCCATTTCCCATTAAACAATATTACTAAAAATATTGCGTTTCAACAAAGCAAGAAAACAGTTAAATTAATGTTAACGTCGCTATAAAATTATATTAAAACAGCTGTTCGCCGCTTGAGAAGTGCATAAATTTTATTTTAAATGTTTTCCATGCTCGCATTATTTATTATTAGTCGTTAAATTCCAATTCCATCAAGTACCCTCGGTCGATAGTATTAATATTATTAGTCGTTGGTTACCAACAAATATATGCGTTTCATGATTCACACGGTTACGTGAAGTACCGCTCATCCCACAATGCCCAATACCCACACATCAGTTGAACAATGTACGCTGAAAACACAGTGGGAGATACTATTCAAGTACCCAAATGCACTCCACAGCAGTTCCGCTATGTATTTAATCTCGTCATACATACCACCTCAATTGATATTAATTGAGCTTCAATATAGATTTAGTTGTTGAACCGATCGATTTGAGTGCTGTTGATGAAGATCGCTTTTGGTTTTAATTTACAGTTACCATCACTTTTGTTCCATACGGAACATAACTGGACAGCTAGTAATAATATATAATATTTTTTAAGCAGTCACAGTGGCATCGTTGGTAGAACGCCCATCTTTGAAGTCGTGGATTGATCAACACTGTGGGTGGCAAAAAAATCATGTTGTTTTTCAATGTGTTTTTCGATTTAGAGCAGAATACCAGTGTGTTTGGGTGAATGGCAAACAAACAATATCTCTTTAAAGTATTTTTTTTTGAAACTCGCTATTTATCTATATTGTTTTTCTTAGTAAGGTGCTTGTACGTAGTACACCATACGATTCTGTTGAGTTAGTGTTTATAGTTTTCTGTTTGAACTTTTTCTCTCAGAATCGATTCTTTCGTTTTTCTTTTCATCGTTTTTATCATTTAAGAAGCAATACATTTGTCATTTTCTTACTTTTTACTCATAAAATTATACATGAATGATTCTTTATTCCGATAACATCATCAACTTCATCACCTTTCATCACATCATCACCTTTACCAGTATACCTAATTCCTTAAATAAAATATAACTCACTACGCAATATTATTTCGACATATTTGAACATGATTTCTTAGCTTCCACGAAGAATCGACAGTTAACGTAACCATAAATAAGCCAACAACTCAAAATCCTAGTGAATGTTCTAAAACTCGGTTAAGTTAAATGTCGGTAAGAACTATAAATTTGTAAATCTATTTCGTGCAATTGTACCCTCGTATGGAAATATACTCATATTTAATATGAAAAGATAACATACATAATTTTGAAAAACACTTTCTAAGAGAATATATTATTATAACCAATAGAAAAAATCTTTTTTGAAAAAAGTAAGCCACCCCGGCAGGGAATCGAATCCTGAATATCCCGGGTTTACGCCCCATATTCTTAAATCTTGTAAATCATTCGTTGAATAAAAAAAAATAGTTAATTATAAATTATTAGCAAGTTCAAGTAAGTTACATCATAAAAAATATTGGAGAAATCCACGACGTCGGTTAGTAATCGAAGTAATAGGTATCTACTTTGATTTAATAAACAAAAATCGATTGCCAAAGTAGCTTGATTTGGAAGAGCGCTGATGAGTGGGTATTAAAATTGGCCAATAGTTAAAATTTGTCGCAATTAGTATGTCACTGCGTAGCATAGAGGTAATGCGCGGACGGGGCGTAAACCCGGAGGATGCAGGGCTCGATTCCCTGCTGGGGTGGCATACTTTTTTCAAAAAAGATTTTTTCTATTGGTTATAATAATATATTCTCTCAGAAAGTGTTTTTCAAAATTATGTATGTTCAATAATTAGAAAGATACATTCTTAAATCTTGTGAATTATTCGTTGAATAAAATAAATAGTTAATGAAAAGATAAGCTTAGATCTGCAATATTTTAATGTTATTTTTTTTTGTCACACTCCATTTTCACGTACTTCCAGTAAAACGATATACCTACTTCATTTCAGTACCTATACTATTAATGCAGTGAAAATACATTCATTTATAACTTAGGGGTAGTTCGTTAGGGGCAATGCGTGAATAATGTCTCTATACGACGTTAATAAAGAAAACAACTTTTTTGTTAATGATCAAAATAATAGATATAAAACCATCACCGTTAAATTTTTCGGGATAGAACTGTAATAAACATGGGTGTCGTCAATTTATGTTTTGAGATATTATAACTTAAATATTGCATTAGTGCGTTTTACACAAGTAGCGAAGAGAAGGTGGAAGCTCTGGTGGGTGATCCGGTACTTCTAATGGGGGGTTCGACAACCGAATGTGGCTAGAGAAGCAGAACCCCAATAATGTCGGTATAAAATCATGTACATAATAACATAACCAGCTATATTTATCAGCACGATTATTGGAAATTTGACGTGAAACTTTTCATTATATTTTTGTCGGTATTATAACTTTGACCCACTTTGGATATATTCTTCACAATAAATACAAATACATGTCAGGAAAGGCGTGTGTATGGGAAAGTTTTCTTGGCTTGGTAACCTCAGAAGTTGGCTTATTATTGAAGAATTGACGTGCAGCAAGGCATATTAGAATTATTTTGCAAACATATTTTGATAGGTGATGATGAATGATGATAGTGTATCAATTGACAATTCTCATACGAGCATATTAACTATGTAGTCAAGTATTGTAATAAATTACATAATTATTATATCATCATTGTAATTTATTGGTAGAAAGTTGTCATAATTAGTAGGGGATTATTACATTTTTTATATAAATGCTTCATTTACTACAGCTATGGTAAATTCATATTTAGAATTAATGTTATGTTTAAGTAAATACTAAATGTATTACTAGTACCTTTCTCAGTACGGTCTCTAATCAGATTTTTCTTTCCCAATAAATAAACTTCATTATATATACCTACATTCCATGTTTAAAACAATTATAAGCTTTGAAGTACCGAGAACATCTGCGAATTATTGTATTAATTGCGTACCACTAAAAATTTTGTAGAGAACGTATTGTTTTGATTATTCTCGATTAAACAGTAGCGTTTGATTTTATTGCAGTGTGTTATATTATTGTACCTAATTCACATATAATGGTGAGTCAAATCGCGCATATTATGCATTATATTATGTAAATCGTCCTGCTAGTTTTAACTTGCTGTAAGTGGGATTTAAATAAATTTTGGGTAATTGAGTTTAAAGATTGCATAACAAAAATATTATATTGATACCATTATAAGACCAAGATATAATAAGACCAAGTTAATGGTTGTTGATCGGGCCAACCTTCTACCAACACCAAGTACACTCCAAAACCTCGAAACAGTCGACGAGTTTGTATATCTTGGATCGACCATCAGTGGAAAGGGCGGATGCGAAGCGGAAATAAGAAGGCGCACACAGATTGCAAAAAGTGCGATGACACGCCTTACCACTATATGGAAGGATCGGGGAATTTCGATTGCCACAAAAATGATGCTTGTGCAAACATTAGTGTTCTCGATATTCCTATACGGAGTCGAGTCGTGGACCCTGAAGGCAAGAGAACGGAAGGCAATTGATGCCTTTGAGATGTGGTGTTGGCGCCGAATGCTTTGCATTTCTTGGACGGAGCACAGGACGAACCAGTCAATCATCCAGAGACTGAAGTTAAAGGAACGGCTCTCGACGATATGTCTGAGAAGAATTCTGCAGTTTTTTGGACATATTGTCAGGCGCGGACCGGACAACCTGGAGAGACTGGTAGTTTTGGGTAGCCTCCAGGGAAGGCAAAGCAGAGGAAGAGCGTCTGCGTGATGGAGCGACCAGGTGAAGGAGCTGACTGGGGGCACCATCCATTCTGCCTTGAGAGAAGCGGAAGATCGAGAAGGATGGAAAGTCTTGGTCGCTCAAAGGATGGCGAAATTTAAATGTGGTCACGATCCTCAGCCATGAGTGCACGACCAAGAAGAAGAATACGACAAAGAAAAAATATTTTTTTTCTCTTACAACAGCGAGGTCTGGAAATGTAGATCATATTTTTTAACCCCCCAAATTGCTTGTTATATATTGAATATATTTAAAGTGGGGTAAATTTATAATACATATGTGTCAATTTCAAGATTCGCCATAAGAGCATATTTAATATCACCCAGTGGCCCTCAATATTTTAATAAAATACAAAATCTTTATAATTTATATATTTTTTTTGCTATTTTAGTATCAAGCTTTTGGAATCGCAAGAATTTAATGATAGATCGTTATAAAACAAAATTATTTTTAAAACCACTGAAAATTTATCGTTGCTCTTTTTAAAGCGTAATTTTTCCTAGCTCTAATGGAAAAGCGCTTTGACTTTGACCTTTTTATTTTAAGCCACTAGCAATAATGTTTCATTTGTGAGAAATTTTATGATCGAGTGTTGCTAGAGAGAAAAAATGTTGCGACAATTGGTGAGAGGTCAGTTACTTCTTTCCGTCATTTATATTTATCAAATTATTGCATTAAAATTTCATTAAGTCTCACTGGAAAACGGATGTATGTAATTTATTTTATTAATATTTTCAAACTAAGAATAATGTAAGGTAAGGTGTACATTTGGTAAAAATACCCATTTTAGATCATTGACCTAAACAATATGAAGGTAATTTGAAATAAGTATTTTAACGATTCCGTTACCTACAAAATATTTCTTTTAATAATCAATATGGATCAATACACCTTACGATTGGGATTGCCAAACTAAAAGAACACAAGTGGCAATTTGAAATTTTACAAAAAGATAAATAACTTAAACCAATAATATCAACAAAACTTCATCACATAATAATTCTTACTGACTCTCTTTTTGGACTAAGATGCATTCTAAGCGGTGAAAACTGGGTACATAATATTCAAATATTTATGCTTATTTAATTAAATACTTCTCAGCAGGAAGAGGAATGTGATAAGATAACAGATATCGCTAAACGACAATAACACGCTAATACGCTAGTTACAATAACAGTACAAATAAAAATAACTTTTTGTTATCATTTTAAGTCAACTCTATGGATAGATGGTCGTATTGTACTATAACTGAACTATTTCTTTTATACCTTTAGACTCAAATTACATGTAATATTCCGGCTTTCAAATATCTTTTAGATATGATTTTACTTGTTGGTTGCAACTTCTGATAAATAACGTTTATTCAATTCAATTAATTTTTTTTACCATGTTGTGGACATTACAAATTATAAGTTTAAGACTTTCACAATATGACATGAAACATTATAAAAAAGAAAAAAACTAATAAAAGCGATAAAAATGAAAATATAAAAAGAGAATAGAAAGAATAAACATACAAAAGCAGTGAAAATACAATTATACATCTATAGAAGTTCAAAGAAGTACATCGAGTTTGCTAAGGAGACCCTATTTTAAGAATTTTTAAAATAGCATCTACCTAAACTCACTCACACGCTAGTGGAATATATCAACACCCGAAGCAATTTGGTTGAACATAGTTATCGCCATCCAAATTGGTATTACCAGTGACAGGTTGGTTCTGCATCTTGGGAGAATAAACAACTGATGCTCTCTATTTAGAAGATAGTTGTCAGGGACACACAGGTCAACACTGCCCATAATGGGAGAGTTCTCATTTATACCTCGTATAAGCCGAAAAACCTAATTAAAAATCTTTTCTAAATTTCAGACTGCGGTATGTAAGCGTACCTAAGAGAAAGTCAGTTGGATAAAGCCACGAATAGTATCCATACAACCTCAAGTAAAGG
The DNA here is from genome assembly GCA_022495005.1 of Rhyacophila brunnea. Classification (NCBI taxonomy): domain Eukaryota; kingdom Metazoa; phylum Arthropoda; class Insecta; order Trichoptera; family Rhyacophilidae; genus Rhyacophila; species Rhyacophila brunnea. The sequence goes on from JAGYXB010000447.1 coordinate 220,870, forward strand.
AGTTTCATGTTGCAAGGAAGCAATGTAAGAATTACTAATAATATTTTATTATATTCCAGTGAATAATGATCATATACGTAATAGATACATTATACTAGTTATAATTGATACAATTGTATCAATTATTATAACTTACTTATCTAGTTTGACATTTCATATTTCCCGGTATATTTAGTGGATGTACGTAGATAAGGTTGATGGTATCCAATGTTTAAAATATAGTAATGACGTTTTATTTTCATTTAAATATGTAAAATAAACTACCTATTTTAGATGTTTGAAGAAGGAAAAAATCACAAAAGTGGATGTAGGTATCGCTCAACTTTGTTAAGAAATCTGTTGTAAAGTGCGCAAATTTAAACGTTTCTATTGCCAATTGACTGTAATTATTTTCATACGTAGGAAATAAATTTTCACTAAGTTGGTCAATAAACACAATGAATACAGGTTACATATTAAGGCATATTGAAAGCAATTCCGCTGTGCCTAATGTTACAGCTTACTTTGTCAGTTTTTACAGTCGACGAAATTTCAAATATTTAACATTCACGAAGCTTCATTTATTTTTTGCGCCCCATTACAAATTTATTTGGAATTATGTACAATTAAGTATTGATCAATTAATTTGGGTAAAAGTTTGGTTTCTTTTTTTCTTCGTCCAATTTAATGTAGATTGACTATAATAATAATTTTACTGTTATTTTTTAAGTATTTTCTATGAGCGCGATGCTCAATCGTCTGTCATAATTACAACAAAATTACAACAAAACACTATCCAGAAAGCCTTTCATAGTTATGATCGAGTTGTCTATGGTCTACCAGATCTGCAATAGCTTCGTTCTGTTTTTCTATTGAAAATATTACCATATATAAAAATTCTCTTTTTCATAATTTAGGTAAATTATTTTGTAATTGTTAAACGATGACAAAAATATGAAAAATATACAAAATAAATTCAATAATTATAAATACACAATTAATATTTAATTAAAATTATTAAATGTCTCCGCAATTAGTGAATAATATAAGTTATTTTTTGACCCATGTTTTTCCCGATACGGTAACACTTGCCGTTGAAATGTCAGATTTTGTCATTTACAATTTAATACAAATATGCCATGATGTGAATAATTATATAGAGTGATTAAAACTAATATTACCATGTTGGTGTGTAGGTAACTAAGTACTTATATATTTGAACTACCTATCTATTGGTTTAATATTACATAAATATCTAAATCCGAATAAGAAAAGTTAATTCATAATTCATTGACACTGACATTTCAATTCGATAATCGGTTTTCCTAAATTAATACATGTACAGAATCAACGAAAGTAAAGGAAAAATGTCGTATTAAATGTTATGTTAATAGTTGTTCAATACCCATATTGAGATCAATTGTTAAATGAATTTGAGTGTATGGGCTGTATTATAGACACGTAAATGTATTTTGACAGCAGCTGTCAGTGGTAAATGGAAATACAGAAGGGGGCGAGTTCATAACAAAAGTAGTCTATGGTTAAGGATTCCTTATCTCTATAATCTATAGTTAATAGATGGATTTCGGCTACTTACAAATTTTACTGTTATTTTATGGTAAGTACGAATTGAGCATCGCGCTCTATGATTTAAAAATATATTTATAATGACGCAATTGCACTTACATAAATGACACGTAACTTCCAAAAGTCCATTTAAAAAAAACATGATAAAACTTTGACGTCACTTGGAAATAATGAAACTACTGTTGCTGAATAACTGAAAAAGAGCAGCAAACGATCAATCTTAGTATTGAATATACGAAAGTTTGATTTGAAATTGTATTGTTATATAACATGTACATTTTTATTATTTAGTGCCAGTATGTATAACATTATTAACTACACGGCGCTTAATTCAGGAGTGAATTTATTGGTACTCTTGAGTGTGCGCATGCGTAAAAACCCGAGTTTTTATCGGTATCTTAATGTTAAATATTAAATAATAGTAGATAAATTATTGACAATATAGTTTGGAAATTTAAGTATTAATTTTGGCAGTAGAATTAGTATAATATATCTGTAAAAACATTCATTCATAAGTCTTTCTAGATAATCTTGAATACTGTTTGAAATACAAACATTCTGTAAAGCTATTTAATAGAATAATAAATAGTGACAAATGAGAAAATTAAAAATTTACTGAAAGGATATCAGTCAAGTCTATCTAAGACGTGTCAATTTAAGAGACATGCAGGAATTTGCACCAGGTAGTTTGCTTGATATAGTTTTACCGGGGTCCCCGGATATTTCAATCTGTCCCTGGTGTTTATCAAATCTAAATAAATTATAGATTGGTGCGTGCAGTAAATTTTAATGAACAGATATGACTGAAACTTTAAATCGTGAAAAGAATGTGGTAAAAATAAGAAAGTAAATAAAGTGAAACCATTTGACTATATTGAATAAGGTATGTTTTATCTTTGACGAATGCTACTTAGTGGGAATAAACGAAAAACTTCTTACGCGTGAATATTTGGGTCAGCGAATCTGTTTTTCTCTCTTTTGAACCGTCAAAATACATATTTTATATCGGTCGTAAACAAAAAATCTATCGGCCTTGGAAAATATTCAGAAACAACATAAAACATAGACTTTGGTTTTCGGTTTTCTTTTGGGAAAATATGTATTATAGGGACTGGTGGTGATGTATTATGTTATTAGATTTTTTTCTTGACATAAAATATTGACTTAAAACTATTTATGGCATGTAAGTTATACCTATACATATATATATGGTTTTCAAAGATTCTAATCAACTTTGACAGTGATGTTGATAGATAGTTAGGATATTGTAAACTATTTGTTATGTCTCCCCATATAGTTAAATCTAAATATGTACCTACTAGGAGTTGAGTTAATTTAGTTGGCTGGATATTGTGAATTATTATTGGCTGGATATAACTGAGACTAAATAAATGAAAGAAATAATTGAAAATATTATATAATAAGAATAAAATTATTTTTATTATTATATAATATAATGATATAGAGTAAAATATAAATAAACAAATCAATAAATTCCTCTATATTAATTAAATTTCGATGGGTTTTTAATAAGTCCAATCAACTTAATTAATTATCATAAATTTCAAGGTGTGTGCGTACCTGTACACTCACACCATGTATGTAATTACTATTACCATGTACAATTAAACACCCACAATGTCATTAGAAATAATTGACATTACCTAGCAACAATATACAACTATGCATATGCTTATAGGATGGATACATATAATATGACGTTTGTAACTATTAATCAGTAGAAATTCATTCGTCATCAGCTGGTATTAAAGTTTATGGAAATAAAATGTATCAGATGGAAACTGGCAGAATTTCTTATTAAGTAAATTTTGAATCTAATCATGTTTAAAGCAGTTATAATACAAATTAATAATACGTAATTATAATGAATAAATATACAGTATTTAAGAAGTTAATTATATTTTTCAGTATTTTAAACTATTTCCTGCCAGAAAAATATTATCTCAATTATTTTTAATGTAATTGTTCATTGTTATGAAATTGAGCCTCCCCGCTATCTAGACAGAAAATTTCAACCATCAATTCTTGAGCACATTGATTTTGGTACTATGAGTGCACCTAGAAATAGGACACTGGGTATATAAAGCACCTCCAAATAAAAAAAAGATTGAGAGCTCGAAGAAGAAATACTTCTACTAGTGGCGCAAAAAAGGTGGACATTGAAGATAATAGCCCCAGTAAACCAGAACCGTCCCGCACAACATCAGGTCTTAATCGGGTATATTCAGGGAACTTAGAAATAATGGGAACTGAAATACGTAACGGGTAAGGCGAAGCAGGTAACCGACTCGAGTAAGGAAGAATCCGAGTTAAACTTACACACGTGTTAAGAATACGTTTTACGTCGAATACTAAAAACTGCTCTCGGTTTATGCGTTTACGCTCATTTCATATTGGAGTATTACACACACTATTGCACGTGCATAATGCGTGCTTCATTTTCGTAGGACACTCACAGATTCAAAACCCTGCATCAAGATGCGGCGTATTGAATATAGCCTATCGGTATTCTATTTATTATCTGTTCTGTGGGTATATCACAGGACCATACTTAGCAGTTATCTAAGACTTTGGTCGCCATGCATTCAAGTGTGCTTTGACTGAATTTACCTGACATTAAGATAAAAATACACATGAGTGAGAGAATCACAATACACAGGCAAAATTAAAAAAAAATGTATTAAATAACGATCCACAAGAAAGAGACAGATATAATTCAAAATGTATACTTAGAGACCGTTGGATAAACGACACCACAACTCTCAGAACTACAAGAAATAAAATCAGCGGGGAGAAACCGTTATTCAACAATATAATATTATGAATTTGTAATATCATATTATCACAATAATGTTCACGAATCCGAAATAAAAAACTTATTTTCTTTATTTTTTTCTTTCTAATACGTAAACTAACGTTATAAAAAGAATGAATTCTTAACATGAAGACCTAGTTGTACCATGATGTACATTAATAAAAATTCATTAATACCTATGTAAGTACTATTTTCAAAAGATCTACGAGATTTTTTTTTTCATAATGCGATAAGTATAATATAAATAGGTCAATATGATAAACTAATTATCGAGAGAATTGTTAATAATAATAGATTCAACAAAATTATTAGTGTTAACCCTGAATACGACAGTATAAACTTACCATGATCTACATAATGTTTTATAATATCAATTATAAATCCATTGATAATAATTGGGTTATAAAGCCTGCTACATATTGTATACAATAAAATTCTGATAAAAGGTCAATAGGTATTATTATGTGGTTAAAGCTTTGCCTTACTTACATGGTCTCATTAATAAATTGTTGTATGTGATCATTTTTCTGATTAAGTTACGATTAGATTGGTAGAATTCCACAATAATAATATAATATATTCAAAAAAGGTAAATATTCCATTTGATAGCTACGTCATATTATTATGCAGTGATGTGTTATAAATTTCATCTTATACATATCTCAGCCATTTGTACTGCAATTAACTAATAAACTAATAAAATACAATATAATAAACATTTTTTACATAACGTTAAGGGCGGACGTGCTCAACGTGGGTCAAAATGTAGTTTTTTTTCTATTTTCAAAGCATGATCCTGGGCAAAAGTGTTTTTTTGAAATACGCCATTTCTTTTGTGATCCCCCAGTGGTTAACCTACAACATATGGCCGTAGCCATAAATTGACAAACTAAAATTGAAGTAGGGAGTAAGATCATGTTAATGCGCGTGTTTGAACATGTACCTAACCAAAAAAAAAATCTTTTTTTCAAACGGTCGGCAGTCATCAAATGTTTAAAATAAATATAAAGGATAATAAGGCGTCAAAATTATATAAATAGACTATCTACAACGTTTAATGTATGTCCAGGATCATGCTTTGAAAATATAACAAAAGCTCGATTTTGACATACGCTGAGCATGTCTCCCCAAATTATTTTAATGAAAATAGTAATATCGACTCATAAATTAGTAAATATAGTTTGAGCATTGTAAGATTCTGGTATATTTTTGACATATATCAAGTTGTCATTATTAAGTGATTTGTTTCCACAAATGTCAATATCTCAAAACTTACTATGTGTCAGTTAACACGATTTACACCAGATTAGCTCAATTATTATGCAATTATATACAACAGAAAATACCCGGCTATGATTTCAGTACCTACTTACGTATTTGAATAACATTTTAATACTTTCTGCGAAACGTCTATAATTATTATTGTACAATTTTATTACTATTGTAAACAAATCACTCAGTTCTGTTTTGTTTTTAAATAATTAAAATTAAATTATGATGAGTCTCCATCAGTTTTTCCCAACGCCCGCCCTATGGCGTGACGGTCACGAGAAAAATTAATTACCTTATATTATTTTATATCGCCTGTCAAAGATCAACAAGTTTTTTCAGTTATAAAATCAACCGTACGTAAGCACTAGGGACTGTAATCTCAGACAGGATTTAGTAACCCGGGATTGGTGAAAACATGACATTCTGAAAATATTGAAATCCACACTTATGTTTTCCTACACCACCAAGCATGGCTCTATACATTTTTTGGGCATGTGTCATGTTTTAGAAGCACTCTCAAAAGTTGTGGTCGTAGTGTCTCAAAAAGAACTACCCAAAGTTATGGTGGTATAAGTCATGCACTAGAGTATTTAGTATTGCTAGTTGCAATATTTCTAATGTTGTTTCGATCGACTTTACGTGAAAAATAAGTGAGAAATATACTAAAAGTGCTAAGTAGTTAGTTTTCATGGTAAAACGTAGTATATCGGCATAATTGCTCATTCAGAAGATATTACATTCATTATCCATACAATTTATTATTATGATTGAGTTGAAAAAAGTATAGTTATAGGTATATCTATTTAAAAAAAATGTTACCGATTCCGTAATGAAGAAAAAATGAGGAGACTTTTATTACAATAAACATTATTGTATATATTCTTTTTGATAATACAACATGCTACAAAACTAAACGAGATTAGTATGGTGAAACAGTTTAGTATAATTAGTAAGATAAGTGAGACAATCACAAACACCAGGCTTTAAGAAAATCACATGCATATTCAAGTATCCAAAATTCTAATGTAATTATTAATATCGATTACTTATCATTGTTGGTTATAAGTTTTCAAAAAGAATAACATATATTATACCGATATACACTAACACCGATTGTTAAAAATTTTAATATTATAAAAAACTGATCGTGAAATTTAGGGATTTTGACATTTTAGATATTGAGATACGTAATAACTTGTTTCGTACCGTCTTTTGTCAATAGTTAGTGACAAAATTGCAATACATGTCGCAGTCCAGGATCAGTCGTATTAGATCAAACGATTAGATTAAACGCTTCGAATATTGAGCCACTTATAAAGAGAATTCCTTTAACATACATTTATGCTCCTCGCTACCTTTCCCTAGATCAAGGTTTCCCAAACTTTTTCTGCTATGGAACACTTCGCAAACCCGGAAATTTTAACGGAACACTTAGTTTATTTTGTGGGTTATTTATTAGCGCAGCTAACCGTTCTGCCAATTTTGGCAACTGTCGTTAAACTGACAAGATTTCAGTCAGCCGGTCAGTTAAAAATAATAATATATACCCCATCTTTTTCATGCGCACGGTGTGACAAAAAATTGTCCTCCGTCTGTACCTAGATCATGGCCCCCACATCCCGAAGCGGGCCCGCAGGCTAGAATCTTTGGCGGGTCCTCTACTTATCGCTAAGGTTAAATGCAATGTGACGATCTACAGTTGCATATTCCAAATGGTGTTCGAGGTAAAATTAAGGGTATTTTTAGCGATTTTTTATATTTTTAATACACCCACTTTTATGTTGATATGCACAATTATATCGACAATAATCAAAAATTGTAAGTATGGCAAAACCACACATTACTAAATGTCAGTACGCATGAAGTGAAACAGCGCATTTTTTTACTATTAGTGCATGTTTGTGATGTGTGTTTATCTCACTTGGCTGGTCGATCTCTCACGCAGTCCAGGCCCCCAGGCTAGAGGCCTATCAGCCTCCCCCCCTTGTGGGAGCCATGACCTATCTAGATACTTGACGTCATAAACACCAGTGGAGATTGATCATAACTCGCCTTTCAATATGAAGTAGATTCTTTAATTATTTTAGTTTTACTTATTTTACTTCTACTTAGTAGAAGATCTTTAGATGTGTTGCAATGTATAAAACCTTTCCAAATGGTCGCGAAACACCTATTCAGGTTTGGCGGAATACTAGTGTTCCGCGGAACATAGTTTGGGAAACCCTGCCCTAGATAATGAGTAAATCATATTTCTCATTTAGGAAGTTACAGTTGAAGTATTCAAAATAATACGTATAAATTCTTTTGGCTTATTGACTCGTCCTAAAACGTCCTCATTGGTAAAGCCTAGGAAATCTTCATGGTACACCGATATAGCCACGTTAAGAAAGCCTTCAGTCTTATGGTCTGATAGTCCGTTCCTTTAACGTCCAGGTTTCGTCTCCGTATACCAGTATGGGATGGGTATGATATACCACTTGATCGCTCTATATCGTGTGCTGAGATCTATGTCTAGATTGTAGAAGATACGTTTCATTTTTTAAAAGTGCTTCTTGATCTCATAGTTTGAGTTCATGTCTTTATCTAGACCAGTGGTCGGCAAACCGCGGCTCGCGAGCCACATGTAGCTCGGACACAAATGACTACATATAGGCTAAAACAGTGAAAGAAAGAACAGTCAAAATGTCTTCGAATATAACCAACCAGCAAGTCGAAGATCTTAAATTGGTTTCAGCTTTATCAAATAAATGATACAGCACAAGTTTCACGTTTTGTTTCATCTACCTACAGGTCCTAAAGAAGAATTTGTAGGATTATTGCCACTCAAATGCCAAATACGTAGAGAGGATATTTCAAATGTTGTAATTGAGTGTATGGAAAAACATCATATTCTACTCGATAAAATTGTGTCAATTTCATAAAAATGTCATAAAAAAAGAGGTTGTTGCTATTTTGAAAGAAAAAAAATCACGAGATACTTGCTTACATCATTCGTCAAGAAGAGCTTTATGCGCAGACATTTTCAAAGTTATGGAATTGGTGATTAAGATTACCAACTCTATTATAAATAAAGCTTATCGATAAAAAAATATGGAGCTCTAAATTTGAACATCTCTGTGATTATATGGACATATTGGAGAAAAACAAATAATGTGAACATGTTTCACAGCACAAGTTTAGAAGTCTAAACTAGAAAGAGCTGGAGAAGGAAGACTGGAATGGTATTCCTGACTCATGTGATCAGTTGAAAAAACTAACGTTTGCTGTTCTTTCCCTTTTCGGTTCTACATATTCATGCGAAAAATCTTTTTCAAGCATAAAGCTTAAGAGTAAATTGAGAAGTCGTCTTATTGATGAGAACCTGGAATCGTGCCTAAAATTAAAAACAACAGCATACAAGCCTGACTTATCCAATCTTTTCAAGGAGATGCAAGGCCATTGTTCACATTAAGTGTTTTTCAGTCATTGTCATGATAATAATAATAATTTTATGGATACCTTACTTACAATTTAATTTTTATCAATAAATAAGATCATTATTAAGAATGATATCACGTCAACAGTGTGCGTATATATTAAGGTTAAGAAATTTGGCTCTCAAAAGAAATCTCAATCGTTGCACTGTTGATATTTGGCTCTGTTGACTATTGAGTTTGCCGACCACTGATCTAGACGGCTACCTACAATATAAGATAATAATAATTTTCGACTAAAAAATATTAAACATTGTATACTTATTGTCCTACAAGTCAATGCGATTATTTATTACGTAGAACATAAAAACGTAGTTGTTTAAATACCGACGTCATAATTTGACTTTGGACATTAGGCGGCGATTTTCCAATGACGTCGCTTATTTTTTGTATGACGTTTTCACGTGTCTACAATAGTACTATGTCATTAAAGAAAACACGCATTGTTTGAATTGAATAATTACGTAGGTGTCAAAATGACTATGAAGAGACCTTTAGTAGCATATTATTTCTCTTGAAAGTTTTATTTGCTTTTCGGGCAGCTGTCATAGCTGTGATGAAATAATAATGTAAATATCACAAGTATTTGCAAGTAGAATCAAGTTCAAACTCCAGCTGGCTATTTTTGGTTGGGATTTTCTAGTAGTATTTATTTCCGGGATCAAATTCACAAAGATTCACAAAATTGTGGTGACAAGTTCCAATATAAAATCGCCATCTTCCATATAGGTGATTTTTGAAGATTCATTAAAATTAAAGTAATGCATATAAGTTCGATGGAACTAGTTCACATATTCATCATCATCATCATCAGCTGGGGTCGATGCAATCCTGGAAGAAGACCTCCCCTAGCCCCCTCCATTCTTCTCGGTTCCCAGGTTTTTTGCTGCTACGTACATCTACCGAACTTTAAAATTATTACAAAATATTTGAATAAAATAAGTACGTTAATCTTACTAGTTGATTATAATTATTAATGTATTTAGGTAGAGTTACCAACATAATACATTGCTAAGACATGTCAATCAATGTAGTATTATTATGTTTGAAATTTATGGGTAACCGTAAAGCTTCAGCGAGTATGTTTGGAAAGTGCATTTTTATTATTTTATTAATTTGTTCTCAGGTTTTCAAGATCCCAATTCGCGCAATGAGTACATAGTGAAAATCATTGACTGGTTAATTCTACCGCTGTTTGTTTATAGTAAAATTGATAGCAGATGGTTTTGTAGTACTCTCAGTGTTGTCGGTCGACATATTGGTTATCAGTTATCACCCAACAAGCAGTGTATGAATAATTAATTAGCAATTCTGTGAACTGCTTACCTGTGTTTTTGAGTGGAGTTCACTTCTCAGGTCAGCCAAAGTGCAAAATTATATGTTTGCAATATTATTATGAACAAATTGATACATCTCTCTTGCAAACGCTTTTTGCTTGATAAACTAAAGAAGAAATAATAATACAAATAATGCTTTGATTTTATCTTTTATAATTGTATAGGTTAATTACATTTTTTCCTCTAAAGCGGAGGATATAATACACTGGAGGTCTTTTTGAAGATTTTTTTTGTTATCCATCGTATTATTTTGACGTAGCCGCCCTCTGTGGGATTTTAAATCGTAATCCACAGTTTTGGATATGGGAGTTTTCTCCATTGTGAAGACTTCAGTGTCAAATTGTAATATAATACCAAATTTTTAACTCTATTTCCATGTAAAAAAAATAATAACTATAGTTATTAATTGTATACTTTCAAGTATAGTGTTCCATTGAATATTGTGGTTAATATTATCCATAGAGGTATTAAATAGATATTATCAGTTGGTAAGCTAGTTATATAAATTGTATAATATGTATTGATTAATATGGTTAGATAAATATCTCTAATATCACATATATTTTGAGATTTTATTATTTAGGTATGATTATTTGGAAATTATAAACCAATTGAACTAATAAACAGAATAGTACTTATAATATATTATAAGCATATACATATTTACCAAAATTCTAATAATGAAGTAGGTATGTGAAATTATATAATATTAATATCAAACATATTATATCAATATGATCATTGAAATTCATGAAAATATTTGCTACGGCTTTTCAACGAACGAAATATTAATTAGTCTCGTTTTTTTATTATTCATCATTGAATATTATGGGGTCCCGACAAAACTGCCCGAACCAAAACCGCCCGGACATTGCCTCCAAAATAATTAAGAAATGAGACGTTTTTATTTTTATATAATATTATATTTTAAATACTCAAATAAAAAAAACATGCAAATAAAGATATTTAAAAATAAAGATATAAAAAAAATTATAATTATTTTTAATTAAATTTCAATGTTATGTGATAACCTTCTTAAATATTCTAAATTAGAAATACTACCATACAAAGACAGTCTTTCGTTAATTGGATTTAGTAAGTGTTAAAAGCTGATGATTATATTTTTTATTGAATAGTGAATAATATATACATTTTTTATACTTTTATTGGTTTTATAGCCAGACCCGCAGTGAAATATTATGTGTGTTAGAATTTCACTCGGCCCTACTTATTTCAAGGATTTTTTTAAAGAGGCATGTTTCTGAGGGTTTAAAAATTATGTCTATTTACATTTATTTAACTTTTACGATGTATAACAATGCAAATATTGTCTATATTCAATCAATTGAACGGAGTTTGTAGCAATATAGATTCGCTGAATTCAAAGCGCCATTCAAAGTAATAATGCATCAAAGCGACAAAGTGTCCTTTGGTATCCGAGGTTTTGTTGAATTGCAACGGTGCTAAATGTAGAATCGTATAATATATCATTCATTTTACAGTAGCGCCATGAGTACAAAAAAAAACGATTAGCAGTTTTATTGGTATTGCTTGCTACCATTGAAACTGGTATTGTAGAAAATGATACCAATATATCAACGAGTCACCAATTTTGCAACTATATAATGATTTACCAACCTATAGGTCATGTAGGTAAATGATCAAGGCGTTGCAAGGACATGATAATTTTGATGGTGAAACCAATATTATTTAAAGGTTTAGTACTGATCAGTTTGCTTTTATTAGGGTTTAGAAATTGCAAAATTGCATTTGTTACGTGTTACCGTTGTTTGCGCAATTTAAATTAAATATTATTATGTACACAAAATGCCAGGGAAGAATATCAAAATAAAATAATATTAAACCTTCATTCTGTGAAAGGTCTGATTCTAATTATTATGCGGACAACCACGCAGACAACTTGATCTTGTCGGTCTGAGATTAATTAAAAAATTACGTGACTTTATAGAAGTAGAAATGTATTTTGCTACCATGTCGTTATTAAAAAGCATTAATATAACAATTAACTTACTTACAATATACTTACTATTAAATTGGCTTATCATATTTACGATGTTATGCAAAAGGAGACTATCCCACATTAGCAATTATGTGGGGATCGGAATTTATTTTTACCACATATATTCTGTATTATATTTGGTATTGTAAGGATATTGTAAACTATAAGTATCGTTATTCGATTTTATTGCTAGTCTCAAGTAAGTAAGAGGAATGAAATGGCCTTCGACGTTCGTAAAAATTGATTACACAATAAATTATTTAGTTTTATGGTATTATATAAAATAATTATGTTTATAATATCATAAATTTTGTATTAGTTTGATAGTTTTTTTTTTGGAAAAACTCTTCATAAGTATTGGTAGTGTCAGTATTAATATTAATGCATACGCGTTTGTTTCAGATACTACAAGTATTGAGCAGTTGATGCTTGAAAGAGCTACCAGTAGGTAAATCCTAATTTAAAAAAATATGATATTTTAGAATTTTTGATTGGTTGTTGATATCTATATTATGGGAATAAATAGTATAAGAGTATTTACTGCGCGCCACAATATCTTGTGGTACACTTATCAATCTTTAGATATACACAAGTATGCCGCACCTCAGTGGTTGGAAAGCTTTGCTCAACATGATTCCCATACCAATTTATATAGTATTTTATATTGCTTAGGTACAAATATAAATGAGGGATAGTTTCTTTTTCCACCAATGTAAAGCATCTAGAAGTTAATACAAATGATTATTAAAAGGTCTGTTTTAATAAATTTTGTGGAGCATATGATAATTTTATTTTATAAAGTTTTACCATGAATAATAATAATTATTTATTAAACCATAATTAATATGGGATGATGTTTCTACATAAGTAATTTGAAAACGTGTTTCCGTTTACTTTATATGACAAGATTCTATTGCGTTTTCGACTGCATATTATAGTCATTCAATCTGAAAAAATACAAATATTCTAATACATTTTTAAGTTAAAAGAAATCGATCTGTTTTAAGAACTGTATTAATTAAATAATATTTAATTAAATTCTAATTAGACTCAGTTAAATATTTATGTTTGGCATTAGATGCTTAATCTGGATCACTATTGATTCAATTAAATCCATGATCGCAATCCAGATTGAATGGGAAGCATAGAACTTCAGTAAAAGAAATGTCCATAGATTTAAATAATCATAGCTTAGTGTGGAAAGGTAGATTCTGGGGTGTTATACCCAAGTACAACTTATTTATAATATAACGTAACAAATAAGAGTTTGTAATATACGTAATAGCGTTTTCAAAACGCCTTAAATGTAAATCTCATATAATTCAAAGGAAAGCATACAGTAGTACCCAAGTGACAGAAAAAATCCGAAAGGCAGAATTGGAGACAGCTAGATCGACAAAAAAATATTTTACAAAAATACGTGCTAACGCAACGGTAACAAAATGGTAATGAAGGGATATTATACATTAGACAATTGATTATAGGTACGAGAAATTTTTAATAAACAATGCAAGAATATGACACAATATGGTGATACATAATGCACGTCCTCAGGAAAAACCAAGCCGGGTTTCTACCTGCTCGAGCGTGTGCAGACCAAATCCACAACCTTCGATGTCTTCTCCAGCAGAGCCATGTGGATTATGAGAAGGCTTTCGACAGTCCGCACCGCCCCTCCCTCTGGATGATACTGGGAGCATACGGGATCCCTCCCAAGATCATTGCCATAATCAAAAGCCTGCACAAGAATAGCGAATGCTGTGTCAGAATTGGAGACACTGTCACGGAATGGTTCGGGGTCACGACCGGAGTCAGACAGGGTTGTGTCCTTGCACCGTTTCTCTTTATCATTCTCTTTGACTTCATACTACGGAAGTCAATACCACCCGACCGAGGCATACCTGTTACCCCCACGGTGAAGCTATGCGACCTGGAATACGCCGATGATGCTGTCCTACTCGACAACTCAATCGAGGGCATTCAAGAGACAATCGACAGGTTGCATAACAACTCCTCTCGCGTTGGTTTGAAAATCAACGCGAAGAAAACCAACGTCTTGTGCAATAGTACCTGTCCTGATCCAGATTTCCCTCTGATTAGCGATGGACAAAGCATCGAGAGCGTCGACAGCTTCAAGTACCTGGGGGTACACATCACGGGAGATGGCATTTTGCAGAAAGAGCTCGCTATCCGAATGGGAATGGCTGGAGCAACATTCAACTCGATGCGAAATATCTGGGACTCACGATTGTACTCGGTCAAAACCAAATGCCGCCTATTCGACGCTTGCATTCTGACGGTGCTGCTTTACGGTAGCGAATCATGGCACCTTACGAAGGCTCAGAGCAACCGTATACTGAGCTTCGAAAACAGATGTTTGCGACGAATACTGGGTGTGCGGTGGTATGACTTTAGGAGCAACGAGGAGATAAGAGAACGTACCAAGCAGCCTCTCATCACGCTGAAAGTGAAGAGGCGACGTTGGACCTGGCTCGGCCACGTGCTGCAGATGCCAGAAGAGAACTTTAACCTGGCTTGCTTGTTCTTCAAGCCGGGATTCCGGCGTCCTGGAAGGCCGCTAAATACAATCTACAGAGTGTATACGGCGGAGCTACGGGATGCTGGTTTGACCTGGAACGAAGCAAGAAGACTGGCGAGCGACAGGGATTCTTGGAGGCGCCGGGTGGTGTCCATATGCTCCAGTTAAGGGGCGGATATGGGCAAAGAAGAAGATGGTGTAACTAAGAAATATAAAATAGGATATACCTCGTGCATTTGAAAACATACATTTGATTCTATGTAAATAAATGAAGATAGAATGTTTATAGAGAAAACATAATATTATTATGTTGCAAATTAGCACATGGGATTATTGTAAAATAGTAGTTATGTTACTTTTCTTTTCCTCAGCGCTAATACAAGTATGGGGTTTGACTTTCTCCAAAAACCCTCTCTCCTAATTTCTATCCCTCACCAGTCGTATCGAATTTTTATACCTTCTAATCTTTCTCCAGTTCTCCTCCATACAGTCGCTCAACCTCATTCTTGGTCAGGTTATATATAGCCCCGTCAACAGGCATTCGTTTAATGTGACCCGACCATCGCAGTCTTTCGTCTTACAGAATTTATCAATATTTTGGTGTTCTATTAAGATGTCTAGTACATTATTCAATTATATATAGTAGGTCAAAAGATTTTTCAAAATATTTTTACTTCAAAGAGTGTAACTATATTTATTCGGTCTGGGTTTGGTATGTTTCACAACTATAAATTAGCACTGGCCATATTATTGTTTTAAATATCAAATTTTTCTTCTTCGTCCAAATATTTTCGAACCCCGTAGTCACTTGCACGCATCTATTTTTCGCTATTAGTCAGGTTTTTAGCTTTTATGCTATCATACTCTATCTATGTAATCAGGTTAGATCACATATCACATAATACACATTTTGGCCTATAGATATGATTATATTCTGCGGGATTTTTTTTTTACTATCCTACCTACTAAGCGTTTATGATAATTATACTGTTAATGCATTGTATTGAACTTAGTTAGAGAATTTTTTATTACTTATGAATAAGTTACACAAAGTTAATATTCTGAAATAGTTGGTTTACAAATTAGAATAAACACTTTGTTCCTTTGTTAATTATTTTTTAAGCCAGGGAATATTTTCTTTTTAGCCAACAATCAAACTTATAGTCAGGAAGTATTTAATTTTTAATAGCAAAGAAAACCTCGTTTTTATCATGCTTTACTTGAAAAGTTTTCAACCTTAATATTTATTTCTCTTTGTAATGATAATTTTATTTTACTACCTTACTTAGTATTTCGAATTACGTTGGGTTAGATATGCGAAGGAATAAGCGGAAGTTTTCGAACCATTCTGAAGATGTTAATATTAATTTGGTGCTTATTAAAGTTGCACAGTAGGTTGAAAGATAAATATCTCGAATATGAAAGCGATTCTCGTTAACAGCGTTTCAATGAAACAGGGCAACAACTACGTTTATCTCAGATAATAAAATATCTATTTTGGTGTAATACATTATTGCTTAGCTTTAGATATATAACTCAGCAAAAAAAGCAACTGTAGAGCAACAAGAAGAGAATATATAAACTCCTTATTAAAAAATAACATAAACTAAAACAGAAAAAATGTAAAATGAAAGAAAAAAAATGAAAAACCAAACTCTGGTACACCGATAAAATACTTGATAAGGAAATATTTGTAACAATTAATCGTTTATTACATTTATACCACTTGGTTTTTACATAGCTTTTGCATTCTTTACACTTTATTTTACATAGTTTTATATATTTTAGATATTTAATTATCTAAATAATATATACCTTTCATGGTCCTCATGACCGACTTATATTTTCTCCACGGTCTTCTTGATAGATTCGTCAGGGCAAACTGTTGGATTTCCATGTATATGCAGCTACGGTTTATGCATGGCCGCCTTCCATGACGCTACAAACGTGTCAGAATGAAAATATTTTGGTGTCACACGTCCTTGTCCCGAAACGAAGCTGCACGGAACTGATGTAGCAACCGTGCATGAGTTTTAGCAAATAAAAAGAGACTTGAGTTACTATACCGTCCTTTTTATTTAATGAAATGAAGTGTCTTCTATATCCATGGATTGAAACTCTACCTAATCGGAGGAGTCAGGAGTTGAAAGTGGTAAATCTAAGAAGGGATCGGAATTATTCCGCCTTCCATATGACGCATAAAACTTTTCAAATGCCTCAAAGTTGGTCTTGGTTGGTATCAAGTCGACGTGGCCAATCGGGCCCGTGTGTCGATGGACACTGGCAAACAGCTCCTTTCGGTCCAATCCCATCAGTGAGCAGTCCCAGAGGACGCGTACAGCGTCTTGATGGTAGTGCTCGCATACGCATTCCGGCCCATGTCCTATTAAACCAAAACCGTGCAGCTTGGCTGCGAAGTTACCATGGACGGTCAGGATTTTTTTCACCCAGCGAGTTGGTCCTAGTTGTCTCATCTGAAGCCTGAATATATATTTTTTGTTTTTATAATCTATAATGTTATATAAATCGAATAACAGTGTAGGTATACAATATGTACAGCTAAATAAGCTTCAGCTGAGACTTTGTAGCTTTGTAATAAAAAGATTATTGTTTATTGGTTTTATTATCATACATTATTACATTATACTACTCATTTCAAATTTTTTGTAAGTTTTAAAGATTTCGTTTCGTCAAACAAGTAGATTTATAAAAGCAGTCTCATGTTTTTAAATCTCTGATACTTGATTTATATTTATTTAAAAATGAACTTGTAAAAAATCACACAATGGTATCGTGGAATGAAACAAGAGATTACTTAGAATAATCTTAGCTGTACATTTTATAGGTCTTCACAACATTTTTTATACTAAACAAAAATATTATATCTTTATATTTTTATAATGAAATTACTTCAGTTAATGTACTTTCATAATATATTAATAGTTGGCACCATTTATTTTGAATATATTTTTTAATATCCCATCTCCTTTTATATTACTATAAAGATATTTAAATTAGTATAGTATAACAAGAAAACTACCACAAGACTAACGCTTGATTGTACTATTTTTAGTAAATCCATAGTGAGTAAAATGTTAATGTTTGTATGTCTATCAGAAGTTTAATTAAATAAATACTATTTTCACCTTCAATGGTGTATAATGCCGTAGTCTTTTTTGTTCACTTAGTTTTTACCTTATATGCATATTATAGAAACAGTTTTATTCGTTAATGTAAAAGGTTGCATAACATTACTTGCGTAATATAATGTAAATCTGAAGGTTCTCGACCTCTGTACATTGTAGACGAACTGAGACCTGCGGCTTGAAATAAATAACCTGTTTTGGGAAATCCCCGCGGTCCAATGTCATTATCAAAAGATTAGAGACACGCCAGAGAAGAGGTTGCGTAGAGATCCGGCAATTATAATGATTATGTTACCCATGCAATTTATAAAGAGTGGAAAAAATGTACACTTTGTTCATTATACATGTAAAAGAATTTTTTATAGTAATTAGTTCAATTACATACAGCGTGGGTACATTGTGAAAATTGCAACCTTTATGTCTTTCTCGGAAGAATCTTAACCGGTATTTACCGACTTTTGCATAAGTAATTATTCTTATATGTCACTAAAACTTATTCGTGCAAATGACTAACATAATATTGCATCTGCTAAATAATCAAACCGATGTGTTATTCATTTAATCTTGGCGGAGTACCGAATACATTAAAAAGTTAGTTAATTTATTTTATCTTATCTACTATTATAGTACACCCACGATGGCCGCGTGGCTTAAGTGCCGGTCTATAGTGTCGAGGATCCAAGGTTCGAATCCTGTGTCTGGCAAGTACACATATTGTTTTTCAATTTGTGTATGAGTCAGAGTATGGACCTAATAGGTTGAGCAAGTGGCTGACATCCATTTCTCGTAAAAATAAAATCTGTTAATACAAGGTTCGAATCCTGTGTCTGGCAAGTACACATATTGTTTTTCAATTTGTGTATGAGTCAGAGTATGGACCTAATAGGTTGAGCAAGTGGCTGACATCCATTTCTCGTAAAAATAAAATCTGTTAATACAAACCTCCACTCTGTGGAGACCCATATGATCTTATTAGGATCGGACATGGAATAATAATAATAAATAACACGTATCTTATTTTTTAAAGTAATTACAGATACGAGAATTTCACAATCAATAAACAATATTTTTGTTGATTTTATTACATAAAAAAAAATATTTTCATCATTTGAGTTAGATACGTGGTATTGTTGTTTTTATTTAATAAAACGCAATTTTTTTATAGTACTTATTCCACTTTAATTAATATATTAGGACCGGTTTCGTCCGCCTCAGTGGGACATTTGGTCTCAGTCCCACTGAGGCGGACGAAACCGGTCCTAATATATTAATTAAAGTGGAATAAGTACTATAAAAAAATTGCGTTTTATTAAATAAAAACAACAATACAATGCAGTTCCACCATGAATTGACAGTTAACAAAATAAAAGAAATTAGATACGTGGTAATAACATTAGGCGATCGATATACAGAAATGGTTCATTGATTTTAAATACGCTAACATCTCTTATTGAAATCTCACTCCACGACTCTCTATCTAGTTGAAGATAACCCTAAGTCATAAGGTTACCCAGCATAATTATGTTATCGTTAGTAGATGTAGATGGCTAACTGGCAATCATCAATAGCACCTGAATTTAACAGGAGAAGACCTGTGTACAATCTGTGACAATATAATATTCTGAATGAGAAATTGCGATTATACCTCTACTTATTTGTAAACGATGAATGGAGTACTATTTATTATTCATATAATTCTATAACCTTGGTCTGAATTGTATAATGTATAACTAATTATATTATTTTGTATCATCTTCGCACTTGTTATACTTGTAGGGGCGGTAGGTATACGATAAATGCGATCACCAAACTCAAATTAACTATAAACAATAAAAATGTTTGTACGTATACAATAATAAAATTTACTATTTATATCTTTGAAAGGTCACAGTAAGCACGAAATCTTCGAAGTCAATATCTTCGTTTAAATTTCAATGAAAATCTACTCAGAATAAATAATTAAATTGCTGAATCATATAGATGCTGACCTTTTAAACTATTTTTTTATTGAATACTATTTATAGAGGTAACATGGCGTCTTATTTATAGTGTGGGAATGTTGTTCGGATTGAATAAGATTAGTGATGAATATTTGTACTTATTGTAATAATTTGCATACTAACCGTGAATATGAGTTTTAATCATCATCATTAGCAGCACGTTGTATTTATTTGAATTAGGTATATCAGATTATATTTTAAAACGTGTATTAAAGAAAATTCAGAAAATACTTACTTTACAGAGTTCGATTACTGTTCTTAGACATAATAATATGGTATGATATATTGTAATAATATCCTCTAACATAACTAGAACCACATATATTTTACCATTAATAAAAAAATACCTTCAACTGAGTTCAAAATAAGATTGTTCAATATTTAAAAAAAAACTTGGAATTTTTCGAATGGGAATAGGGGAGTCTTTTGGGAAAATAAAAATACTTAAATATAGAAATATAATACCAAAATTCCAATATTATGAGGCTTTGTCATCAATCCATTCCCTGAATGAAGGCTTTTCAGAGTTTTTTCAATTCTTTAGGTCAACTTTAGTGCTTGGACCCCGCATGATTTGTAGTAAAGTGCTACAGCTATAATTTTGATAACGATACTATTCATTTGAGATTTTTCAGATAATATTTAAAAGTTGAAAACATATTAATTTGGGTAAGAATTTTTTCAACTGCTCTGCTATTCTTTCTGGTATTGATTGGTAACTAACTATTAAGGATAATTATTTTCTATAGAATCAAAGATACTCTGCTAATAATATGTCAATTGCGAGGAAAAACTGTATTCAACAAAATTGATAGATTCTACTTGTGAGGGAGTAAGTTCACCTGATATTGGGCGGAATCAAATGGTTGCAGGTTCGCGTTCTGTCCGGCGTCATATTTTTCAAAAAGGTATGTTTCTGAGGTATTTACAATGTATATTATTTATATATATATATATATTCAGTAATGAATGTCACATTGCCAGATCTTGTGATTTAATCATTGAATAAAAAAATAGTTTATTAAAAATATAATATAGTATGTGTTTCGTGTGTGATGAAATATTACGTAAGTATGTTATGTACTTAAGTATACTTATATGATTTGATGATCAATTAAAAATATTTTAGCAAAAATATACGAGTAAACTCACGTTAATTAATGATGTGTAACGCTATGATGTGATTATAAAGTCGTTCTTCACGTGGCTGTGACATGTACTCATGCTGCCCGTGAATGTGACACTTCGCGCCGTACAGATGTGCTCTCTCGGTGTACGATTCTATAAGAACAATATACGCATAACATGGAATGACGCGTAGGGTGGCAATTTGATGTAATTTATGCTTGTATCACTATGCTCAAATCCTGGAGCTTGGCATGAAAGTAAGTAAATGTGATACATTGATTGAACAGTATACGGAATATTTGAATAGCAAAATAAGTATTATAAACGACGCTGTTTGTATAGGTACATTTGAATCAGCTCATATAATGTTCATTTTTTCTTAAAAAATAATCAAATTCATTCATTTAAAAAACGAATGACGTTGTTAATATTAATGATTAAATTACTGTTAATGTATTTAATGCATGGTTGTCAAACTGTGATAATATTAAAAAAAAAAAAAATTGTATCTACTTTAATAATGAATTCTAGCTACCATTATTGTAATAAGGGTACATATAGAAAATTTGCATGTGTGTGTTTGATCTATTCTGATAATGCGTTCAATTTAATATTGAGATTTTGTATGCATAGCAGATTCTTAGTTTTATAAGTTAATGTTATGTTGTATTGGTACTCATTACTAGGTAACCATTTTGCTAATTTTTTATAATTTATTTAAAACATATTATCGACAATCATATTATTACAAAAAAACTTTTAAACACTATAACAGGCCATAAGGCCTAATGCCAGTGGTGTAATGAAACAGTAGTACTTATAATTAGTAATAAAAGTTAAGTGAAATAATCACAAACACAATGACATTACAGTTTTATAATGCAATTAATCAAATATAATATTATGTAATATTAATTTTCGAATAACTACGTTTCCATTATTAATATTTCACCTACCCGTGATATGACGCAAATATATATGCAGATTTCTAAGTATAATGTATAAATAAATACAATGTAACAAGTTCTTATGTATGTACCTATATGATTTAATTAACTTATATAATATTTGTATTCTGCGGATTCTTACTGGCAATAATGGCTTTGTTTACATTAAATAAATAAACTCATTCTAAAACATTTTTTAATTATAATTTAACTAAGTATTACACGTCATGTTATATGTAGGTATACTTGTCTTATTAAGGCGCATACTATAAATTGTGATGAGTACCTTACTAATAACTAATACCTGTACTAAGTACTCGCATAGGTAATGACAATTAGAAGATTTCAAAGATTAATTTAATTACAAATATAATATTACTGAAATATATTTACGTCACTGTGTCTACGTATATTCAGAGTTCATACACAATAATTAAAACACTAGGTACTACGTATTTGGTTAATTTAAATTTAATTGAGGAGTGCGCACTAAAGATACTTCTCAGTTCTCTATGACTGTGAACTATATATATCTGGGAATATATAATATTATGTCCTCTAAATAAAGGGGCTGCACTAGTGCGACCTCATTGTTAGTGAGTAGATGCTCTATTTTTATCGGATGTGGTATTTTCGAGTTCTGTAAATCATTACACGGCTCCTTGCATCACACCTTCCAATTCTCGACAACAGAGTCAATAATTTCACGTATGATATCGCCTAGGTTAGTCAAGGTTGGATTCGTAGTCGTCGTTTGAGATAAGGAACTGAAATTTGGTCGGGATTTAACCCTCATTCTTATTGTCCAAATAAAGTATCCTTCGATCTTAGTGACACAAGGACTAGCCTATTACTATATCTTAAAATAACAACATTAGTGACGTCTTAGATATTATCGATTATCTGAGACTGACTGGATTCAGGCTATGATACTAAATTGTGAATTACTATGATAGTGCTAGTAGTTATCGATTATCTTCGAATGCAATGCTATAAGCTGTTTACATCAACTCATTAAGTGCTAACAACGCGACTGGCGCGTTTGCAGTAGTTGGCCAGTAGATATAATTAAGATATTTATATGTGGTAATTAAAAAGTAATTAGCTGGTCAGCAGTGAATGTTTTAAAGGAAGATTTTCAATTGCATATTTTCTTGAAATAATTAGGTAGGTACCATTTATTTTAATATGCAACAATCATCATTTACTATACACAGTTTACGATATTACGATACGACACTACCATCGAAATTTACAGTTTCGTTTCACTGCCTGACTATATAGTGGACCTTGTCAATTGTGTCGAGCCTAGATAATGTCACCAAACCAAGACCATAGTTTATTTTTATTTTTTTATGAAGAAATATTACTTATATGATTTATTATAACTTTTCGACGTAAATGATTTTCTAATAAAAAAATACAAATTAAAATCGAATCATAATATTGTGTCGTATTTAGTAATACTTTATACGATTTTGCCAATCATCACCAATATAAATTACCTATTATATACAAAAAACATGTCACAACAATATTTCAATAAGAGATATTATTACCTTCACTTACACACATAATACTATTCAGGTACCTGTTATATATTATAATATTATTGTGTTATGTACCTACTAGTATCAATAAAAAATATTTGCGTCAGTATAATAATCCATCGTAATGATTCAAAAGAAATGTTATGCAGGTATGTAGTATTATTCCGCATGTATTTTCTGATATGATAGGCACAAGTTAATAGGCATTCAATATTTTAATAATTTAACGCGTTCAGTAATATTGATATTGTGCATTTTTATGTATTTATGAAAAGAAATTGAAGTACAATAATTTTATATAAAAAGTGCAATGACATATTTTTAATAACGAAAAACGTATTATAATATTTTTATAGAGTCATTAGTTCCTTATAAATTAATAAATATTATAATAATTTATCTTCTTATATGTTAGTTGTTATTATTTCTAGTAAAATTATATCTAATTTTCTATTACATCCATCATGAAGAACAATACCAATATGACTCATGATAAGAAATGGACGGTGTATTGCATGGGGGTGTATTATACGAACGTAGAGGAGAATTAAAAGATAAAATTGATAGGAGGCGCTGTTATACCAGCTGAGGTCTTAAAGCAATAATACAATAATTATTAAATCAATATCTGAACTGTAACGGGAAACTGGGAAGACGAATAAAAAAAATCTATAAATTTTATAAAAATAATTTGATATTTCACGAAACACCTTACCTACTAAACTTATTTAATTTGGCTCATTACTGACATGATATTTTCGATTTATCTGTATAAGCCAAGTGAACCAAAAAATGATAAATGCGGGAAAACAATGTATCAGGTGTAAGAGAAAAGATGAGACTGCTTCAATAGAGTAAATAGTAGTAGAGTGGATACTGCAAGAGCACGAGATATTAATCGATACGCTGTTTACAACACAAACTTCTGGGGATGATTGCGGTTGATAACGTCAGTACGTGAATTTTTCGGAGACAGCAGAAAAATGATAAACAATCAGTGCGGGAAAACTATGAATAGAAGAACGATGACTGCGATATATTTTTTTGTAATTTCCTATTAGAATTTTTCGGGACATGACCAAATGAACGATACATATGCGGCAAAATGATAGATCGAGGAATAATGGATCGGGATTCTACTATATTAATATAGTGTTTAAAATATTTATCATGTTAAAAGATAATTTATAATTACTATTCTAGAAAGCTTAGCGCATCGGATTTCATTCTTTGGCATCTTCACGTTCTACACTATATTAATTGTATAAATTGAATAATGAAGTATCATACTCTTACTTTAATCTTATCGGAGACTTTACTCTTATGTCTATCAAATCAAAAACTTAATACAAAATCATGTATCGGTACATAGATAATCGGTATTTTTTATTAAAACTGATTTTTTTTAAATTTGTCCTTAATTGATTGTATGCGACGAACTTTGAGTAAATTTTTTCGTCATTATAATGTATAAAATATATATGATACCTATACTTTATTCCTAATGAATAATCATATTTCCAAGACCTAACCGCAATAGTCTGTATATAAAATTTCCACCGGATTTATTTGTGTTTCATACAATGGAAGCTTTTTATCGTCATATTAATAATGCATACGAGTATAGGAAAATGATATTTTTCTTGAAAATAAGCCTCTCTCTATATACTTCAAGTGATGGCAGGAAAATGTTGCGGAAAACACTTATCCAAGTAATTTAATGTGACCTTATGAGAAGAAAATTGTACAATAGAAAAAAAAGCTAAGATATCTTGCTGAAAAACAATTTTCGAACTGTTTTTTTAAATCCCTTATCTATATTATACTTTTTTTTATATTATATACCTATATTACTACATATCATAACTTTGAATGTGGCCATATCCCGTACATAAGGAACTAAACTTCGATTTCGGATGACGCGCTGCTTTTTAAAATGTTTTGATTCTGGAAATAAGTGTTTTCAAATAAATATTTACGCAATTTATTCGTGATAGTGAAGTGATATTAGTGAAAAATGTTTTCGGTGATATTTTCACGTAATGTGATTTCAGTCAAGTATTCCAACTTTAATTAAAAATACTTTTAATACTTAAAATAATGTATGATATATTTTATAATATAAATTCATATTGTGAAAACTGGGATCAGTTCCCTGCTAAGTGGATTAAATTGGCATCATTTTTTTTTTTTAAATCATCCTGTTTTATTTTAACTATTAAAAATATTTTTATTGTTTAATTAAAGACAGAATAATTCACAAGAATGTGACATATTACACAGAAAAAATATAATATAGGATAGGTTCATTTATAGAAAAGTACTTGCCCGGTATGCAATTGATGTGGATTCAAACCCCACCCGGCCAAAGATTTTTTGAAGCTATGTGCTAATAATACTTATTCATGTTTTTATATTATGTTCAAACATTTAAAAATAATATCATTTGTATTATACAAAAACTCCTAAATATATTAGCAGGCGTTATTGATGCATACCTAAAACATAGTATGTGGAAGATGCCATATTATAGTTAATCCAATAATTTAAGGTAAGACAAATTATTAAGATACGCTGTATAAAAGAAATGTACATTCAAACTGTAATATGTTACGCAATGTCTGTTGTGATAATACATTCTAAGAATTACACCCACAAAACAAAGTTCACAAAAGTTAACTCGAGCGGAAAATCAAAGCCTTTGTTTTGGAATTCATAATGAAGACAGCTGACAGCATTTTTCTGCCTTCTGAATAATAATGCCATCAGCGAATAACATATTATGGTGTTATTAGTTCAGGTGATATACCATATTATTTTTCCGAATTTCATTAGAAAATAATGTATTTTATGTAAAAACATTAAATAATGATAATATTCACATACTTATATATATTTATATTCATGAATGATGAAAAATGTCTATTTAATGGATATATTTTTATTCTTGAAAAAATATTGATTCAAAAATTCTTATCTAATTATGTAGATTGAAAAGAAATGTATTACTATTTCATCATCATCAGCCGAAGTCGATCTACTGCTGGATGTACGCCTCCTTTAGCTCCTTCCCACTTTTGCGGTCTATAGTGAATTATCGCCACGTACATCCACCGACGAGCGGGTATTACGGCGACTCTATGGTCATCTAATGCCTCTTGGGTACTATTGTATGACTTACTACATCTATCCAGTGGTTATCTACTCAGCGATCGATATGTCCGGATATTACTATTTCATCAGCTTGCCCACTTGTAAGACACCGCGCATCCTTGTCTGCTTTCTAATACATTATTTTATTTTGTGGTCTTTTCACGTTATGTCCCACTTGCACCTTTACATGCCACGTTGCGCTACTCTTGGATTTCTCTTACATACCTACATAAAATTAGTAGTTGTTGACTCGCTCATTTGAATGACATTGATGATTAAAACTACTCTGTGTCTTTCATTTTTAAGCTCCTACATCTTATTATGAAGGTCTTCAGGGTATAATTACATGCATACATGAACACTGGTAATATACATTGGTTGAACACTGTTTATTGGTTATTAACATACAATCACATCTATAAATATCCAGCGTAATAAAACGTAATAATTATGGTGTTTGATGGTAAAGATTTCATCTCAGAATTGAAAATATAATAAATACCTAAATTTGCAATTTAGATTTCATACGATTTTCTTTGCGTACATTAACATATTGTTTGTGAATTATTAAACGATTATTGAAAATTGCTAGTATCTCACTAATTCATTACCCTTTATAAATTTTATACGTGTGATTTTATATGATTATTATGATTTGTAAAAAAAGAAATCCCGGGATTGAAATAGAAAACAATAATCTGGAAATTCCGGATTTGAAGATTCTATCCGCAATCCGTAGTAAGTGATTAAATTGATTTTTAAATTACCTACGATGTAATATATTTTTTTCGTGAGTTGGATAAGGGTGAATTCATTGAATTCCAATAAAATAATTCAGCAAAAGGTATGTATTTCTATAGATATTTATATTGTGATAGAAAACTGGTCATAATATTATGTTTTATTTTCAATACTTCAATATTTATTATGTGGTAATATTTACATTCATTTGAATAAAACATCGCATATAAATAATATATTAACTTACTATAGCAAGTTGTTAACAACATATTATTATTGCCAATGTAAGCAATGGTAGATAATATTGTATGGTTTTACTAGATTGGAATAATAATGTATTTTATCCGGAAAGGTATCTGATCAATATTTTTAGCATCACTTATGATAATAAAATTACGTTTTATTTATGTTATTTTATGATACTCTATCAATGATTCCGCATGAAGGTATTTAACAGTTTTTCTCGTCGAGGTTAAAGCTAACTGCCTGTAATGGCTTTTGCCGTGGACTTGGAAGAATGTTGTTCAAAAACCAGTCCTAACGAAAATGCTAATGACAGTACAATGAGTATTAATTATTAATTATTGTATCGGTCTTTGTTTTCTACTTTTAAAATCATAATGCAGTCAGTGTACACTTTTTCTATATTCGTACTATCTTCAAGTCATTTATATTGTGTTTAAATTATTTTATAAATGTGGTATTTTTGTGCCATTTTTATTTGGATATTCCTTCATTATATTTCAAATAAGCCTTACACAGGATATTTTAATAATCCTTGCTCTCCTGGTGCAGTGCGTAAGGCGCTTGCCTTCCACCTGAAAGTTCCGGGTTCGATTCCCGGTGAGGACACAACATTTATGTGTTTTTCTCAAAGCCTGGGTATTTGTGATTGTTGAAAATTACTAACAATCACCTTGTACGAAAAAACAGGGACATGGTTATTATTAATTCTAAAAAAAAACCTTTAACATAAGGACAAAAATAGAAATATCAATAATTATGAAAAACGTTTAAAATTGGACACCAGTTGTGATGAGATTTTTTTTGTTCTATTTTAGCTAATATAATAGACTGAACATATTTTAAATTATTACTACTGATATTATAATACTGCTTTATATTGATAACATGTATCATAAAAATACTACATTGCCCATAATTCGATAACAATATGTCTCTTCACAATATGATACTGTTGTCAATTTTAATTGGGTAGAAAGGAAGAATTGGGTAGGTATTATTGTGTATTATCAACAACAAAAATTGTTTTGTTTTTAACATTTTTTTTATTAAAAACATATTCAGATATATAAAAAAATATTTGGCCTTACACTATCACAGATAAGCAATTTAATAATTATAAGTATTGTAAAAAATACAAGACCTTTCCCAATGTAACATCATTTTTATAAATAACAAAAGTGTTGTAATGTTGCTATGAAATCTGTAAAATAATGTATTAGATAGCTATTGGACATTCGAATACTGGTTGATCAAAAAAAATAACTTTGGAACATAATTCCACAAAAAAAAAATTTACATTGGTAGGTACGTAAATAGTAATTACTATAATAAATAATGTTATAAAAGACAATAATTATTGTCAATGGTGTAAAAAGCTACCTCGATTAATTATAATAGCAACAAAATAAATATTTTAAGTACCCTTTATATTTCATAGCTGTTCATAATTTCATTATCAAATTCATATTTATTCATTATCAAATTTTAATCTAACTATTCGTGAGAGCAAACATATTATTTTGATACTAAATAAACAAAACAGTTTATAAATTTATCGATATTTCATCATCCTAACCCATTACACATTTCGCTGACCCGTAAATAAAAACAATCATTACAGTCATAACTTGTAATAAATTATCTAATTATGCACCAGTCTTGCATATTGCATGAAGCAGCCGAAACACGGAGAGCAATCAACTCAATGAATTTATTCCACCATAACACTTTAGCAGTATACTTCACGTCTTGATTCCGAAAGAAAATTGTCTCTTCGATGAAGCATTTGACTGGTTCGAGGAATTTGAACCAGAGGAGTTTGTAGACGTAGAACTGTCGTATCTCTGTAGATTTGATTTCGTAGACCAGGACTTTGCTGGACTGTTGTTGTTGAAGTCCGGCTTTAAAAACTTGTCGAATGCACGACGGATGGAAGAGTGCTTCCTGTCGAACGGATTCGGATACATTTTCAACTGAAAGCTTTGTCAACAAAGCCTTTAAAACAAAACAACAAGTTTCTTTCTTAAGCACTTAAATAAACAATTTCACAGCTGATGATTTCGTGAATGTCCACTCTACGGAATTGTTTTGTATACTAACTATGTATCACAATGTTTATATTTAAGTATGTTCACTATCAAGGGAATAATCCAAAATACTTTCACGTTCTCTGGAATATTTTCACAATATATACTGTTCACTATATCCGGAGTTTAAATCGATTCGGCTTGTTCACAATATTGGAGTTTGTTTACAAATTTAAACGTATACAAAAGCGACTCGCTGTTTCCGTGCAAATATCGTTTATAATTAAATCACGAAACTATCACGGCAATTCGAGTGTTTATTATTGGATGCAGTATCCGCTGTGAGCGACTGTGTGAATTTGATGTTGACGGTCGATGGTTGCTCGCTTATATGGAGTGGCCGGCATTAGCGCGGGAAACGCCGGACGTAGGCGTGACGTCATGGCACACGATGTTACTGCACGGCCTTTTGACTCGCCGATGTCTCTAGGTCAGTGGTGTACAACGATTAATCCACAGTGATTTCAAGTTCAAGTGTTAAACTTGAAAATTATCCGATATTTTTTTGTTATCAAAGGACAGCAATAAATATTATAACGATAATACAATTAATATGACTTACTTACTACATTCGTTAAAATAATTGATTAAGAAATCAGAAATTTATTGACATTGGTCCGTAATTCCTCTAATTATTATCACTATTATCAGTACTGTGTATTATTGATTTCCGTGTTAACTCATAATATTGATCGTATCTACTTACTTGTTTTAAGTAAGTACCTACGTAGATATTTTTTATAATATTGAATGTCCATTTTGACATGAACCGTCAAATTTAATAATCTTTATATCTACACACCCACGGTGGCTGCGCGGCTTAAGCGTTGGACTATCACCCCGTGGGTCTCAGGTTCGAATCCTGGGTCTGGCAAGTACACATATTGTTTTTCAATTTGTGTGTAAGTCAGGGTATAGACCTAATAGGTTGAGCAAGTGGCTGTCATCCATTTCTCGTAGAAAACAAAATCTGTCATACAAACCTCTACTCTGTGGAGGCTCATATTATGATCCTATTAGGATCGGACATGGTCGAGAAAAAAATGCTTACTTATAATAGTAATTTTGTAACTTTAAAGATAAGCTTGGAGAGCCCTTCCATTTAGTAGTAGATGCATGGCTGCGATGATGGTGATATTGAAGAATTATTTTCTTAAAATATTAAAACTTTTTGAAATTCGGGTTTTGTTTTTAACACATACCTAACATGTCATATTATTATGTTTACTAATTTCAGATATTAATAATAAATCCAGATAAATGATAATATGTAATTTTTGCCAAGTAACATTAGCCAACAGTAGCTATTCAATATTTTCCAATATATCGTTATTTTTTATTTACAATACCTACGTTAAGCTCTCCGATATCGTTTAGATTTAGCTTCGATTAGGTACTCCATAGCGTAATGTTAGTTCCCGTATTGTAAGAATTATTATTTTCGATAAATTAATACTGTGTTATGATTTAAATCTATGTAGCTATACATAAACATAATAATGATAAATAATAATTGAATTTAACCATAAATTGTATGATTTATAACATTTATTGTTTTGTTTATAAAATAGTCAGAAAAATCGATTATCATTCATAAAAAATAGTTGCGTAGGTTCAAAACGTGTACATAACATTAATACATACTGATTATGTACCTCATTAGTCTACCTACCCTTTTTTGAATGACATTTATGATTATTACATTAAATTTGATTATGTATTGCGTTGGTAAAAAAATTAGTAAATAATGGAAACAAATTGGTAGACAATAAAAAATTATCCTTATTAATGCTGATGTCCATAAGATGTTAGATTACTAAAAATATCTCCATTTCCCAATTCTATTCAATTTTTTTTTTTTTTTCGACCATGTCCGATCCTGATAGGATCATATGGGCCTCCACAGAGTGGAGGTTTGTATTGACAGATTTCGTTTTTTTTACGAGAAATGGATGTCAGCCACTTGCTCAACCTATTAGGTCCATACCCTGACACACACAAATTGAAAAACAATTTGTGTACTTGCCAGACCCAGGATTCGAACCTGGGACCCACGGCTTTGTAGTCCAACGCTTATGCCGCGCGGCCACCGTGGGCGTTAGGTTAGTTAACAATTAAATTGTTTGATAAAAAATAACGACTTGAAAAAATTTAATATTTTTTTATTTTTAGAATTAGCTTCATGAGGGGAACGTCTGCCGTGGAAGCGGCGATGCGTGGTAAGGTAATATGCAAGCCACGTGAGGTTCTCAGTCGCCATGCCTAAGTTGTAGAATTTGTGCAACTATGAAACTGGCGTCGCACCCTACGAAATGTTTGCGGGCTTACCATACAAACAGTATGGGAAAGGCAGTGCGCAGCCTATGATTATCACCCCGGCTCTAGGATGAAAATGATGTAATATTTTTTGAAAATAATTTTTTCACACATTATTATGTATTTATTTATTTATTACTACATTTATTAATACAAGTGAATATCATTTGGTCTAATTTTATGCGAGGTAATAAAAGTGCAAAGTTATAAAAAGAATCACTCTAGATTATGTCTGCGTGCAGGATAACCAAGAAAGTAGTCATAATATGATGCATGGTGTATTAATCGCTTGCCGACGATTAACATCTTTAAATTTGTAAGTAATTACGGGATTTTTCTTACGTTATATTTTTTCTTTCTTTTTAACACACAGTAAGAAAGAAGGCTCAATGATGGTAGTGTAGTAAAAATTACAGAAAACCACATATGTATATCAATTGAGACTTCCCAGGGCATCGAATGCAGAGCTCCAGGATGAGCTTCATGCACGGGTCGAGATTGATGCTTTTCAGAATCAGATTAAAAGAAAAATTCACTGGTAAATTTCATTTCATCGGATGTATTAATAGATTGTTAAAAATTATAAAGGAAACAACACTTTAGTGATCGTCCATATTATTAGACGTCATTTGTGGAGAAATAGTGTTAATAATTTCCTTCAATATCGACCTGAATAGTTAAAAGTTTTTTTTGCTAGTAAATCTATCCACATAAGCAATTATTCCTCGCGATTGTCTATTGCTCCTATATTGATACAAAACATAAAAAAAAATATTTTAAATTTATTCAGTGCCTTATATACATACATAAGTTAAATTAACAGTGAACTTCTCGTAAAAAAATGCTTACGAAAATCGTGTTGTTTATCCCTGTGGGAAAAAAACACCGGCAGTTGCGGTCGGGTTTAAGCGCATACGTCGCTGTTTCGACTCACAGAATCCCCGTGAGTTAGCAAATTGACACGGTAAATAAAGAGGAAACGTGATTCACTTGAAAAAAATACATTTCCACCACCATTTTCCTTTAGCGACACCTAATAACGCACACAAAATAACCTACGAGTATGTCGCTTCTTGAAATTCGCCGAAAAAAACAGCCAATGAAACTTCGATTGATAGCCAAAGAGTGATAGATCAGTTCTACAACATATTGCTTAGTTTATGTTTATTGGTTCAATACTGAATTACGTTGCGGAAGGAAATACATTTCAATATTTCAATTTTACATACCACACTTCACTTTCTTCTTTATAGCATTGCGAAAGTTACCTAGTGCCCTGGGTAATATGAACCTGATTGCTGGAACACACATCTTTTAGTCAGTTGGTTGTCAAACTAGAAACATTCAGGATCTGAAGGGCTACAATCCAAAAGCGATGAATTAATACATTACATGTATTAATAAGTACAAATTTTGTACTTTGGATGGAACTTTTTCCATCCTGGACGATCCTGCGCCGATATTCTCCAATTAGGCCGAGCATTCTTGTAAGTAATCGACTTTCGATTCGGCAGTCTACTGCTTGAAGAAATTAATAGCTAGTTTGGGTTAGTGATGATGAAAAAAATATTTATAATTTCACCTATGTAATAAAATATATTTTTGAATATCATTTTGGTAGATTTTTGTTTAACATTTCCGGTAGCAATCTAATTATAGTACATTGCCACATCCGGTACAGCGTCTAGACAAGGAAAAAGTAATAATGTTTAATGAAATCATGCTTAACTTATTTAGGGAATTTCCACAAATGCATAAAATATTTTTTAGGGAATATGCACTCTTAATCATATAGACATGTTCTTTTATTTGTGAATGATGATTAAATTTAATGGTAGGTCATAATAAATGTATATAGAGAAATTTATTTCCTGGAATATTTATGTTTAATACTTGAATTAATTTATAGTTATTGTTTAATACTTATATGTATTTGTAAGAACCGTTTAAAAATCAAATTAAATTAATACAATTGATCCGTAGAAATATGGAATTTTACAGTTTTATTAAAAATAATTTTTAGTATGTTTTTAGAACAGGCGCCTGTTTGAATGGTTGGAGCAAAATTAATTCAACTAGATGCGAAGTATCTGAGACTCACGATTGTACTCGGTCAAAACCAAATGCCGTCTATTCGACGCTTGCATTTTGACGGTGCTGCTTTACGGTAACGAATCAAGGGACATTACAAAGTCGCAGAGCAACCGTATACTGAATTCAGAAAAGAGGTGTTTGTAGCGGATACAGAGTGTGCATGAGTTCAGGAGTAGCGAGGAGATAAGTAAACGCAATGAGTAGCCTCTCATTACGCTGACAGTAAAGAGACGAAGTTGGACCTGGCTTGCCTGTTCTTCAAGGCCTGAAAGCGTGCTAAAAACTGTCTACAGAGTGTGTGCGGTGGAGATACGGGATGCTGGTATGACCTCGAAAGATGCAAGAAGAATGGCGAGCGACAGGGATTCTTGGAGGCGCCTCCATATGC
Organism: Rhyacophila brunnea; assembly: GCA_022495005.1. Classification (NCBI taxonomy): domain Eukaryota; kingdom Metazoa; phylum Arthropoda; class Insecta; order Trichoptera; family Rhyacophilidae; genus Rhyacophila; species Rhyacophila brunnea. Next base: position 255,709 of record JAGYXB010000447.1, read on the forward strand.
TCTAACTAAGGGGCGGATATGGCCGAAGAAGAATTTTGCGGTGGACACTGTACATGAAACAAAACAGGGAGATAAGCCAGTGGACCATGCAGTCTTTCGTCATTATTTAAGGTGAATATGTGGCATTGGATCTGATTCGACCTCCTAGTATGAATTCTTCAACCTGCTTATCAAGTTGAGCGGATTTTACACGGATGAGCTATGGAATGCTGATTTGACCTGAGCAATAAAAATGGTGAAATATCACTGAGGCACTATGTGGTATATTAGTAACTATACTGTTTATTAGCGAACATCGATTCTCATTGATATCGTTGACAAAAGCCTACATCAAAACGACATAATAATACGCGGTTCCTGTCATGGCAGCAATATGGCCCCTAGATTTACACGTCATCCGTAAACGTATCTCAAATCACAACCCCCACCACTGCTATCTACTACAATAACTACCTACTCGTATCATGATCCTAGATTAATTCTTGCAAGTAGGTTTGTTATTATTTTGAGAAGATTTATATTAATTTCGGAACCTTTTGAGTTATTTGCATCAGAACATAATAAAAAAAAAACTATATTTTCTGTTTAGGTATCATGAAAATATTTATAATGCTGATCAAATGAATATATTCCTAAGTTACAGACATCGATGGTATAGAATGTGTATTTTTAGATAATTTAAATCAATATAGTATGCATATAATACTTATTATAATGACTACTGCATAGTAATTAACTCTAGCAATAATAATGACTGTAGATTGCAAGTGTTCTTAATAAAATTAAATTTGTTAATTCAATATACAATATTGAAATAATTTATTAATTAAGAAAGCATACATATTTATCTTATTACGTCCAAAATAATAGAATAACATAATATGGCATAATAAATATTATGATTTTGACAATAGATAATTATTATTTTTTATATATCCACTATCATTAACCGCATTTAACCTTGAATGATTGCAATGTTACAATTGAATAAAACCACAATAGTATGATATTATTATTGTAGATTGAATCCAGCCGGAACATAAATGTTTAAATTATTGGTAAAATATCTCATACTGTATATTTTTTTTATAAAAATGACTATAATATTTAAAATTTATTGTTTCTTTGGACTCCAAGTATATCGATCACATTATTTTATTGTAAGTACACTGCAAGGTTTTTAACCCGACCTTTATCTATTAGGCAAGACAGATAAAATACTCGTTTGTCTCGGAATTAGTATTATGCCGCATATTTTATTTTTTATTTAAATGATATTTTTCTCTATATTGATAAGTTATTTATAGAAAATAATTAATCTCCGTTGTAGTCGCAAAGAATGCTTGAAACCTGGAATACTCCTGAGTATTTTTGGATCTATCAATTACGGAAAATAAAGAAGAAGATACAAACATGAACTCTATGACTTCTACAAACACTCCCATATTGTAAAAACCACCAAAACATCTGCAATCAAAGGGTCATGTACACTTGACGTACGGTAACACATCTTAAAGTTTATATGAAAAAAATAAAACTTGACAAAATATATTGACTGTTTTAATTAATTGTACCCACTTTTAATAACAATAAATAAAATGATTATGAAGTAAATATGTAGGTACCCATTTATTTAGATAATGTAATCTCATTATCGCTCTGCAATTCATACTAAGTAGGTTTTATCATGAATGGTGAATACTATCATAACTTAAATTATTACTTAATTCAATATTAACGACATTGTAATTTCCGTAAATATCTTTGATCGTTTAATGATTTAATATTATTTTCACTTAGGTATAACTTATTGCCATTGTCACGAAAACTTATTATTATACCTTTGTACAACATATTCCAACTTTGTTGTTTGACAGAATTGTCTTTATTTAAGCATATGAAATACCTACGCACAAAAAAGAATATTGCACTATTTCTTATTGAAAATTTAACGTGATAATTTTATTTTTTTCTCCTTTATGTATCGTGTCTTCAGAGCCTACATGATATCTATATTGGTATACATAATTTAGTTATTAAAATACATTTAGTATGTATTTATACCTTGCATAGAAATAGAAGTTTTATTACTAAAATTTCATTGTATTTGCAATATCTGTTTTCAGAGAACCCATATTTTACCACATGTAATTGAAAGGGTTCTACTATGGTTCTCAGTTTTTTGAGGGTTTTCTAAGTTTGATAGTCGAGATGAGCTCACTGCGTGAACTCATTGCTGGCATCCATTTTTCAAATCCTCAGAAACTACATTTTAGTTGGTCATCTTCGGGTCAGAGAGTCAAAGGTAAGATAGTTTCCATAAAGCTTCACTTGGATTTTAGGCTGCGTCGACGGATCAACACCAACAAAAAATAAATCAGAATATTCTGTAGAATACTACTGTAGTGAAATCTCTATTACATTGTTTATATTATGCATATTCTGTATATTTATATTCCCTATGGGATTCATAGAAACGTGTCATTATTTACTTATAATTAGACACAATGAGTTTCACTTTTCATTGACTAGTTACTATTTGACAAATGTTAATAGGTAACAAAATTTCATTGAATTAGGTACAAAAACAATGTTTAAATATTCAAAGTCCAAAATTTCAGTAGAATTTGGATAGGATATTCTAGATTGACAATCATATTATATTTTCAATTTCAGACTTAGAGTATGCACACATGCGATCAATAGAAAAGGTGTGAATCAATGAGCAAATAAGGAAAACATACTAATAACTCAATCAAAAGTGGTAGAATCTGACATATTAACATTGTGCTTATTTTTAGATTCAAACTAACAACTGAACTAATCATTTAAACGGACTTTAAATCGAGACGTCTTATAGTGTTGCTGAGTGATTTTTCGTCAAAAGTTTTAACATCGGTGCAAGTGGGTTTAATCCACACCGAATATAATATACGTTTTTATATTCCTTTTTGTATTAGAATTTTTCTTTTCCTTTCATTAATAGCAACATCACAACTAGCTAAAATTAAATAATATTAGAATGCTTGGTTCTGTGATCTCTGTTCGGGAAGCAAGGATCAATTGAGAAATTCGGTAGGTTTTGATTGCATTTTATCAATAACGTAAAGTTTTTTTCCGACATAATTATGTATGTACTTATATAAAAATATACGTTATTTACGGAAAATGTACATTATAAAATAAATATTATTATTTAATATTGTTAGTAAAAACTTCTAATTGTCTTTTTGTGTGATAAATTTTCATTGCTTATTCATGAGATTGTAATATCAAAAGAAGTTAAAAGATGTTTTATTCTCATGAAAGACAAATACACAAAAAATAATAGAGATTTGGTTAATAAAATAAGTAAATAATACATTTCTACGCAGTAGTCATATAATATTATTGTATAATATGACTTACTGTCTTTATTATCCTTATTCCATAAAAAAGTAGTAGTTATTGAATAATTGGACATAAAACACTTATTTTTTTTAAATTGTTTTTTACATGTTTATTGCTGGGGCTAATTTACTCACTTACAAATTATATAACAGTACCACAGTCACAAAAGTCACGGATAATGATACTATATTCTCTCCCGAGTAATACATTTTATTGTTGTAGTACCTACCAAATTAAAATATAATAAAAATACATAACTTATTGCGTATGTTCACTACATGTATATGAATAAGCTAACACTTAAAATTCGCACATCACCACTTAATAATTTGAAAATCAACGCATAAAATTATTATTGGGATAGGCAGGCTATTATAATATTCGATTTACGTTATTTGCATTTAAAAACGTTTAAAATATTGTTTTTGTTGATTTTGACAGTTATATATTATATTATGTATAAATACATATATTTTATAGGTCCTAATTGTTGCTGCATGTAGGAGTATCGACTGGTCAAAGTAACCACTTTTATAAGTTATCTACCACTGCTATATCATAATAAGTATATCTATATAATCATTATTCCTTTTATTAAATTTAAAATGCGCTGCATCGTATGTAAAAAAAACCTACATACTACTTTGCTGTAGGCACTTAATCTTGGTAGTTTTTATATTCATCTTAGTTTTCATTAAAACTGTAAACCTTATTTTTATAGTGGGATTTTTTAATATATTTTTTGTAATATTCTCCCAATAAGGCTGCATGCCACATAATATTATAATATTTTTACATATTATATAACAAATACCACAGGTCATAAATATTTGATCATTGACTACCGAATGTTACTATTTATTTTTATAAAGGTACCTATTATGTGATTTTGCAATAGAAAATCAGTTTGAATAAATGCATCATAGAAAATTCTAAAACGAAATTAATGATCGTTGATTGAGCCGAGAAGGTCCCCTTGGCTCAATATGGGATCATTTAGTGAATTCATATTGATAGTAAAATAAAAATTCACTTTGAATAAAAAAATATTCTCCCGTTTAATATTTTTAGATAGGTATGTGATCAATTAGAACACTTTAAAGCGTAAATTAATAAAAAAAAAACCAACTCTAAGCTTAGTATTTTTGCTAGGTGTCTCAGATATTTATGTTAGTAACATTTTTTTGAATGCCAGCGAAAAAATCCCGCGAAATTCGTTCAAATATCACCGACAAGTTAAGAGTATAACCTGTATAATACGCCGCGTAGCGGGAAACTCCTAAAACCGTAAACATAAAGCTCTCCCTTTCCGAATTTCGTTGATACAAGATAAAAACGTCCGTTGATGTTATAAATTTGAACTAAAAGGGGCCTATAGACAGACGTTTATGTTGTTAGGAGTGATATCCGCTACACTGTCTGGCTAAATGGTCTGGCTATAAAGATAGCGTGGAATCTGAATAGTTTACAACTTTACATTACAATAGATAATATCTACGATACATTATAAGAAAATCGCAATCTTTCTAATGTAAACTCTAAAATAATAATATTAGCTTTAAAAATGGTGTCAAGATATATTGCAAAGATAGCGGAGAAACCATCCACTGGGCAGAAGTGAAGTATATTTACCAAACGAATATTTAGCGGAAATACTGAAGTTTGAACATGACTATTTAAAACCCACTATTTATTTTACCGACGATGTGGGTCCCAGGTTCAAATCCTAGGTCTGGCAAGTAGGTACACATTTTGTTTTCAATTTGTGTATGCGTCAGAGCATGAACCTAATAGGTTGAGCAAGTGGCTGCCATCCATTTCTCGTAAAAACAAAATCTGTTAATACAAACCTCCACTCTGTGGAGGCTCATATAATGATCTTATTAGGATCGGCCATGGTCGGGGATTTTTAATACAAGAAAAAAAGTTTGACCAAATGGTCACATCTATCACTGTACACGTGAGTGGTTATATCCGATAAACTACCGATCCGTCTATGACAAATTATTAACAACAGCGCTATCTAAAGTATTCCAAATCTATCCACTCTTATCAGTCCATAGTCTTTTGCTATTATCCACTGAACTTTACGAGTTCGTCTATTCAGCAGCTTTAAGGGCCTACATGTGGCCATTTAGTACCTCTTGGATACCACTGCATGACGGCATTTATCTAACTACCATTCGCCGAGCAATATATTCTGTTCATTGTCATTTCATCTGCTTAGAGACATTTAGCATATCACGTACCTACGCTTGTCTGCCTCCTAATCCTTTAGTATTTTTTGTGGTCTTTTTGTGTTATGCCTAACATGTATATTTCCATGCCACGGTGCGCTACTCGTAATTTTTGATTCCTTTCATATTACGGGTCCATGTTTCCCATGCATAGCCCCCACAAAGGGAGGGCTGACAGGACTCTAGCCTAGGGGCCTGGGCTGAGGAGGGGCCCGGCGTGGCGGATCAGCCAGTAAACTGAGATAAACACACCACAAATTTAGTAATATTTAGTAATTATAGTAATAAAAAATCGCCTGTTTCACGGGTGAATTTTTATTTTATGTCTATTTTTAATGTGTTTCATGATTAATAAAAATGACTATTTTTATCCAATATGGCGAAGGATAAATAATTATTCTTACTTGGCTAAAAAGTAGTAACCTACTTGGCTACCATAAAAGGCGGTGGCGATCAGTGCTTCATAATATGATGCCCAGTGCCGACAATTCAAGTGGATATATTAAATTTAAAAATACCAAAAATCGCTAAAGAAAACACACGGAATACCCGTTATTTTACATGGAACCCGGAGGCCCGATAAACATCGTGGCCTAGGGGCCCGCTTCGGGATGTAAGGGCCATGTTCACATGCATACGTGAGCACTGGTAGAACACATTGGTTAGACACTTTCCGTTTAAGACACAACGGGAAGTCACTTTTGAAGATACTATTCAGACGCCCAAATGCGTAACATGCGCCAGTTTGGTTCTGCGATCAATTTCATTGGTTAGATGCAGTTGTTAACCAACTAAATTTGAGTGCCATTGATACACGATTTAAAAATGATAGATTCTTACTTATGTAAATACGTATCCGATAAAAATTGGGACCGTTATTGTTTGGCTTTTATAATATGGAAAACATATTTTTATTTATATATTATTTATTATTTATTATTTATATTGACATTATTAAAGTACTACAGATTAATAAGTTTTTACATACTAAGTAGGTATGTAGGTATATGACCATGATAACAACATAGCAAAATTTCTAATAAATCGAGAAGAAACTGTCAAAACACATTTTGCAAGGAATTAATTGTCGAGAAAACTTATTTGTCTGACGTGAAACGGATATTTTAGAATACAAGGTAAAAGCTGAAAAGGGAAACCAAAGGCTATTGAAATCGATAAGCTGTCTAAACGTTTTAATTGTGTAGTAATTGCACATTTACAAACAATTTATATTCCTTGTTTGATGGATTAGGCTTTTTTTATTATTGGTATTGTTATATAAATATCACATAAATAAGATATTAATATACTCGTACCTTTATACCAGTATAACAAAAACAGTATGACAAATACGGTGTCAGTTCATCCAGTCTATCTACATTGTGTGTTAAATCTCTACTTCCATGATGTTATTTTTGTAGCCATAAATAAAAATTACGATTATTGGAAAAGCTGATTTGGTAACATTTTTATCGGATCGTAAAAACTTTTTTTTTAATTTTGTCTGTTTATTCGATGGCTCTATTAATTTATTTAGTTTCCTTACAAGTATCGTTGGCTTTGTAGGCATTCAGAGAAACTGTATATTCAAAAATAGAATAATATTTTGAAATTAATTTCCTTATACGTAATCTATAATCTGCTCTTTAGATTTCAACTAGAATCCCCGCTTCCATAAATAAATTCATTTTTACTGAACATAAACGTGATAAAACTGATGATATCAATTTATCATTATTTTAACAATGAAATGTTATAACTAAAATTAATACGAGTCGTGCTCTGATTGAACATATTTTTTTATGAATTGACGCAAGAGAATCGCTCGATTGAAAATATGTTATAAATAATGTGACCATGCGTCCTTTATTTTATAAGACAGCCTTTTAGCTAGTGGTATACTTTAGAATAATTGTATTTTGAAAAAAGACACGCCTGGCTTTTATCTCTGAATGAACTTCTAAATCAGGGATTCAAGAGTTACCTGAGTCATGACTATTTCTGGAGAAAAATTGACAAAACAGCTAAAACACAAGTTCTTGAATCAGAGTCTGAAGAGAAAATAATAGGAAGTGTTAAAAAGGAATTGAATAAGAATTTAAATTGAAAATTTTAAATAAAACAAGGAAAAGTCAATAATTATTTAGTTTTTCACATCAGTCATTTATTGGTAGAAATAAAATACTTTAAAGAAATTAAACTAAGTAATCAAACAGTTCAAATTCAAATTGATTAATTTTACATATAATGAACATGACAAATTATAAATTCAAAGTGTTCATGACATAAAGTAAGTGTAAGTAACAATTTTCAAATAAAAATACAAGGTAATGTGAGTAAATAATACAGTAATAAAATAAAAAAAATAAAAGTATACGGAAAACAAAGGGTAAACTATGTTCATAGACCCTATAATAAAAACTTATAAAACAACGTTTAAATTTACCCTCACGTAAGTGATATCTCAATATCCGAAGCGATTTCATTAAACATAGTTATTGCCCTCCCAATTGGCATTACTAATTACATCTGCACCTTAGGAGAACAAACAACAGATGCCCCCGATTCCTAAGATAATTATCAGAGATACACAAGCCAATGCACCAAGAATGGAAGTTGAAATGGAGTTTCCAATAACGCCGCGTATAAGACGAAAAAAATATGTAGATAAATAAAGATCCCTTTTAAACTTTAAGCTACAGTATGTAAGTATACCTAAGAGTTAGTCGGATAGAACCACGAATAATATCCATACGGCCGAACGTAAAGTAGTCTCAAAATTCTCTTCTGGACCCTCTCCGCCATAAGGCCGTACTTCTACTGATGCGGGGCCAAAACAATAGACCCTCTCTCAAGTCTACATCTAACTAAGGAGTTATATAGAATTTTTAGTTAATTTTTTTTCAAATCCGTGGCTAGTCATCAAAATTAATTTTCCCAATGTGAGATTCAGTGCATGGCCGTCATATTATGTTGGGCCGGGTGGGCGAATATAATATTATAACAACTGCATTTTGTGAAGGTCCGTTTACTCCGACTAGGATCTCCAACGAACTTAACTTTTAATAATGAATTAATGAATGTTCGTCATTTTTGAATTCCATATTTACCCAAATAAACTATGGTCACCATATATAAGTGCAAAGGTAAAACCCGGAGTTTAATAATGGCCGGAAATTATCAGAGATTTTTTGTACTTCCCCGATGCCTCGTCACGCCAGTCATGCTATGTTTTTATAAAAAAACATTAATTTACTTAGTATATCTACAAATAGGTGTAAATATACTACCAATTTACTGTAATGATTTGATTGTGAACATTGTTGACAGGTATCCCTGGTTTTTTTACAATGTTATTATAATTAATTGAAAAAATTAGGCATGACCACGTGCGTCACTGTAATATTAAATATGTATGGAAATTATTATAATATATTATTCTTTCAGAGTAAACAGCTTTTTTTCAGTACCTAGAACAATTTCAAATATATTAAGGGTAGTAACTGTTATTGTAAAAATAAATAAAATAAGCTATTTTTTAGAACAGCTGCGGTGTCTACTTAATGTCCGAAATATTTTCAATTGTTAATACTGTGTACTTATTAATCTTTCGAGTAAAAAGTGGTAAATAGTTAATTTTTCGTGTTATTTTATACAAATTAAAGTTATTTTGGATTGAAAAAAAAACACCTTTATTATGTATTTTATGAAAAATATAAAGCTTACTAATAACAGTATCTAAGTAAATAAATATAAAAAAACTAGATAAAAATAACACAATCAAAAAAGTTGAAAATTATCGCATTGTAGCGACCGCAGAACGTTTTCATTGTGGTTGAATTGATAAATAAAGAAACAATTAGTTAATAATTGAGGCATACGTTTTGAAAAACTGATAGATATTGTGTTCATAATTTTATATTCGTAACAAGCGATGAAGTTGTAAGCTTAAATAATTGATAGTTTTATTTCGTCGAATTATATATCAAAATTAGAACAATATTCAAAATGAGTGGGAATTATAACCATTTTTTTTATAATTTAACTAGCTGACCCGGCAAACGTTGTTCTGCCATATAAATTATTTTTAGTGGATATTTTGGTTGTTAAATAAAAAATAACGAATGTATCGTAAGTGTGTGGGGATGGGATCTATGACAGAAAGAGGAATAGAGCGCTGTAGACGATGACCGCCGATAAAAACAAAAAAACATCAACCATTCATTTTCTCAATTCAAAATGAGTAATGATGTTCATAATGAATGAATTACCTGTGACAGGATCTCGTTGTTTAATGTTTATGCAATATCCGTCTTGTCCCTTCCAGAAAATTAGCGGATATTGGAGAGCGTCGTATGAACGGTATATATCAGCGATGAACTCCAGATTATTGTTTCTTCTTCGAATCACGATTTCTCGCGTTGATGTGCGGTCGCCAACCATGATTCCAGCAATGTCGTCAACAACAGGCGCATTGAATCGACGCACGTGCTCTCCAGCTGGTGTTTTATCAGGATTGATGACAATAGCGTGATTGTCACTTTGCAATTCGTGCATGTGTGTTTTGAAGAATTTCAATAATTCACTGTGCTCATTCAATAGGGCGTCCAGTTCGCCGATGATGCGCCTGGCATTAGGCGAATTGAGGCTATTGTAGCCGCAACGTGCATCCACACGATTGATGTCCTCACCTCCCATGAAGTAGATTTGTAAAAAATTATGTGGTTTGGCATTGGCAGCAATGGGCCTACTTTGTGGTATACTTGGCTTTTGATTTTGAACGTAGAATGGAATTGTTGACCATTTGCCGCAGTATTGTAAACTATTTCTGTTGCTCCGAACGAAGTCATTTGGAAGCATGAATTGAATGTGCGAATGGACTTCAGGAACAGGTTTGAATCTGGAACCATGCCGATGAGCAAGCCGTTCAATGGTTCTGGTGGTATCTCAATTTCTGGTAGTTGCACTTTTCCTGATGCGCAACACATCCCGGCTGACTCATGTTTGAATTTGAGCGCATGACAATGGGGACATTCTTTGTCCATAGCACCAATCAGCACTTTCGGATGAGCGGAATAGTCAATATCTGGCTCGTACTCGAATGCGAGGCGAAGGAACGAAGCGGATGTAAATGCTCGATGTACTTGTTGGCGTTGTCGGTCATTTTCTCTGCGTGTGTTAACTACGAACCGGCACGCTTGGCTTCGTTCCAATAAATTGTCGTTGTTAATTTCGTTCAGCTCGTGCCTCTTGTGATTGAGATGCACGCAATTGCGACATGCTCACACGCACGTTTTTGTTATCTTGTTGGATTTGTTCGTCTGTTCTTTCTGCTCTACTATTTGGCATGTTTATTGCTTTATTCGTTCGACGGCCCAAATGGCCCCCCTTGCGTCTTGCTGGCATTGTGAACTGTAATACACGCACACAAAAATAGATAAATTAAAATAAATCGTACAAAATTTTGCACGCACTGCTTTGTGTGAAATGAGCGACGCTTCTCTTGAATTCTTCTCGGACGTAGCGCCATCTGTCATTCAACAACATAAATAATTTCGTTCTGTTTGAAATACGAACGACGGTTAAATTTGTTCATACAAAAATAATAAAATCGCGATTAAAAAATGGGAGGGTGGGGTAGGAGGGTGAAAATTTGGGGTTATAGGTATTTTTTGATGCCAAATAATAAAAAAAATACAAAAAAAAATGTCAAAAAAATAAAAGAAATTTTTTTCTGGATAGAGATACCCTAATCACCTAGTGGTATGAAATATACTTGTTGACCTATTCTCATACCTAAGAAATATATATAAAAAAAATCATAAACATCGGTTGAGCCATTTCGGAGGAGTGCGACCACAAACACCGTGACACGAGATTTTTATATATATAGAGATTAATCGATTCCTGCGAGTTAATAAGTTTTTAACGTGTCTTTTGGTGACCACTGTTTACTTATTTATTTTAATAAAAACATTATGACAAAACTGGTTCTATTCAAACGTGTTAAATAAAAATACATATATACGTATTGTCACATTGCAAATATATGTAATTAAAATAGGTATAGGGATGAGCAATTGGAAAATTTTGAATTTGATTTTAAATAAAGATTGATTTTCTCCTTTACACCAACTGCAACGCTGCAGCAGAAGAGCTTTAGATTCCTTTGACTCAGTCACTTTAACTTTGACTGCACCGATGGACGAATCTCTTGGAATCTTGGGAATTTTTATAGTATCAGTGAATACTAAAGGACGTACAGATGAGTACTCACGTATCTATAATGTTTTTATAATTTCTCTGTCAGTTCAAACATTAACCACGAGTCTTCATTGTTAGAAAATACTACGTCTCTACTTTTTCATTTATTTTAATCAGATTTATTAGATTAGATTACTATGTGTTTTATCTTTTAATGAACAATTGTAAATTTTATAAATTATTACAGTGTTTTATTTACATCTGCACACTTGGCGGCCTAATTAATAATATATACACTGATAAGGTTTTCTTATTTAATATCTTTTATATTCTATTTCCATTTTTATATATCTTATAGATTCAAGTTTCACTGATAGTCAAATCCACGTAACAGCGCGATCACACGGCCTGATATTAAAAATTATTTAATTAATCAGGTTGTACCTGGTTTTTGAGCATTGCCAAACTGTATTCATTACACCTTCCATGCCTTACATTTCTTTTACTTATATACCAAAACACAAACACTCCAAACTTTTTACTATTATTTTTTTTTCCGACCATGTCCGATCCTTATAGGATCATATGGGCCTCCACAGAGTAGAGGTTTGTATTAACAGATTTTTGTTTTTTTACGAGAAATGGATGTCAGCCACTTGCTCAACCTATTAGGTCCATACCCTGACTCACACACAAATTGAAAAACAATATGTGTACTTGCCAGACCCAGGATTCGAACCTGAGACCCACGGCGTGATAGTCCAACGCTCAAGCCGCGCGGCCACCGTATCTAATAAAAGAAAATATTATCCTCACAAGAGAGAAGAAAAAAACATAAACAATGTTATACAATAAAATAAAATTAAAAATAAAACAAAATACACATAACATCACTGAAAATATTATAAATGTCTTCGAGAGGGCACTGATTAGTCTCAGTCTCCTCGCTAATGGTGGATAAGGATGACAAGAGTAAGCAGTTCTGACCCAGAAGAGGTCATGGGTACGACTACGTAGGTAGGTACCTAACTAACAGGTCAATATACATTAAAATTCGTTAGAACGTCAAGATTAGAAACCATCTCTCAAAATGTCTCAAGAGCAGAATTAGTGACCCCGAGATTCAAGAGAGTGAAAAGCGAGCATGTAAATTATTTGCTCGCTTTTCCCTCTCTTGAATCTGGTCTATAATTATTATAGAAAGGTAGTCGAAAAATAATCGTTTGACGAACTATCAAATGAAAAATATGTACTTACATGATAATAAAGATACTGAAGAATTTTTTCTCAGTGCGCTCGAAAATAAGCTTGTAACCTCATAAGGACTCTTGATAATTCACCCATATTCAAGAATACTACATACTACGTACTAACGAGATGTGGAGTATTATATACGTATGGCATTTGGTTTCATTGAATTGAATGGTTTAGCCTGTCGCATGAAGAATCCTATAAGCTCACTTTGACGTAGAGGTGTAGGGTTAGTGAAACATAAAAAAATCTAAAATTTTGTCGAGATCTTGTATATTGTTTTATATGATGTGTAATTTTACATAGCATATCTGTATACCAGAGGTAAACTACGGTAAATCCAAAATGACAACTTCACAGGAAAGACGAATTTGTGATTTTTGGAACTTTCAACTTGACTGTGGCATTCGTGAATGGAAAAAGATAAAATTTATCTATTTATCAAAACCTTTTGTTTGTTTACCGCTGTAGTTCGATTATAAGTTTCATCAAAAGAATTGTATGTTTTCTTACTGTTGTTTACCTCTAATAGTTATGGAGTTACAATGACATTTTTAATTTTTAACTTTTATAATAAGAGTAATATGAGTTACAGCTGTTTACCACGTATGCATGATAAGTAATGGAGTAACAATATAACAATAACTCCATTTCACGATTTTTGGAGTTAAAATAGTTTACCTCTGGTATACAGGTATTATAATGTATTTTTTTGTTAAATTTTGATAATATTATAATGTGTAATTATCAGTTTCTGAAGAAAGACACCCCATTTCTACATTGCTTGTGATTTGTTTAAAAAATATACCCCTACTATTGACTTCTTGCTATTGTAGCTCACTTAGTATAACCGCTATAAGAAAAAATATAATATCAATCAAAAATGTCAATAATTATTGATGTTATAAGATTAATATGAATAGACATAATATGGTGCATGGTGGAAAATACCATATCCTGAAACATAAGTACTATTTAAGGAAGAATTTATTGTAAAAGATGTTGACGCAGAAGGCCAATGTCGTAGTTGAATAATCCAAGTGCTTAGTTTCATAACACAATGTTGTTGTTCCGGACATGGTCTGAAAAGTGGAGACTGCTGTAATGATTTGCAACTTTTGCTGATGCAACGGCACTTAGGAATAGCAGAATTAATGCATGATTAACAAGAATATTTACTTAATTAACCACACACTAAAGGCCACCCAGGGCCATGGGCGACGCACAACACTGTACTTCTAGATCTCTATCCCGAACTTCTCTCCAGTCACCCCCTCTCTGCGCCCCACTTGACATTATTCGGGATCGAGTGCTGTAATGCGAGTATTGTAAAAAAATATGGGGAGTAGAAAAAAATAATTTTAATGACTTAAATGGAAATGAAAAAAACTTTATACGTAAATTCATACAAAAATAAATACATGTATGTATGCGTCGTGAAAAAATATTATTTTATGTTTAGTTAAAAGACAAAATAAGCCTCATAAGATTTATGGTATACTTTTTCTATTCTTGTTATCGTTGTGTGAAGTTATATTTATTATTTGTTTGCATAAATTTCACAAACCTCAACGATAAATCTTTATTTTATTTACTCTCCTCGACGTGCTGGATAATAGAATTTTTGATTACTTTTCACAATATGAAGCAGAAAAACTTATTTGGATTGGCGTATTTGCCTTCCTTCTCAATAATTATTACAACCGTAGAAATTGTTAATTTACACACTGAATAACTCATACGCAGCTTATATTTGATTCATGAGAGAATTTAGCTTATATGAAAATCTGTGGATGTGTATATCAATATTTATTTTATATCATAGCTACTGAATACATAGGTAGGTATTCAAACTCTACAGAATCTATATACTAATTTTATTAGTAGGAGTATAAAGAAATATAAAAAGATGTTAAAGATTTTTTTTATGTAAATGGAATTTGAGGTGTTATTTCAAATTATTAATTTAGTCGCGAGGTGAATTATTCACAGCGACGATTAAAATGTATCAAATATTCGCTATAATTGATAGTTTCTTAAATATTATTGTTTGTGTACCTACTAAGTTTAATGTGATAAATGAACGGTAACGTGTTGGCTTATGAAGTATGGCAAATCACGTCATATTGATTTTCAATATGCGTTTAGACCCAGAGCATGGATCTAATAGATTGAGCAAGTTTGCATTTATTGTTAAAATAATAAGCTAGTCAGCATCCATATCGGATTATAGAGCCAATTATATATTATATGTATGTATTCAAAGTAATTGTATTTTTAGATATTCATTGAAAACTTATTTTTCAGTGCAAGTGAACAGTTTTGAATTAATATTTTTAATTGATTATAACTATAATTTAAATATTCGTAGAATATCGCCATAATTATTTATGTGTTATATAATTTCAAAGTAAATCTTAAAACGAAATATATACAGGTATAGCAAAATTTAAGCATTATTACGATATAATACGGAGCTTTATATCTACCTCTCACATTACTATGAAAATTTTTGTTTGCGATAGGTTATATTATGAACCTTTGAATATTTGATAAATGTGTACATATTTAAACAAAAAACAAATATTTTCAGAAATACCTACATATATAATATATATATATATATATTTATTTGTAGAATGTTTGTGATGAAACATACTCGAAACCCTGCAATTTGTTTTATTTCAATAATTCTTCATATTAAATTTATAATGACGACTATTTTTTGTATTTTAAAATTAAGATAATTATTAACAATATTAACTTTGATTTATAGATGGCATCCAAAGTTGTCCAAATAATTTAACCGTTGTAAATAGTTACTTTTTATTAATAATACACATAATTCAAGAATGCAAATTCTTTATTGAATAATAATTATGGCATCGTAGAATTTGGAATAACTTTAGAACAAAATATTTTATTTTTGGAAAATTAACAGATATAAAATGATTTTATTGGAAAAGTCTTCAACGATGAAGAAATTAATAATTACAAAATTTCGTCTTTTTTACCGATATTTAAAAAAAAATCATCTTGCGATATTCACGCATTCAACGCAACAAAAACATTTTACGTCGGTAGTCAGCTCAGTATGTAATTGCCGAAAATTTCAACTTACAGATCTAAAGCTTTTCATTTTGCTTCAAGTATAATAGGCCCTTATTGCATAGTAGGGGATAATCGCGATGAGAATTTTTAGGCCTTTGTAGTTATTAAGGATTTTTCACAAGACAAGATAGCTTCTAATACATACACAGTAAAAAAATCATTATTATTTTTCTCAGCTATGAACTAAAAGAGGGAAAATAATATTATCGTTTAATGAAAGGTAATCACTATCAAAATATTTTAAGTATGCCAATATATCACTTTTTATTTTGTGTACACCTTTGAATTCATCCATTTTTTAGAAAATATTTTTTGCAGACTATAACATTGTAGAAGCAGTTTAGACTTATATTAATAATAAGCAAATAAAATTCATAACTAGATATTTAAATGTTTTTTTAAACAGTTATGTTATGGTAATTATACCTAAATTACATGGGACTGATGACTCCTTGAATAGACAACTCTCATCTACCGACTGGGCTGACCAAGTAGCGTTAAAATAGAAACATTTCTTTTTTAGTTTGATCCAACACTGCGATTAGGGTAAAAGTTTGACTTTAAAGCGTAAACTTCTTCGTCTGAGAATGCTCGGCCTACCTTGTCACTCTTGTCAGTGCTCATTTTGTCGTTTGGTTTTATAATGATATCCTCCTAACGTTAAACAGACAATAATAATCGATACATAAATAATAACTAAAAAATAAAATCAACAGCTAGTTACTAAACTTGTCTAAATATAATCTTCACTGGTTTACGGTAGCATATGAATTAATAAAATATTGGAGAAAATTGTTTTGTATCAACACCAAGCTGATCAATAAAAATATATTTTTTCATCATACAAATTTATTTAAAATTGTAATCACTAAAACACTACGGTTGTTAATCACTATGGATCAATTAAAATAATTGTAATTACTATTGAAAGTTTACGATCACTGTCGATGATCTGAATGAGACTGCGAGTCGGTTCGTGCAATTAGAGAATTATTAGTAAAAAATAAAAAAATTACAAAGTTATAGTTACATAGTACATACTTGCAGTGAACTGGAAAACGTAGTTCAATCTTCTTCTTCTCTCGTGTTTATGCAAGAGATGCGCTAGTTCAGTGACGTCCATAGATAAAATGCCGCGCCTAGGCAGCGCCAAAATGCCGCACCATTTTTTGTACAGTAGGTATTTTGATCATCCTTCCATGAGTCCTATATCTAAAAAATGTTCTGTATAGATACATTACTAACAAAATATCAGACTGTAATTATTCCCATTCTGCACGTGTCGTTCCTGGTTACCATGGACGTCGAAGGGCAACGGAAGTAAACTAGATATCACGAACCCGACAAAACCGGTCAGCTAATTTTTTTAATGAAAAGATATTTTCGTTATTACTAAGTTTAGGTAGCTATTTTTATATATTCCAAATGATTCTCTTCGATTTGCCGCCCTTCAAGTAACTGCAGCCCCCGAGCTACGCTCAATCTGCCTACCGCCACGGGACGTCACTGCGCTAGTTTAATAGATAATATTTAGTAGGTAGATTCTATACATTGGAATGGGTGGGACCCTATTTTAGAAATGCCATGACATCAGGAAACTAAAATTGGTATACAAATAGAAGGGATCTAAAGGATACTACGGAAGAGGTTAATAATCTACTGTATGGAAGAGAACTGGAATTTAATGAAATTCCCTTGAAATTTGAGAATATTGAGAAGGGACAGAATCCACTGGAAAAAAACTTGTGAAGAAGAATCACGTCTAGCCCTAGAGTGTTGCGCTATGATGGTTTGATAAACCTAACAGATATTAAATTTGTTGTGTAACAAAAAAAAAAGATTTACTTCCTTCTATCCAATCAACGTAACACACATTAAAAATTAAATTATGTTTTTCTCTTTTAACAGGGCTATAAAACCACCTTGATTTTACAAAAAATAAAAGTGTAAGAACATGCCGTTTACAAACCCCATCAAACTATCATTAAAACGTTCTTTTATGTAAGTAAACGAAATGGGTAAAAATTTTATGACGAAAAAATGTAAGTAATTCGTTAAAAACTTTTTTACCTAACGTTTTTTTGTTGCAAAATAAGAAAAATATAATGCAGATGTTTTTATCTGTAATAATATAATTAACAATGAAATAAATATGACGTCTTAAATAATATACGTTCTTTCTGATATTTCAAACAATCAATCATTTTTTTCACATCGATATAAATATATTATTGTGTTTTATTTTACACTAGGTATAAAGCCCATACAGGGATAATAATAATATACGAAATGATATCTAAATCCTTGTAAATTATTAGGAACTTTATGATGGTATCTTTAATAATTTAGGAACGTGCGTCATTTAAAATAACTGAAAAGATTGTTTGAAGTTTCCACATTCACATCCACGCAGTTACTATTATTATAATATTAAATAAAACGAAATTCTATAGTTTGTACTAATACCACTTTTATTATATAACTGGACTGGTTTCGTCCGCCAAAGAGGGATATTTTCAACTAGTCAACAAAAAAAAAATTACTGAATTGATTGTGTTTCATTCTAACTAAAAGTGCTCATGGGAGAAAGAAATACGGTAAACTAACAAAAATAAATGACTGATTAATAAATATTTTTATTATTCAAAAAACAAAGTTAATATAATACCGACAGTCGAGATTGTGCAAAGAAATCATCACGTCCACAGTAAGACTTAAAATAAATAATGCTGGTCTTTGTAGCGACCAAGTGAGACGGCTCGATGGGCCCAAAAGTTGGTTGGACTGACTTGAGTATTTTCTTCCCTTTCCATACATAATTTTGTCAAAAGTGGTTGTCATCCCTCCCAAACAGCTTTGCTTACCAAGTTTTATATACAGACGTCCAATAATTATTGAAAATACCGTTTTTATAAAATATAATACGCGAGCAAGTAATGAAAGAATACGTTGATTGAAATCATTTGTTTAATATTACATTAAATCGCCATGTTCTAAAACTATTATAAATATTATCGGTAGGTTGACGTTGTATTAACAAATTTTGGTTTTAGGAGAAATAAATTTTAGCCACTAATTACCTACTCAACCTATTACTTCCATAATCTGACTCCATATACATTGAAAAACAGCATGTGAATTTTTCAGATCCAGGATTTAATCGGATGACCTACGATTAATTATATAATATGAGCACTTCACCACTCGTTCATTGCAGGTACAATATCAGTCAAACGTATTTGTTTTTATTGAATTAAGGCTACAGTGTGTAGCCAGTGTTTGTTTTTTTAAATTCAATTAAACCTTACCGAATCCAAGCCATACTAGATATTACTCAAAAAATGTTCGTTTATGTCATCATCATCAGCCGGGGTCAATCCACTGCTGGATGAAGGCCTCCCCAAGCTTTCTCCAACTCTCTCGGTCCTGTGTTATTCGCTGCCACGTATTTCCGCCGAACTTTACCAGTTCGTCAATCCAGCGGCTTTTAGGGCGACCCTGTGGCCGTTTCGTACCCCTTGGGTACCATTGGATGACGGCATTTGTCCAGCGGCCGTCCTTTCGGCGAGCAATGTGCCCTGCCCATCTCCATTTCAGCTGTTTGGCAACGTCTATTACATCGCGTACTCTTGTCTGCTTCCTAATCCATTCGTTTATGTATAAAATATAAAAAAATATGACATTTAGTTATACATAATTTTAGATATTTTATAGATAGAAGAATATTTTTTTATCGATTATAGTTTGGTTTATGCAGGACTTACCTACCTAAGCCTACCTCCACTCACTTCGCCACTGGAATCTACCCGAGACTAAGATCGTTATATTGAAAGAAAAAAAATCGATATCTGATATCGGTATCGTATCGATACCGGTATGGTTAGAGATGCCAAAGTATCGGTCAAAAAGTGCTGCTCGGGAGGGGATTTTTTTTTAAAAAAAATCGTAAAATATCGGTATTGACATCGAAAGAAAAGTATACTATGGTATCAATATATTTTTGACGGCCTACCCACGATATTATAAGCGGATAAGTTACCGCTCGGCCGTTGTGGGCGTTTTATATTGTATATTTATATTATTATGTTATAAATACGATGAATTTACTATTTCAGATTATATTCAGATTGTCATTTGACGTCAAATATTTATATGATACACAAAATAAAAGGCTATAATAATTTATAATAACTATGTAGGTACTGTGCCACTGAGTTATCTGTAGAATTGATGGGGAACCGCAGACGCGCAGATGAACGCCATCTGACGGCGGAATATGAGCATTCAATAATATGGGGTCTTTAGAGCTGTCATTAACTTAGATAATTTTGTAGGATTTTAATATTATAATATTGGTAAACGAATTTTTCAGGATTGTAAAATATATTGTTAATTTATATTATAATTTTTCAAATTGTACATTCTGCTGCCGGGTTTATTACTGTTGAGAAGGTCGTAACTACTTTTAAGTCCTAAATATACCTACGTCTAAAGAAAATTAATATTTATTATCTTCAAGCAGTTATTTGCAGGTATAAAAGATCGATTGAAGATGGTCTAACTTTTAGTATTCTATTTGCGTTGACTGGCAGAGTAGTATGTCAAATTGATAGTTATCAAAAAATATCACTATTCATTCGTTCACCATTTACCATTCTTTGAATTGGCTATAATTTTATGGAAAACTATTTATTAGTATTTTGGAGATTACAGTGATCCCTGTACTCCACCGCCATTATAAGTAAAGGCGTTGAGACACCTATAGCGTCCTTCATTTGGCCGGATAATCAAGTCGATAATAACCTAATATTCCGTGTCGACATTCAAAAGACTACTTAATTTTTTGTAAATATTGATAAAATATATTTAATATACGTTACTAATTTTGCAGTTACAGTTTTTGATTGTTAAGGTCAAATTTTCCAAAAATAGAAAAATTAGGAATAACAAATTTAATCAAATTACAATTTGACACATTATTATACGATACTTCACAGTAACAGGTAATTATATATTTTGTGATATTGATATCGATAAGATAGAGTAGTAAAATATCAATGACATTATTTTACGATATTATATTGCAGAATAAAGACAAGTACTATAACCGTACAGTTATACAAACATAACTTCATTGTGAGTACAATTGTCTATTAAATTATTCTTTGACATTGCTAATATTATTATATTGATTTTTTAAAGGTCATTGAGCCTAACCAGACTTCATTAAAATACTTAATAATGACTGTTTCAACTTTGCAAAGCTGAGAGTATTGTACTGCTTTACTGTAAATTATGAATAATTTACTGTCTGTTGGTCTCACTAAAGTGCAATTACAATAATAAAACGAGACCCTTTTATTTATTGAACTCATTAGTGGAAAGGTCTTACGAGTTTGTTAGCATTTAAGTTCTTGCAATTTTATGGTTTTATTCATCACATTTATTTTATTAAAATACATTCTGGTGCATTTCAGTATCCTCCATCATAGCATTTTTTCATACAACAAAATGAAAGATGAATATTTTTTATTGGAATACTTTGCTGTAGATAAAAATTCTATTACATACTCATTACACCAATGAGATAAAACCGTATCATAGAATTTGGCAGACCTAATTTAATATGCTGAAAATAAAATGACAGATAATTTCTAAGATAATATACGACGTGACCTCGCCGTAATTACTAAGGTTACTAGACAATGTCTAGTAGACTTATTTATATTAAAAATAATTGATTATTGCGGTTTTTTTTACTCATATAGATTTTATCTCACATATTGTTAATAGAATTCTTAACCCACTGAGAAAAAATATAAAATAGTGATCATAATTTTTGAAGAAGTTTCTCTGAATACAATAAATAAAACTTAATAATGTAATCTTCAAGTAGGTAATTATTAAAATTTTATGAACGAGTGATCTATGTCTGAGACGGGATTTTCAGCAGTAAGGTCAAGAACCGAGTATAAACGGACTTTTAAAAATTGGATAACTTTTAGTATGTCTTTGCTTTGACTGGTAGTGTAGTATGCCGAATTATCTATTACTTATTAAAAACTGGCACTATGCATTCACCAGTTACGATTCTTAGAACTGGATTCAATTTTATGGTAGAATATTTTTGTTTACATATTGTATTACTTATTATGTCACCATTTACTTACAAAAATGAGATAATCATAAAAATACTCAGTAATATAAAGATCTACTCTCAAATGGCGTTCAAACAAAGTGTGATCATTTTAAATATTGCTACATAATTTAAAAAGCTACATATTGCAATTCCAGGCAAATTTTTCAATCCTAAGATCATGGGATTAGACAAAAACTATATACATTTCATACATTTATTTACTGTCTGGTACCTCCATAATATACATGTATACTAAAGAAAAATTAATATATGTACGTTCAAAAAAATATAATATATTTCGTAGAACATTTTTAAATTTCATTTATTTAAGAAACAAATTTAAAGCAGCGCCAACATGATACAACAAGCGCGATCTGCAATAGCGAACACAAAGAAAAAACAAATTAGCCACTTAACTATAGCCTGACCATTATTTCGTGGCTGCGGACATTTTAGAGGTGAGTGGCGATACCCAAACTTGTCATGAAATCGTACCCTAGACAAACCTCATAAATCGACTACGCATGATACATTGGTCGTAGAAAATAGAGACCATATTTTCGAATTTTGCATTTTTTGATCTCGTTATCGTATACAAGTTAAGATATAAACGGTGTTCTTGAATCAATTGATGACTAAGTAATTATTTATAACACTTCGGATATATTATAAAAATTATCGTGTTGTTCTAATTTAAAATACAATGGAAAAAATACACTAAAACCAACCGGTTACGGAGACACAATATATATATGCAGTATAGGTACTAAAAATATATATTGATTTTATTAAATGAATGCCTTACTTACATTAATGGTAATGGCAAATTTTTTCATCAAAATTCATATCCAAAATCCTATATATTTAATCATGCTCAATTCCTAAGTCAATTATGAAATCGAGTACTCATGACTCTAACTCACTATATGACGTAGATATATTAATCAAGAGCACGTGTGACGGAGCATGTAATGATGTTATGATAATTAATATTCGCAATTTGATAATAATTATTAAGATCAAGTGACTATTAGCTATACAATAAAAGCAAGCTGTAATTACCGCAGTGACATGCACAAGTTTTAAATAAAGAGCCAGTTTTATATACAATATATTATGTAAAATACCGTCCAAATATTACAATAAAATATAAACTGAATTTGCTGATACTAAACATAATATAAACATTGTTGATGCTCTACGTATCCGTCCTACGCTGGAGAATCATGGATATCTACCATATAATTAAGTTGAAGTAGTTATTATAATATGTTTCCAATTACTTTTTAAATAACAATAAATTTACTTTAATAAAATTTGGTAATAAATACTTTTAGGACACATCAAAATTTAGGGCCAAAAATAAACGAAATGTCACAAGTAGATCGCGGGGCACCACTGGAAAACAGCATGCGCGCAGCAACGTGGTCACCATTATTTGCATTATTACAATGCTCTTGTTCATTGTAATCGATTAATAATAATTATCTCATGTCTCAGTGTGTAAGTGGGGAATATCGTAACTATTAAAATAATCTCAAGATTGTAATAGTATTATACTCCGAAGATCTTGCGGAAAATCTACTTTTAAGAAGTGTCAAATCACGTTTTTACGTATACAAAAACTAGGTAAGTATACAAATATCTAAAAGAATATGCATAATTCAAATCTATACGGTACCACGAACTTGTATGTTGTCTCTTTCACACCATCTGTTGAGGATCTCACGACAGGAGAAAGACTTGCGATCTCATTATTTCAACACTCGACCTAACCTCGACCTTGTTTGGCTAAGAATCTTCATGGATCTTCAGTAAACGTATTGCTGAACATTTTACTTACTGTACTGTACTCTCGGAGAGTTCTTATACAATACAGTTGTCGTGTAACCTTACAACAATTCAGAGTCAGTTTAAAATGGAAGGGCCATGGAAGGATTCACTTTCCAGCTTAGTACATTCTAAACTTTCCATACCAACGGTCACAGAGTCTTTCTTGAGTGGTTCACAAGCCAAGTGAACCAAGTCAATTCTGGTTAGTTTTGAGTAAACTAGGTTCAAACATAATATTTGAGTTTTTATAATTCTGTAAGGGTCTGATTGTAATTCTAAAGTATTATGTTAGGTACATAAAAGTTTTTTTTGTAAGGGTAATTACACCCTTACAGAATTAGAAATACTCAAATATTATGTTTGAACCTAGTTTACTCAAAACTAACCAGAATGGACTTGCTTTACTTGGCTTGTGGTTTACAAGCTCACTTGTTAACTAGGTACCATATATTTCTTTATTTTTTACCGATTATATATAATATAATATATACCTATATAATTATATAATATAATTGCAATCGATATTTATCATTTATCTAATTAGAGTGCTTTCTTTTTACAAATTAAATTACTAAATAATTGTCATACATACTTTGGAGGAAAGCACTTGGTGCCCATAGAGTTTATCTTCTATAAACTGGCGTGCCGTTCCCCCCCCCACGCTTTAGCATCCATCTCGTTCCCTCCCATTGAAAACTTGCAACATTTGAACGCGATGGCGCAATGCTTTCCGTGTGACGTGTACGCCAGTTTATAGAATATAGACACTACATGCATAACATCATATTTAATAATTTTTAAATTCTAATGGATTTAATTTCAAATTCCATCAAGTACATTCGGTCGATAGTATTAATATTAATAACTTTAGTTTTATTAACTATTTATTTTATATATAAAAGTTTTTATTTATATATATCACATTGGAAGACTGGGAGTTTTAAAAACTGAAAATATATTATTTAACCATTACTTTATTATTAAATTATTTTATATTTCGACAATGTTTGTATTGATTCGGTACCTCGAGTTGTTAATATTATGATCAAATTTTCTCTATTAAAATGTGTGCATATTGCTGAACTAACTCAAGGGACTTTGTCAAAATCGTGTACCAAGAAGTTTAATAATATATCGTATACATTTGTTATTCTAGGGCGCGGTCTTCTTCTGTCTTTTTTTTTCAGGGTCGAACTCAAATATTGCAACATGTTTTAATTTAAAAATGCATCAATAATTTGACATACCTGTGTATTTTATGAAAAATGAGTAATGTAAATGAACTCTAGTAACGTGTGATGGTAGGTATAGCGAAATAAGGATTAATTTGCTTTAAGACACGTTATTAGGTAATATCAAGGAATTTTCGTTAATAGATGTTTTGGTGTTATTTTATACAAACTATTGAACAATTTTATTGTCAAAATAATACATTATTTATTCAATGTAATGCATGATGGAATAAAATAATAATTACCCATGTGGGTACTCAGTGGCAATTTTACTTCTGCGATCATCGCATCCGAACTGAATGTGTCAATTCAAATGGCAGTGATTTTACTTGTGCATGCGATGCCATCATCGCACTCGATTCTAAATTTTGTGCACTGTACTATATATTTTGGCTGAAATATTACAATAGATTTTGCAAACCAAATTACTATTATTTAAAAACTACATTTTAATATGATGTTATTTGCATGGAGGATGTTTTGGCCCTTGGGTAAATCTAACTCGAACAACTCTGCATGTTTTACTCCAAGAATCAAATTTCTTCGTCATCATAATACGTGGACAGAATGTCAAACTTGTATCTACCTATAGACTATTCATATGAATTTATTTAACAAAATTTCCCAATGCGGTAGCTAATAATATTTATAATATGTTAACATATTTAAAATGAAATGTATCATATGAAAATATATAATAGCTATGGAGGGATTTATCTCTTAAATTTCAGCTTAGCTAAATAAATTTGTAATGAATGATTTATATCGCAATTGAATATAACGCAGGTAGCTTAGTTGGCAGAGCACATTGGCGCGAATCCAGTGGGCGCATCCCGCTGGGCATCGTATTATTTTTTAAATAAGATCTTTTCAGTGGTTACATATTGCTTTGATGTGTTTTCAAACTATGTAGCTATCTTCAGTTTAAAATGTTACATTGTCAAATCTTGTGAATTAAAAGTTGAATAAAAAAATAGTTCATTGGATGATTTATAATTTTCTAAAGCTCTTATTGTACATTTCGCATATTTATTTGTTGTATATTAAATATCTACTTACTTATACATACTATGTATGTAATACTATATCTTTCAATTCCTTACTTATTAACTTAAAAATAACAATAATGGATGAAATAGTCATACTTATTGAAGTGATATAAAATATATTATATCACTTCAATTACCTACCGATAACAAGGGCTGCGCGACTTATCAATACTCCCACTAGAGACGTATACATGTTGCTTTGTATTAGGTATACTTATAAATTACTTCACTTACTCTTCTTTAAATTACATATCATATTGTGAACGTCGTGGATTAATAATTCTTTATGTACACAATATCCTTTAAATAAAAAGTGAGTTAAGTAAAACATTGTCTTTATGGAGCTTTCTATATTCTATTACGCCCCTGAATTGTCTAAAACAACTGATTTAAGAACAATACGCATACCTAAAATAATGATAGTTAGATGGATACCATTTTCAGTCCTAATTTGAAAACATACATATATATATGCAGTGCAAGTTATACTCACCTTTTAACATACCGTTCTTTACGAGGAATAATTATTATTGTTAGTCCATTCACCCAACCCACTAACTTCATTCAGTAGATCGAGTAGGTACACGCTGAAAAAACAATATGCTTTATTTTTCCCATCTGCCGGATTGGACCCGCAACCCACAGTTTCATAGATGGATACAATACATCTCAGCCACCATGTGTACAAAATCTTGTATTTCGATAAAAAATATTATATACCTACTATATTGGTGTGTATACCACAGCTGATGATGATAAATAATATTGTATTGAAAATAATTCATTTTAAAGTTGTTCACTTTCTTCATTTATGAAGCGATTACAAGCAATTCAAAATTTGTCATCGATAGAGAACCTTTTTTGACACCTATAGTTGATAAATTTTAAACACAGCAAATTTTTCAGTGATAAAGTTACCCCATCTCATAACGTACCTATCCATATAAATCAGTCATTTAATAAATAAGTACAAATATCACCTATCAGTTTTTTATTAAAGTTAATTTTATATACGCAACAATATGCACCTATATTTTTTTAGTGTTATTCAATTGAAAATGTCCGTTACGATAAAATATGTTATGTATATATCAAAATTACAAAAGTACAAAAAAATTTAAAACTTTCATATTAAGTGTTTATTAAAGGAATATGTGTCTAGATGCCTGTCATTTTATATCATGAATAGTTTTTTTACACTTTACATGCATTTAAATCAAATAATAATACCTAAATACGTGATTAAATGGGCGTGTCTGGAAATCTGTAGGTACATATTATGCAGTTCACCGTATCTCACTTCACCGTGAAATATTGTATCGGTAATAATATATGGTCGTATTTTCTTTTATTTTGTTAACTGTCAATTCATGGTGGAACTGCATTGTATTGTTGTTTTTATTTAGTAAAACGCATTTCTATTTTGTAGAAGATGATGAAGAGAAAATGTTCCACTGAGGCGGACGAAACCGGTCCTAATCTATTGATTAAAAGTGGAATAAATACTGCAAAAAAATGCGTTTTATTAAATAAAAACAACAATACATATGGTCGTATATTAAAGACCGTCCAACCTCTTTAGGTCGTATAGTACTGAGATAAAATTCATCTCTAAATAAAACACGGTTATTGACGGTTTACATGAAGCTAGTGGCAAACAAATTTTGAAAATAGCCGATTACTGGATAATTTTTTGTTAGGTTAGGTTTTCATTATTGAATCTAATAAAATTGGATACCTTGTAGTATACGGTCATCTCTTTCCGATAGAAAGCTTACCGCAAACTGTGCCACGGTGAAATGTATTACGGTTAGTAGTAAAGTGTGTGGCATTGCGGATTAGTAAGTAGCTCTGTAATATTCTAAATCTAAATATTTTAACGCAATATTTATAATGAACGGAAGTGAAAATCTGAAGCATTATTATATTGCAAAACCTTTAGAAGAATGCAATTACGGTTGACGCAATACACAATATATTATAATTATGTAATAATTATTCAAACGAATATTTCCAGAGAACCTATTGTTTTGATACTATACACTTACTTGGTAATTGTATCAATATGATACTTGTTGAATATTTCAAGAAGGTCCACGGACAAAATCTTTCAATATTTGTAGGTATCTATTAATTGGTATTTGTATGTATAATAGTTGTACGTACCTACGCAAAAGTTCTTAGATATATATTAATTATTAAAACATGTATCTTACACGCATTGTATAAAATGGTTCACTATTGCTTACAATAAAATTGCTGCAATAAAAAGAACGATAAATGTGTTCACCCGAGAATTTTAATTGCTACATGTGAATAACAATTGTTTACAATACGCCGCTCAGCTAAAATTATTTTCGCAAGGTAATTATGATAAGTACCTTCGCACCTGAGCTAGCAGAAAAAACAACTGACAAATTGTAGAATTCCATACTAAGAATAATTTGGGCAAAAGTCTCCTTAGGATATTGGATTCGTCCACCAATTTAATGTGTTTTTTATGGGTTGACGGTTAAAAACATGAACAGTCCGGCGTTTAAGTCAAATTATCGATCTATTACTTTAGCATTTAATAATAGTGTTGTTAAATAAAAGTATAATAATCTTTTGGCCATTAACTTTAATGAAAAGTCATTGGTATACAATGTGAATGCAACAGTTATATAAAACATATACCTACATAGTTATTATACACATGAATTAGCATTATAATATTATTCTTCCTGCTGCATTCAGATAGTCGCTATCCAGTGTCGCATTGGCTTGTCTTCTTTTTTTATTGGACCGTTTACGTAGTTACACACACCCACGCAACGTTGTTGTTTTTTTTCCCACTTCTTCAGTATCAAAGTTGGAAGATTTCAAAATCAGCTTGGCCTTAAAGAATAGATCGCCTGCATTAGGTCCTTCCTTCTTTTCAAGATTTTTGGGCATTCCTGAAGGCGTCTAGTACCGCTTGGACACCACTGTATGACTGTATTTATCCAACGTTTGTACAATCGCTATTTGCATTACCATGTCATCAGGTTGATTATCTTTATCACATGGCATATTCTTGTATGTCATCTTATCCATTGGTTTTTTCGTGGTTTATTCACATTATGCCAAACATGCATCTTTTTATTTCACACTACGATACTCAGAATTTCGGGATTTACCTTCCATTAAGTATGAATATTTCACATGCATACATGAGCACTAGTAGCATTAATTTATTAGAATTATATACTTTCCGCTTTCGGTAGAATGTAAAGTATATTATGTATATGGCGAAATATGGATAATTTTCATTTTTTACACATTTTATATGTTTACCTAATTTTGGTCTTGCTTATTTCTGAGCTTTCTATTCCTTTTTTTTTTAACTATGAGACTTATAACTTATCAACAGATTAAAGAGTGGAAATTAGTGGCGATGGGGTGAAAGTTAGACTGAAGATTCGACATAAATAGTGCACATAAAATTCTTCCACTTATACCTGTATGTTTTCAATGAACTAAGAATAAAATTTGCAGATAGTGCTGGTTAGTTTTTAAAATTCAATTAAACCCTGCCCAACAAACCATAATAATATGTAGTTTTATTATACTATGGGCCGTATGAAAAAATAGTACACACTTTTTCAGTCATAGGTACTTATTTTGTTTTCGTAGAATTAAGAATACATATTAAAGACAGCGTTCGTTAATTTTTTTTAATTCCTAAGCCCTGCCTAAACCGAACCATAATCGATAAAAATATTCTTCAATCTAATTTTTTTTTTGACTATTATCTACTATGGCTTGAATTATGCAGGGTTTAATTGAATTAAAAACAAAACTAACAAATACTATCTACACATTGCTGTCCAAGACATCTAAATTTCGGATACATGACGTTAACCGATGCATTAGAAAATTAATTTCTCTGAATACTAATAACCGGTTAAAGAAAACTGAAGTTGGTGCAACCTAACTAACTCTGGGCTCTTGGACAATGCCAAGAGAAATGTCTAGAGGACTAGTGAGTAGTCAGCAATGGATATTCATATACTGCAGTTTGCAATTTAGAAGAAATCTTTATTTAGCTACGTATTTTTTTCGACTTATACGAGGTATAAATGAGAACTCTGCCATTCTGGGCAGTGTTGACCAGTGTGTCCCTGATAACTATCTTAGAAATAGAGAACATCAGTTGTTTATTCTCCCAAGGTGCAGAACCAACCTGCCACTGGTAATGCCAATTGGGAGGGCGATAACTATGTTCAACGAAATTCCTTCGGGTGTTGATATATTCCACCTACGTGAGGATGAGTATAGGTGGACGTTATTTTATAAATTTTTAAAATAGGGTCTGCTTAACTCATCCGGTGTATTTTCATGTACCTATAGAATTAATATTTTTGTATGTACATTTATTTTTACTGTTTAATAACATACTATCTATCTCTTTTTTATGTCATGTTGTGAGCGTCTTAAACTTATAATTTGTAATGTCCACAATATGTTAAAATAAATAAATTAAATTGAAAAAAAATTCAATTGAATTGAATTGAATTGAATGGTCTGTATATTGCTTGTTCAAGTAAGTAAGCATTTAATAAGTTAAGAAGCATTGAAAATAAATATTTAAATCAAATAATAAAAATGTAAGAGTCTGAGTAAATAATTATTATTTTATTTTATAAAACAATACATATTGATTTAAGTGTTGTACTATTCGATTTTAGTAATTTTCAACGACCCGGGTTTCGATTTTCGGCATCTTCAGGCACTATGAGCACTTACAATATCAAACCGGTATTTCATTTTCATAAATCGGTACATTATTGATAAATAATAAAGACTTGTAGAATTAAGATGACAGTACAACAATTGTCAAAAAATTTACAAAGAGAAAACTACGTGGAAATTAACTATTAGAATTAACTACTCAAATAGAATAGTACAAAACTTAAATCAATTAGAATTTAAAGTCAACGTATATCAAGTATCCTCAGTCTATAGTATTAATTAATAATACATATTATTACATACACCTTTTAAACTCAGATAAGCATAATATAGTACCTATCTAATAAAAACTTGTCTATAAGGCTATTCAGGATTTTATTTCGTGTGTGTAATATGCGCCTGCTCTCACGGCATAGTTACCAACAAAACAATGAAAGGTCAAGAGCTTAAAAAGGTTCTATGCGTTATAGTCGGTATAAATCTAAATGATAAGTGGGGATTGAATTTTTTATTCACAAACCTACTACATTTTTAAGAAGCTAAAAATCAAATTATTTTACGGTATCGGTGTTTCCAGACGTATATACTAGGTATACTAATAATATTAAAATTATCCTCTTCTTTTTTATGCATATAAATAATAGTTTATGTGTCTTACGTTTGCTGTAAATAAAATTTACATAAATAAGAGAAAAAACCTATGTATCTAAATACATCTTAAAAGGTTTGAAATCAAATTTATTTTTCGTTTCGTATTTTCATCGTATGAATTTGAAGTAAGTGCTTAAAGTGAATCTGATTTAGATAAATAACAACTAATTTTATTCATTATTCGAGTGAGCAAAATAAAGTTTAAGAAATACATTAAGTACTTTATCCAGCCGTTTTTAATTAAGATCAGAATTAATTTCATTTTAATAAACATATTTTTAAGTACTTACCTAAATTGAAAAAAATCTTTTTTAGATACGATATCTGATAATGTATGTAGTTCCATCAACTAATAATATCAACAATTATTGACAACCAACTACATCTAAATTTATTCTCAGTGAAGATGAGATGTAAAAACAGTTCAGCAGTGACAAATTTGGTTTCTAGAAATAATACCTAGTTTGATATCATCATCATCATCAGCCTGAATCTATCCACTGCTGGATGAAGGCCTCTTCAAGTTGCTTCCACTTTTCTCGGTCCTGTGCATTGCGTTGCCACGTACTTCCGCAGAAATTTATCATTTCATCGATCCAGCGGCCTCTAGGTCTACCTTGTGGACGTTTTGTACTTCTTGGATACCACTGGATGACTAGATTTGTCCAACGATTGTCTCTTCTTCGAGCTATGTGTCCAGCCCATCTCCATTTAAGGCTTTTAATAAACTCTATTACATCGCAAACCCTTGTCTGCTTCCTTATCCACTCATTCCTCTTTTTGTCCTTTCGCGTTATGCCCAGCATGCACCTCTCCATACCACGTTGTGCTACTCTGAGTTTCTGGATCTCTCTTTTACTTAGGGTCCATGTTTCACACGCATATGTCATCACGGGAAGCACACACTGGTTGAACACTTTGCGCTTTAGGCACAGTGGAAGGTCACTTTTGAAGATATTATTCAGGTGGCCAAAAGCACTCCAGCCTAGCTTTACTCTGCGAACAATTTCATCAAATATACATCCATCCATAGACACTTGTTGTCCCAGATAGATGTTGCTTTTCACCTGTTCGAGCTGAGTGCCATTGATGAGGATCTCTTTTTGGCCTGCAAAGCAGTTGACGATGACTTTCGTCTTTGTTACATTTATTTTCAAACATACGTTGTTGCTTACTTCAGCGAGTTCCTGCATTCTGCTTTGGAGGTCTTCTGAGTCTTGCGAGAAAATTACTATGTCATCGGCAAAGCGCAGATGACTCAGGTATTCTCCATTTATGGGGATCCCTTTGTCATTCCAGTCAAGTTGCCTGAATAAGTCTTCAAGGGTAGCTGTAAATAGTTTAGGTGAGATTGTATCACCTTGTCGGACTCCTTTGCTGATAGGAAATCTGGGCGATGGTTTATGGAGATTTACAGATGCTGTTGCGCTACTGTATATACTATTGAAAATATTTATATAGCGCCCAGGGATTCCTTGTTTTCTGAGTGCGTCGAGTATTGAACATTTCTTTATCGAATCAAACGCCTTCTCATAGTCTATAAAACCCATGCATAGTGGCAGTTTGTAAGTATAGTTTGATATATAGAGAATTAATTATTTAAATATTTAGATTATAAAAATCAAGTAGTTACATCTAAAAATATTGAAGAAATTCCACGACGTCGGTTAGTAATCGAAGTAATAGTAAATAGTTACCTACTTTGATTTAAGAAACAAAAATTGATTGCCAAAGTAGCTTGATTTGGAAGAGCGCTGATGAGTAGGTATTAAAATTGACCAATAGTTAAAATTTGTTGCAATTAGTATGTCACGCCGTAGCATAATGGTTAAATGCGATGGATGGGGCGTTTACCCGGGAGATGCAGGTTTCGATTCCCGGCCGGGGTGGGGTGGTTTACTTTTTTCAAAAAAGATTTTTTCTATTGGTTATAATATACTCTCTCAGAAAGTGTTTTTCTAAATTATATATGTGAAAAATTATTAGTTTTTCATTTTTATTTTTGTAATTTCATATTGAAGGGTTAATTTATAAGACGTGTTTATTAAGAAAAGTTATGTTCATATTCATTTCAATAAATCACAGTGTATACATAATATTTACACTAATGTACCTATATAATAAATATATCAAGACCAGTTCATCAGTTGAGAATTTTCTCCTTTGCGAAAAAAACTAATCATAATATTATTTTAATAAATTATACAAAATGAGAATTATTCGTATATTGCATTTAATTTCAAATGGTACCATGCCTTATAATTATGTAAGTAAGTAAAGTAACGGTAGACTTTTTTATTAAACGATCTAAAATTTAAGCTATTTATAATTTATTCATCATAGTGATATAGGTAGGTAATTATAAAAATGGGATATTTTCCTCTTATTTAATATAATATTTAAGTAGGTACTCATGCAAAAGTGGTATAGTGTGTATGATTAATTAATAAAAACTGATTTTCACTTTGGAGCAAAAAAACCCATATGAAAAAATATATATAATAACGTTCTTCTTCGAAACTCAAATATTTGACACTCCAACATTGAAATCTTGTGCTCGGTTAATTATTTACACAATACAGACTTCCACGTTAATTTTAATTTGAAAGCCAAACGCTACGAGGAAAGGTAATTTAAAATTCACAAAAATAAATTAAGCAAGCCAGATACACAGATAAATATATAAGGTCACATACAAGGGTAGTTTGAAAAGTTTGTTAAATATCAATGAGATGGCATTACATTTCATACTAAAGAGAAAAAATGTAGGCATATAAAATTTTTAAATGACTCCCGTCTAAATCATCACTCAGATCTGATCCATAGTGAATGTTTAACCATCTGAGTCGTACATATATATTTCTATTCGCAGTTGCAATAAAAAAACATTAGTTCTGTGCCACTATAAAATATTTTTATTTGATGAAGTCAACGGCCATGTACCTAGATCAAATCTCAATAGAGTTCATTGAGTCTGCTTCAAAGTGTTGAAGACAGTACTAGTACAAAAGAAGAATCGCGCTCCGGATGACCAATTAAGGTCATCGTGGAGATAATCATTGAAAGAAACCAATGATATACAAGACCACTAAATTCATATGCGCAAGACTGCTAAAAAATATTTCAATTCAAATGAACAGGTGCACAATATATCTCTAAACGCTGTCCATCTGTGAAATATTGGTGCTGGTAAAAACAGTCGTATTGACATTTTAGCGCACTATAATTAATATGACGATGTTTAATCACATTCCCAAAGATTTTTTCTACTGATTTGTTTTATTAACAAAATTTGAATTCACCACTACATACTATTACCAGAGTCCAAACGGTAGAGAAAAAAATGGATAATGCCTCGTGAAAATTCGGCAATGCCAGATTTATGGACATGGAACGTAATGACCATATTTTTTTTGAAAGCATTACAATTTATTGTTTGTATGTAATGTTGATCTCTTAACACGATTGAAAGATGGATTGGTCTACAAAATACACAATATTCCACTATAACAATACACCGTCTCAAAAATCGACAGCTGCAATTTCAATATTGCATAAATACGAATTAGTTTCCTCATTCACCAGATTTTCCGTAATGGAGCCCTTAAAACGTCCTCTTGTAAATAAATTTTATAATTCTCTCTTGGTGTGTATAAATATGGGTTCCGGATGATTGGCAGCTTTTGAAAAGTTCGTCAGAAACCGAGTATTTTCTACTTGATTTTTAACAAACTTTTCAAATTACTCTCATACTAAACAATAATGTGCTCAAGTGCTTTACCTGGAAAGTAGACTTTAAGAAAAGAAAATGCAAAAAGAAACTTAAAATTCCAATTGCTAATTGAAGATTGTTGAAATACTCCTTTGATACTTTGTATGCGGAAAACAAATTACACTTCGTCGTTTAACTCAAATACATAATTTGTATTCTGAAAATGTGATATTAATGTATGCGTAGTGCACATTTCTATGTGTCTACAGCAATGACACTAATATGGACGAAGCATCTGGAAAATAAAATGACACTCACTTTGTGTCGGGTCTGCCGGATGGCGAAATTCATATTTTAATATCGGTATCCTACGCTCAAATGAACATTCTGCTTGCAAGCGGTCTGGCGACACCGCTGGGTCTGCCCATACAATCTATAACGTCTAATCTCCGAGAAGTCGTAAGTAACCTAGAATCTGTTTCTAACGCAATGAGTAATGACACTAATACGCCATTACAATAAAGGTTATATTACTATAAATTCTCGAAGCTTGTATTGCATAATGGAAATGGATACGTCATATGGTCACGTGACGTCTACCTATACATCTGTGAATGACTTTCATGCACAATTTCTCGTGCGCGCCGATATGAAGTGAGTTGTCCATTTAATATGTCATTGGTCTACAGTCACCAAAATTTTATGCCAAGAGAGTCAAATGATAAGTCAATAATACCTATATTAATTATGATATATTACTATAGATATACCATCATTAACCGTCAAGTGTTAGAATTTTGAACTAAGCTCATTACAGTATAAAAAGTATTAAATTATATGTGAAATGTTAGCATGTGGCACCCACACTCAGCGGACAACTTATAGTGTTATGATAGTGTCTATCGGACGGAAGTAAATGATGAGTGAGTACCTAAAGTAATGTCAATAATGTGAATTTATATTTTAGAAACCTACGTAAATGTAATAAATTTAATTATATTAAATACAATATGACGAAAAACGGTATTTTATGTTGTGTTGTAATTTCAAAAATTAATAATGGGACTTAAAATTAGTTTTGGATAGAGAATTTATCCGAACCGTGAAAAAATTTAAGATTCCACTCCCGCTTGGCCTAATTTTAATTTTGGATTTTTTCAAATAATATGTATATTTTCTGAGGTATTTCAGGTTATCTATTTTTAATAAGAAGAGACTTACATTCATAAATCTTGTTTCTTTTGTTTTTACTTGATATAAATAGTAACATATTCTATCAACATAAAATAAAACTAACGATCTCAGACGATAATTAATTAGGTACCCACTCGTCTCTCGAACTTATCATGTTACATTGTGTTAGATAATTATATAATGATTAGTCAATATTAAACCTTTCAATCAAGCAGCTCACAAATAATTTATTTATTTAGAAAAAGAGTATTACGGCATTACAGCGATTGGCCAATGCGCCATAATACATAATAAATACAAAATTATAAAAATAATAAATAATCTCTCAATTAAATAGTCATTCCACGCATACTGTATGTGTCCTATAATGACGTAAAACTATTAAATACTAGCCGGTTCGCACATCACAACTCGCCTTGTGTGCCTGACGGCATTAAATCAAAACTTCTGAGACCGCCGGAGAATGTTGCATGCTACAACCTCGCACATCTGCCTAGCGGCAAACGTCAAACGCGAAAAAGGAGAAGTCTCTCGTCTGCCATTTTTATTGTGTTGATTGTATGAACAAACTTCAAGCGCGGTGACCAGCGATGAGCGAGCATTGACAGTGTAGACAGAGACAGAGACAGAAATGGCCGATGGCCGCAGGCTGTGCGCATGCGCGGAGTCGACATTTTTCGAGATCGACATGCAGGCTTTGGCCAATGCAACTCGAGGCATGTCGCAGGGTCGCAGAGTTGCAGTTGCATCGGCCAATCTGCGAAGCTCCGTTTGATAACGTTTGTTTCTTGGTTTACAATGACGTCACATCGACGAATTCGTCGTAAGACGCATGCAGCGAGTTTTGATGTGTGAGCCCACCTAAATTCACATATGTAACTAAATTAATATTACGTTAATATTTATATGCATCCTCAAAATATAATGCAATGTACAAAACAGTGCATACACTAAAACAACCATAAAATGGTTGCGTGTTATAATTATGTATCCGTATAAAATTAAGCTTAGTAGTTGGACATCATACCGAATTAAAATACCAAACAACTACAAAAATGATGATCCCGATGAAAAATTGATGAATAAATACAGATAATAATTAATATATTATTAGTGTTTTGGATTAGAATAATTCTAACTTTTTATTGACTGTAATACTTACTAATTAATATCGTATTGATATTTCATTATATATTGCAACATTGGTGATCAATATAATACTTTTTTTTATTCAGAATTTTTTGGTTTTATTTTGAAGGTATTCAGATTGCCATATAAAGTATTATCCACTCGATTGAATCATGAATTTTGATTGAAAAATAAATCTAATGATTGACCAATAAATTTATACAATCAACAGAAACAACATATCCGATTAGTGGCATATTTAGTATCGATGGGTTGGTTCATAGATGCTGCTGTCCAATTTAATTTATTTTGATGAAGTAACATTGAATGATTCGAATCGGCGCAAAATTGAATGAGACGTATTATGTATTTAACAAAGCAATATCTTTTTAAATCGGTATACACAATTTTGATAAAACACTCCTGTTTATCAAATATTCGTACACTAGATATGTGTAATTTATTA
Organism: Rhyacophila brunnea; assembly: GCA_022495005.1. Taxonomy (NCBI): domain Eukaryota; kingdom Metazoa; phylum Arthropoda; class Insecta; order Trichoptera; family Rhyacophilidae; genus Rhyacophila; species Rhyacophila brunnea. The sequence continues at coordinate 294,019 of JAGYXB010000447.1, forward strand.
TGGACACCGCTGGTTTTATCGTGGTCGTGGTGGCTTAAAACATACACATAATAACTAATTAAGTATAATACTATTAGTCTGTGTTTTTCGTAGTAAGTACTTGTATTTATATTACCTTAAAAGCTCACAATAAAACATTACTTTTCAAAGTAAACGTTAAATAATTATTTAGTAATGAGAATACTCCACTAATATCAGACATTCAATTTTTTGTAGATACAATGATATTTGAATTTCTCTGTATCATCGATAATGCAATGTGGAACATAGACGCAGGACGATTATTAATTATGGATATTCGTTTTTACTAGAAACGGTTGTCAGCCAGTAGCGGTTTTCTGTGAAAAAAATTAGGCGGTAGCGGACTTTTAAATACTGTTATATTAAATTTAAGACACAATAATTGCTTATCCCATAGAAAATATTTTTCAAAGGATCCTCAAAATCCTCATCCTCATCAAGATTATCATCATGAATAATGTAATATATTTCTATGTATGTATAATATATACAAATATGACTGATAAAATTATAAAAAGTCCTTTTCCTTCCCAGTCCTTTTAAAAAGCCTCAGGCCTCTACGTATATAAAACCATCAAAATTGTGTGATACTCATACTACTAATTAAGTGCATGCTTTGGATCCATAAACAGATTGGAAAAAAAACTTTTTTGGATGTAGGATTCAAGCTGTGGATCGCGGGTTTCACAACGGACATGTATCATTTATCTTACGGAGTATTACAGTACTAGAAGTGAAACAATCACATAAATGTATGTGAATTTTCCGAGGTCGAACCTGGAGCCCACGGATCAGAAACCGGTGCCTTATGCCAGTGGCGCACCCAGGATTTAATATTGGGGGGGGCCCAAGGAGGAGAATGTAAATTAGTCCCATAGGCTCTTTTTCTTCTTCACAGCCTAATTTCTCGTTTATCGATATTTTGTCTATTGCACTCGGTGTACCTATACCATGGTCCCCACATCCTAAAACGGGCCCTCAGGCTAGGATATTTAGCGGGCCCTCTACCTACCGCTAAGATTAAAGGCAGTGTGAAACACTACATTAACGTTTTTCAAATTGTGTTTTAGTTCAAATTAAAACTTAATTATACAATTAAATTACTTATACAGTGAATTATTGGCGATTTTTAATACATCTACTTTAATAATGGAGCTGTTGAGTATCGACACATAATAATCAAAAAATATATTGCACAATTATATAAGTAATTGAAAGTGCTCGACTTTTTTACTATTAAAGCTAATTTATGATGTGTGTTTATATCACTTATCTGGTCAACCCGACTAGCCGGGCCCCCCACAACCCGGGCCCCCAGGCTAGAGCCCTGTCAGCCCTCCCCAGCAATGACCTACACCACTTCGGAATTCGGGTGGACACCGAGAATTTTTTGACAGTTCCATTAGGGATTGGGTTTCTAAAAAAACCTGACATTAGTGTATCGAAATTGTTGTGTTAGAAATTAAGATCTAAGAAATTTTTCTAAAAAGGGTGCCGGAGAATTATTACAAATCATTTTTTTGCCGTGTTTTTATTTGTCTAAGCCCAACGGTATAGTTTATTGGCTTTCAATTTCAATGTTTAAAATCATCCTGATAATTTTCATGTTTGGGGAGTGCCAGGGCCCCTTGCCCCCCCCCCCTGGGTGCGCCACTGAGTGGGAAAGCCCCGGGAGAAGATGGGCTGACTATCGATGTTCTCAAACGGGCCGGGAGGACGGTGAACGAAGTGCTCGCACGTCTGTTCACGGCTTGTCTGCACGAAGAGAATATCCCAGAGTCATGGAAAAATGCCTCCATTATTATTCTCCATGAGAAAGGAGACACTGAAGATCTGATAAACTATCGATCAATTAGTCTACTGCCAATTCTGTATAAGGTTTTCACGAAAATACTCTCAAACCGTCTCGAAACAGTTCTAGACGAGAACCAACCAAGAGAGCAAGCCGGATTCAGAAGAGGCTACAGTACTATGGATCATATACAGGTCGTCAGGGGAATCATAGAGCGCTACCAGGAATACTGCCATTATATCTTGGTTTTATAGACTATGAAAAGGCGTTTGATTCCATCAAAAAATTCTCAATTATAAACGGACACATGGTTTTGAAGGAATATCCTTATAGATGGCTGGATGTACCAGAGACTTTTACACCATCTGCTACTTCCGGGAATATTCCCCATACCCAGACATTCCAAAGCTTGACTAGCGATAAATACATGTCCGCTATTGCGAGCTGTAGCATCCACAGGTGGTCATCGAATGCGCATGGAACACATTAAAAAACACGTAAAAACGCACTGACAAACAAGCAAGTGTGTGGCATTATAATAACTCATTGACGGTTTATCGCATTGGCACAATTTGAGAAGGAGGCCCCCAAACCTGACTGCTACAAAAATTTTGAGAGAGATAATATATATTATAAATTTTGTTGTTGCATTAGAATGTTTAAGATTATAGTAGCCTAAAATAAATTGCTAGGTAGAGGAATGACATTATTTCTTCTGGTATTGCAGCCATGGCGAAATCACTTTGGAATTGTGCTTTGGAAGTAATGATACCAACACCTAAATGAGTCACCTGCACCGCCGGATGAATCTCATACAATTGAACCGACAAAACAAACATAAAACGAAAGAGGGCAGTATTCCAAGTCTGCGTAAGAGCGACACTGTCAAGGCCGCTGATGGCAATAGCGAAGGGGGAGGTAGGCTGTTATAATCTGCCATAAATAGTATACATTAAGCTTTGTTAGTCATACGTATATGATTTTATTGAACTAAGACTACAATTTACAGATGGTATTGGTTAGTTTTTAAAAATTATTTAAAACTAAACAAAACCATAATAGTTTTGGTATACTTTGGGCGATCCGAAAGAATTATGCACACTTTTTCATTCGTACTTATTTGTTTTCGTTGGATTAAGAATACATAATATTTTTACACATGTTGTTGGTTCATATTTTTTAATTCATAAGTCCTGCCTAACCAAACTATAATAGATAAAAAATATTATTCTATCAGTAAAATATCCAAAGTTATGTATGATTTAATTGCATAATTTTATATATTTTATAGATAGACTTTTTTTTGACCGTTATTAATTATGGCTTGGATTCAAAGGGTTTAATTAAGTTTTAATAACTAACCAACACCATCTGTAATTAATTGTAGTATTATTTCAATGAAAACAAATACGTATGACTGACAAAGTTTAGTGTGCACTATTTATGGTAGATCTTAACAGCCTACCTCGACCCTTCGCCACTGACTTATGGTGGCACGTGCATTATACGTATGCAGATAACCGTAAACTGTTGCATTGGGAAAAATAGCCGTATAGCATTGAGATAAAAAAAAATGACGCGTTGTTCGTGGAGCATTTCACCATGAAATAAGTTGAATGTATGTTGGAAATGCCACGATTGTTAGCAGACTGTAATGGTCCAATTTTATCAGATTTACCAATCAACATACACTTGACAATAATTGTTGACATGAAATATCTGGTTACAAGTTACAACGTTGTCATTAATAGATATTTGATACATACGAGCACCTACTTACTAACCTACTTTTGAATCATTCACAATTCTAGATAAATATAATATTATACAGTATGATTGTATATCTCATTTACTTACCTATTTTCTTCTCTCTACTGGTGATTTTTATTACTTACCTATTTTTTTAGTTATTAGTGTTTTATTTATACATTAATCTAATCTCAATGCTATACTACCATCTGTTTCCGATCAGCGCTCGGAATGGGCAGAACACCCTGGAGCGCCGTTCCGGTTCGTGAATTTCTCGAGAATACCGTTCCGTCTCGTGGAATCCTCGAATATACCATTCCTTCTCGTGGAATCCTAGAAGATAGCAAGATGTCTCGGAAAATTCTCGAGCCTCATCAGAATATTTCATATGGCGTTCCGGTTCAAAATATTTTGAAAAAATAATAATATAATTATCTTTCTATTAAACAATGATTTTAAAATGAAATGAAAAAATGTATCAGGCTCGCATAGAACCCTGCAGGTAGATTGTTTTTAAAAAATATAGCAATGTCTTCTAAAATTTTCACCTATCTTAAAATAATATTCATATCGCATATTTTGAAAAAAATGTATCAGGCTCGCATAGAACCCTGCAGGTAGATTGTTTTTAAAAAATATAGCAATGTCTTCTAAAATTTTCACCTATCTTAAAATAATATTCATATCGCATATTTTGAAAAAAATGTATCAGGCTCGCATAGAACGCTGCAGGTAGATTGTTTTTAAAAAAATGGCAATGTCTTCTAAAATTTTCACCTATCTTAAAATAATATTCATATCGCATATTTTGAAAAAAATGTATCAGGCTCGCATAGAACCCTGCAGGTAGATTGTTTTTAAAAAAATGGCAATGTCTTCTAAAATTTTCACCTATCTTAAAATAATATTCATATCGCATATTTTGAAAAAAATGTATCAGGCTCGCATAGAACCCTGCAGGTAGATTGTTTTAAAAAAATAACAATTTCTTCTAGAATTTTCACCTAGCTTAAAATAATATACATATCGCATTTAAAAAAAAATGTATTAGGCTCGCATAAGATCCTGCAGGTAGATTGTTTATGAAGAAATGACAATGCCTTCTACAATTTTCACCTATTTATTACTACGCTAAAAATAATATTGATATTCCATATTTAAAAAAAATGTATTAGGCTTTCATAATATAGATAAGGTAGATTGTTTGTGAACAAAATATAAAATCATCATAATGTTCTATTTTTCAAATATTATCGATGCACTGGAAAAAATGTATAAGGCACTCATAAAGTTATGTAGGTACATATTGCTTTATAATCAATTAAAGACAAGTCGTTTTTGGTTATTGTTTAATAGTTACCATGGTAATTTCTTTTAGAATTTTCGCATTCTTACTAAATTTAAATAATGAATAAAGATATTTTCATACTAGGCGAATGTATTAGGTTCTTATAAAATCCCTGTATAGTGTAGGTAGTAGATGATGGTTTATGAAATACAAAAGTAGGTGTCATGATACTATTTACTTTAGTCTACATTTTTATAAAAGCACTGGAAAATGTCTAGGCGATGCTTTTTTTGAAGTTATACTTATATTGGCGCGTTTAGGAAAACAGACCAGAGTGTACCAGCCGCGATGTAACACATAATTTTTATAATTTATATTGCATTCTGGTTGCGTAATACTTTGAAATATTTATCGCTGTGTTAGGCGGAATAAAATAATTTTAAACCAGCGGCACTCAAATAAGGGCCTTTTTCTGACTGTGTAATTTAACAAGATAATTAAAATAGAATAAGTAAATAATATTAATAAACACGGAATTAAGCAACAAGATAATTTTAAACCAGCGGTACTCCAATTCAACTTCTTATCAATAAGAAAAACAAATAATTTGGATAGTTCGATGAACCAAAGAAACACTTTTATTTATTTTGTGAACCTGATTCTAAATCACCACACCAGAGCTAGCCGAAGAATCTAGGTTATTACAAGTTTTGTTTTTGTTTAGACGCCAAAGAAGAATAACTTTTAACGCGCGTACATAAGTACACACACCGATTTTCGCAATATTTTTGTTTGTTTGAAACTAAATACTGTAATCTAAGCTCAAATTTTGTGGTCTGAATACGCAAAATAGATGCGATATGGTTGTCTGTTAATTTTGATCTTAAGTTTGATTTATTAATGCTCATTGTAGAAAATGTTTTTTCACAAATATAGGTATTCCAAATAAAGAAGCGTTTTTCACTATATTTGGATATACCTCAAGTAAAAGTCCTTTGTAGAATTCAATTAAAATCTTATCATGATAAGATGTTTTTTTACTTCCACGTTCTCTTGCAAATCTATTTATTAAAACTGCATATTTACGGAAACAGCGTCTGTTTTACATAAAAAGGGATCTTGAAAAATAGATCCTTAGCAACCAAGGAATTTCCAGGCTCTACATAAACATATTGAACAGTATATACAGTGATGCCACAGCATGCGTGAAACTCCACAAACGGTCGTGTAAATTCCCCATTAACAAAGGTGTCCGCCAAGGTGATACCATTTCACCTAAACTATTCACCGCTACTCTTGAGGACTTATTTAGAAAACTTGATTGGGAGGAAAAAGGTGTTCCAATTAATGGAGAGCACCTAGTCACCTGCGCTTTGCAGATGATATTGTTATACTCTCACAAGACCCGAAAGACCTCCAAGGTAGAATGCAAGAACTCGCGGATGTCAGTCAAACGGTCGGTCTAAAGATAAATGTCTCAAAGACAAAAGTGATGAGTAACTGTTTTTCGGACCCTGCGATTATCTGTATTTCTGGCACCCAACTCGAGCAAGTCAGCAGCTACGTCTATCTCGGACAGCAGGTGTCCATAAACGGAAGCATGCACGATGAAATTGCTCGAAGAAAAAAGCTGGGATGGAGTGCTTTCGGACGTCTGAATATTATCTTCAAGAGTGACCTACCATTATGTCTTAAGCGTAGGGTGTTCAACCAATGTGTGCTACCCATGCTCACGTATGGCTGCGAGACGTGGACCCTCAACACGAGAGATGTCCAAAGGCTAAGAGTCACACAGCGAGGCATGGAGAGGTGCATGTTGGGCATCACGCGAAAGGACCGCAAGAGAAACGAATGGGTTAGGAAGCAGACAAGAGTACGCGATGTAATAGACGTTGCCAAACAGCTGAAATGGAGATGGGCGGGGCACATTGCTCGCCGAAAGGACGGCCGCTGGACAAACGCCGTCATCCAGTGGTACCCAAGGGGCACGAAACGGCCACAGGGTCGCCCTAAAAGCCGCTGGATTGGCGAACTGGTAAAGTTCGGCGGAAATACGTGGCAGCGAACGACACAGGACTGAGAGAGTTGGAAGAAGCTTGGGGAGGCCTTCATCTAGCAGTGGATTGACCCCAGCCGATGATGATACATAGTTCATATCACAGAATTGATTAATAAATATCATTCCGATAGTCTATTCCCGAATACATTACATTTTGAAGCAGGTTTTTGAATGTGTGAGTGTCCTACGAAAATGAACCAAACATTAAAGACGTGCAATAGTGTGTGTTGCAACCTTTAATACACCAATATTGAATGAGCGTCAATGCATACACCGATAGCAGTTGTCAGTATTTGACGTGTGACATTCTTGACACGTCGTGTTTAATTTTATCTCATATTCTTCCACACTCGCGATCGGTTGCCTGTTACTCCACACCAGCACCGTCTTTAGATTAATAAAGCCTGAGCATATCTTTTTGCACAAGCAACGAGCGGTCCACTGTTTAGCTGTCAAAATCAGATCCCAGATTGCTTGACATATTGATTCGCCCTTTCTCGTTTCAAATTGAATTATACAAAAATCTCAAATCAAAATATATTAACTAGGTATCAGTGTTATTTAATAATAATATACATTCCTGTTATTCATCACCAGGTCAAAGTCAGACTAGTATTTCACACAAAAACCGTTGGTAATATCGATTTCCAAAAAATATGTAGCATTGATCTATGCATTACATTTGTAGAAGGTGTGTTAATGCTAGTGTATTATTTATCATGTAACTTATCTATTCAAATCAAACCATTCCCTATGTGAACACGACAGACGCGTCAGTATGAGCACTCTATAGAACAATGACAGGTCATCCATAGACAACAACGAGAGGGGCGGAAAAAGTAGGACCAGTCGTGGTGAATGTATCGGCCTTCTACTTTAGTCGCCAATGTCCACAGTCAGAGTTCCCTGATAGAGTATATGCTTCATAACTTTGCACTCCAGCTCTAGGATGAAAATGATTTAAAATATTCTAAAAATTTTTTTTTTACATGTATTGTTTGTCTATTTATTTATTAGTAAATAATATATTATATTAATACAAGTAAATATCATTTGATCTAATTTTATGCGAGGTAATTACGCAAAGAGGCTTATCAGTATAGTAAAGAGTGCAAAAAAGTGCAAAGTTATAAAACGTTTACTCTGGCAACCCTTCGATATGCAGTATTAACTAAATTAGCCATACAATTTTAGAATATTAATGGAAGGGGTTGCATTATTTTATTTTGCTTTAGGGCGGCACTTTACCTAAAGACGTCACTGTGTCTATGTGCTTGGTCAAACGGAATCTTTGATGGAATCTACTATTGTTATTGTATATAAACAATTATAGTTGATACTGTGCTACGAGGACCGCGCGTGTCTATACACTATGTAGAAACTAATATTAATACTTTTGAATTAAATAAATTATTAATATAACTTATCCATCCATGCAATAATAATTTAATATCCAACTGGAGGCGTGAAAAGCCTTAAAAATATTTTATTCGAGTGTAACTCATTGTGGATTAATCGCTCTTCGATATATTAATGGTAATGTTAACAAATCTGTTTATGAAGTCATCGGTTACAGGTTCGAAACCCGAGAAATGCGAATTCACACGTTATTTCTCAATAATGTCTTTGGACCCAAAAGATAATGGGTGAAATAATATAGGCTAATATACATTTATTCTAAAAAAAATGCTGGTATGAAACCTATTCGTGAGGTGGCCAAGATTTACATCGGATTGAATAACCCAGGGATTGCAAACCTTTTTACGTACGCGTGCCAAAATTTCACAAATAATATTTTTCAACTGTCCGACGTGCCAAGCAGTTTTTTATGGCGAAATTTTTCAAAAGTTTTCTAAAAAATAGTAAGAATTCTTTTAAAAAGGTTTAAAATTTACAATTGAGTTGTTGATATACTATCTTTCACCGTATTTCTAGCCGAAGGCATATCTTTCATTCTTTGAATATTTTTTCCTTGTTTTCAAATAAGGCACTCAAAAAGATCGTGGAACCATTGAAACCACTCTGCTTTCATATTATATTCTCCATCACTGAGCGGTTTTCCATTTTTAGAGATTATGTTTGAGGTAAAATAGCAAGCAGTTATTATATTTGAATGATTGCAGATGAATGCAGTTCCACCATGAATTGACAGTTAACAAAATAAAAGAAATCAAATTAATGTTGTTTTATAAAAGAGGAAAATGTGAATTTGATTATTAAAAGAAAAATAACTTATACATAGATCCTCAATTTACTTAGCCAAGAAACAGTTTTTGTGAAGTCTATCCACATTTCTCCTTTCAATCTATTTCTCGCACCCTGTACCACAATAGATCTTCTTCGGGTCACCTTCGATCTATCTGTCTTTGGAAAAGTTTTTATTTTTACAGCGGATTTATGTCTGGGTCGTGTGTGGCCTGTTCAACGACTACTTCTACTGATTATTTGATGTCTCGTCGAGCTTTCTGAATACATCGTAGGTACTATCAATAGTAATGCTCAGAAAGACTATAGTATAATGGTAATAATATACATATTATGTAAATGATAATATGTATCAATAATCTTTGATATATATCATTCATTTATTAATAATAAAGCGGATTAGACAGGGGTACTTAATAAATTAGTAAGAAAATTACAGCACCAATAAAAAATACATAATCGGGAGGTACAGGTACACTTTACCCATACCTGTGTATTTTTATCAGATTTGGTGGATGGAAAAAATGAAGCATATTTTAAATATCTTTGGTCTAATCTACTAACGAATTTATTTTAATATTTAAATTTGCTACACGAGGGCGTGTTCCGTATAAGTCAACAAATTATTATATTAATACTATCGACCGAAGGTACTTGATGGAATTTGAATTTAAATTCTAATGAATTTAAGTTTTGCACTATTCCATTTGAGTCGATTTTTGCGACCCGGGTTTCGTTTTTCGGCATCTTCTGGCAATATGTAGGTACCTACACTCACCAAAAGGCAAATAAACACTGACAATGAATACAATTAACTCTAACTTATATGACAAATCAATACAATAAAGTAGGTAAAAACGTTATCACTTATATATTAAGTCAAGAATCACAATAAAGAAATGTATAACAAACAAATTGTGAATAGTTGAAGTGTTTGTAAAAAACCCCTACCTTATCAACTCGATAATCGTATATAAATCATCAAAACCCAATAATAGGTCATCTGTAATTATAATTAATAAAAATACTACATTCAAGAGGTGTAAAATCGTCTATTCTGGGAACAATGGTAACATTAGTTAAACAATTAATAATTTATTAGCAATTTAAATATGACGTATATACGGTTAGCCACGGCTTAATAGCATCTTTCTTGGTGAATTTACCATTCTATTATACACCTACATAATATCATTATGTATCGTCGTAAATTTGGAAAGCATTTTATTATCATACTTAATGTATGTAAGTATAAGAAAATGATAAAATGTTAAGTTGGTGGCAATATAGGAAATTAGAAATGATGTGAGAATTTACCAACATTCGAAAAATGGATATCTACATATATACAATGTATAGTGATCTAAAACCTTGTTTTTTAAATACACAGGAATTCACAGAAAGTTATATGAAAGACTGATGTCTGTTTTATATGGTTTAGTTTTAGTGTCTGATACTAATTATGGCTACAAAAACCCATATAAACTAATCTTATTGATACAATGATACCAAATTCTTCGGGGTGCTTGTTTCAAATAAAAAAAACTATTTATGGGTGATATCAAAACTTCTGATGGTGGCACAATTTATTTTTAAACCACGCTGTATATCAAACATATGGTATAACCGGACCTGGAAAATGTTTTTAGATTTATGGTATAAAAAAAGTTTTACGTAACAAATTGTCAAATCTTGTGCAAATATATTATCTATAGTATTATACTTATTATAAAAAGTTCAAAAAATTCAGAATATATTTTAGATTGATTGTGCATATTTCAAATGTTTGTTTTTCAGTCAAACAAAAAATATTCAGTTTAATTGCCTGACGTAAAATTTGTTTATTATATATATTATAAAATTGCATGGAAAAAATGTGAGACTAAAATTCATAACGAAATATCATACTATATCAGAGTAGCACGATATACGTGGAGGTATTTGATTACGAGGCAAACCAACCTGAAAAACTAACAAATTGAAAATATAGAACACACGAAACAAAAAGAATAAATCAAACACTTAACATAATATTAGCTAATATTATAAAGCTTCTACCTAATATAAAACTATAACGTTTTACATACTCGTATTCGTATTCGTTATAATCTGATAAATAGAAATTATGTTAGACATTATATTACTCTCTCTTGGCAATATAATTTGGTTTCTACTGTAAGTATATTGAAACAAAAGGTGTTTATCGGCCAAAATCCAGACATCTAAAAAGCTTAGAATATTCGCTATATCAAAGTTAGGTCAGGTTATGTTAAGTTAGGTTGGGTTATGTTAGTTTGGGTAAAATTTAGATTTCAACGTCTCTTTTCATTAAATCCCGTATGTATCGCGAGTTACTGTACACAAGTGATTCTTAATCGGGTTCCTCGAGCCATGTCAGGGATTCCGAGAGAATTCGCGAAAGCTTGTTGTGACCTTTTAGGCAGGATTGGATACTTTGAGATTGATTTTGATGGGGTTTTTGTGGCAGTACGGAATAAAAAAACAAAAAATGTGGGAATTCAATTGTCGAATAAAACATCTTTTTTCGATCCCGCGGAGATTATTTCGCCTGCAGCACTTAGATTCTGTATATATAATATATGTGGATAATAATATGTCAGAATTTAAAAAAAATCTTGGTATATATTCGTTGAAGATAACAGTACAGAAATAAAACTTAGTCGATGAGATGATTTAACTAAAACTTAAGACTAATATTCATTTTGTCTAGATACTGAAATCATCGCTTTTTAGAGGTCTTCTGATGGGTTGAACAATCCGAGAAACTTGTCAACATGCCATTTGGGCATTTTAGTCACAAGAAAATGTAAATTATTCAGTGAACGGCTTGATTATTTTTCGATAGTCAAGGTGGTATATAATACAGCGTTTTATATTTATTTCATAATTATGACAACAAACAGTCTGCTGTTAGTATATAAGAGATGTGTGTGTGGGAGATATGGCCCATAATTATGAATGTACCTAAAGATCAAAAATAAAATTCAGATGATCGGACCGGTAAGGGCCCCACTATGACTGTTATTACTTCCTGTTAACAGCGTTCAGTTTTTATTGAGACCGGGTAAACGCGTCTACAAAACTTAAAGCTAATTTTTATTATTTAATATTATCATTAGTCTCCGGTTTAAATGTTAATATATTATATATTTAATTTGACCTAGAATTTATTCATCTCTCTAGTCTTATACATAACTTGCAATTATAATAGTACAAAAAATATGTAAATTCAGAGGTTAATCTTGCATAATAACCTTAAATAATTAACCAACATGACGTGTCTATTTCATTAAGGTAGCCAAGAGATGATTTCGGACATAACTCCATACGAGGTGATATATTTAGAATGTAACAGCATATTATTTTGTAATTTAGCCTCTGGACCTCATATTTGTGAAACTGATAGAGATGGGCTTTTCGATATAATATGTATTACAAAAAGTTTCGAAGGTTCCGTCGAACAAACATGGCCAGGAATAATCGCGTTATTCTGACAGGCAACGTTTAATTTAATATAAAATCCATGTAACAGCGAAAGCAACCAGGTTGGGATTTTGGTTGATGAAATTTTGTTCATGATGAGATTATAATTATTGCGACTATTACCAAAACATGCGTTTACTGATTTGAAAATATTATTTATTGATGATAATAATCGGAATTGTTGTTTTATAAATTCGAACAAATGTTTACAACGTTTTAACCGACGATGTTGTAGCAATCGACAATTGTTAATTGATTGCCCAAATAGGTCAAACAATGTCAATTGATAATCAATTAAAGCTCGTTACTCGGAAATTTATAATGCATACATTCCTATTAAAGTTACGCCTGGACGTCACATCGATATATCGGATTTTTATTAGGTTGTCAAAATCTTCAAAACATATCGTAAGCAAAACATATTCATGCAATTTAAGTAAATTACATTCGAAAACATCAAAGAAAGAATGAACCGTGTCTGCGATTTTTTACCAAAAATAATCAAATAAAATTTAAAACAGCAAAAACCGTTTGAACCTTATTTTATAAAACGAATACTTACTATAATATTTGGATTCTGAATTTCAATTTAAATTTATTAAATCGCATTTTACAATATGTTATAACATGTAGTATCACGATGTTTTAAATATAATATTTATCCTTCAAATAGCAACGCAAATTATATTGATTAATTAATCCATAGAAAATATTTGCATAGATATAAACTTTTGAAAATATTACGAAAAATGGTTTATTTAAAAAAAATCAGTAAGAATTCAATAAAGCATAGATAATCTGGCCAATCATGTGAAGCATAAATATTTTTATTATTATATACCATTTTGGAAGGAAGTGGTGATATTATTTTCCTAAAACTATAGAGAAAATGGCTTTATCTGTTTTAGATGTGTAGTTGCGATTTTTGAGTATGATTGAAATGAAAGACAATGTTAACATGTAAATTTTATCTAATAACAACCATGGTTGCAAGTAATGTCAAAAACTTCCGGAGTGGTGGTTTTAAAGTTTACAAGATGGATGTAGAATAAAGCCAGCAACCTGATATTTTCAAATTCTTTTTATGAAAAGATAATAATAAATTAGGTAGGTGGTTTTCTTTTCATTCCGCGGTAAATCGTTATTATACATAAAAATAGTATAATACGTAATATATAAATTATGATTAAATAAATAAAGCTAATTACGATATTTTTTGTACAAATTTGTTTTATCCAACATGTAAAATAACCCCTCAACCCCCTGGCGTGTGGTATAAATTAATTAGTTTCCCAATTAATTTATAAAATCGTAAACATGGTTGATAATTCTACGTAAAAATTGTTAAAAATAATACTCTACCCTAATTAGCAAATAATTAATTAGCAGGGTATTTTGTCGATTTTAGAAAATCATTAAATTTTGACATTGTTGTCTTTGCATGTAATTACTTAGTTATATCAAAAGAATCATTATAATAATAACATAATTTAGTAGTGATTCGTACACTTTGCGTATCTACTCTTCGAAAATAATATATAGTAGTATGTGGTATATGAAAGCCAAATAGGTGGATTTAGTTTTATTTTTCTTTGTATAAATTAGTTTGAAAAATCGTAAATATTTACATAATGAGAAAGTTGTGGACCGGTTTCGGTAAGGCCGCAGTATAATAGGTACATGATACAGGTACCTATACGAGGTACAATTCTTTACTGAAGATGGCTTCATGTGATGAGGAAGACTATCAATAAACTGGACATTTTAGATATTAAATCCGTGGACCCGGACTATTACCTGGCGTTACACCCCCGATTTGTCCCTATTTGGTGATGTCTCCTCTGAGGGTGTAGAGAAGCCGGAACCATTTTTGAGCTAACTCATAGTAATGGTCAATTACGAGATAATAAAAATACCCGGAAACGCTGTTTGTCCAAACGCAAAAAAGGCAACGCTGCATTTTTTACACCACTCTTGTGGTGCGAGATCGCTTGTAGTGCGAAAGCGCTTTTCACAAACAGCGAGATCAAAAGCACGATAATTAGGAGGCAGATGTTTTAAGAGATTGGAATTATAAACATATACATCTTGCGCACCGTAAAATTGATAACAATGTAATAACCAAAAGTATAAGTCAAATAAAAATCGCCGTTTTAGACCATTCCGAGGTGATTATTTGTTCACTCCCAAGTCCCAAATAACAGACGATGCCCAGCAACCAGCATACTGAGCGAGAAGAAGAATGTATCTTGTCGCTCTCTTACTTGACGAGAGATGTCATTGGTTCACTCGGACTGTAACTGTCGACTCGTCGCTACCTCATCGATTTCATTTCAACTGTAAACTATATGAAGTTGTAATTATATTTTTCAGCAATAAGCACCGTTCCTCGTAAATAAATTCTTTACAATTATTAGAACACTACCTAGTCTAGCCTCTTGTCTAAAGTTTGGTTGCAAGTATTGTCAATGGGTTGATAAAAATATATACTTTGGTCAAACTTTGTTTTTGTAAGCAGTGTTAATAGTAATACAACTAGGTTATTTATTTACAAATCAAACAAATGTAGATTGTCAAAACAAAACAATAGAATGGATATTTGTGAGCATTTCCTCAATAATAAACCAGATCAGTATGGTCTATTATGATTGGTTAATTGCGACAATATCTCTTGTAATATATGTACTGCATTGGTATAAATTAGAATGGCAATGCATGAATCCTCACTCAACTCATCGAGTTCTTCACTCGATATAGTCGATATCATTCTACTCGAATCAAGTGTTTTAGTTCATTAATATTTTAGTCAATATCTTGATCAAATCGATCTCACCAGTACACCATTACTCGCGATTGTAATCCCACGCTATCTTCTTTATCATCTTTATTTATATATGTTATTGAATTCTTCTATCGATCAATAAACTCTCCTCCAAACAATTTCAAGTAAGACCACCTTCATCTACTTCCAAACAAGTAATTAAACGCAGTTTATGATAACTAAATTATCTATAATAGTACGACGTATGGTAGAATTAATATGCAGTAATCTTTTGTAAAGCGTAGCACTTTACCAGTAAATCCAATATGTTTTTAGGGTGTGGTCGTTAAATTTCAAATAGTCCCGAACACACAAGCAAGCGCGGAGCTATCGATATGTCTACTAACTAAAGACTTATTAATCTTAAACAATGGGTTTGCTCTACGATCGACTGTGGATACAACCCAAATACTGGTTATTGGATGGGCAAGTTTTCTAAAGCTCCCTTTTGAGCTCTAGTAGAATTAATGTTTGCTATATTATTAGGTATCTATACGGTTTACAGAAGTCGTTTTATAGGTAGCTGTATTACACACATCAAATAAGTATATTTGATCTAAATGCTTTGAATAGTCTTAGAATAAATACGTGTATGTTACAATATAAAGAGTAATTATTATCATCAGTTTGTTTCAATACACTGCTGAGTGAAGGATTCTTGAAACTAATGCCATTCTTCTCGGATTATTTTCCCACGTAAGATCATAGAAGATTAATATTTCACCAATCTACCGGCCATTACATTATACTATTGATTTTTATCGCACACACATTTTCATACCAAATTTTATAGTTGATTTATTTACTAGAATTGGATTTCAGTCGTATTATCCATTTTGCATTCAAATACTGTAAATGGCAAATAGTTGTATACACGATACACATATTTATTGGTAATCATTAGTAATCACTAGTATCACTAATACCGCTACGTATAAATAAGCCTAATTAGTGATAATCATTAGTATTCAGCATGTTACCAAATTATTAGTGCGAATAGCAAGTAGTAATAATTTGTACTAAGCCCGTGTAAATATGCCTTAAGGTATGTTATATTAATTATTCAAAATAATATGAATATTACCTACAAAGCCATTCATTTTAATTGATTCCCTTTCACTACTTGTTTTTATATTACGGTAGAATGTTTAGTTTAAATATAAAATCAATGAATGAATTTGATAGACTAGCATTTTTTGAATGTGTAAAAATTGACTTTCAGATAATAATATAATATTAAACTGCCATGATAATAATTTTCTCTATGCAATGAATCATCATTAAATGGACAAAAATCACGTAGAATGTATGCCACCATTTTGATTTTATTTATTTGCAATATGGAGAATATTAATATTTCTATAGTTACTAATTTAACTAGGTAGGTACCTACTTATAAATACCGTCCACCAAGGAGTTAGACTATTTCTAATTAATTGACCATGAAAGTTAAATCTTTAACGAGGCTTAATTGGGCTTGTGATTGAATTTTCACATTATTTATATTATGAAACTAGATTAATAAGGTAGGTGATAACCATAATAACACCGTAACACATATTAGTATAAAACTTTAATTATTTAAAAAAAAAATAGATTACAGATAAGATAATCCGATATTGATGTACGTAAGTCATACACATACCTAAATAATTCAAAATCATATTATATTCGTGAAATTCATAAAATCATACCATGCCTTTATCTATTTACTAAAACTTCTTATGAAAATAATATGTCTTAAAGTAAACTGATATTATTGAGATAAAAGAAATAATTTTAATTGTTTTTTTAATATTATAATAACATGTTTATTTGATATGAAAATATTATAAAATACAATGTTACCTTAGAATGCTTTCATTTAATAACCAATACAAAATTGGAAGGGAAAAATGATACAAATACGCATAAAGATATCTAAGATATTATTAAATCATCATTATATTGTTTTCGTTCATTAAAATAATATACCTATGTATACTTAGATATTTTATCCGAATTGAATTTATCTTGTCTGAAATTCAATAGCGTTCACAAAAACTGATTTTGTTACGGTTTCAACTAATATTATTAAAAAAAAGTATCAAATTTATAAGTGTTATAATTAAACAATGATTGTTCTTTAGGTATACCGTGTATAAAGCATGTCGCAAATACGATTATGCTGAAAATGAGTAGGTACAGATTTCTTACCTAAAATATCTTTCAGGGCGTATTCACTTTTTATCTTTAGATAATATATTTACAGAAACCTGACACTTATAAAACCATAAAATCGTAGCTACATTAAAACGAATAATAACATAAAGCTTAACTTTTTGCATTTTGTGTTATTTTTAGACATAAAGTAATGATAATAAATAATAAGCAAAAGTGTTATTTTTAGACATAAAGTAATAATAAACACCTAAATATGATACACTGATTCTCAGGTATTTGAGGCTGTATGGATACTATATGTGGCTTTATCGATATCTTATGTTCTCCCAATGTGCAGACCTAGCCTCACATTAGTAATGCCAATTGGGAGGACAATAAATCTGTGAAATAAAATGCTTCTGATTTTAATATGAATGAGTGAGAATAAGTTTAGGTGAACGTTCTTTAATATTTTTTTAATGAGTGGGTATCTACTTAGCTTATTCAATATACTTGCATTTAAATTGTATTTTTCTTATAACTTTACTGTAGATTCTATTAAAATATTGTTTACACTTTTTTATATTATATAATATAATATTATATGAATGAATTAAATTTGCAATTTGTCATGTTACCATATTAAGTAAAATAAATAAATATGAATTTGAATTTGAGATAATGTAATTCGAAATTTCTCATTTGACAGTTGTTGCAAAAAGATAAACTTACCCACTGACATCAGTGTTGCCATATTTTTCTATGCTGATTATAGTACAAAGGCGTAAAAATCATAGTATTTCTGAAAAATATATAGTACAGGAACATTTTTTGTCTTGATTCTTTTAAAATTATGGTATTTTGGTATATTTGGGGTAAAATTATAGTATTTTACATTTTTCGCGAAATCAAAATTATAGTATTGTACTATAACTATAGTACGAATGGCATCACTGACTGACATGTTCATTTGCCTCACATTTCATATTTTCAATAGACCAACAGGTAATGTTGTTGAAAAAACCGTTGGTCAGGTGACAACTTCAAAAATGTTAAATGGTCCATAAATGCTTAGTGATGTATGACTGTAAAAATGCACGATATCGCAATGTTTCTTTAATAAAGATTTTTGCTTTACCAAATAAATTCAAATCTCAGTTTTTTCCCGTTGCTTTCATACCGGGACATGCATTAATGGGAATGCTTCTCATTTCGAGTATAAAGATATTATGGTTTTTGGGTATGGTCTTTTGAGATGACCATTATAATTACAGTAAATTGTGACATGTAGTCTGCCTCTGAGCTAGACATGGACAAACTGGCGTATCTGATAAAAGTAATTGAACAAAATAAATAATACAATACTTTTCATTCAATGTAATTTAAATAGTCTGGAAAATTGAATTAAGACGATACATCACAGTGAAACGGCAAATAATTTTCAATTATTGGCGCGACGAAATTTTGGAATCGCTGGCATTCGGAGAGCGAACGTCGAGGTGTGAATACGTCAGTTTGTTTCGTGATGGCGACGGGGGTATTAATTCTTAAATCGTGTAAAGATGACTAAAAACGTTACTCA
The DNA here is from genome assembly GCA_022495005.1 of Rhyacophila brunnea. Classification (NCBI taxonomy): domain Eukaryota; kingdom Metazoa; phylum Arthropoda; class Insecta; order Trichoptera; family Rhyacophilidae; genus Rhyacophila; species Rhyacophila brunnea. The sequence continues at coordinate 313,182 of JAGYXB010000447.1, forward strand.
TTTACTTGAAAAAGAAAACATGTCAATGAATATATTATTATTGTTACTAATAGAACAATAAACAGAACATTAAATGCATGCATGTTGGATTTATATAACAAATTATATTTCGTTCGGCATGCGTCATTTGCACCCGCGACCCGCAATCCGCACATCGCCTAGCCACGATCTTTTTAGACCATGCCTCAACCGAGGTATAGCCTTTTATCTAATTTCTAAGTGAATGAAAAAATCAAATTATTATTTTAAACGTTTGTTATTTTTGCAATCTTAAATAAAAATATAAAGGGGGGGGGAACATACGATTACCGCATCCATTTTTTAATATTACGATGCAAACTTCTGATATAGCTATTATAAAATCCCTGAACATATTATGCAATATATTATCTAACTTAACAAATGACCCATCTTATTATGTTTCATTTTTTAGACTTTGCAATACGTGAATTTTAAGACGTAATTATGACGCAATATTTTAAGACAAAAAGTGTTTACCTACTTATAATTTCAACCTACATAATATTGTAACTGGATTACTCTAAGAAATAATAGTTTTTTTAATAAATAAAGCTGGTGTTACGTTATAAAAGTATGAAATGAGAGTATTCAAGTATCAAAGCGTAATAAAAGTATTAGCCTATAGCTTGTTTATGTTAATAGGTGTAACATCTTGTACGCGTGCGAAACTCATTAAAACAATTTTTCTTTAGAGCTATAAACGATTATTTATTGTCGCAATAGAAAATAAAAAAAAAACAATATACCTACTGGTAGTAGGTAATAATAATGATTATTAACATAAAGTAAAATATTTTTACTGTGCAATGAAAAAACATAAGTAATAATTTTAATGCATATATTTATATGTGTATACGGCGGAGCTACGGGATGTTGGTTTGACCTGAAACGAAGCAAGAAGACTGGCGAGCGACAGGGATTCTAGGAGGCGACGCATGCTGTCCAAATGCTACAATTAAGGGGCGGATATGGCCAAAGAAGAAGAAGATTTATTCAGTAAATGGACATAATGGAGAGGAGGTATGTGGATTACAATACAAAGTATTTTTTTAACTCTCTTTGTCATCATTCGTAGTGTATCAGTGCGGAATGGGATCAAGCCTCCTCTATCTTCCGTCGCCATCTTACGCAACTTTCCTTCATTGCTGATGCTGATTGCTTGCATATCCTTGGTTAGTCTACTGAATCACCACAAGTTGAGACTCATACCAAATGGTTTCGCATTAAAAAAACTATCGGGGTTGGTCGATCACCTTAGTCAAAATAATATTGGGTTCAGTTCAATACAGGTTATCTTTTATAATATACGTTACACTCTATCTGTAGAATTTGGCTCCAAATATGTGTAAAAGAAAATTATAAACCGTTTTAATTTATTCCGTGTTCCTTTTGAGAAATAAACTTGCCGCAGTGTAAATTACTTTATCCAAAACGTATATGACTAAAAATATGACGAAAATCCCTCCAAATTATTCTTTATATCTATGGAAGTTTGCCAAAATATTAACCGCATTTCCTTGTAAAGTATAAACATAAGGGAAAACTTTTATAGAGAAGATTGTTCATTATTTTGTTTTAATATATTGTTTTTGTCATAACCACAGAATAGATTAATAAAATAGATAATATACAAAAGCCACCGCCATGGACTAAGATTTTCAAGGTAGTTTTGGTTTATGATATAATAACGTTTAATATTTCCCATGCTGCTTCCATAAGTAAGTCAATGGTAAGGAAGTAAATAGTACGTATCGATTGGCTTACACCTAAAATCTGCTTAAATTACGCCGGATTTTGCAAACTAGATAAAGCAATAATTAATACACAATGTGGGTTTTGGCCACCTTCAGAAATCTTTTATACTGTTATGAATCGGCTTCATATAAACACTTGTTATACTTAAACTGGCTTCATTACAAGGTAATATATAATATATTATGTTTTAGACAATAACTTGTTAAAAGTCTGATTTGATACAGTGAAAGAATGCAATCGATGCGTCCTTTTTTAAGATTGAGTTAAAATTGAACTGAAGAATTATTTTGATTCTATTTAAAATAAACTTCATTAATACTACGCATGGTATTCCCAAACGTTGATAAGAAAAACGGATATCTATAAATACAACCATATCCGTTAGAAAGCAGTTTGAAACAACGAGCGATAAAAATGCATTGCATTAAGATGTTTATAAGATTTATAAAAACAATTGTGCGATAAAACAAATCTTTATCAAATAAATTTCCAGCCGTTCATTATGCATGTTTATTAATACTTGATAAGAATACGGAGCTAGGCTCAAAGCTGCGGGGATATAACAATACACGCTTATGAACTGCACGTTCCGTTCAAGGCATTATCCACGATATAGGATTCAGTCAGAACACGTCATCTGCGACTGCCTGTTGATAGCATCTGACAGAGCGCAGCTCTTTGCCAGGGTCCATCTTGACACGCAACGTATTTGTCACGTTGATTTGATATTAATCAAGGCCAGCTTAAAGGAATTAAAAAAGTTTGCTGGATCGTATATAGGATGTAATAATTCGGTTTCTTCTTAGATACATCATTTTCAACTCTTGACTACCAGTCCTCTACTCCGGCTTTTAGAATACTAATACAGAGGCCCTTATAGAAAATTGTGTCGAATGAAAATAAATTAAAATAGCCGGCAATGCTACAATTCTCTCCCACGCACACATGTGAGATTATGCCAATACAGTGACATAATTCGTCTTGGCGAAACAATTGAAAAAGCAGCGTTTGCACATTTACTGAAAAAATAACAATTTTGACCAATTTTACTTAATTCTTATGCACATCATGTCCAGGAGTTGAATGGAGTTTCATCGAGTAAAGTCGACTATGTTTTGACATTTTCTTATTTATGCCGACTATAAGGAAATATGCTGAATTCATATTTTATTATAATTTTGACAGTGTATTTGAACATAAAAGCGGCTGTGTCCCAAGTAACGTAAAGGCCTGTATGAGTAAAGGTCTTAAGCCATTTAGCGGCTTTTATTGAAAAAGTGTTTTTGTAGCATAAGCCGAAATTTCGTTTATTATCTTAACTTCCTTTTATAATTTTCTTAATAGCCAATTATTTATATTAAGTAAGACCCCCAATGGAATACAAATCATTGTCTGTTATTTTACCGTGCTTGATACTAAAAATAACTGTCGAAATTTGACTGCGTATTCCTTACAAAACAATATTTTTGTGCATGAAACTCACATAGCTACAGCTAAATTCAGTTATAAAGACGGCATAAAAAATCTACACATCAATGAACGATGTAAGGAATCGTTTCGTGGTATGTTTCGAAAAAATATTTAATGTATGCACGTATAAATAAGCCCTTGAGAAGTAAAGTGAATTAACCGTTAATTAACATCGAAAAAATATGTTAACTTGGTGACTTTACTAACTTTGGTGAAGTAAGTAAATAAATACTGAATAGGTGTTATTTGGTTTAAATTAAAATGTGTTTTGAGTTCTTCTTGTTAGGTATAGTTGATTTGTGAATGGAGAACATATTTACTATCGATTTGATTACATTTGTGCGTTAGATATTATGTGCTTTCATATTGTAATGTATTTGATCATTTTTGTAACATAGTTAATAAAATAACAATAGGTAAGTAATATACAAGGCTATGTAGTTTAAAATAATATAGTCTTATGAATATTTTAGGTGAAAAATAAAATAAAATACAATTTTAGAAAAGCTTGACCAACTTGTCATTTAACTTGTAGAAGAAGGTACGTAGTGTGGCGGTCATTTATATATAAAGGTTCATTTATAAATTGCTTTATCTAATTAGGTCAGTTAAACAGGATTTTATAATCATTTGGAGAGGATTTTATTTGGTTTAAGTTTAGAAGAACACACAAGATATTACTATGATATTTTTTGGTTGCCGAAAAAGAATTTTAAAATTATTATTTTACAATACCAACCAATCGGGGGAAAAATGCGACTATTTCAACAACTTAACAATTTTATTATTTGTAATATTACATCTTCCGTGTTGTACTTACCTACCTATCTATTATAAAAAGTAATATTTTGAAGAAAGAAATGTTTCAAGAATTTATCTAACAGAAACGAGACTTACAAGCGCATAGTACCTATTCAGTGAACACAAAATAATATTTTCCTTTTAGTTACACTTCGAGCATCGTTTTATAAAAGTTTCCGAAGTAGATTGCAAAAATTATAAATGTGAAAGAAAATGTACCTACTGAAAATTTTAAAGTATAAAATTTAAATTTATTCACAAGTTAACTTTATTACTGTTCCAGTTAACTTTTGCATATATTTTATCTTCCAATGAAGTCATATAATTAATAAGACGGATCATAAAATAAACTATTTTTTCTACGTACTCACATACTCTCTCGTAATGTGTGAAACCTGTAACGCGTAGATTGCTTCAGTAGCACCACTGCAAGATGTGAGAGGGTCAACACGGCGATGATGGACTTGTCTAGCAATTTATTTTGATCAAGCAGGCATAAATTTTGCTACCAGGTGTAACGAGCACATTCAGTCATGGAAAGCAGGTAAGGCGGATTCCCAATTCGCCGGGCACCCTTGGAGAAACGCGATACTGTAGATATTAGCAAAGGTCCTAATACATGTATGTACATCTATATGACAAGGGTCATCGACTCAACCTTATGGGGTGAGTTGAGATAAACAAATATATCAAAACATCTTCAGAGATGATCGTGTAATCCAGATCCAGACCAGAAATATTTGTATAAACAAATATATATACATTAATACTTAAAGAAAATATCGAATGTCTACGTTGTTGTCACGAATAGGAAGAGTGGCAAAAAACAGATTTTAAGATATTGAACCCTCTCGTTTTATCACAACAGTCCGAGATTGTGAAAAGGTTATCCGAATCTCCAATTTTATAATAGATTATAGTCGACCGTTCCGAAGATGGGTTTATAGTCCCAAAAATCTTTTATTTTTACTGTGGAACTTACGAATTTACAAAAACTGGTCACTAACTCGACAGGCAGACCGGAAAACTGCAGAAGAGTGTCAGCGTCAATGCAAACTGCACTGCAAAAATAAAAAAGAATACATCACTATTTTATATAGGTATATACCTAATTATTATGTAATATTTTAATGGGTATTAGAATAGTATTATCTACCTACCTATTAATAAAAAACACTTTTGTAAAACTTTCGGAAGAGTTGAAAAATACCCTGATCGTATTTTAATATTATGTAACTATGTTTTACATAATACGGGGATATCTACAGACAGTTTCAGGTGCGTGAAAGCTCAAAAAAGATATTGCGATGATCGATTTGCGTGATGATATTATTATCTCACAACAATACGCAAAATACAATCACGGTTAACATAGGTACGTACATATTCGAAACACAAGCTTTGCCAACCCTCTATGAATTGTCCAAATCTATAGGGTCATTACAAAATATAAATAATATTTAGATAATAATTATTTCAGTTCACAATGACACCTTCCGACGACATTTAAAAAGTAAACTTTAACACATTGTAGATAATCAAATAACTTTCAACTATGTAGGTACTTATGTAACAATTGAATTTTGTGTTAATATATACCGGTTGGCATATTATCTTAGCAGATATAGCCTGTACCAATATTTATTGCATTATTGATTCAGGTGAGATATGCATTTTTTTAAATTACTATTTTCCGAGAGTTAGATACCATTTTTTTTTACATTGGGTCTATACTCTGATGTGGATCTTAATATATTATTATATTTATTTTACGAAACATTGATGATAACCACTTTATCAATCTGCAAGGTCCTTGCTCTGGTTCCAGACGCCAAGTTTCACGTGAAGTTCCTAGACTCTGAATTCGAGCCCGAAACCCACGACATCATAATCAGACACGTTACACCTCTACACATAATAAATGTATATTACTATGAATATTAATTATTATCGGTATATTTTGATCAAGCCAATAGTGTTGCTTAATTGCACCAACTGCTATAAAAAACTTTCAATTCACAATCATCTCTCTATTAAAATTAACTTTTGAATAATAGTTTTCTTAGTAGTTAAATGTCTTAAATATTTAAGAAAATATCAAAAGAAATATGTAAGGAAAATTTATTTACCTTAAATACTCCTTTGAACAATTTAATAGGAAATTTCTAAGCCTTAAAAAGTTCTCTACTAAAACTTAAAGCTCCAGCATATAAATTTTTTCATTGTTTCATATGAATACAGCGCAAAATCTGTGGGAAGTTTAAGTAATAGAATTTATCTTTGACAGTCAGCCTAGACACAGCTACTAAGGCTATTCACACACGATTACAACTCGTGGCTGCGATAGGTCGGAAAAATTTGAAACTGAAAATGTTGATCTTCGGACTCTTCGGACTCCAGAAAATGTGTTCACATGAAGAATGTATGCGTAAAATGTGGGGTGAGATGAAGTAGTAAGTGGTAACCACAGACTGTGGACTGAATTTTACATATTGTTTGTATTCGTATATGACTGGGTATACGCTTCGTAGACTGGACGGAATTCGCTACGAAGTACATAAAGCCTTCCATCTTACTTCGCATACTATTTACCGTACTTCACTACTTCTACCGTACATTCCCCGCGTATATTCTTCAGTACGAGACACCTCACGCACAAAAACTTCCATATATAACCAATGGTGAGCAATGAGCATGCTCAACTGCGAGTCGTTGCGACCTGTCGGATTTGGCCAAAGTGTGCGCGTGCCGCTTAAACTTATCGGAAAACGACAACAAACTACCCAAGTAATACGAGTATGTTTTCTTACTATATAGGCACTATACGTCATTGTTACTCACATGGAATAATCACTGTTAAAAATTTGATTTAATTGAATGTTAAAACATGTATTATTAATGAAGGTATTTGATTGATTTTTATATTTCTTCCAGGGCTTTTAAAAAAAATACGTTTAAATAAAATATTCAGTAGAAACTCATATAAACAAATTGAATTCCTTATAATATATAACTAGGTGTTGCCAATGCTTTAACATAAATAATCAAACAATAGTAACATATAGATACCTACCTAAAATACTTTTCCTATACGAGTAATTATATATCACTACCGACATCGGCGTAATTGCATGAAAGTTAGTTGGAATACTCATACAGGTATTACAAACGTCTCTACATTCTAGACATAGAGTGTTGATAATATATTATTACAATCTATTATAAATTCAAAATTGTTTAACACAATCACTGCTGAACTTTTAATTACCTTTTAATTACCACATTTAAATAACACGTTAATTATATCTAATGGCCAAGTACTCCAAACGCGCCAGTCGCGGTGTTAGTACTAAATGAGTTAAACAATATTTAACATGTATCTATTGTTTAGGCGGAGGGTGTCGAATCCAATAAATAAGAACTCGGTGGCGAATTGGTGTGAATTTATATTTTACATATCAAGACAGACAGCGTGCTGTTTATATTTTTTATACGACATTGAGGTTAATTTGGCCCCGGTAAAACAAAAAAAAAACGATTGCATTCATGAACTATTCCCGACGCACGGCGTTACCTGAGCGTTGATTTCCCGGATTATGGGATCATATAAAATGTTTGTTACACACCAAAAATCTTATTTTGGACATCCGTCTAATGACGCTGGATACGGCATTAAAGACCCGACAGACAAAATGGGATGCCTCCACTAAAGGCAGGCACACATATATGTTTTTTCCAAATATCAAATATCAAATGGCGAATGGAGATAAACACTTCGACTCCAAATCATTACACTAGTCAATTCTTGACTGGACATTGTGGCTTTGCTGGCAGGCTCTTTGAGCTTGGTCCTGTTACCCGTTCAACATGTCCATGTGGCGGAGAAATACAGGATGTAAACCACATCCTCTGGAAATGTCCTAAAATGTGTACGGAAAGGGAAGAGCTGCTGAAGTCAGTTCAACTAGCTGTTGGGCCCATCGGACCGTCCGACCTGGTCGCCACAAAGGCCAATTTTATTGCATTTAGAAAATTTGCGGCGTCATACTGCCAACGTGAAGATCTCTTTACTTAGAATGTTCGGCAGTTTTGTATTAGCTTTAATTTGTTACTTACTGCAATTTTTAATATTGACTCTACAATATGCTCACCTCTCCCATCGGTACCTTAACTTAAAGTCATGTAAATTAAGTCTTGGGTAACTGATTCTGAGACATTCTCAGTCAATAACAGACAAAAATAAAAATGATGCTTTACATCCAAACGTAGGGTTTCGTGATACGCCCGATTAAGACCGGGTGTGGTGCGGGGCGGGTATGGTTTGGTGGGACCATTAACTTAAATATTTAAATAAAATGTAATAATGATGTGACGTATCTGCGTTGCAGCTAACTCCTTGTCATAAGATCATCAAAAGCCAGTTTCGGCCTAATCCCGAAAAGAGTACCACTTTAATGGATGTTGCTACCTATCATAACGATTCAGAAAGAGTATAATATTTAAATCTATATAAGTTGATATTATCATGAAACGTTTTACCTAGGACGTCAGTAATAATTTATCATGTTATTCCCTACAGCCTGGAATATGAAGATTTGACAAAAAACATATGATTATTTATTGGATGCTAGGTCAAATGTCACCGAAGACAGATTTTCCGCAGTTTGGTCGATAAAAATCTAGTGATTTTTGATTATTCAAATAAAATGAGTTGTTCCACTAGAAAATAAATAACACAATTAATAAAAAAAACTGTATTTACTATGTAGATGTATTTTTTATGTAAACAAAACATAATACCTACCTATAAGTAACATAATTAAAATAAAATAAAATCTGGGCTATAATAGTGTTTTTGTGTGATAGAATAATGTCTTCCAAGGTGACCTTTTGTTATATCTCAAACGCTAAGTATTTTCTGGTGAGTATGTACTCACCGTAACCATATTATATGGACGAAAAATATACTTAGAGTAACAAAGTGTAGTATAAAAAAAACGCATGCTGGATAATATAACACTTTAGGACAATGAACCAATAATGCAGGGTATGCGATATAATAGAGTTTGTGGAAATGAGCATGCGTAAAAATTCCAGTAGAGTGTGTTAGTAGAAAAGGGCTGAAATATAGCTCAAATCTAGTCAAATAGTGATGATACCCAAGAGGGGAAAGGTGAAAAAACTAGATGCTGCTGAATCGACGGCATACTTTGAACGCAATGCGCAAAACCAATAGGAATGAAATCAGGTCGATTAATTCAGACATGATAATGGTTTATTAAATATAATATGTACATCTTTTCTATTGTTGATTGTGAAAAATAGTAAACTAAGCCATAATAATTACATAAATACATTTTTATTTACAGTTATTTAGATATGGGATATTATATTATAAAGAAAACTTTTTTATATTATGAGAAAAATGTTCAGATAACATTGATAAAATCATATAATATTCGGATAATTGGTACTTGACGCCTGCTATTTTTTTTATGAATCATGTAAGTGGAATGAAGAGAAATTCTTGTTTTATATTTATACGAGTTCTATTTTTAATTGAATAATTTTATTTAGCATACATTCATTTCAAGTTTTTCTAGTGAATTCAGGATTGTATCAAAAATTTATAATGAATTGAAAATGTTATACGGGTAAATCTTAATATTATGTAATTTACCAACATAATATTGATATCTTTTTTAATATAAATGATGACGACGTGTTTTATACATATTTGATGAATTATTTGAAGATGTTAGAAATTGTATCCGATTACCTACCTATTTTTATCAAACCAAATGCCTAAAAAGAAGAGAGGAAAGTATTATATTAATATTTAGATAACAAATATGCACCTTCAATATGAAAATATTTGTACAGTACATAGAGATCGGTTATAAGCTATTTGATCAACCTATTGGATACGTGGTCTCAATTTAAATAATTTAACAAAAACTCAATATACATCATTTGCCTCTTAGTTAAGAAAAAATCTGAAGAACCTAATATTAAATTATGTAGACTTAAGATTATTTTCTAATAAAGAATATAAATAGTCTTAGATGAATAACCAAAATGAAGCAATGTGTCAAAAAGGAAGTTTATCTCACAAAGAAAAATGCTTCCCGACGCTTTTGTGAATACAAAGAAAAGAAATTTAGAGAGGGCATAATTCAATCAGAAAGCGTTACGGAGCTTTTGAAAATAGTTTAAAATTCTCGAAATTGTTATTTAGCAAATTAGAAAAATTCTCTAAATAATATGTCTGACAATATTTTTTTCATGCCGCTTTGATTAAACATAATTCAAAATGTTTACTTTTAAAAATCAATATTCGACTATCATGTTATGGGTATCATAAATGTAGGTATTTCGAAAACAATCGTTTTAAAATAATATGGAAATACTATTCCAATAATAATACGTTGAATGCACAATATTATTGTACATTGTAGCCAGAAACACGAGATGAGATAGATCTGTGTTCAACTTAGTCATAGAATATGTAACCAGAAATATTTTGTTAGATAAAAATTCGATTTTGATTTTTACAATGAATTGCAAATAGTTGTATATTCAGCTGACTTTTTATACATACAGGTAAAGTTATTTAAGAGATTTTTGTAGTATTATATATATTATAGTAAGTATTATATATTTTTGTGTTTTCGAGTATACTGGGCTGGGTATCAGTCTTCTTCAACTCATCAAAATAGTTTATGTTTTTACTTACACCAATAAAACGGTTGACAGCAGTAGTTTCCTATGGCCTTGATTTGGGAATTTGGGACAAGTTCTGTGAGAACGGGATGCATTAATTAATATACTACTCACATAACATATAGTAAAACCTACGAGTACTATTAATAATAATGAAGAGAACCTTATTAATGGGTTAATTATAGTATTTTGTGGGCGTAATTGTAAAGTCACCGGTCACCATGCCGCAGTATAGACTAAAGCGGGGATCCACTACACCAGCAGTGGCAAAATTATGAATGAAAGTTCTGCTGCTACACGCAAAAAAAATACATAGAACACAACTCCTTATCCCGGATCCCAGCATCTAAATTTAAAATGGAAACGGTCCGATTTCATATCGGGCACTAACCTTCAAGGAGAATCGATTTGGAAACAAGCTCTCCAGGCCTGCCACCTACTTGGCTCTGGGTAGAAGATTTCTTTTTGGATGAAAAACTTTCACGAACGAAAAAAACTTATGTTCTGAGGGAGAAGTCAAAAAGCTCTTCTGAATTCTGGGTGAAAAATATCTATAGTTAATGGCGATAATTTAATTGAACTATAATTATACATAGTTGGAATGGATGGAGTAAACTGGGGAACACCGTGCACTAACTTTGTTGATGGTGAGGAGAGGAGGACTCACACTCCCAGTCGCTCACGTACACAGTATATCACAAAGTCACTCATGGCTGTGATGCGCACAGGTGTGTGCGGTCACCCTGCAGTTATGTTGTTTATGATGAATTTAATGTTGAATGTTGTTGGGTTTACTGTCAATACGGTATTAAAATAAATGTGCTCAGGATATACAGAGATGGACATCATTTGACATTGCTTGGAGAGGGTGTTATAGCATGAGATTGGTTCAAACAATTAATTCCCCTTGATATGCCGTTCAATATTAAATGTTTGTCACCTAAGCATAAAAAGATCCTCCACTAAAGCACTACATCGTGTTCTTACGAAAATTACTGAATCTTAGATGTTATTTAAGTGATCACCGTCCTCAGTAATGATATAAAAAATATAAAGGCAAGATATTGTAAAATTTTTTGATATGTATATCACTTTTACATATTTGCGGAAATAGCATTTATTTTTGCGTGGTATTCAGAATAATATGTCGCAAACATTTATAAAAAAATGTGAAAGGAATTGCTATTTCTGAGAGGTAGAGTATGAAAACACTTAGACAAAAAGGATCCGTAAGTAAAAAGAAAGTGATTGATTAAACCTTTTAAGAAAATAAGGAGCGATCGTCATATTATTTCATATTTGACGAAAAGAAAATGTGTCAAAAAATCTTTTCAGTTGTTCTCGAGACTTTTATGATATTTGGCTTATTTGCTAAACTTTTTTGATATTTTTGTGGTATTGCAGTGTGATACATTTATTTGAACACGTCATTATGGACTCAGATTATATCCACAAATCTCATGTCCAGTCGAGCATCTTTGGATGAAATAGATTTGATTTTATCGTTTGATGTTAGTTCACTTGATTCTTTTTGATACTAACATTTCTTTGAGAAGCGTTCGCAATTTACCATAATATTATTTTTAGAAAATGACCTCTGGAATAAGTCTAAAATTATCTTGGCTATGTTGTATAATATATTAAATATACACTGATTTTTTAAAGATGCTAGGTTTTTGATAATTTTTTTCATACGATGATCATTATTTCATATTGAATGGTTACAGTATCCGATTACAATGGCTTTAAAGTTATTAAGGTGAACGATAACTGACAGTCAGGTATACATTTTCATAAATTCAGTTTCTTTCATGATACATTTGGAGTTTCTTGATGATCTCATTTAGGTCCCCACATATCTTCAAATGTGCTCATATTCCTCATTTCGCTGATTCTATGAAGATTTTCAGATGCATTTCCAGTTTTGAGGATACATCTTTTATGTTCAATAATATCTCAATAGATTGTAAGAATAGTGTAAGTATTTTAAATAGGTTAGAAATCGTATGATATTATATATATTTTCATTCCCATCTATCCCACTATTTCTCTATCACCTGTCACTGAATCTTGCGACCTAGGTATTGTTTTTGATCTTATGTCCTTGAAATCTAACAAAATGCTTCATTTGGCTGTGATTTAGTCTATCAATAATTCAAGTTTATAAGCGGCAAATTATCAGACTTGTCATCAAGACAGACGTCAGATCCTTTGCGCTCACTTCTGCAATATATGTCTAGTATATTATTAACCCCCGATTATAAAGTTCACATCCAAACCTAAAATATATTTCAACGTTTTATTAACTTTGAACTTGGTATTCTAACTTTACTGAATATCATATTGTATAATATATAGTGATTTGTTAAAGATAAATGATATAATCTACGTTTAAATCAAGATGACAAACAGCTCATCGTCTCGTTACTGTAAGTTCGATTTCCCTGAACTATTGAACATAATCCAGTATAGGGTTAATCCTAAACAGAAGTCCTAATTCGTTAACGCGCCAAGAACTGCATTTAATGATCTTTTTTTTTATTGTCTACGTAGATACTGAACTTGTTTTTAATAATAATATTATGATATTACCCTGGTTTTATATAATAAATTGTCGTTTTTATTTCTTCACAAATTGTACCTATGTTGTTATTATATTATTTTTTACCTCTGTACCGTGTTTTCTATTTTTATGTTTGTATTTTTTTTATTTTCTTTCGTATGTGCATCAATAAATAAAATTTACTAATTACCTAATAATACATTTACTATTCTTACATTTCATCAATGCAATTATTATGTTTGCAAACAAAGCAACCCACATATAAAAAAAAACTGAAATCATTCTAAAGTGCCACTAAGAACGATTCACTTTTGTATCGGTATTATTTGCTAAAAAGCCTGCTTGAATACTAACAAACAATACCGATATAACTGGGATGCATTTTTGTCGTATCGACATATTATTATATGACCACAGTAGAATGATTTCAGTATTATAGTACTTATACATTTGAAGTTAATGAATAATTTACGACTTTTATATTTTTTCTTATTATAACAGAGGTCAAATTTTGACCTAAAAGGATTTCAAACCAGGTTCTGCAAGGATTTTTCGAAGATTGCGAAAACAATACAGGTACCTGCACTTCCGCCGAGATTTTATCAAAATACTAAAGTTTGGTAAAACATGAACGATTGGAAATCACTGGAATACGGTATCACATTATAAATTACTTAATATAAAAAATGTTTTATTTTGTGACACCATCTAAGAAAATAATCCCAGTAAACAACTTACTGTAGTACTTACTTTGGTAAATACAAAAAAAAATACCAATTCTGTATAATATGTTTTTTATGCATCCTTATTAAAAGAAATGATTTATTATTTCTTGTTAAAAAAATATTTTCTTTGGAAAATGAAAACATCGTTCGAACGTACGCTTTTATTTTTAAATACGTCATCGTGGTATCAATAGTTTCTGAATCTTTACGTTTAGTAATACAGGAGGACCTCGACTTTCGCACATAATTGGTTCCTGAAAAGGTGTGCGAATGTTGAATGTTCGAAAGTAGAGGGAAGTAAAAAAAAATTAAATAATGTGTATTTTGAAATATTATAAGATGTTTAAGAGACATGTTTAAGTGGGGTTTGCGGGTGTTTCCCCTTAAAAAGTTCTTCTTTATTTTAAATAAAATATTTTAAATGCTTAACTGCTGGCACGAAATGTAAAGTGAACCAATCTTTTAGTATTAACGCAGTAAACCCAGGCTTTCTTATTAATTACTGGAAGCAATTCTTTATCCTTCCCTTTCAATGCTCTGGGATTTTCTGGTTGATAAATTAACATTGGCATCAATTTTAAATCACCAGCTAAGTTTCCACCAAGAAGCAATGTCAATCGGTTTTTAGAAGGCAACCCAACCCCAACCCAAGAGCAACTGATTCTTCCTTAGATAAGAATGTATGACCAAGCATTTTTTTCCAAAATAAACCTGTGTCATCTACATTAAATATTTGGCTAGAGGAATATTCTCCATCTTCAATAATTTTGGATAATGAGGAAATAAATTCTTTTGCAGCATCTTTATCCGCATCAGCCGATTCTCCAGTGAATTTAATATAAACCAACCGTTACTTGCTTGAAAAATCGTGTTAGAATCTTCTTTTAATCTAGCCTTCCAATCTTTGTGCAAACTAAGAGCCTTCGCTTGAATAATTGAAATATTCAGAGGGACATCTTTTTGATGTTGGTCGTCGATCCATGATGACAAATATTTTTCCATTTCATCCATAACTATGCCGTGTCTTTTGGAAACAACCTTCAAAGATATATTTCTACAATTTTGAACATATTCCTTAATTTTATTTTTACTTTTCAAAATTGAACATATCGTAGTAGACCTGTTTGTATCATACGAACGTCCGATTGAAGCAAAAGATTCACCGCAATCAAAACGTCATGTGAAGTTTATAAATCCTTGATTTCTTTTTGTTCGTATCAACACTGCAGTTTTTCCGTTTCTCACTCATGTTTATAAATTTTAAGGGTGAAATATTTCAAATGAATAAAATTAGCAAACATGTTGTGCGTTTTGCTAATTTTACGCCCGCACGCGCTCCTGCGCAAGAATAAACCTATCCTAGCTAGCTCACAAGCAAAGTGACGGGTGCGAGCAGGATGCAAGTGACGCAAGAAATGCACTTGCTTGTGAGCGAGCGAGAAGGGGATATCTTAACCCCACGGCCAGTGCGTCGTTTGAAAAAACGATTTTTTTTTGAAATGTGCGAAATAGCGAATTGTGCGAAAGTCGAACGTTCGTAAGTCGAAGTCCGCCTGTATTGTATCGTGTACCTTTTATTCATTCGTTCATGTAGGTATATAATATATTAATATTATATTATATTTGGGGTCCAGTGGCGTGCAGCTCACGGATGTTATAGATGCGAAACATTGATAGAAATATTTGGTAAAATAATTACTATAGTATGTATTAACCGTAAAGCATTGTCGTTAATAGTGCGACAGTAATAATTATTGATGTAGCTATCTACTTGTGGATTTTTAATAAAATAATTAATATATTACGTCACACTAATTATTATGAGATAAAGAATATTACGCGCTTTCAAAAATGTACCGAGAGTATTTCAGGGGAAACTTCTCTATAACCTGATTAGCGTACAGTATGTGTTGTTCAGCATTAATGAGTAGGAACCTTCGAAGGGCGCGGCATAGTTTATGAATGCTATTAAATTTTCTCGCATAGAAATTGCAATGTCGGTGGGTCTATTCTATACATAAGGCGGCTATCGACTGTAGTTTATTATATTTATGTATTGATGTATTATAATTATTGTTACCCGTATAAACTGTCAAAACTGTCTATCTCGCTCTAAAAGTTTACACGGCCAAGAGAGGGGCTGTTAAAACACTTTTGAAGGTTAACTTATTGTAGAAATTAACCTCCTCAAAACATAAATATGATGAACTACCATCGATAGCCGTCTTGTGTATAGAATAGACCCACTGATAAGTCTAACTGACTGTCCGACACGAGAGATTTTTCTTTGATTTAATACACAAAAACCGATAGTCAATAATAACTTTGATAAGCATTTGTAGATTAGCATTAATAGATTTGATAAGCATTTCAAGTATGACCTACTAGTTTAAATTGTCGTAATTGTATAGGAGGCTAGTAGCATAATTGGTTACTGCACAGATTGGCGTGACACTAATCAAATCAAATTTATTTATTTTACATATAATGAACTTAACAAATTATAAATTCAAAGCGTTCACGACATGACATAAAATAAGTGTTAATAATTTTTAAAAATAAAAATACAGAGAAGCGTGGGTTAATAATACAATAAGTAATAAAATAAGAAATAAAATAACAAAAGAAATAAAATAAAATAACAAAGATAACAAAATAAAAGTAGATGGAAGCACACAGAGTGAACTTTGATAGACCCTATCTTAAAAACTTATGAAACTACTAAATTCACCCTTAACTTAAAAAAACATCTAAATTCACTCTCACGTAAGTGGAATATATCAAAATCCCAAGCGATTTCATTAAACATGGTTATTGCCCTCCCAATTGGCATTACTAATGGAAGGTTAGTTCTGCACCGTGGGAGAACAAGCAACGGATGCAATTATTATTATCAGAGACACACAAGCCAACACCACCAAGAATGGCAGAGTTCACATTTACGCCGCGTATAAGTCTGACAAAATATGTAGCTAAATAAAAATCCCTTCTAAATTTTACAACAAAACAGTATGTAAGCATCCCTAAGAGAAAATCAGTCGGATAGAGCCACGGGTAATATCCATACAGCCGAAAGTAAAGGAGTCTTAAAAATTTCTTTTGGACTCTCTCCACTATAGGGCCGTACTTCAACTGATGCGGGGCTCAAACGATAGACACACTCTCAAGTCTGCTTCTAATTAAGGAGTTATAGAGAATTTTTAGTAACGTAACATCCGAAAAGACCCGGGAAGTACGCAAAGCCCAACATCTTTAGCGCCCTTTTACAAATGGTATCTATATAACCACTTTACGTCAGTTTACTGTCAAACGTAATTCCAAGATCTCTTAGAGATGATATTCGCGAGAGAACTCTGCTATGCATAGAATACTGGAAAAACAATACTCGTGAGGCTTTAGTAAACGATAAAACATTGCATTTATCAATATTGAAGTCCAGTTAGTTACACCTGGCCCAATCTAATATATTATCTATATCAAGTTGGAGTTGACGACAATCGTCCGAGGTGACAACTTCCATGAAGAGTTTCAAGTTATCAGCAAACAACAAAAACATAGCATTTTTAAATACCAATGCTATGTCATTTATAAAAATCGTGAACAGCAATGGCCCCAAGTTTGAGCCCTGAGGCACACCAGAAAATTTTTCAAATATCTGTGACTGATAAAGGCCGTACGATACGTATTGTTGATGATTCTTAAAATAACTCCCGAATAACCTGAGAAATCGATCAGACAATCTAATTAGTTGGAGTTTTTCCATTAGAATATTGTGATCGACTCTGTCCATTGCCTCAGAGAAATCATTGTAAGAACAGTCAACCTGTCTGCCTCTATCTAGTACTGACGACACATAATCAGTAAATACCATCAGGTTTGTTTCCGTTGAACGGCCTGCTCTAAATTCATGCTGCTCATTCATTATAAATGACTCAATCCTTGGAGAAATCATGCTGTGCATGAATGGTTATACGGGTTCAAATCCCGTCGAGTTTCGTATTTTTTTTAAATATGATTTTTTCTAGTGGGTATATATCTGAGATATTCTCAAGTTATGTATGTTTAATATACGGTGTCAATTTGTGTGAATCAGGGTACGGACGTAATAAGTTGAGCAAGTGGCTGACATCCATTTCTCGTAAAAAACAAAATAATACAAACCTCTACTCTGTGGATGCCCATATGATCCTATTAGGATCGGACATGGTCGAAAAAAAAAATGGAATGCTACATTCTCAAAATCTTGTGAATTATTCATTGAATAAAAGAAATGATTCGTTATAAATTCTTCTGTTTCAACCGACATAATGCCGGGTCTAACCGATAAGTATGATAATTATCGTAAAATTTAACGAGGTTGTCGCGCGACATGTTGCCAATGTGGACCCGGCATAATATGGCAACACTTACACTTATAATAATTTACAATGTAGGCAAGTAGGAGATATTATTAGATCAAGTCGACTGAACTTGCATTCATAACTACTATGCTTAATTAATATTATTATACTGTTCTAAAATTAAGTTAAACAAATAAATGCAATCTCAAATAATAATTTGGAAATTAAACTCATGCCACCGAATAAATGTTGGCATACATAAAGCATGCGGCATTTGGTCATAACTTAAATAATTACTAAGTCTCCTTATTCGACACTAACTTGCTATGGATTCCTCAAGAGAGCCTCAACCTGGCTTGTTACTAAATGCTGGTATAATATCTTAGAAATATGTAAATAACAAGATTGGCGAGTGACTGAGATTCTTACCTAAGAATCTTTTATTGACAAAAGAACAGTTAAATGTATTAATGTGATATCCATACTGTAGCGTGTAATAGAAGTAGAGATCAGCATTATACATTTTCATGAAAGAATAAATCTGAAAATATACGAGGAACGATTGACGTTATTATTCGGGTGAAAAGTCATTTCATAAAGTGATTCTTTAGTTGTATGAAAATACTTTAGTATATTATAGATCAGGGGTTATCATTTGCGGCCACTAAAGTATTTTGCTGCGGCCACTAGCGCTTTACAGAATTATATTTCAAAAATTTATTTATAAAATTATGAAATTGGTATAAGTAATACACATGAGTGACATGACTTGTCTTAAATTTCTTTCCACGCTCAAATGATCCATAATGTGTTCTTGTGATGAGATCGTGTGTGATGATCACGTTTCGTAGAAAATTTCATAGGACTACAAACGAGACTAATATTATGTTCAGTATTTAATTTAATTAACTGGACTTACCGTTATTAGAAATGAGTTATGACCAAGTATCTACTTAAAAACAATTTTAATAATACAACGGTTGAAAAATTTTGGTCGAAGGTATAGGTACGTTGATCAAGAATCAAGTCAATTCAAAGAATTGGCAACAATACTTGCTTTATTAATATTTTCAATTTTTCTTACTACTGTATTCTGTGAAATATCATTCAGTGGAATGCACTTCATAAAAAACAATTAATATCGAAGCCAGTTGACAGATGTAAACTTAGAAGCAGCCATGCGGCTCGGATTGGAAAAAAAGAGTATTGAGGAATTTCCATTTGCATTATTTTTAAATAAATAGATATGTACTAAAATGTTCAAATGTCTTTTATTAAATGACTTGTCAAAAAAAATTGATCCATTTTTTAATAAATAATATTTAGCTTTATTTTTTTCAATCACAACAAAAGTGCAAATTTGGTGCGGCCACCAGACGTTTCCATAGAACTGTCAATGTAAATTGTGCGGCCACAGTTAAATTTCACGTGAGAACCACTGTAATAGATGCTTTAAAATTGAAAGAGATACATAAATAGTATAAAGTGGTTTTAGTAATTTTTAGTACTATAGAAAAGATTTACTTGATTTATCTTAGTTGATAAATTGGAGAAAATAAGTAATACACTGGAATCTTTACTTGAAAAATAGTCCACCTGTCTATTGATTTATTATATGGTTATTGTGCGGAACTTTATGTACTATATTGTATACCGAGTTTGTTTTCGCACTCTAAAGAAAATAACATCTTTCTTCTAGGAATGCCAACCATTCATATTTAAGATTAAGTATAATTTTATTCTGAAATATGGGGTTGTGGATTGACTTTCTATTTATTAACCAAGATTATTTCGATTTTTTGTAACATACAATTCATCAATATCTTGTAGCATATTTTCTTCGATTGCAAGTATCGATTTAGTAGAATTATAACTTAATAAGTCTGCACGCATATGTACGTCGTGTGCTTTTCTCTGTGTGTAAAGTGTGTAAAATATTTTAGTTATGCAAATTGCTAAAAAGAAAACACTGTTATTTAGATATGATGATGAAAATTTATTGCTTGTGAAACAATAGTATATAAATAAAACTATAATCTTCTTATATGCGATTCAAAATATTATAGAGACATGATTTTTCATAGAAGAATACTTTATAACTCTTGGTTTACAGAAACAATTAGGTTATTAGAACATGGTAAAGATACGAATGGTGATTGAAGATCTCCATCGTCATTCAATTTAAACTGACTCAAATAAAGTTTGTAAGGGAAGTTACATGATAAACTGAAATGGTATGGATGCGGTCTGAAGGCAACGTCTAAGATTAAAATATTTAGGAAGTCGTTACTGAAGTTTCACAGGGATCCTAACGTATGCATGGTCAAGGTTAGAGTGATCAAATAAATGGGATCGCTAGGCATTCTTCTGATGTCGGATGAAATCGCGTACTCTCCCTTTTCTCGTCATGGTTTTTCGTTTTTGATTAGGGCCAGATTTTTCTAGGAATAATGATCTAAGAAATGCTATTCATTAGTCCTGTCACAATATTACCGAAACAATAATTGAAAAAAAATGTACAGTAAGTTTCGTTGAAGAAAAAATATTATTTTTTGTGAATTTAGAAGCTGATCGAAAGACAAACGTAAGTACTAAACTAGAGTTCTGTGAAAACGCGCCTACACATCCAAGGCTTATCAGTAATTTAAAAATTGTTATCAGTGGATGTACATAATAATTATTATTGACTACTGACAGAGTTTTATTAATTTTTAATTCTAACAGATGCCCTCCATTCTTCAAGCCGGTGGAGTTTTAGAACTTGGCTATATATATACGCCTAAAATGAAATGCTGCAAAATTATTAACATAACTTGAAACGTGGTGCGTCTACTGTTATTAACGGCGTTGAATTCTTATTCCAATACAATAATAATTATTTAATATAATAACTGTTATATTGTCAAATGTAATTAAATTTGAAAAGATTTTCTTTTTATAGCTCCACAATAACTGTCTAATCCACTGATAATTAAAAATATCAAAATATTAAGGCTACTTCAGCTGAGGCATGGTCTAAAAAGATCGTGGCTAGGCGATGCGCGGATTGTTCAAAGGACGCGTGCCGAACGAAATATAATTTGTCATAAAAATCCAACATGCGTCCATTTAATTTTATGTTTATTGTTATATTACTAATAATAATAGTATATTCATTGACATGTTTTCTTTTTTAAGTACATACGTAAAGTTTTTTAGTCATCTTTACACGATTTAAGAATATTTTCATCCGACGCCATGGCGATTTGTCGATTTATTTTGTCATGACAAAACAAATCGACGTGCAGACACCTCGACTTTCGGTCTCCGATTAGCGACTAGTGAGAAATTTCGTCGCACCTGCTGCTGAAAATTATTTGCTGTTTCACTGAAGTCATCATCATCATCAGGGGCGCGACAACCCAGTGTGGGACCTGGCCTCCTCCAACAGCTCCCTCCACCTGTCCCTATCCAGTGTGGCCGCTTTCCAATTTGGTACCCCCAGAATACGGCAGTCACTGGCAGCTCCATCTAACCAGCGAATCTTTGGCCTCCCTCTTCTTCTACGTCCTATTGGATTGCTGGACATCACTCTCTTTGCCGGTTCATTGTCATTCATACGGTGCACATGACCTAGCCATCGCAGTCTCCCAATCTTATTTGATTGAACTGCGCTGCAATCTTCGTACAGCCCGTAGAGCTCAGCATTATATCTTCTCCTCCAATTGGTGCCATCCCTGATCGGTCCATATATACGGCGGAGAATTTTTCTTTCAAAGATGTTCAGGGCTCACTGAAGTACGCTCTTAATATTATACAAATTTATACGATTTCAAAAAATCATATTTCTATAATTATTATAGACTTAAAATAAATGGTGGTTAGTAAATTGTAATAGGTTTATCATTAATATAAATTTTTTTCAGATGCATATAAATTGATTTATTAAATTACTTTAAAAATTGAAATTACCAGTAATTTGTATTTAGTTCCAAGCCATGCTATTGCTAGATTCATATTATAGTTAATAGAATTATGTCAATATCACTCCACGTTGTTATTGTGTTTCATTTTAATACTTACACAAAAAAGTGTAAATGCATTATTTTGTTCCATGACATATTATTGTATTTGATGAAATACAGGAATTTTTATAATATATAAACTTAAAAACCATTTATCTCCCAATCATTGAATATAACATTAAGAGTTAATTATTTTAAGTCGGCAGTATTGATTTGATTTTTTGTAGGCATCGTAATTATTAAGTTATCTACTGGAGCATGTATATTAAACTAAGTTATAAACAACAAATTGTGAAGTTATTCAATATTGAACAAATATCACAAATAATAGAGAAAGTTTGGATTGAAAATACAGCAGTCTGGAAACATGCCAAGAATATTATTTACATCCTTCATTTAAATAGTATTGTAAACAATATATTTTATTGTTTTGTTTCATTGTATAAGCAAGTTATATTGGATGAATAATAAAGTAAGTGCTATGCCGTATCATACACATTGGGTATTTTCTTGCAAATTAATGGTTTATTCTAACAAATTTATTTTATTCATTCTCAAGGACAAAAAAGACACATTCTAAATGCTGTTATAGAACGGACTAAGATATAACACATTTTCTAAATTCTATTATTTTATTAGCTTTTATGCAAAAAAAAATTTCAAACGTAAGTATAAAAATATGTGTTTAATTTACAAAATTATAAAAGATGGTTTAAAACCCATTTTTTTTACATAATATGTATAGGTATATTAAATTTAAATTGATATTAGTTTTGTATAATTCCATTTAAGTAGTTTTTTGCGACCCAGATTTCGCTTTTCGGTATTTTCAAGCACTCACTAATGGTACATGCACATTGACAATAAATTTAATTCTACAGTGAATTTTCATTTATCACAATCCTTTTTCAAATCAATGCAAATTCCATCATTCCAAGCACTCGATTGGTTTATTCACGTTTTCAGTCAAAAACATCTATTCCAAATGGCAAGGTTACGTGACGGAGGGTATACAAACAGTTTGATGATTTTGATGTACAAAATTTCAAAATTTAAACTCTTTAGATAGGAACAATATAATTTAATGATTTTCAAATACTTTAAAAATAATTATTAAAATATTTAAAATCATTAAATTACTTAACTAAACTATTTAGGACCTAAGTAACTATAGTATGTGTCAGTTGTATAATTGTTTGCCATTCGTGACATGGTGCGTGAAGATACCGAAAGGCGATCACTAGTCGCAAAAACGTTTTAATCGGAAAAATACCAAACTGCAGGGGCAGCTCTACCTTAAGGGACCATGGGGACGATCCCCCCATATAATCAATATTCAATTAAATATTCATGTTACACATGCCTGCCACAATACATTAATTTTGTTAAGTATACATTAATTATAATTTTATTTGTACCGTTTGCCCATCCTTGATTCTTGTTTCTTGGCGCAACCCTGTTAATGCTACTACACCACAGTCTACTTACATAGCAGGTACGTATATACAACGATACTGGCGGAGCACATAACTTCTGAGAACAGATTTCTGAGTACATAGTTCCCCGTGGCGGGGACTTGGGAGATGGATCCTTTCAAATCAAAGCAATGTTTATATTATGAGATGCTATATGCGATTGTCAGTTATGATTCTCAAAATTCTGTATCGCGTAACTATGTAGAACATTAAGCACGTCATATGCACGTTTAGCCCTACATGTATTGTTGCTGGTTCGGGGATGCGATTCAAAATACCCAGTCCTGCATAAATGTGAGTACCTAGGTAAGAGTTGACGTAGGTACATAATATTATTATTATTATATTATCTTGTCGGTCGGGGCATGTCCTGTCATACACAGCTTTAGTTTGCCAGTCAGACAACAATGATCAACGGTCATCTATCTAAGTTTTAAATTATATTATTTTTAATACCATTGATCAATGGTTAATACATACTCTTTATTAGTATTGTAAAGTACTATTTGTAGATAGTTTTCATCTCACGTTAGTAAAATAAATTTGATACTAGGAATGATGAATGAGGTGGATTATTTCTTGAAATATAGGTTTAGTACATTGACATAGAATCTAAAGCAACAGCCACTATACGAAATAAATTACTTACATACAAGTAATGCTATAATTCAAATTATTAATAAAAATATAATAAACGTTTTGATTGAAATTAATTAGGTATATATTATATATTACATATTTCACGCCATCTGACCCCACTTACTAAAATATGCTAGAGCCGCCACTGCCAAATAGAACTAATTATAATTCAAATTCTGGCAAGCACTTACACTTACTCGATAGTATGAGAATTTTATTATCAAGAGCAATGGAACATTTCCTACTACATTATTTTTGACTATTTTTACATGGAGAATTTCACACTGTTGACATAATAATTTGAGTATCTACATCAAAGGCATATGAACCATTTTGAATATGCCGGGCGACTATTTATTAAAGATTAGAATTCGCATTTTAGTCACGTTTTGCATCTTCAGTTTCGGTCTGAGTATAGTTTCACCATACACAATATTGTTTTGTGCACAGATTATCTAAAGCACGGAATGCCACCATAATAGAAATCATGTGAATAGTGTTATGAAAAGAATATGCTATTATGACTAGTTTGAATATCATAAAAAATACGAATTGTAGAAAATGTATTTAAAAAAATGTATACCTATGATTATATAGTATATAGGTATGTACCCTAATGGTATTTCAACTAATATTACTATCGACTTAAAAACAACAATATATTGTAGAATTAAATATATTGTATACTCAGGTACTAATTTATATTATTGCCATTTTGTAAAATGAAATTTTACTAAGTAAATGCACAACTCAATTGATAAAATGTAACCTTAGCTTAATTAAATAGTGCTCAGCTCTCAAAAATAATGAAATTATTTTCCGAAAGCATTGCAAATAAAAGTTCACCAAAGCTCATGATCAGAAGCAAATTGTGATACGTTTTAAATGTCATAAAAGAAATTTGTATTCGATCAACTGTGAATATTTTAAGAATGTATTTCTTTCATGAACATTTACCAAGTGAAATGTATTTTTTGAACACTTATGGGTTATATTTTTTGAAAGCTTCCTATCAGCATACCGTTTATGAAACCATCTCTGTGTCACTTAAATCTATTTTTTCCACGAAATATGTTTCTTTTTATATCGGGTATTTATTTTGGAACCCACAGTAATTCCATCATTGAATTCAATACGGTTATTGTATGAATATTTTAAATATACCTACCTTCATAGATACCTACATTATGTTATGTTATGTCAAATTCTTTGAAAGAAAAATTTGCAATACTATAAAGATAGCTTAAATATGTGAAATTTAAGCTAAATATGGTTATTAGATTGTTTGCAAGTCACGTTGAATGACAGATTTGAGGTAAACCACACTCTATTATTGGCTACATCTATTAAAAACTGAAAACAATTCAACGCATGTAATTTTTATTCATTCAATCACGCAATAATTTCATAGAAGATTACATTTCCAAGATAAACTCTGAAACTTGATTTTGTCTTAAATGCATGGTTTATCATATTATACGTTGCTCTTTTTTAACGGGACATATTATTTTACATATCTATCAGAATAATATGGATTTACATTAAATAAATTTTTGTAATACAAATGCAAGCATAACAGCGCGTGGAAGAACAATCCATCGTCATTTTTAAATAAGTGTAAGACATCAAGGGGGACTACTTTTTCGATTCTCCGGATGCCATCTGTTATAAAAAATTGTGACTATTTATTATAGTGCATCTCCCTATACATTTCAGATCATCAAAACTTTGACATTAAGCCACTTACAGAAATTGTGTGGCTAAGAGAATATCTTTTTCCTTACGTTTCTGCTACTCTCTACCTCAGTTTGCCTTTTAAACGAGAGTAAAATAATAATTCTCTTTCTGAAAAAGGTGATCGAAGTCACTAGTCCGTCTGAGCTTGATAGAAGAAGTTCTTTTGATTTATCGGCTTGTCCTCATGGGTAATGTGATGGGCCTGAGTAATCGTCGTCGTAGGCAGATATTTCTATTTTTCAAAGCCCTCCGATGATATTGGCCCGTTCCACTAATATCCAGATTTCAACTGCGTAGGCCAGGGATGGCGAACCTATGGCACGCGAGATGAATTTGCACGGCACGCGAACGAAAACTAATAAAAAAATTCAAAAAAGGTTTACAAATATGAATATTATACTTACCTACATATAAAAAAAAAATGACGAGATTTGAGAAAATTGTGCAACCTGCGGCCCGCGGCGAAAATATTTTCCTAAAAAAACGTGCCGACTCTTTGGCACGTCAGACAGTCAAAAAATATTTTTTGGGAAATGTTGGTAGGCGTATGCAAAAAGGTTCGCCAACCCTGGCGTAGGACGTAGGCGTAGAGCAATACGAGCACAATGTAGCAATTATTTGCTTGTCATCGAACGCCCATACTTATAACAGGATTGAGTTTTTAAAAATAATGTTGTGCCTCGCTGTCTCAGTTCTGAGTTTCATCTCATGGACCAGGTTGAAGTCTTCCTTTAGACGGTAACCAACGTATTGTAAGTAGCCCACCCCAGGACTCGAAATGGACAGGAGCGCACCGGAGCGCCGTTCCTGTTCGTGAAATCGGTAAAACTATCGCTCCGTCTCGTGGAAAAAATAATTTGACCATTTGAACCAGATAGGCCAAAAATAGAAAATCTAACACACTTATTTTTATGAAATACCCAAATAATTTTATAAATATGGAAATATATTCAGAAAACTGTCGAGCGCTCCGGTTCGTAAACTTTTCCATTTCGAGCGCTGGCCCACCCTCTTTATCGGCTTAATGTACAGATATACAATTTTAGGGGGCTAGGTATATCTAACTTGTAATATTTTTCTAGAGTTAGGTGAACAATATTAGTTGAAACCAAAAATAGCTTTTTAACAAAGGTCATGGCGGAATCAGATTACGTAAACAAAACAAGCTCGCCAATATGCCGGAAGCGAGAACAGGATATGGTTATTGCATATTTTCAAAACTGCAAACATGGCCAATATTAAATTTCCATGGCTTCTAATTTTAAAATAATATTGAAATTTCTGCCTACACTCACAATACAAAAAGTATGTAAAGCCTCTTCCTAGTAGGTATACGAACTAAAATATTTGTGTTGTGTATTTTGGGGCTTAAAATACTGAATATGATTAATTTCTTATGTACGAAAATGGAGGGGGGAAAAAAAATATTTCGATAATTCTGATTTAAAATATATATTGTAATATAAAATATATATTGTGATATAAATATATATATACTACACACGATCATGTAAGACTAAATCATCAAGCCTCGTAGCGCTTTAAGCCTATACTCTAAAGCAAACGTCTACTGAATACAAATTATTATAATCCTTTTGAATGATGGCATTCTCAATAATGAGACCTAATTATTATTTTGAACATCAAGTTGCTTATCAAGTTTCGAAATGTTTATAAGTATGGACAACGAAATATCAAAATAATATAATCTATTTCCAGTGCCTACCCTCAGTACTTTACACATTCTTTGATTTTTTCAAAGGAATGTTAAAAACATTAAGAACACTATAGATTTTTTTATTTAGGATCACATTGTTTTGTATGAGATATGAGAGAGATTAGTGTAATAAAAAAACTGCTGTAATTAAAAATAAAACTAGAGGTTTTCTCCATTAAAGTGTGCTTCCCATGATAGCACATCGATTAGAAAAAAGGACCCTGACAACCGACTTAGTCTGGAAATATCGAGTGGCACATCGACCGATGGAAGAATCAACTTTGAAAAAGTCAGTGATGGATTAGGTACATCAGATATGAATATATCATCTTTGGGCAAAGTGACAATGGACCAGCCATGCCCGAAGAAGGGCAGAGAGGTTGTAAAATCGTAGCTTCCAACGGGATATCAAAGCGAAAGGCACATTCCCACAGGAAGAAATACGATTGGTTCATATATCAGAGACCTATGTATATCGGGGTGCATTTGTTTTCAGGCTCAGAATAAAAATATAATATGATTTACTTACATAAATCATGTCATTATTTTATACAATTTATTTGACATGTCTGGAGATGTTGCCTACAACTTAGAAGATAGAAATGCGTGAATCTTTGTCAAGGAAAGCTAACGTGTTGACATAGTTTCTATTGTACATGATTTATTAATACTCACGACCGGTTTTATTCGCTTCAATGGGACATTGTCTACTGATTTATTTAATTATAAATAACGCACCCACCTATGAAATAAAATATATTAAATACAACACAGTGAAATATGGCACTTAATAATATATTATTACTTGAGAATAACAATAATATTAAATATTACAGCTATGTAAAATTTATAAAACAACAGCAGAGTGCAATTATCGTTATATTTCAAATTAAATAGAAAAGAATAAAAATAATGTACAATGACATAAAAGTAGCATATGAAATTATGAGAAGTTGCATTAGTTGCGTAGGCAGACACCAGAAAAAATATTTATTACAATGCTTGATTGCCTGAACACAGGTATTGAACATGTCAATAGAAGAACTATTAGAAAGATAATAAATTCTTGGTAGGTATTGATGAATCAACAGAGAAGTTGGGTTTTAAAAAATCAACGTGAAAATGGTCGCAATTTTTAATCTGCCTAGTAGAGACATGATACTGGATAATAACTCAACTTAAAAAATTAAATAAAAAAAGTAGAAGAAAATTAAATGTTTGGTCTTAAAAATAATCAAAAGGTCAGCTATTTACCGCCTTTATTGTAATGTGTAAGTGTTAATTCTAATATAATATTAGTGTTATTTCTAACACATTACTATAGACAATATATTCAGCTAGAATAGGTACCAAGTTTAAATTTAATAAAAACGAATAAATTTACAATGACACCTTTCAATAGTTTGGCTATAAACTTTATAATAGGGGAATCGTATTGTAGATTCATGTAGTATTCAATAAGTGGGCGCACAAGAGAATTAATTATATAAAAGCCTAAAAAATATTGTTAATAATTTATATTGCTATTAAATCCTTGGTGTTTGTAATCTGGTGTTTTTACCATGTAGGGTGATTAGCCCTACGATGAACCCTCCTCCTTCATCCGGGCTTGGGACCGGCAGCAACCTAGGTGAATCCTATGGCTACAGGCGGAGCAGCAGGTATGGGAAGAGGTTCAGAGCTTCACGTACCTGGGCTCTAACCTAAACACACTCAATAAAACAACAGGAGGTGAACATACGACTCATAGCTGCTAATAAGTGCTTCTACGCTTGTAAGGGTCTACTGAGTTCGAAAATCCTAAGCAAGAATAGCAAACTTCGAAAGAAATATCCTCAGGAGAATTTTCGGGCCCACATTGGAAAATGGAAGTTACAGGATAAAAATGAACCACGAGTTAGAAGAGTTAATAAAACATAAAACGGTGGTGAAATTCTGTCGATCCCAAAGACTAAGGTGGGCTGGACACGTTGAGAGAATGCCTGAGCACAGGACGCCAAAAATCATGACCAAGTGGATCCCACAGTGGAAACGGTCTAGGGGCAGACCAAAGAAGAGGCGGGCTGACTGTATCGAAGAGGACTTGAGAAAGATGGGGAGGGCTGGAGACTGGATAAGAGCAGCCAGGGAAAGGAGCGTGTGGAGGACAATTGTAGAGGAGGCCAAATCCCGCCCCGGGATGTAGTGCCGAGAAAGAAGAAGGAGAAGATTAAATCCTTTAGAGTAGGTACCGCCAGTGGCGCACCCAGGATTTAATATTGGGGGGGGCCCAAGGAGGAGAATGTAAATTAGCCCCATAGACTCTTTTTCTTCTTCACAGCTTAATTTCTCGTTCATCGGTCTTTTGTATATTGCACTCGGTGTACCTATACCTACCATGGTCCCCACATCCTGAAACGGGCCCTCAGGCTAGGATATTTGGCGGGCCCCCTACCTACCGCTAAGATTAAATGCAGTGTGAAACACTACAATAACGTTTTTCAAATTGTGTTTTAGTTCAAATTAACGGTACTTATACAGTGAATTATTGGCGATTTTTAATACATCTACTTTAATTATGGACCTGTTGAGTATCGACACATATAATCAAAACATATATTTTACAATTATATAAGTAATTGAAAATGATCATGGTCACGAAGAGTAATAGCGCCGCAGGCGACTTTTTTACTATTAAAGCTTATTTATGATGTGTGTTTATCTCACTTATCTGGTCAACCCGACACGCCGGGCCCCCCACAGCCCGGGCCCACAGGCTAGAGCCCTGTCAGCCCTCCCCAGCCATGACCTACACCACTCCGGAATTCGGGTGGACACCGAGAATTTTTTGACAGTTCCCTTAGGTATTGGGTTTCTAAAAAAACCTGACATTAGTGTTTCGAAATTTTTGTGCTAGAAATTAAAATCTAAGAAATTTTTCTAAAAAGGGTGATGGAGAATTATTACAAATCATTTTTTTGCCGTGTTTTATTGGCTTTCGATGTCAATGTTTAAAATCATTCTGATAATTTTCATGTTTGGGGGGTGCCAGGGCCCCTTGCCCCCCTCCTGGGTGCGCCACTGGTGTAAACCACTCCGGAAATTCGGGTGGACACCGAGATTTTTTGACATTTCCATTGAGTTTCTAAAAAAACCCGACATTAGTGTTTCGAAATTTTTGTGTTAGAAATTAAAATCTAAGAAATTTTTCTAGAGGGTGCTGGAGAATTTCAAATCATTTTTTTGCCGTGTTTTTATTTGTCTAATCTATTGGCTTTCAATTTCAATGTTTAAAATCATTCTGATAATTTTCATGTTTGGGGGGTGCCAGGGCCCCTTGCCCCCACTTGCGCCACTGGTGTAAACCACTTCGGAATTCGGGTGGACATCGAGAATTTTTTGACATTTCCATTAGAGATTGAGTTTCTAAAAAAACCCGAAATTTTTGTGTTAGAAATTAAAATCTAAGATTTTTTTCTAATGAGGGTGCTGGAGAATTTCAAATCATTTTTTGCCGTGTTTTTATTTGTCTAATCTATTGGCTTACAATTTCAATGTTTTGGGGGGGGGCAAGGCCCCTTGGCCCCCCCTGGGTGCGCCACTGGGTACCGCATAATAAAACCAAGCATTTTATTAGCTTTGGAAGAAGTAGTATTAATGTGTGATTTAAAAGATAGTTTCTGAATGAAAATTAAACCTAGGTCACGAGTTTCCGTGACATAAGAATTGATTAAGGGACTCCGTCAATGGAGTTATTATTAAATACGATCGGGTTTATGTTACGGTGAAAGTTAATGTAAAGACATTTTTTGATATTAAGGTTATAACCAGTTACCAGTTAGTATACCATTCTCGCAATCTTTTGACACTGCATGATAGCGTATATTTACTTTTCTTTTTTATTTAGACATTTTACTACTTAATATGCTTGGAAGGAGCCTTCCCTGGATTGAAAAAGTAAGCGATCTGATGATATGAAGTGCAGAGCCATTATAAGGCTGTGAAACAATTTTAAATCGTGATTAAATTTGTTAGTTAAGTATATATTATTATCATTTATTATTTTTTCAAACCGTGTGTGGTGAGTTATTATAATAGTAGTTTATTATTTTGCTCATCACCATATTAAAATGTATTAATATTTCCGAATAAAAAAAATAATTAAATAGTACTAACATTTTTTCATTTATGTCCAAACGCCTAGCTTAACTAAACGCAATATGGATTACAGTATGCATTGCCGGTTGCCGTGCCAGGCGATTTATTATTTTATTTTAATCTTTATGAATATTATTATACCATTGGCGAACCTTTTTACATTCGCGTGCGAAAATTTCCCAAAAATATTTTTCGACTGTCAGACGTTCGAAACAGTTTTTCATGGGGAAAAAATGAAAAATAAGGTTTTTAAGAATTTTATAGTAAAAACTTAGTTTGTTTTTTTACGCACGAATTGACACCATAATTGCTCCGATCAGATGAGGCATTCTCTCGTTACCAGTGCCAAGTCAAATTTGAAATTTCAGTAGAATGTGGAAAAAAAAATCACTAGATTCTACAAAATATATCAGTAGATTTCTGTTTCTCAATTTAGACGAAATTTTTCGCAGTCGGCTCGTTTTTTTGGGAGAAAAATTTCACCGTGGGCCGTAGGTTGCACAATTTTCTAGAGTCGGCTCATTTTTTTGCCTGCTATTTTTTGTACAATGCGATCTGCGCATCGTTTCGTAAAAATAATTTTAAAGGCCGAAGGAAAAACGCATGGCTATGTCGACATTATTTTTTTATATTATGTATGTAAGCAAGTAAGTATAATATTTATTTGTAAAACCTTTTTGTAAATTATTATTGGTTTTATTCTCTCTTCAAGATAAAACATGCGCGTGCCATGCAAAATCATCTCGCGTGCCATAGGTTCGCCACCCTGTTATACCCTATGCACTACTAATGCAGGATACATCCTTATTAACGTTTCAAGTGAGCCCTTCACGTACATCGTCCAATAATTATTACGCAACAAGGTGGGACACATTGTAAGCATAATGTATAATTAATTGTTCGCATTGGCGGTCACTAGATTGAAGCTTTGAATGTATGGATTCCAGTATATTGGCTGCTTTAGTGAAGATAGCTACGGTTTAAGGACTTTGCAATGGTTTAAACCACACAGATATCGTAGATAGCGTAGTTATTATAAAATATGTCGATCGGCCATTTCATGAATAAAGCGTCAATAACATTGAGCTTTTATACGAGCTGTTTATTGGCGAATTTATAATCTGCCTGTAAATTCGCCCAGTATAATCATCGAACAAGCTAATAAGCAGGTTGTAAACACTCCACCGAGAAAAGTTGAAAGCCGGTCAACTTTATAAGCTACACGCGGCGTGTGGGCCTACTGCGTCTGCGCAGTAGAGCGCAGTACCAACACCCCGGTAAAAAAACGAACTACGTTCCGTCAAAATAGGGGCCTGTCTTGTGGCTTTTCAGCGAATGGAAAGTTTTGTGTGTAATCATCAAATCGCAGTAGCTGTATCGCCCGCTTTTAAATTCGCCAATAAACAGCTCGTAAAAAAGCTCAATGTAATTGACGCTTAAGAGGCAAGAGCCTTCGCCTGGAAAATTAATGATGCTATTTCTAATTCCCCCAGTCTTTTTTTCAATAAGTTGGCATGTACCTAATACAAATTATATTATTCTGCATCATTCATCAAGGGATTAGTTCTCAGTATTTTTATATCAAGAGACTTCCTTGTAAAGCAGATTATGATGTACCTACTCGTGATCATATGGGTATATAATACTTCCATGAAGGTTTTCCCAAGACATTTTTCCTGCAAAGTTTTTGTTGTTCTTTGTGTCCAAGCTGTCTGCATAAATTATTCAAGTCTCAACATCGCGTTTACTACTTTCGGAGTTTTCGTATTACGCCTTTAATTTTCACCTGAGATTCCAAGAAAAATGTAGAAAAATAAATTCGCGTTAACCGTAAAATGCGTACATAGGTACTTATCTAAAATGAAACCCTTCACACTGTTTATACAACTAATTATTTAGTTTATAAAGATTTAATTTAAAAATATTGTGCGGCTTAATTCAAGATTTCATTACAACTTCATCATAAAACGATGACAAGGTTTATTTACATCGGATTATAATCAATTATTAATAAACGAGAGATATATTTTAATATTAATACTACGTAATTAATGAATAATGCCCGTATTTTTGGCGGACCAGTATAAAAGGCACCCTCGTCATGACCAGTGGTATTTAAATCTATATTTAATTTCAGAACCTTTTGAAATATTATATAAAATCTAACGGCCAATTTTCTGGCAACAATATAGCTATTTTAATTCCTGGGATTTTTTAAAGTATTCGTTTGATTAAGTTATATTTGACGTATTATCCAGAAATTTATAGCGTAACTAATTTAATCAGCCGTAAACTCGAAAATATACAGTTTCAAAGGATAGACAATTTCATTTACAAAAAGTCCTAGTATTAAACAGTATTTGTTAAATAACAATGTGATTAATTTACAATTATTATTGTATGTATTCCATTGTATTTTAATACCAAACTGATTTTTTATAATACCACAGTGAATATAGAATAGAGACCTTCGATGACTTAGTGCAAAGATAATAATATATATGTTCAGTTTTTGTCGAAATTGAGTTAACATACACAGAAAGCTCGTCTGTATCATAGCTATTTGCTGTAAAAATATTGTACGTCATAGGATGTTTGAGAGGATATTGTATCATTCAAATACATAATAATACCTATGTCCATTTCTCGTGCATCTCAAATCTTAAAATTTGATTTTCTGAAAACATACACAACTAGACCTACAAAATATTTGCACTAAAGTAGCGAATACAAAGGTGAAATAATAATATTTTAATGTCTGGCTTATCGATTTTTTATACATAAATATAATATAATAATATGTTTATTATACATGTTTAAAGACTATTAATATAAATATTAATCCTAGAGAATATCTCAAAATGCTTTACATTTTCCTGCAATTTTTACAATTAATAATTATAATGAAATTATTTACCTATTCAAAGCCCACTGTAATCAGATAGCGACACGAATCGGTAAATTTAGATCAGAGAACTAGTACTATTGCTTATTCTTCTAATGAAACGGATTGCAGAAAATAATGAAAATAAAAAAATGTTAATATGCCATTTTAATATGAACGATATTTTGTAGATAGGTAATCGAAAATCTTCATTTACTGCATTAAATTCAATTCTTCTTTTTCTTTCGACCATGTCCGATCCTAATAGGATCATATGGGCCTCCACAGAGTGGAGGTTTGTATTGACAGATTTTTGTTTTTACGAGAAATGGATGTCAGCCACTTGCTCAACCTATTAGGTCCATACTTTGACTCCACATAGGAATTCATGATGGATAGGTAAATTGAATAGAGTTGCAGAAAATAAGACCAAATAATCCAACACCAGTCAAATTTATTTATATATTTTCTTTCTACTACAATTTCAGTATCTCCTTTTTCTTATTTCACCCTGTCACGGCCCAGCATTGGGGCATAGGGCAAGCACAAGTTCGCGCCAAAAGTATTTATACCAATATTTTATTCATAACAATCAGAATTGTTAGAATTGTTTTTTATAGAATAAACTGATAATTTTATTACAGTAGGTACAGTTAATTATATTATTACTAAAATAATATCATCAGTCACGCACACAGAAAAATGCTTTGAGGGTGTCGATTTTGAAAAATTATCCATAATAATTTATTATAGATTTTTTAAAGGAGCGAGAGGTGGCGGGGTTTTGACAAAATTTAGCGAGACATATTTTTTTTCACCCCCGCGGATCTCCGCACTTTTAGAGCACATGCCCCAAACCTAGAAACTCCGCACGAAAACTTTCCTGCAGCTATAACTACGGGTACTCACATATAAGTTATTGCCACTTGTTGCATTCACAAATGATTATCAAATGCGCATTGTATAACGGCTATAATTATCGTAAGTGTTCGTTTATGTCATCCGCGCTGTCTCATCTTATAGACATGTCGCGTGAAACATTAAAGCAAACATTGGATGACCCTGATTGCACCAATTCATGATCTTCCGCTGACACCGCTCTTGCGTGCCAAAGAATACCGAGAGAAGTCGAACCATCCAATTGAGGGGGGCTGTTCGACGGCCAAATAATTAAAGTTATGATAATCAGCCACGAAGTCTTGACGAAGAAAACGAAGAAGTAATATTAATTGATTCATATGAATACTTCATATTCTTTTCATCCTGGGGGGAGGAGCATCTGGACCCGAGAATATTATGATATGTTACTATGCTTTCAATGATAATTATCGAAGTTTGATAATCTAGACAAAATTTTACAACTGGTTTGATTGATTTTTTTAAAATAAAATTTGAATGTTTATGTATTAATCGTTTACCTTCTCTTCAATTGTGGCTGTGTGCTACTAAACGTTGCAACGGGAAGTGTATATTATTTTGGACCATTAAATATATTTGTAACTATACGTAAATTACGAAGAAAATAATGAAAATTGCGTACATACCTACCATGTATTAGCATACTTCAAAGGTACTTACTGTAGGAATTGGCCCCGTTTGGTTATTAAATAGTTAAAGGGGTCCCAAGGGTTAAAAATTAAATGTAAAGAAAACCGGTATGTAGAAACTTTGCTTACCGTAAAAATAATACAACGGTGGAGACCCAATATTAAATAATTATGTTATTTTCCTAAACACGTAAACAAAATTAAAAATATTGATGATTTGAAAATATTGTCATTTCTCAATCTACGGGCAAACAAGTAATAGAACATAATTTGTTTGTCCGTATTATAAATTAACCAAATTGCTAGTAAATAATTATATTTATGTGACTTTTATGTTGATAATATTGAAATTAATATTAAAATCATTTATATGGCTTTATTTGACGGTAATATCTACATCTTTAGTACCATGTTGTTATACAATAATTATTTTGAAAACATTCGCATTACGCTAAAAGATTCCGAATAGACGCTCGGGAAAACTGTCTGTTAGTTTTCTCTTTTCAAAGCCATCGACGACTTGATTTCGACATTTTATCAATGCAATATGAATTTAGTTGTGAATGTAATGAAAACATAATATATAAGTACTATCTTTAATATTGTTATTCGATTATTCATTATTCGCAAAAATGATTCCTCAATTCAGATGAAAAAATAGTATTATTGAAGGTACGTAAGTATTTAATTGGGTTATCTACAACCACAAACAAAAGCATTATTTAATCCATTGACGTACATATTGCGGCAGCGAAATTATTCAAACTTCGTTGTTTTTATCGGTCTTATGTATGAATATTTTGTATATTATTTAAAATGTTTATATCATATTATTGTAATCAAGCAATTGAGTATATCTAATGTTATTATTAGGTATGTAGAAGCATCTTTTGAATCAATTTTTAAGAAAATAATTATATTATTATAAATAAATATATGAATTAAAATAAATTATGATAAATTACTTAATTAATCAAAATACTGTAATAATAATTATTATTCTATTAACTAATCCACCAATACAGATATTGTAAATTAATATAGTATATATTATAACTATTGACAGATGTGTGAATAATTAAATTTAATAATTTCAAATAATTTATTACGTGAAAATTTTACGTGAAGATTAAACAGAGTTTTCTTAAAATACTATGTGAATATAAATATTTACAATTTAATTATAAAATATAAAATTATAACCTAACTTCAATTAAGTAGATACTTCAGGTTAAAATATGTATTATGTTCTTCCAAATAAAATTATTATTAATCGTGGTGTTAAAATAAAAGTTACAATTGAATATCAGTTGAGATAATTGGCTGGTGTCATACTGATAATACATCGGTATATTGTTATAGATGGTTGATTCTATAATATTATGAATGAATTCTTACGAGTAGTTAGAAAGTCAGCACTCATCGGTGCAACGATCTTGAATACAAAATAAAAATATGAGTATCATAAGCCCGTGGTTCACAATCATACTTAAGAATACGTCTTTCTTTGAGACTCTTTAAAATAATTGGATGTAATTCTATAAAATAAATGTTTTTCTTCGTGACAGTATAATAATAATAATGATATCGCACAAAATTATAGATAATAATGTAAGAAAAATATATTTCTAAGATTAACACAGTCAAGTGATTAATTTATGTAGTATTATCGTTAGTAAAATAAAAAATAGGTTGCTATTAAAGTACGAACAAAATTAAATATAATAGGTAATATTGACTTCCAATGAAATACTAACTCTTGATGAATACAACACAATATAAGTAAGGTATATCGGGATCAATGCTTGCAAGAGATTCTTGCAATTTGTTTTTAGGTAATGAACCCTTGTTCGTATATGTAACGTATAAGTATATATTTTTTTTAATAATTTCGATGAGTAAGACTGTTTTTAAAATGTAGACCGTCACTGTTCTTTTCTTGGAAGTTTTAACTATTTCGATATAGTTATTGCAAAAATAATCGAAAATTAAAGCAGATTTAACTCGTTACAGAGTAATACCTTGCGGTACTATTCCTATCGATCGCACCTCATCTGTTGAGAAGCTTTGTCATAGGGAACCACTTTCACAATATACGCATGCAAGTTTAATACGTTATCGGTTTTCATAATATATATATATACACTAATGATAATAATATTATTTTAATGGGTATTCATTTGGAGACAATAGTGTAGCAATTAGCGTATTCAAATATGACATGAGAAATAGCATCATTTATCATTCCAATATGACAATGCATTTGAAAGGTCGTAGAGGTTTGTTTGATAATATATTGTTTAATAATTATAACACGTTTTACTAATATAGTAATTGAATTTACTTAATATACGTTGTTGAGGATCCGTTTATTTGAGCCCAGTGATAATGGTATTAAAGTCTGCGTGTGGTAAAATCAACACTACTTAACAAAATAAAAATTGGATTTTTCTTTTCATTGTTCACGTATACCAGAGTCAAGAGCAAATATGTAGGTCGTCAAGAATATTAAGTAATATTAACTGTTCCTGAATAATAAAATTGAACACTGTGGACAATAATTGTATATAATATGGAGATGGTCGTAAGGATAATTGATTGTGTGAAATTTCCCGCCAAAAGAAGTAAGCCACATGGAAAAATTATTGATTTTATAGACATAATCTCAACAATAACAAATAATAATAACAGATCATCGAAGCACCAATCGTGGCATTTTTGTAGATATTGGAGAAAGCTACCCTCAACATTAAATTGAAATCATCGCTAATAAGCTATTGAATTATTAATTCTACGATATTTTAGTAATTTATATTGGAATCTATTTCGAACTATAATTTATATCTGTGAGATTTGAATATGTATGTGATAATGGTCATCGATTGAACTTCACGGAGCAAGCTGATAAAATACAAAATAAACAAAAAAAGTCCAGAGATGACTTTATTAATTTAGATATTAATGTGTCCATTAGTTCTATTTACTCAAAGTTATATTAAATTTGTAGAATAATTATTTTATCTAGGATATTCGATAGTAAAAATAAAATCTACGCCACTATTGTGTGCGGTGAAGCAAAAATATACCTTCTCTTTCTGACATGATTTGCAAAGTGTTGAAAATTCACTGTTTCAATTTTCACTGTAAGGCATTTATATTTATAGTTAAGTTAATTAATTGATAGTCAGAAACAGCGGTGAAAATAAACTCAAATGTCAAAAAAACGAAAATATTAAATTTGTGTTTAAAATTCCAAGAAATATTTACAATTTAGGTATTTAATTATTTTTTAACATATTGTCATGAAATTATATAGACGATAAAAAAATAATAAGAATGTGTGCTAAATAATATGATATTTGGTTTAATAGTGGAAAATTACATCTTTGAGAAATACATTATAATAGACAAACTTATATAATATTAGATTCCGTATTATTCACTCAAAATAATATTATTATGTACATCAATTTTAGAAATAATGTATACAATCTAAATATAAAATACCTATCCGTACATATCAGTTGTATTATGTAACATAATTTGGAAAAGTCTCAGTGATACACAGAGTACCTACTTTAATATTGAAAATATTAATTGTAATAGCATTTTGAATATTTTTCCGTTGCGATACAAAATCATTCATAATATATTGAACCGTTCTTTTGAAATTCTATTTATATGATTCTTTTTACTCCATTTGACGTGTATGTCAGTCGAAATATTTATGGAAAAAATCTTTTCAAATACCTACTTCACGTTTCAAAATAATGTGGGCTGACAGTAAGAAATTGACGGATTTCAAGATAGAATAAATTTCCTACTGAGTACAGAACGAGTAAAAAATAATATTGATTGAAATAGCGTGACGTCTCAGGTAATCACTGTTATAATGAACGGGTATATTATTGGCATATATTATAATATGATGAACATATTAGGTTCATCACGGAATCATTATTGGGCAGTCTCATAGAAATATGATCATCGTTGATTACAAGACAGAAATTTTTATGCTAAGAAAATTATAATTCAAGAAAATTCAATATTAATAATGATATTAAAATTTATTTCTGATCTGCAATATGTTAAGGACAACGCGGATCTATCGCATGATCCAACTCGTTTTTTTTATTGTCTAGATTGAGACGCGCTATTTAATTTTTAGTTTAGTGCATCTGTATAGCAGAAGCAAATTTGTAAAAAAAGAATCCGCAAATCTTCTCGGACTTTCGATTCACGCGGTACTGCAACCGCCAAATTTTTATTTATATCTACATAATACAATGTGACAACTGTAATCATTCTCCAGTAATTAAATCTCACCGTTTTTCTATTCAACCAATGTGTTTTTTTATCATCAGACTACAAACAGCAGTAAATACAGTGAGAGGGAGTACCAAAAGCTCCGCTTCCTTACTTACGGAAGTGATAATGTGTATTAACTTAGGAACTCAGTGATGTGGATCCACTAACACATTACGCAATACACTGAGTTGTGTCCATGACCTGGATTCAAACATACCTAATATTATGGATTGAAAAATATACACATGAATTTAACTCAGCTGTGGAAATTAATTTGCAAATCATAAATAAGAAGCGGACTGTATTAACTTTTACTTCGTGGCGAACGCAAAGTTATTTTAGGGTTAATAATCATAACTATATTTTAATAGATGGTGTAAACGGGTTCACGGTAATGATTTTAATGATATTATGGAAAATTTGTTTGGAATGCTGTCAACATTGATGACAGATACGCAAATCTGGGAAGAGCGGAAGAGATATAAAAGGGTATATAAATATACATGTACCCACATTCAATTAAGTTAGAGATATCAATAATCATTCTGAGCTACTG
Organism: Rhyacophila brunnea; assembly: GCA_022495005.1. Taxonomy (NCBI): domain Eukaryota; kingdom Metazoa; phylum Arthropoda; class Insecta; order Trichoptera; family Rhyacophilidae; genus Rhyacophila; species Rhyacophila brunnea. The sequence goes on from JAGYXB010000447.1 coordinate 354,584, forward strand.
CATAGTGTGATTATTTTTAAAGTGAGAAATAAAATTAATAAATATTATTTTAGTAACTATTAATTTAATTTGATACATTTAATTTTTATTGGTGAGTAATGCAAATGGTAAGTCATACTAACATTTTGTATTACAATAAATAACAACAATTTAAGCACGATTTTATTTTGAGTGACTTGTAAAAAATAATCACTGCCTAATGGGTGTGATATTTTCTACTAATGAATCTGTAATGCCAAATGACTTGCAACTAATTGCATTATTAGCTTTGCGCATACGTTTTTCCAACCGCATGAATAAAAATCTACCTACAGCTAAATATTTTTTTTACGTATTGGTAAGTGCCGTTAACATTTTGAATATATATTGAATACCTACTTGAAAATAATTAGCTCATTGGAATGGAAGTATATATTTTTTTTCAACACAGTCACATAATAAATATTACTTATTGATTACATATTCGTTCTGATATACATACCTACATATTGCGGAGTGTATTGAATCAAAGGTAGGAAGCAATTTATAATTTTAAAAGAGACACTTTAAAAAAAATGTTGGTTTTATCATATTTTTTTCATTTACTACTCTTACTCTATTGAAATAATTACAAGATAAAAAGAACTTTTTATATACCACGTTTTTAAATTTTCTGTTGAATCATATAAACTTGACAATTATTTATGTATTAATAATTTAGGACAAATAAAGCAATTATCAACAAATCATTTTTTTGCTATTTTGCAACAAACAAACAAATAAGTATAGAATACTGAAATGTCATTTTGATTTCCATAGTAACGCACGTATATATTAATAATTTAGTTGCTAGGACCCACTTAGCAACCAATAGTAGTGTATTAGATTACGGGTTTCTTCCGAAATAATTTTTCATACAAAACAGAATTACTTAACTGAAAATGAATTCAATTCTACTTAAAGATGTTTAAAAGTATTAAAAGAATGCATTGGCATCGTGTTCTGATATATTCTAAAAGTTTCAAATAGCTAGCTAGTCAGGAAGTTAGTTAAAAATCGATTGCAAGATTTGTACTGGATAAACAACCACCAGACAAACAAGAATACGAGCTAAGAAAAACGTGGTAAAATAGTTTCACTTTATCAAGGAGTAACTTTTATTGACACTGACGTATTATTATTATATTCGACCATGTCCGATCCTAATAGGATCATATGGGCCTCCACAGAGTAGAGGTTTGTATTATCAGATTTTGTTTTTTTACGAGAAATGGATGTCAGCCACTTGCTCGGACACTGACGTATATTTTTGTGAAACAATATGACTACACAATTAACTTATTTTTGTCAAACATACCATACGCCCTTTCGATTTTCCAATTTCGTTATTATATTATTATTATTAGTAAAAATAAAAATTGCCTAATTCTTAGCTATAATTCTGGTGGATATTTCCTTAATTCAGATTTAGTCCTTACTTTTGTCATAAAGTTTCGTTCCATTAACATAATCTTATTATATTTTCCTTAATACGCAACAAGTCCCATTCAATCCGTCGCTTCTTAATAATAAATTACAAACAAAAAATATCTTAAAACAAATACGGATAAGCCGGTCTGTGTTTCGGTGAATTCTAGGAAAGTAAATTTGATTAAAAGTTCTTCCGCGATTACGCGACTACTCGTTTTTAGTTTGCAGAAGGATTTTTGACAGTGGGAATCAGAGTAAAATTTGAAAATCTTTTTTAGTAAATAATACTTAGGGCATAAACAGTGTACAACAAAAATAAATACTTGCATTGTAATACTGAATACAACAATTAAATATACAAAATGTTACAACATTAAACTTTATTATGTGCAAACAGTTAAATGAATATTTATTTAATTATTATTTATAGTACTTAATGGCAATACCATTAACTGTAAGGGATATTTATTTGATGCGCCCTTTCTGGATTATTTTTTCTACTTTAAATTATCAACGTACGTACCGTGGAAGCGAATAACTAAGGGTAGCGAAGAAGCTAGGGGACTCCTTCATCTAGTAGTAAATCAACCCCGGTTGATGATTAAATTTAAAAAAGGAGATAATTCCCTTATAAATCTAGTTGATCGACATCCTAGTAAAATTAGTTAGTAGTATCACTCTATATAGAACTAGGCTACGGTTTTTTTGATAAAAACTCATATTTTAATTTTCACACTCACCACCTTCTCAAAAATTTGTTTCGCATTTATTATTATTTTCAACCGATATGCTGCGAGAATTTTAATAGTCTGCCAAGTGTTCTTAAATTTTACCCAAAATTAACAAAATAATACAATAATTTTCAATCATGTTATTTATTTATGCACTTTTTTCTCTTTTCAAAGCTTATTTCTGAAAACTTTTTATATTTGAGATATGGAATTTTAAAAATGAATAAATAATAATTAAGGATCTGACATCAGCTTACCGTTTTATTTGAAATCTTTCGCCTTAGTAAAAAAATACTTGTTAACTACATAACAATGATATAAGTATCAAAACCTTCAAAAATTTGAGCTCGCCCAAAATACCTGGTACATAATATTATGTTTACATTGATTATTAATAAATTAGGGTCATCACCGAGTCATGGTTATCTCAATGCTAATTTTTTGATATAAGCACAACTCGTCCAGATGATTGTAAACGCAAAGGATCTAAAATTTCGATGAGAACAAGGAATTCCGAAAATCACAGTGATACTATACAGTTAATAATCGATACACTATGAAAGCACATGCATGAATCTCCATAATACTGAATTAGGTAAGTAAATATAAATACAATAATTAAACCATTCTATTACTTTTTAACTATAAAAAAAATATAATATTTTATGATTTGACGATTTTCAAAGATTTTAAAGCATTCTGACTACTGCCATAAGCGATCAATGGCAATTCATGTAAATATTCGAAAATATAATATTTGCATTATGATTTTAAATCATGCTTCATAATCTTCCTTTAATTTTGCTGTAAATATGATATAATTGCATAGCAATGACTTCAATATATACGTATGAAAGATGCACGTTAAAGCCATTTAAAAGCAAAATGATGATGAACGATTTATCTGTATATCTGCGAGCAATATCAAATAACAATTGATATAATTATCTTATTTTATATACGTATAGTGGAGTTATATTTTATAGGTAGGGATCAATATATATTAAATAATAATATAACCATGGTGACTTAATAATTTGGTAGATTGGCTATCTCTGAACCCATGCGTCCTGGTGGGTCACTTTATTTAATCCAATAAATTTATTCTCCCGATCCAAATACACATTGAAATCTCAGCACATGAATTTAACAAAAGTAATCCATGAATTCAGAGGCTAGTTTTTGTGACTTTAACATGTTCGTGTATCTTCGGAACGGTATTTATGCTGTTTTGTCTGTAATTTATTTAAGCAAATTTAAGTTATTAACGAAGTTAAGAAATTTCCCAGTGTTAAATTATTCCTTTTGAAGAATCTCACCCGATCTGTTCATTCTAACAAACTATCGCACTAAATTAATGTATTTCAGCAAAATCTGAAGGAAGCTGCAAAGTGTTTGGATTTATTGGCATAATTTGTAAACTCTAGATAACGCCATCCGTTCAGCTGTTAGTAGTTGTAAATCACCTAGCCATTTAGCAGGCAAAATAATTCCACTACGCTAAGTTTTTAGACTAAATAGATAATAAATGGTTTTTACTTACCTAGTACTTTATATACACAATATACAATAATTTAATATTGATAAAATAATATATAATAAGTACATTGTTTGAAGAAACAATATAAAATATTAAAAGTCAAATATATTTTTAAATATTGTACTATCGTAGACTTATCAAATTTAGCGGGTTATTATTTCAGAAAACTGACGAAGCTCGAAACAAATAATTACAAGATAAAAAGAACTTTTTATATGCGACGTTTTTAAATTTTCCGTTGAATTATTATGTTTAATAATATGCTCTTGTATTGATATGAAGTAAATAAAAAACAAACAAACAAATATAGAATACCTACTGAAATGTTATTTTGACATTTCATTTTGATTTCCATAACAACGCACGTATATATTAACAATTCTGTTGCTAGGATCATCCCCTTAGCAACCAATAACAGTCTTTTACTTTTTACGGATTTTCCTGAAATAAATTTCCATATAAAACAGAATTAACTAAAAATGGATTCAATTCTGCTGAAAGATGGCTAAAAGTATTAAAAGAATGCATTGGCATCGTGTTATAATGTATTCTAAAAGTTTCAAATGTCTAGCTAGTCGGGAAGTTAGTTTGAATTCGGTTGCAATATTTGTACTGGACAAGAATACAAGCTAATAAAACGCTGTAAAATATAACGCGCCGTAGGTAAATATCTAATAATAATAATTCTGCTCAATTGTGTTGAAAACATGATAAGTGAAAAAATATCCGACAAGGATGAATGATTTAACTTGTCCAATGATTTTTCACTGGCTGAGCGATATGTATATGGCAGGGGTAGGTAAACTTTTGACATAGAAAATTAAAATATGAATAAAAAACAATTTTGATCATTTCCATGTGTCATATAATATATTAGTTTTCCTTCACAAAAAAAAATCACACCAGAATTATTTGAGTCAAGAGTTTTTTAGATATCCTTTCTAAGCCGTACTTCCCAAATTGTTTTTACGGTTTTAGTAGTTTCAGAAAAGTGATAAAGGATATACTGTTTCGCTATTATTATAATTATACGTAGTTCAATAACTGAACCAAAACGTAATTTGTATGTCGAAACTGTGTAAGAAAAAACTTTGTTGAATGTTATAATTAAAAATATATTGAGTACCTAAGTATACAATTATATTATTATTTTTTTATTCAGTGTTTCTTATGAACCACTCACGCATACCCAAAGAGGCGCATTTTGCCGACTGCTAGACTTAAGGCCCTAGGGTAAATAAATACGTAATTTATACAAAATCACTTATATAAAGGAAAATTGATCGAAACCATAAAACTCATTCAAAATGCTTGAAAATCATTCAATCCATATAAATTTATTATAGAGTGGTAAAATGTGAAAATTCTAGGAATATATTCTAAGTAAACTTTGAGAAACGATATTTATTTGAAAATAATATGATGTAAGTATCATATAAATGAAATTGGAGTATTAGACATCAATAATTATTATCAATAAATACTAGATTATAATTGCGATGTATACCTACACACATTTAGTCAATCGTACAAATTACTACGTCAACTTAAAATATTGGTGATCATTTGAGAATTAGTCTGATAGTTTCGGCCAATTTTTCTTCGTGATAGCGTTTTCGTATAAATAATCGAACAGAAACTTTTTATCACCCTAGTTCTTATTTGCTGTGCATATTTTTTTAAGTTAACTGCGTTTGAAGATTGAATTCAAATGTATGTGATATTCATTGGTAAGTAAATAACAATTAATTCGATCACTAAGAAATTCGTAATTTTACAACATTGCAATTTTTTTACCTATGCTATTTCATCTGTGTTTCTAACGGATTAACAAAATTTTCATACATCGATCGCTTTAAATTTAAAATTTAAAACTTAAACGAAGAAATAAGACAATGCGTAACATGCTCGTGATACCCAAAACAAATGCAATGTTTATTCATCGAAATGCGCGCAGTTTTTTAAAATCTTAAAACACTTGAAATGATTCATGCCCGTATACAATAAAATGATGCATGCCCGTAAACTTTACCGTAAATTTAAAAAAGTAATATTTTCCTTACAAGTAAAAAATACAGTGATGTATCAGATCGAGTACCTACATATTATTTATAGACAGTTTGGAGTAATTTAGTACAACCTAAAATAGTTGATATTAATTTGATGATATTATTTTTACATTGTTGAGCTCAAATATTTTATTATAAACATATTTTTTCACCTGAAAAATCATAAGTAGTTATAATTTATAAGCCAGGTATTATGTTTAGGAAGTATTTACGAGAAATGGTTTTTCACAGCAATAATTATCTTTAAAATACTTTACATTATGGGAATATTTTGTTTCTGAGAAACAAAGATGAAAAACAATTTCAGAGAAGCTATATTAATTTATTGTATAATTAATATAAGAGTTTTTATAAAATTACTTTGTGAATAAAGATGATTTTTTTAGTGGCACACTCTAGATTTTCTTGTTTTTGTAGTATTTTTATTATACCAATATTTATTGCGTGTTTATACGAAAACCAATAAATTATTAAGGAATTCAGGGATTGCTCTAAACGCTTAATCCTATAATAGTTTCATATATGGTGAACTCACTTCTATAAGAAGTTCTTTTAGAAGAAGCAGTTAAAGTTGTCTCTATTTTTCTTGGTTCTTGGTCTTTTACTGCCATGTACTTCTACTAAACCGCTACTGGGCTCTTTGTTATTCTTTAGATCTTCTAATATTTCTTGCGTTCAGCAATAAGTTTATTTATATTAAATTTGTTTTAATTTATGCAATTATTAAAAAAATAATGTCAATAACAAAAGAATTGCGAACTAAAAATTAGATATTATATTTATAATTAAATGACATTAATTATGTCGAAATAATTAATAAACATTAATTTAACTGATGTTACATCTAAAGTCAAAGCAGTTAAAAGTGTCATTAAAGTTTAAATGTAATCGGTTCTTCATGTAACACTTATAATCGAATTTATATTAAAATATTAGTAAAGTTCCTACTGTAATTTTGTCGATATTATAATGGGATAATAAAGGGTAATAAAACTTCAATTCAAATTTAGACCGTACAGATTGTTAATATTTAAAGTTTTAGCCAGCACTTATTTTTTAAATGGAAGTTAATCGATTCAAAATAGGTTTTACGAAGCCATTATTTTTTTATTAATCTTGTTTCATAACTAATAATAATTTGGCAAAAGAAAGCGGTACCAACCTACTCATGGTGACATAATTATAGTAAGAATATTTTATAATTAACTATTTCTTTTATTCAACGAATAATTCACAAGATTTAAGAATATATCATTCTGATTATTGAACATATATTATTTTGAAAAAAACACTTTCTGAAAAATCTTTTTAAAAAAAGTAAGTCACCCCGACGGGGAATCGAACCATGTATCTCCCGAGTATACGCCTCATCTGTCGCATTAAGCCATTATGCTACGGCGTGACATACTAATAGCGACAAATTTTAACTATTGGTCAATTTCTATACCTACCCATCAGCGTTCCTTCCAAATCAGCTACTTTGGCAGTAGGTATATTACTATTACTATTGATTACTACAGAATGATATATTCTTAAATCTTGTGAATTATTCGTTGAATAAAAGAAATAGTTAATTTTTTCTATTGGTTATTATATACTCTATCAGAAAGTGTTTTTTTTCAAAATAATATATGTTTAAGAATATTTTGTTTGGTGTACATTTAAATAAAGGTACAAAATTTTCTAGATGTCTGCAACATTAGACTAAGTGAAAATAAAATGTCAAACCATCTCTCATATTTTTAACTCGTATTTAGCAGTTGACAAAATACCCACAAATTTATTAATTAACATTATCTTAAAGGTTAGATAAGATGATTTATATTTTTAATATACTATATATTAAAAAAATAATATTATGTGATGGCTTTGAAATTAATCAAGTTTATTTTGTTATTTTTGTTCAATATCTGAGTTTTTATGTTAACAGCTATTATTACAGGTTATAAACTCATATTCGGAACGGTCGATAATAACCGTCGGTAAAACCAATCTTTCCGAAGATAGGTTTATAGTCCGAAATCGCTGTCAAGATAAATACCTCATATTATATTATAGAATTAACAACATATAAATTTGTTTTTAGACCATTGTAATGTAGATTTATCAAGTAACTTTCAGTTTATTAATATAATTATAAGCCCTACAGGACGTACACGGCTGAGTACCTAAAGCCGTGTGTTTAATACAGAGTAAGGATTCGTTGGGTAAGACAATTATTAATGACTAACAATCATTCCATGTTAATGTAACTTTCATTAAAAATGTTATTTAATTAATTAAAAATGGTATTTCCGTGTTACACCATTAGCAAGACCACACAGATAAATCTAATTTATTATATTTTTATAGGTATACAAAAGATAAGGCAAAATAACTTTGTATCCCCGTCATTGAAGAAGTCGTCAATGTATACGTATTGAAGAAGAGCTCATGGCCCTTAGTCATTGGTCTGAAGGGAAGAATAAGATAATAATAGAAAGAACAGATAAATCTAATTTATTATATTTTTATAGGTATACAAAAGATAAGGCAAAACAACTTTGTATCCCCGTCATTGAAGAAGTCGTCAATGTATACGTATTGAAGAAGAGCTCATGGCCCTTAGTCATTGGTCTGAAGGGAAGAAAACAAAACAAGAATTTAGTGGTTTTGATGGTAACATATTGGTTTTTTTAATTTTATTTATTCGGAAATCTATAAACTATATCTATAAATCTATAAACATAATATAAGCCTACAAACCTTTTCGTTTCAGGCCCTAGAAAAAAGTATTTTTTCCCCGGCGAAAAGAAACTGGGTAACCCATAAAAGAGGTAAGAGTAATCAGCTAAAGCGCAAAAACTTATCACTGTAAACAAAATATGTTTATTTAGGTCCCGATGAAAAAAATTGTTTGAAACACTGCTAGGAAAACAGGATAAATATAGAAATTGTCGATCCGGTTATTTGTATTTGAGATGACCACGGACAATAAATTTTGTGTGTTGAAGAAGTTTACAATACAACTGAGTAATATTATGTATAACACTCAATATAATGAATGTTTTATCGAATCAATATGAGTGTAGCAATGTAAAAATACATCATCATCATCAGTCAGGGTCGTTCTACTGGTTGGTACCCAGGTGTGGATTAGCTCCTTCTTTTTCTCTTGGTCTATATACATTACCACATTCTGCCGCATATATCAATCCGGTTGGTTATGATCATTTACTTTCCCTGTAATAAAAACTAAATTCTAATTACCAAAAGTATTTATTGTATCTGATCTGGTGACTTTTGTAGCAAACTGATTATTGAGACTTTTTATAACGTATATATAAAATATATAAAATAAATTGACTCAAATTATACATAGCTTATAGTAGGTATTAAAAATACATGTGAGTTTTACCTAACCGGAAGGATTAACCAACGGTAAAACGAGTTAATCTCTCCATCACGTTGACAGTTATTAAAATATTCATGTAACATTTACTTGTAATTATATCGAAACAATATTTTCATACTTTCATAAAATTTTAAACATTTAATTTGAATAGAAGAGTTGTATCGTTTATTTAACATTTTTTGAATAATATCAGTAAATTTTGATGAATTGAACTAAATTTTTAAATATTGTTTTGCACCAACTATTTGGTTAAATGTAAAAAAGTTACTTAGCAATGTATGATTAAAACCTAAGTGAAAAATATCAAAATTTTGGTTATTTAATAAAATAATATTATTTATTTATTTGACAAAGTGCGGCTTAAGCGTTGGACTATAATGGCGTGGGTCCCAGGTTCGAATCCTGAGGCTGGCAAGTACACATATTGTTTTTCAATTTGTGTGTGTCAGGGTATGGACCTAATAGGTTGAGCAAGTGGCTGACATTTATTTCTCGTAAAAAACGAAATCTGTTAATGCAAACCTCTACTCTGTGGAGGCCCATATGATCCTATTAAGATCGGACATCATCGAAAGAAAGAAAGACTATTTAAATTATCAAGGATAGTAGAAAAGTCGATCGAACATTCAAATTTCAAGCTGTAGGTATTGATAGAATTCTAATTAGTTATGTTACATTATTATTTTTTACCTGTGTATTTGGACCCAAAGTATGGACCAAATAGGTTGAGTAAGTAATACCTATCCATTTTTGGTAAAAACAAAAAATCTGTTAATACAATCTCTAGGCCTATATTACGATCTTCTTATGGGCGAAATGGTAAAAATTGAAAAGTATTGGTCATCTAATTCAAAATGGATTTTTATGAGCTTTATTTAGACGTCTTTTAATTTTTATACATTCTTTTTTTATATACCTATCAAAAAATAATAATATTTCATGTATTATATTGTAGTTTAGTTATTTGTGCCATGGCGTTTATTGGCGGTTCTCGTCATAGAATTCGTATGCTATTTTGCTTCTCATCCAGGTTCTCTGAGTTCCACTTCCGGGAAAATCACAATATATTTACGTGATTTTCTAAAAGCTTGCGTGTTTTCTATGATTTAATCATTACTTATTATTATGATAAAGACATAATGACCTGTTGAAGTTTTAGAAAAAAATGACAAAAATATATTTATAAAATATCCTAATATATTATATCGTGATTTTTTTAATAAGTGTAATCACAAAATATCGCAATATTACAGTTAACGTACCGTTATCATTAAATAATAAATTGTACCAAGATAAAGCGCATGTCAAGACACGGAAATCTGGTTTTTGTGTGCTCAACTTGTAATTACCCAATAATTTAAGGCTGTCCGGCGCGGCTTACTTAAATGAAAGTTCAAAGTAAGACGATACCTCTGACAAAAGTTTGCCTGTTATCGTAAGTAAAGCGTTAGCTACTTTTCTGGCGTGGGTAACGACGGAACTTTTAGTTTTTGACATCTACATCCCTAATTAAGTCATAAAAAGATATTATTGAAACGAGATCAGGTGAATTTTCTAGACGTCTTACCCTTTAAAAGTTCCAAAGTAGTTTAAAAGTTATTATTGTATTTTTGATATTCAAATTAGTAAAAAAAATCATTTTGTGATTAAGAATGGAGAATTTAGTAAATAAAAGTGTATTTTTCAATTCTATTAAAATCTCGGTGAATTGGGAATCAATAAAGTCTGGATAATCGAGATTCAGCTAACCGACGTTTTAGAGTAAATTCTTTTTTTATTCTTGCTTTAAGACTTAAAACTTGAAACAACATTTAAGATTGTATAATTATTTAATAGAAAATACAGAACATTGAAAAACCCCAGCCTAGAAAAAATATTGGATCGAGTGGGATTCAAACAAATATCTTTTATGGTTAACTTCAGTAGAGTTATAGTTCGCAAATTATCGACCGTTTCGAAGATGGGTTTATTGTCCGAGACAATTGATAAAATCAACGTAAATGATTTAACATACATAATTTGAAAACACTTCTGAGAGTCTATAACCAATTTTTGATAAAAACGACATCCAGCAGGATTCAAACCTGTGTCTCTTGGCAATCGCGCCCACGTGCACTGACAACTATGCTATAGGTATATTATCTAATTGCGATGAATTTTAACTAATGGTTCTTACATTGTAAAATATAATATTATGTTATAATAAATGTTCCTTTCGAATGTTTTGGATCTTTTTAAACTAATCTCTGTTTTACATTTCCTCCCAAGTCAGAGCTAGTCAAATGGGTTTTAAAAATTTTTTAGCCATCTTCTGGTTAAAAAAAGTCGGTATGCTATATTTGGGGACAAAATATGAAAAAATGTAATATTAATATCAATCTAAGCTTGTAGCCGTTTTGCCGTCTTACGTTAGCAAATACTTACGATTTTAGTAATCCCTGAGCGTATGTATTTTGGTAAATCAGGGAAGCCCGAAGGAATTCTCATGTGTGGTCAATATTATTTTTTAGTTTAGAATCAAAAACAGTGTTTATAAAGATTGTTAAAATAATTAGATAAGTACATTATTTTTTTAAATTATTTTATAGCAGTCTGATGCCCTTGTTTCCCAAAGTATTAGTAGAAATGTCTTTAACATTGATAAATGCTTGTCTTGTGCATGCTATACAGTCAGTGCATACTATACTATATAGTCAGTACTAGTAAAAATGCAACTTATCTGCGAATTTGAAATTATCCTTATATAGTACTCCTTAACACTATCAAGCTCCAACATCAGAGCATTTATGGCTAGCATAGTGTTAAGTTATTTCCTTCAGTCCATTGCCATATCTCATGCTACCTGCTACAATAAAACCTGCAGCGCATAGATCGATTTTGTAGTAAGGGTACGGAATGATAGGCCACGACGACACTAAGTTGGCTGAATGCAGAACCTTTCAAGGAGTGTATTCAGGAATGCTTGCGGCACTGAACATCATATATACCAACGGGTTTTGTCGCAACCAAATAGTTCGAGTTTCCGGCGAGACTGTTCACGGTATCCTCAAACTACACATCCAATCATCGTGTCAAGAACGACTGGGTCATCTGCGTGCTCCATTTTTATGAGGCAAGCCTTAATTCTATTGAAATAATGTTGACAATTTTTATATAATTAATTGTAATTTAAAAATTATTGTAAAATCGTATATTATTATTTATTTGCTGGTAACTCACAAAATATAAACATTAAATTAAAATAAATAAAGTGTAACTATGTATTAATTAATCTATACCTACATTTCCTTCATATATCTGAAAGGAAACTGAGATTCAACACGAGTATCTATTGTAGCTTACTTTGGAAAATACACGAGTGGGTATTTAACTTTTTATTTCACTATTTTTAGATGTTTTCCATAAACGCGTACATAGCATTAGCGTTATTTCCACGTCGTATGCTGCTATTTTCAAAAGATATATCGTGTTCAAGCTAGTAGTGAAGATTCGTGTTACGCTAAGCTCTTCTTACGGTATAAAACTACCCTATGTGTGCTTTGTCCTCGCGGTACTAATATTTGATGTTTGTTATAGTGCTTTAAAGTAACTATTTACTTGGCTAGGTTGTACATGGAATTTGTGTATTTTTTATGTAAATCCTATCTGTGTTTGTTGGCTTAATATTATTTTAGTTTTAAAATTGGTTGGACACAAATAAAGTTGGCTCTCTACTTTACTGGAGACTCTAAACACAAGTAAATTTATATTACACATACATTAACAAGAACGTGTTTGCAGGAGGTATGTATTGACTTATCTTTTAGCCATTGAATTTTTTGATAAGTTTCTTTGTCACTTAACATAACATGTCATTTAATGTCCAGTACCATACGTAACTCAAAATTGTTAAAAATTTAGATAAGTTTCTTTAACTCTAAGGGGCCGACTTTTATGACGTTATATTTAGCTACAGCATTACCTCCTCAAAAATAAAATTCAAAATTTGTTATGAAGAAAACTATCCATAATTATATTATGTGAACCATTTATGTAAGTAAGAGGAAATATACAATTTTCTAATTCTGCTAATCTAAGATCATTGGATCAAAGGGTATGACCACTATTTTTGAATAAGATAAATTAAAATAATTCTATAAGTATGTAATTTGAATGTAAAATTACGATAAACACCATAAATGATCACAGTTATTTGTACGCTGTGTCAAAGTCTGTATAGGTACTATTATACTATAGCTATGCAGAATAATAAAATTGGTGTTACAAGTAGTCATTCCTTTTACAATACTTAATAATTAAATTATTTTTTTATTAGTGTACATAATATTTCAAACGAACACGGCCATTGATAATTATATTATTATTTATATATTATTGATATAATACAACATTTTCGAATTAGGCATTTCACTCCAATCTAATATGATTAGTACGGTCGTTTACCGTCACTCCGTCTCGTATTGAGAAGTTAACTCTGAAGTGTTTTTTCTATATAAAACAATATTTCAATATGTACTTAAATGTTTAGAAGGAAATAATAAAATACTCCTACACAAAGTTTGTGATTGCTTATAAAGCAACACTTTAGAAACTTTTATCGCGCTTAAAACTTCAGTTTCTCTTTATCTTAGTTCATCGAAAGATGATTAATTGTATACTTAGGCGCCTTTACTTTAAAATTTACTTGACAACATGAAAATGGTGTCTTAGCAAAATAACAAATATTTTCTCAGACTTATTGGTTATATTATTTTATTATGTTTCTACAGTTTATCTTGCAGGACTTTGAAAGAGAAAATATATTCACAATATCATCGGTTTTAGAAATTGTATATTTAACAAAATACTTAAGTATGTAAATATCGACTAAATGTTATGCATGGAGTATATTTTTGTATTATTTATTTTATTAAAATGTTTATTAACTTTGTTATTTATATATTTTATGACAGCTAAATAAAATGTACTTCCACTATTTTTTCAATCAACAAAAATGTACTAAATTGAAAAATAGTATTCCATATCTCAAATTAACTTGTCACTGTACAAATGTATACAATATACAAATAAATGACAAAACACAACATTTCGTTAAATCGACTTAATTTTTTTAATAATGTATATTGTGTAAACTGATGAGTGATTTTAGATAAAAAAAAACACAGCAGACGATGTTGCCCATAAGGTGGCCATTACATATAATTAGCATGTTATTTAAATGTGGTAATTTAGTACGTGGTTTTAGTTTCACTTATTTGTATGCTTTACAGTCATATCAGCTAATAATTTGACAAAATGTGTTGAATCCTTAACCCATGATGCGGTGGCGTTGGTATGTGGTTGCAAAAGTGACGCCAGATATTTCGAAAGTCTATACGTGGGAGAGTCGATTACGCTAACTATTGGTCGAAGTGGGCAAACAGACTTGTGAATCTTGGGTAACCCATATATCCCAGGAGTCTTCGGCGCTTTAGTAAATACTTTCCAGTATTCCTCACTAGGAATACCGGTAGACCGAACTAATTCCCTCTTCTGTCAATCTTGTCGGTGGTGTTCCGTTTTACATGTTTATACACAGAGGGTTTCAGTCTAGGACACAGAGTCTACCAAAAACCAACCCATACCAATCGTTATTTACATGCTTCATCTCACCATCACTCTGCTCAAAAAATGGGTCTGATTTCGACTTTGATGACAAGAGCTCGGCGAATCTGCGAATCATCGTATTTAAAATCCGAAATATCTCAAGTATCAAAGGCTCTTCAAGCAAACGGATATTCTAACAAGATGATCCAAAAAGCCACCAAAAGCAAAATAAACCTTAACCCGGTTAGTCAGGAGGAAGTGATACAGTTCAAAGGCCGGGCCTATTTTCCTTATATCAAAAACACCACCGATACTATTTCCAGGATAGAAACAATATTCTCAACATCTACAAAGGTCCGAAATATATTAAGACCAGTAAAGGACTCGCAACCTTTGGACTCGGCAGGTGTATACCAGTTAAGCTGTTGCGGATGCCCAAAAAAGTATATAGGCCAAACTTCTAGAACAGTAAAGAAGTGTGTGAATGAACACGAGAGGGCATACCGACTTAAACATTACATGATGTCGGCAATTGCCGAGCACTCGATAGATACAGGACACAAATTTGACTTTGAAACCAAAATATTGGGTCGGAATAAAGAATATTTCGCACGATTGGTAAAGGAGGCCATTGAAATCCATAGAAACCCTGAAAATATTAATAGGGATGATGGATTACGGTGAAAAACGTCATGGGTTCCGGCACTATCAGCAAAATCCAATATTCGAACCGGTATCCCCAGTCGTAACGATTGACAGATTACTATGAGCAACGTATGCTCTTAGCTAATTGTATTCCTTTTGACATTTTTAGAGCAACGTTTACATTCACATACCTACACTACATTTTCATCATAAAACATATCATCTTGATAATGGCCTCTGCAACGAGCCCGAAACGTCGAGTAAAGAAGAACACACGGTGGAAACCCAAAAATCTACTACGATGGGTGTACAATCTTAACCCATTCTTCATTATATTGATATATTTTTGAATTT
Source organism: Rhyacophila brunnea (assembly GCA_022495005.1). Lineage (NCBI taxonomy): Eukaryota > Metazoa > Arthropoda > Insecta > Trichoptera > Rhyacophilidae > Rhyacophila > Rhyacophila brunnea. The sequence continues at coordinate 370,352 of JAGYXB010000447.1, forward strand.
TGATATAAATAAAATTTAGAGTTTAATAAATTTTAGTATTATATTATTTAAGAAATTATCACTTCAGGCATAAAATGTATGTAGGTAGTTCACGCTCTGTTTCATATACTATCACTATTCACTAAATATAAAATATTATTTAATAGATTGTATATGCATTACATAAAATATCTCACCACCTAACTTGGAAATTACCAGCTTATTTGTCACAATATAGTTCTATAGTCCTAGTCTTAGAAATTGAGAAAATCGGTTGTTCTTTCTCCCATGGTGCAGAACTAACCTGCCATTGGTAATCCCAATTGGGTGGGCAAAAACAGTAACGGTGTCCAAATAAATAGTATTTGGGTATTGTTTTATTTCACCTACGCAGGAATGAGTAGTTAGACGTTGTTTTATAAATTATTTAAATAATATGGTCTACTTGACTCATTCAACAAACTTCCGTGTAGGTACTTGTATTTACTCTTTTATTTTTATTGCTTATATTTACGATACTCTTTCTTTGTTTTGTGTTTGTGTGAACGTCTCGAATTTTCAATTTTCACAGTTTACCATATTGAAATCCTTAATTAAATTTGAATAAAGTCACGCGTAAAATTGAGTGAGTTAAATACTAACGAGTCGTTTTAATGTACATTATTGGTGATTAGAGTATTGGATTATAGTTACAAAGTAACGCAAAACCTCTTGAAAAAATTCAGTGTAATTTCCCGCTATGGAAAGATCCTACGATTCTTATTAAGAAAAATGATCCAAAACGAGCAACAAAATAATATCATGACATTAACATTATTAATTGTAATATGACGTGTTGAATTAATAAAAAAAAACTCTTAGATGATGAATGCAAACGGGAATACGCCGTATTTAATATTAATAAATAGACAAAAAACATGAGATGAAATCATGCGATCTAATAGTAGGTAAACCACGCAAATAATTTGAGATAATAACTCGTAGAACAATGCTCTTCTTGGCACCGAGATCTATTATGGCCTCATATATATTTTTTGTTGTTTCACCTCGTAAATTCAGTTGGCCTCGCATCTTACTGAATGATTGTACTTGACTTACTTGTTTCATAATAATCGTAAGATTTATTTATTATTGATGACAATGTAAAAACATTATTTTTTTTAATAATTGTTGCGGATGACTTGGGATAGGTAGTTGTTAAGGCTGTGATTCCCAACTGGTGTGCCGCGAGCGAATACAAAGTGTACCACCGGATTTCGTTCCATTTTCTTTGTAAATCATTAAAAAAATAATTACTCACAAATTTATGCTACTCATATATAAACAGTGCCATTCTATTAAGGTTTTGTTAACATTTTTAAAGTTATGTTTGCATGATATAGTAAAACAATTTAAAATAGATTTCGATTTATTGCACTGTGCACGAATTACATATGGTAAATTTAATTATTGTTACCGTTATTATTTCCGACTATTCTTACATAAAACCTATTGCATCGTTTTTTATCATCTGATGTCGCTCTAACTCATATTTTCTGTCTTAACTATCGAACTCCACGCTTATGTGGAATGTTTATAGTAGTTTTTCAGTGTTTTAGTACTTTTGGATATATTAACAATGAGTTAGCTAATGAATGGATAAATAGTATCGAACGAGTTGTGAAATAAACTATTTTAAAAAACGGGTATTACATCTTTTTTTGTTTTTGAGTCAGCTATTGAATATGATTTTACATATCCGTCTCTACAAAATGATAAAACTAAGTAAATCAGCACAATTTTCCATTTTTATTTTAAATAATAATTATAGCCTAGATTTATGTTAATCAAGTAAAGTTTTAATTTCATTTTCCCAACAATGACCAAATCAGAGTTATCTAGTTGTAGTATTAAGCTGACGATTTATATGGACAGATATAACAGCCAAATACATTCATGATATAAATTGATAGTAGAATGAGAAGATACACTATGCATTAACAGTATGGAGTGTGATGATTCATAGTAGAATGAAGATATATACATATTATATAATACAGGGTTTCACAAAATTTTTCTGCTATGGAACACTTCGCAAACCCGGAAATTTTAACGGAACACTTATTTTATTTTGTAGGTTATTTATTAGCGCGGCTAACCGTTCTGTCAATTTTGGCAACTGTCGTTAAGCTGACAAGACTTGTCAGCCAGTCAGGTAAAAACAATATACCTCATATCTTTCATGCGCACGGTGTAAGGATAGTCCTCCGCCTGTACCTAGATCATGGGCCCCACATCCCGAAGCGGGCCCCTAGGCTAGGATCATCGGCAGGCCTCCTACTTATTGCGAAGGTTAAAGGCAATGTGACGATCCACAGTTGCATATTTCAAATAGTGTTCGAGGTAAAATTAAGGGTATTTTTAGCGACTTTTTGTATTTTTAATACACCCACTTTTATGTTGATATGCACAATTATGGACTTGTCAAATATTGACAATAATCAAAAATTGTATGGCAAAACTACATAATATTATTAAATGTTAGTATGCTTGAAGTAAAACAGCGCCGCAGGTGACATTTTTTATGCGACTTATTTTACTTCTACTTAGTAGAAGATCTGTGTTGCAGTGTGTTGCAGTGTATAAAACCTTTCCAAATTGTCGCGTAACACCTATTCAGGTTCAGCGGAACACTGGTGTTACGCGGTACATAGTTTGGGAAACCCTGATATAATACATGTATGGATATAGGTACATATAAGTATATTATTGACAAATAATTCATTTATGAATTAATATAGTATCAATGAATAAGCCAAAAACTCAATATTACTATACCTAGCTATAAATATGCTTAAATGAGAAAAATCGGCAAGTTAAATCAACGCCACTGAATTAATAAGGCCAAAGTCCTCTTGTGATTTAAGTATATTAATTAATTCTGTACTTATGGTTCATTTTATTTAAATATATTAATTATAATCAGATGCAACAATATTGCGTAATGTTTTTCAGAAAATACTAAAATGGACATCGAGTTATCAGAATTACTCACTGATTTTATATTTAATAATCCGAAATTTTTACTTTGCATCTAACCTGTTGACTTTTTATATCAATATTACGGGACATCGTGATATTTACTTTACATGTTATCAATGAATCATACAGAAAAAAAATAAGATCTATCTAAAACAGCTAACACCTATTTTCGATGCACTTGGACTATGTTGGTATTGTTCATCACAGAACGGATTCTTAAGATATAAATGTAAAGCCAGTCGCCATATTATATTAGCAGATTTTAAAACCGGAGTTTGTTAACGAATTTAAGAAGATAATACTATAAAATGCTTGACATACATAGCCTTCGGACTGTCCTCAAATAATCAATGTTGAAAACACGTTTCGATTACGCGACAAACATTAATGCATTGTTCAAACTTGACTATTGAAAACTACATACGCTTCAACACCTGTTTAAGTTTATCCCATATAATATATCAACACTCGATAAATTGAGCATTGTTACTACCATACTCAGAAGTTAACGCATTTCCCATTATGTTTTTTTTCCTAGTTTTGATTACACATAGAAGTTTTATAATACGTAAAAGATTAGAAAATCGGTAATATTTTACAGGTACAATATAACATAGCGTCATTTTTTTTAAATGCCATCATGCAGAAAACTTAAACCCAATGTCAGGCAAAGAAGATAAAATGGTGTTATTAGTTAATTAAATATTGGAAAAGGTTTACGTACAGTATGTTTTATTACTACATAAACAACCCGGTCTGAGTTTTGTGTCGTCGAGAGAAATGCACGGTGATTGTTTCTACGAAATTGCAAGAACGAGTAACGGACCAAAGTATGTTTCATCTAAGAATTACTTTCATTTGTACAACAAACTAACTTTATCAACCAAAATAGTTAATTATTAGTAATAATTTATAATTTAACTACATTAACAACAATATAATTTATTTATTATTTAAATTTTATAAATATGTCTTCTAGATAATAAATAAATAAGGCGCTTTTTTAAAAATATATACCAGAATCACTAGCTGAAATAAAGTCACCTCAGTGACAATTTATTTGCTAACGGATTTTCTTCCAAGAGAGGAAACAGCTTCCTCTCAGTTTAATGAAGTGTAAGTCTTTGGAAAATCACAATATATTGAAATTATTATTGCTGAAATGAGTAGGTAATATAAACATTATGTTGCCTGTTTATTAATCGCTTGTCTTTTTATAATTTTATAATTCCATTTACCACAATTTTTATTTAACTGAAGCTTAATTATATTACTTTGTTAATAATTTAAAAGTAACATACTGTGCCAAGAAGGTAGTCTTTATACAGTTTAGAGCGTGGGACGTAAACTGGCCTGTGCCTTAATTCTTGATTTAGCTCTCTGTGATTATTTTCTGTGGGTTTATCTCAAATCCTTGGTTTTATAAAGATCGTCCACGGACTCTGGAAGACCTACAGAACAACATCCGAGCTGAAATTGCCAATGTACCGGTCGGCGTGCTTGTAAGAGTGAACTGAATCTCCCGACTTCGGTGGAATCAGTGTATTGACAATGGAGGGCGATATTTACAAGATATTATTTTTAAAACGGTGTAAAAACAAATATTCTGTGTCACGTTTCAAAACATTTTGAAACGTAACGTTTTTTATTTTATTTTCAAAAAAGGATGTTCCCACGCCCCACCCTGTATAATAATTCAGTATCAAAAGAAATAGCTATCGAATACTAACATAATTTGTAGAATTTAATACAATTTATATTATCATTGTATACAAGGCATGTCTACGAAGAGTCATTTTGACCTTCATAAAGGAAGGATTTAAATTTTCGACATGATTATTAATTCGGTTATGAGAGTATTTGTATTTTTTTTAGTTATATTATAATCATTGGATCCTTGATCGGAGATAATTGGTGAACAAAATAATATCTATTACCATAATAATATACTTATGTACTTACTAAAAATAGATAGGTACAAGAAATTTCTTACTTTAGAAATGCTTTCGGTTATATTATGGTAGACAACGGATGGGGTCTAAGAGTTAGAGTATGTACCTATATATATATAGAAAGTTCCGTCTTATTAGAGAAAACAAAGCAAATGGTCTCATATTATAATAATCTCGAACGAAGTAACAATATATTACACATAAGTCCAACTATGCACAAGAGTCGTGGAAAATGCTTTAAATGACGCTCCCAGTGTAACTTTGAGGAATGCATCTCGTTATTTACTTCAAGGCATACGCACACAAGTATATTATTGAAAAATTATAGGAAGTGTATGAAAAACGGATAAAATTTTATTGCAAAGGGAATAAAAGTAAATACACATTTCGTATCAGTCGATGTGGGGGAAAAAACATCACATCTCCGTGATTCGGAATGGAAATGGTGCCATGATGTCGGTAAGGTTTCCATTTAACAAATTATTCTCGAAATTGCGACACTTGTATGCCTGAAAGAAGTGTTTCTCGTTATAATGTTCAATCCTGAGGATGGGTAATACCTACATAAACACACATAAAGAGTTTTCATATATATACATGATGGGATCGTAGTGGAGTGCCCTGTCCACATACATAATAGATACTACCGATGACTTGAACGAAACATCAGGTCAAGCCATTATCTCATACATCCCCTCTCTACACCATGCAGATAGCATTTTGTGGCCTTCCTATATGCCAGTATCAAGCTGAGTTGAAGAATATCCGGGGAAACTTGACACTCTTGAGTAGTCTTGAGATATCCATCATATGTGTACAAGCTAGGTTAAATAAGGTCGAATTTTATATGCGATGAAAGGCATGACAGTCCATTCTCTTAACTTCAGGTTTCTGACAAAGCCATACCACCCCATATTCAGTATCTATCGTAACCATCGGCTATTAAACTTTCACCCTTGTGATTGTGTACTTGAGAAAAGAAAAAGCTGTTTTTCTCCTATTCATCTATTATGGACTTGGCTGATTTTGAAATCTAGCGATACTATTCTTCTTAAGTTCTTCAGCGACACACACTCCTCGTAACGTGTCTATGCCTCACTACATTAAATCTATATTATCAAAATACAAAATGTTGAACAATTGAGGAGTGTAACGCTACTAGAGGTGCCTACCGACACAAGACGAAAGATCATCACGTTTACTGCTAATTTACAATTTAAAGTGTTTTAAATAATTTAATATGTATCTAAAACATTAAAAAGTACGTAAGCATTATTTTTTTTAATTAAAAAACTATTGTTGTCTGTTCCCTATTCATCCTATTATTATATAAATATATTTTTATTTTATGATTATTTATCATTGAAATAATTATTATTATAAGTTCTCTGGAATGTACCTGTGTTATTTATTAAATAATTTATAGTTAAGGTGAATTAAGTTTAATTTAAAAATATAAAAATGCTTATAACTTAAAATCCTTTTTATATATTTAAGTTTCACAATACGGTGATTATAACAAAATATGATTTTAATAAAATAAAAAGTATTTAATGATAAACATATTTTATTTAACATTTATTCTCTGAATCCAAAATAGTTTTATGATTTTTTTGATAACACAAATATTTTTTTTGCTATTCAAATAATTAAATCAGTTATTTAATCAGTTCATATACAGTAACCGGTGATTTATAGCAATTTGCATTTAAATACAGTAGAATATCTAAATAATATTTTGAATTAATACATTTACAATGCGTAAAGGATTGGTGTAGGTACGTTACTATACAATCTAAAAGGTTACGAGATTTAAGATATTATTATTCCGTCAAATATTTGACTAAAATATTGATACCAAACTAAACCTTACTGAGTTTTGTGAACGAATCAAATTCGTAATAATAATATCAGAAATCGAGCATGCAATACCTCATAAATACATTTATTTAGTATGAAATAGCCATTATAACAAAGAGTCTAATCTCTTTGCATTATAATAATATCTACATGTTATTGAGACTGTTATTGTTTTTATAATTAAATATACAGTAGGTAGATACTTTATTTACATTAATTAACAAATAGCAGGACCGGTTCTGTTTACGATATATATTGACAATATCAATAATTGATGACAATACATTTATTTTAGTTGAAATTGGTCAAATGCTTTCTTCAAATATTAATTTTGACGTACTTTCACTCGCTTATTATTTTCTTAAATTAAAATTTTACGTACTTACTTTTTAACTTACTTTTTAAGTAGGTATCTGGATAGTTAAAAGTATTTTTCTATTTTTTCTAAAGTCTAAATTGTATAATCTTCAATCTAGAATTCGATAAGTTTTCTAAAGATTTATATAATTAAAAAAAAAACAATACACGAATAAATGAGTTGATAATAATATTATGTTGAGAGTAGTTTTTGAATATGGCTTACAAGATATTGCTACTAAAAATCGATGCCGTGATTGTACTCCGCGGTCAAGCTTGGTCTAACGTCGTGGTCACTACCTATCTAAAACGGAAAGAAACTTTCTCGATTCCTGTCAACAAGTTGGCCTCGCGTTTGCATCGAAAACGCTGTTGGTGGCGAGAGAAACTTTCTAGCCGGAACGCAATCATCGTGACGGCCTGTGCCCGTATTCAAAAGAAATGCCAGCGGATTGAAAGTTACCGCAGAAATATCGTAACTATAATAAAATAAATATTGTATTGAACTCTATAGAATTGGTATGTAGTACATTCGATATCGAAAATAGAGAGTGTCTGATATTATTAGAATACAAGTCATTACGTAGGTACGTACTTTACTTTTAAAGAATATTTTTTATTTTTATGATCGGTAAATAAATGTCGATTCTATGGAGAGTGAATCCTACTGAATTGTGACGAAAAAACGTCATAATTTACTCAACAAAATTAAATAAAAACAATGTTAGAAAAAATAATTGAACCATATATAAGTACCTAATATTTCGATTAGTAAGTCCGCACGCTGCGGATTAAGCTATTTCGGCAACGGTTAAAAGACAATTTTTATCTACTCGTACCTTTATGATTTTACTCTGTTGATATAAAACTAACTATAATTGTAGACGCAAACGTGAGATTAACGATTTTAAAAAGTATTATGTTGTGCTAGTATTAACATATAGCAGTATAAAACTGTTATTATATGTATTTAAAAGTTATGTAATTTAAATACATTCCAATTTTAATGAAGTACATAATATCTATTGTATTTCCAATAAAAATGCCAATTGCATCAAAACAAAAAAAAATGCAATTTACCATGGCTGGTAATACTAATTATCTCAATGGATAGCAAAACAAATAGTTTCATTTTTGTCACGTGTATTTGCCATTCACAGCTATCATTTAAAAGTAGATAACATTTATATTTTGTCATGTGTATCAATGTAAAGTAAAGATTCATTAAATAACGACAATAAATAATGTAAAATAGAGACAGAAATATAAAACAATTACATATTACTTAGATTTTTTTTAATTTTAAGAAGAGTTCCACTTTAGAATTAATAGATATATACGTAAAAGTCAATTTTAGGCAATAATGTTGTATTTTATAATTTATAATATGTTATAGGTATTATGTGAATTCAATAAATGGTATAAATTTGAAATCTATTATCATTTCATATTGAAAAAAAGTACTTATTTGTTTTATAATTTAATATAGTATGGCAATTTATTTATGCTTCAAAGTATTTCTTTATAAATAAATGTCGGTATCGATTAATTTTCGGATCAAAAATACAAAAACTAACGAAATAAAGGTAGACCTAGAAGACGTTTGTAATACAATTTTATTATTATTATCAACGATCTTTTATCAGACCTGTTGGAGGAATAATAGACATTGTTTATCTTTCTTACATCAAAGTCTTAAAACAGCGTACATTAATTAAAAAAATCGAATCGGTGTTATGAAATATATTCTAAATATTATATCTGGTGAGCATTACTTCCCGGAATTTGTGTTCGAAGAAGTTGTCCTTTAGATTGTCAATTTTCACTTTTTAAAATACATGCGTACCAATCTCATAAAATAAATATATACGAGGATGTGACTTGCTAAACATTTAAAAAGAAAATTCCACTTAGAATACATGGGTGGCTCGTGAATATTTACACCATCATAATATAAGTCACTTTCACGCATTAATAAACGGAAATACCTATTTTGGAAACATACTTTGTTTCAATTTATCATTATTTGCTATTTTTTGTTTTATCCATAAAATGATCAAAGCATCAAAACTTTATTATAATTATACGAGTATTCCTATACATTCCTAGAGCCTACAAATCATAATACTCGTACTATCTTAATATCACTTCTTATTTTCATACCTCATTCTCACAATTATTGAGTATGTTTCTCTTTATCGTATATATTTTTTTAATCTATCCTTTTTGTTCGTAATGGAATGCAACGCTCTGCTTGCAATGTGCATTTATAATAAATTATCAATGACAGGTAAATAAAATCTCCGTGGAGACTCATAATATATATAAGTATATGATTTTATTAGGATCGGACATAATTTACAAAAAAAAATCTGACAGATATTTATCATGTAAGTAAGTATTTATTTGATTTTGGAAATTATAATATTTTAATTAGATGTAATATATTGATAATTCTAAAAATATTATGATGACGAACTGTAACCTAATATGGCATTATTGTAATGAAGGAGTTGGTAAAAAGGTGACTCAACAGCTGCCTCTTTGATTGGGTCGATAGCCGTATATATCTCGATTCCCAGATAACCAACAAGAATGTCATCAGTGAAGAAATATAATAAAAAATCGTAGGAGAAAACAAATCCTGTTTTGGCCTACGAAACTAGCGTATAGTATATTCTTTCATTATACGAAAATATTAATGTACCTACAAGTAGTTGATCTAACCAATATGTATCTACATCTGTTTGACTCTCGCCAAGATTTATGAGTGTGCACTCGATGTATTCAAGAGAAAAGTGCTACGTATGGCCACGTACTAGAAGAAGAAAAATTGCGTATAGGTCTACTATGTACCTACCTCATCTAAGAATAATATGTTGTGCACATTTTTTAAGCTTTGTAGACTTATATTATAGGCGGGTCTTATACCAAGACTTTACAGTGGCCAGCAGCTGGGAGGCATTCAGTATTACAGGCTAGATGGTTGTAAGTTGATTCCATGGTTAGACGTTGTTAATAGGTATGCTAAAAGTATACACCTGGATAAAATACTAGCTCTGGATACAGGGAGATTCAGGAAATTCTTGTAGGAAGCTAGGGCCCGTTTACCCGGTTGTTAAGTCACTGATGCCAGCTGATGATGATGACGAAAGTCACGTAATAATAAATTGTGTGAGGACAATAATTGCCTGTTAGCATTTCGGTTAACCCCTTAGCCTCATGTGAATTATTACCCAATCAGCGGCGCTTGGACCCGTGAACCGTTAGGGTTTGGCGTAATTAAAAATACAATTAAATGAAAACAATACGAGCCGACATTTAAATGGACTACGTACGTATGGCTTAACATGGATTGAAATTGACTAAAACCAGATAAGTAAAAATTGTTTTACATTATAGTAATTAGTTATACTATATTGAACATTTATATATGTAGGTACATATATTTTTTATCATGTTCGTTCCCAAAAAGAGTAAATGCGCCTTTATAGTACGGATGTTCATATAAAATTGTAATGTTTTTTTATGACTGAGTTATTGCTATAACTGACAACATAAAGTTTGACTGTGTGGTATTGAGCATAAAAATGATTTTGCACATTTCGTCTTCTGATCATAGCATCTACCAACATACTGTTATTATTATGAGGAGCGTACTTGGATTTGTTTGTTTATTATTAATAACAAGTCTCAGAGTAGATCTGGTGACATACTTGAAAGTTCGTAGAACATTTTTACGTTTCTTACGTTCGGACGCTAGATTTTGTGATAATAAAATTGCAATTAAATTTAGTTATTCTACCAAGAACGAAGTCAATACCTTTCCTTTCGTGTACCGAAAAAAGTGCAAAAATGTCAAAATGTCGTGTAAAAACCACTCATTTTTACAGAAATGTATTTCAAAATTGACAAGAAATTCTTATATTATCTTATATTGTGTCAACGGCGTTTAAGTTTCGTTTCATGTCATTACTATAATCGCCAAACTAGTGTCACATACTAAGATAGGTACTGACCTACCTGCATGAAGTAGATGTCTTATAGTCAGAAATTTTATGCGCATGAAAATAAATAAACTATTATCTAACATATTTTAAGTAAATTTAAAGTTGTTGGAGGCATCAAAAAATGCTAATAAAAACGCCACAGGCCAGATGCGTTTTTTGCAAGTTAGATGCCTATCGAAAAATGTTTTATTATCTGGCAATAAAAACACTAAATTGATAACGCTGACAGGAAGGTATCTACATTTTTTATAACAAATTTTGTAGTGAAGCTAAAATGGTTCCGTATTTATCATTATTTTTCCGCATTATTTGGAAATAATTTGATAACATACACAACGGTATTATATTATAATGGCTTACATACCTAGTTTTATTCAATATATTTGCTTTGCTTATAGATTATTTTTATTACTTACTTCATGTTTTATAATGTAGCTAATGAAGTGATTGTATACAACATTGTCACGGAGTAATGACCTATTACACATATTATAACGTTTTATCATTAAACGATTATTATAATAAAATACCTACGTTTTTCGTTCTAATATTGTGAATCGACTTGCGGTCAGGCAATCATAGTATTATTACATCTTGTAAAATTATTAGATAAAATACAAAAAAATAATAACTCAACAATTATGACGGTATTTTTGAAGGTACGAATAATATTATTAATAACCATCTTAGTTAGAAAACATTCAATCGTATGTTTTTATAGTACTTCCTACCTAAATACAGATAAGGTTATTTTGGATAACTTTATCACTGGGTAGCTAGATCTGTCCACGGATTGTCTCTCCTTTGTCTTATAATCTTGTGCCCAATACATATTATAGGTACGTTCAAAGTTTTTGCATATTCGCTATTACACTGCTTTTGGGTTTATTTGTCCTTTTATTTGTCCTTTCTGGTTTATTTTTGTGTCATATTAATGTCATGCATTTGAATATTTTTTTCCTGTTTGTCATTTCTTCGACCAGAGATAATGTAGTGTTGAGTTTAAAACTATTGGGTCTTTTTTGGTATTTTATTACCTAATATGTTTAATTTTAAATGTTTTCGTAAGCAGCAATATTAATTTTGCTATCGCAAAATATTTAACTCACTGTTTATCAAATATTACTCATTTAGATTAACCGCAATACAGACAACTAAGTATGTCAGACAAAATAATGTTGATTCATATTAGGAACGAATCGATAAGTGTCAAGCGACCGCAAAATTTTAAATTCGTGTACCTAAAAAACACAAAAATATTAAAAACAAATAAAATGAAAAAAGTACATCGGCAATGTCACGAGACGCCCTATGTTACCTTGTGCACCTTGGCAGTCGAGACCAAAACATTCATTAGGACTTTAATTTTAAAACTCGTTACCAGTTGTTAAAGTTAGGTTTCTTTAAATCGCTTCGGTATAGACTTTATGTTGTGTGTTATTAAAGGTCATTTTTGTATGTCGGTGATTGTTATGGTAGCCGGTTTTTGATCAAAAGTTGCCTCAAGATTTCCCGTTGTCAGTTCGAGGCGCGAAAGAGAGGGCACTTTGTTTTGCGGTCTCAGTATAGCTCGGTCGTGAGTTGAATCAGGCGGCCGTTCACTGCGCATGCGCGATCGCCGTTTCCGGGATACTTTTGGTCCATTTTTGAAAAGTACACTTTTTTAAATTTAGAATCGGAAACAAAATATTCCGCGGCAAATCCGCGACGTTGAAAATGTGCATAGAAAATGGCTAATAGTGACGCGATACAGTTGTGAAATCGGAGCGAATTGAAGTCAATTAGCTGAATTTCAACCTAACCTCACCACGCAAATTGAAACAATCGTGAACACAGAACTACATTTGTTATTAATTGACATATATATTAACAGTTTTCAATAATTTAGTACCATTTAAAAAACTGAAATGTAGTGATTATTGTAGAAAAGTATATGATACTACGTGAAAGTTGTCTTAGACATGAACGCGCGTGTCAGGAAACCCGAAATTGTTAACAATTTATTAGTGCGTACCAACTTACAGTGAAGTAAAATCATACAAGTGTTAGCTGAATCAAGTGTTCATTAAAATTTGTAAAAGAAATATACATCGTTATACATAAGTTTTTGTGTAGTGATTTTTAGTTCTGTGTGATAAGTATACCGCTACATGCAAAGTGCTTTTGTTTTATTTATTCGTGTCAGTGTTTGATTACAAAGTCAGTCATGTTTTGTTTCAACAATGCCCTGGTTTTGTGACGAAGATTCAAGGAAAAGTGCTGGCGAGATGTCTTGTACGAGACATTCGTGTCTCACGAATTTTGCGAGGAAAAACCCGATTTCACACTTCGTATTATGCATTCTGTGGATAAATCTCATACTAAAAGGTAAATGTTTGTTCGAAATGTATTGTGAAATTTTTCAGGCGTGACGTGGTTTTGCTTTGACAGTGTTTTTATGTAATTAACTTTTCACTTTTTAGATCCGGGAGTTTGCAGATATGTGTTAACTTTGCATATTTATCTAATACTTACCTATCTAGATATTATTAATTTAATGAACGAATAATACATATAAATTGAAAATAAAAAATAGCGTTATACGTTCACCAAATGACATACAACTCATTATAAAAAATAGGGGTAAATGTGCCGCAGAGGTGGCCATAAGAGTTTACAACTTTCTTTTTAGATCAAACCTAACCTAATCTAAACTACCCTAATCTAATATTACCATAATCGTAGTTTGAGATAATGGTGCATCAAAATGTATGAAAATTTCAAATTTTCAATTAACGATTATTGGATCGAAAAGCCGATGCGCTGACAGAAAAAGGTATTTATTATAATTGTCTACATGGAATAAACTTACTGGTTTCGTAAAAAAAACGTAAAAGGTCATGGCTACCTCTGCGGCACAATTACCAAAATAAGTTACACAATGAAAACATTAAAATATTGGGTACCTACCTGTATTTATTATTAAAAAAATATAAGTAAGTATAACACAATAAACAAAATGAAGTAGGAGTCAAGTTGGCTTAATATACAATATTTTAACCAAATACATCTTCCCACTCTTTATGGTCATTTCGTCATGGGTGAGGATCGTGAGTATCACGAAATGAAGTCATCTTCTAACCGAATCAGGCTCTCCACCCCTCACGGTCCTCTGCTACTCTCAGGGATCAGTAATCATCTACACTTGGTCACTCCAACACGCCGACGCTATACCTCAGCTCTAGCTTTTATAGAGGCTGTTCAAAACCACTAGTTTCTCCAGTATCTAGTCCGCGCTAAATAATGTATCAAAAAAATGGCTGAGTGCATTTCAAAAACATTTTTGGGACTCCAGAACATCCTTCTAATCCTACTCTCACGCAAGCAAAATATATCAATATCCAAAGCGGTTTGGTTGAACACAATTTTTTTGCATCCAATTGACATCACCGATAGCTGAATAGTTCTACAACTTAAGATAACACACAACAGGTGATATAATAATCTATAATTTTGTTATTTATGGTGAATGTTAGATAGTTATCAATGACACACATATCAATACTATAATGAATATTGGGGGTTTTATTTCCACCATGGATAAGTAAATAAATATATTCTTATTTATTTTTTCCGACCATGCTCGATCCTAATAGTATCATATTATGAGCCTCCACAGAGTGGAGGTTTGTATTAACAGATTTTGTTTTTATGAGAAATGGATGTCAGCCACTTGCTCAACCTATTAGGTACATACTCTGACTCATGCACAAATTGAAAAACAATGTGTACTTTGCCAGACCCAGGATTCGGAGCTAGGACCCATGATGCTGTATGTCGATGCTTAAGCCGCTCGGCTATCGTAAGCGTAAATAATATGAATATTAACCAAAACATTTTCCCATTTATGAACGGAATAAAGGCATATAAAGTGTCAATACAGATTAACGTGAACATTTTAATAAATTTATTCTGAACCCTCTTCACCATAGCAAATAACAGTCAAAAATGAAAATGGTAAATCAAGTAAAGTTTAAATAACATAAAATATATTATCCAATACCACGCTAAACATAATATAATAGTCAATTGAATAGATAACGATCATTATGAAAATTCTCCATAAAATGATACACTACAATTCGCAACAACTGTGTTTCTTTTAATATTATTATTTTAGACTATTTTAATTAGATTAACCTATTTTATTATTACTTCTAACAGGTACTTATATCCATTCATATTAATTAAAAAAGAAGGAATTCTTGCATACAATAATTTATAAATAGTATTAATTCTACATTATTTCATGTTAATGCAGTAAATGCCAGCAGTAAGCTACATCTCACTTAAAAAAAGGATTCTTTTATCTTTTTCTAATGATACATAAGTATTTTATATCCTAGGTACTAAACCTAGGTAAACCCGAGTACATAAAGATAAAAATACACAAAGAAGTTCTTCATTTCATAATAATATAATAATATCGTGATCGCAATTTTTTTGTATTGATTATTTTTTATAATTTATTACCTATTTTTACATGTTCATAAAATTCGATTGGAAACCTTTGTAGGAGAGAGGTTAGTTAGTTTCTTTCTAGTCTGAGTAGTCAATTGAGTTTCGATCCTTTTGGTTGGCTTAATTAATAATTATTATTTTTGTCACTTTGGTGTATTAATGAAATATTTTATTATAAGGCATTGGGGAACGAGTATTAATACTTATCTACCAATTGCTGAATACAAAATTTAAACATATGTTTCACCTTATTCGCCATGTTAGAATATGTGTACGATTGAGCTAACTGCTTAAGTGTAGTCAAAATGTAAATACACTAATATCTCACTTTACGGTCGAGATACGTTCCTGGAAATATGGCTATAGGTACAATGAAACATACATATTATATCATATTTCCATACAAACTTATAACATTTCGATAAGATCGATCCCAATAATATTAGAAAATCTTCTAAAATATACACTAAAGTAGGATGTTCATTCCTCCATAGAAATCGGGTAGCGTTTTTTCAAGGTTAGCTGTCAGCAGTGTAGTTACTGTCTCGTATGATTTATAAAATTTTATGATTCAGGTGTTCATGACTTTTTATTATTCTACATCCGGTCCGAATTTCCATCTTAAACTCTTTATTTGCCTATCGTTATGAATATAATATTATAATATAAATCAAAAAGTATTTTTGTTGGCACTACTTATACTTATCAAAAAACTGACGAAAATAAGTCTACATGGTTGAAAAAGACTATTATAGTAAAATACCTAAAAAAAGGGTCGATTCGTGAGGTATAAATAATATAAGTAAATACCTTATTAAATTTATCAGTTATTTTATTTATATTTATAATATTATTATCAATTTATTTTATAGGCATGCGTTAGTTTGTAATTACAAATAATGATCGATGAAATCCAGATGATCTATCGGAGACTGGTCAAAAACAAGAGGCCTACTTAGTTTCATTTGAAGCAATCGATTGTGAATTTGATGTTTTCCCTCGAGCCATGGGAGTAGGTTTAATATGATATGAGAAACCGGTCCCTATTATAATATTGTATCGTAAGTATAATACACAGTATTATTGTTCTAGTTTGCAATGCGCATTAATATTGTGGAGTAATAAATTATATTTTGATATTGTAATGTATATAATAATTTTAATATGAATATTAGAGATTAATATCAAATATGGTTTCTATTATGGTATATATTTTGATAATATTCATCCGAGAAAATAAAAGCAAAAAAATATTTCATAAGTCAAGGATATGACGAATACTAATTAGGTAAATTATTTAATAATTAAGAATGAATAATAACAAAGCAAATGTCTAATTAAATATAAATAACATGACGTGCATTTAAACGCATGTAAATGACTTCTGACACAAGGTCCATCCATGGACTGAAACCGTATGCGGCTTAGAACCGTGTACCATACTAAGTTTATCTTTTCTGTTCATGGAAATATATTTTCACAAACCATATTATAAGCATCTGATCGTATCCGTTTATACTATACACTTACACTTACAAATTAAGTGAACATATATTTTCATGAACAAAAATCATAAGTTTAGTATGGTACACGGTTCTAAGCCGCATACGGTTTTAATCCATTGATGGCCTCACAGTTTATAACTGTTCGTAAAGGAAAAATTACTTTTTAGATTTTACATCAATAATTATCGTAAATCTTTTGGTATTTTTCAGAAGGCATTACCTATTTTATTTTGATCCACTGTTTACGTCTTTACTACCCGGAATTTATTTATCAACTTTCATATTAATATGAATTTAATCTTGAATCTCGATTAGCCAAATATAAATAAATGACACATTAGGTTTAACTAAAATAACACCATGGAAATTGAAAATTACAGTAGATTAACAGCCATTCGTTCATATTAATTTACCTATACGTTAATTACGGAGAGTATATTAATGGTTGAATACTTTGGTCTTTAATAATATATACAATATTATGACGTGCACACTTTTAAAGACATTTATCATTATTATTGAAGCGTCCAAAAGTACTTCAATTTTTATACGAACAATTTTTACAGTTAGTATCTACATCGCGTTTTTATAAGTATTTTACTACCTTACTTGGGTGCTATCTGTCCGTCAACGGCTTTTTAGAGTATTTTCCGTATCTATATTGACTTGCAATTCAGTACAAGACTGTTATTGCGGTTTCAATACGTTTTATTTTAATTTGAAAGCCGTTGATATGAAACCTTCACCAATATAACTAATAATTTTGTTTTTTAATAAAATATAGCTACTTTCGAAATACTTACTGAGATTTTTGAATTTAAACATACGTGCCAATATCGATCGTCGAACGTTTATCAATGAACAAATCATCAAAATATAATATTATGCAGCCGTCTATTTTTTGTATTACAATGCTAATTAAATGGAAGAAATGCCGGTATTTTATCAAAAATGTAGTATTATAATATCATAAACGATTTACGTCAAAATTTTACAAAATATATTATAATGCTATAATTATGTACCATGTCCGATATCTAATGCACCTAGATATACTTTTGTGTGGCATTTCATTTTGTCATTTTATTGAAATATATATAATTATCTGTACATTTTAAAAATAAATAAAAATTTATCTCACTTCACAGTTCACACTCTTATTAATCTCTTTTATGCTTCGAACTTGCATTTGTATGAGCAATCCAGTCGATATGTTGCAAGGTGGGCGTAACAATACAACGTATACAAACGTATACAAACACGTATACAAACGTATACAAACACGTATTTTTAATGTTACATCAAATTGGAAAAATATTATATAGCTGATATTAACACGTATTTCTTGTAAAAATAACTGTTGAGATAATTGCCTCTTTGTGGGTCGGCGATGATCCACATTGGAGTGTAGAGCTAATGAACAAAACTTATACTTGTGTGAATACATATTATTATAGATACCTACTCACTTACATAAGTACTGTTTTATTCTCTCGCTAGTGAGGCATCTTTGTTTCATTGCCAATGGATGCCATGTAATAAAAACTTATTTTTTAGGCCTTGGCTTTTAAAGATGAACTTCTACTTCCTCTTGAATAGGTTAAACGTGCCGGAGGTAATTTTTCAAATTAAAAAGTAATTACAATGTACATAATGACACAGTGATGGATGATTACGTAAAAAAATATACGTACATAATTATGTTATATACCAACAGAGATTCAGATTTCGGGAATATGAAGTTTATAATAACTGTAAATATTTACAAGGTAAGAGTTTTCGTTTGAAGAATTTAAGTTCTACACCTTTCTTCACCATGGACTACTTACTAATATGTCACTATTGACTAAGATTATTAAATTTATTAACTCTATAATAATTTATTTTATACAGTTGATACGACCACTGTGTGTAATGAATGTGACTATTATTTCTCTCTAAAATATATGGCTTTTAAGCAAATAAATTTTACCTGTCTGTCCCACCGTGCATTCATTTATAATTTTCCATTCCCACTTATATTAAAATCACATCGATGTAATAACAGTATTTCAATAATCCCATGAATGACCGAGAATTTCATCTTAATTTCTATAAAAATTTAGTATTCACATTTTCATTCAATTTTCTCACATACTTAATAATCCACACAAATAATAATTCGCCGTTATAATTTCGTTAGGTTTTACGACATCCGTGTCCGTATCCGTGATCCGCGTATGATGATTGATAATTGGAATGGAGATGGCAACATAGTTTTAGATAATCAAAGTTACTCTAAGCACATTAAAACATGGTACGAATCTATAATATAATTGTATGTTTTTTTGTCAGATAGAAAAAGGCATTGGATTTGTAAGTTGGTCATTCATGTAAGCTTTATGTTGGTAGGTATACTCAATTCACGATGTAATTTAAAATTATCCTAGATTCTGGAATCTGGTTAACTTGAAGTACCGATATGATAGATTGAGATATAGATTCCATTATTTTAAACTTATTTATGTTGACCTAAATTCACATGAGGAATAAAAATATTTTATATTAATTTGTGAAATTATTTATGGTTTGGAATATTTTGAATATTTACGTACAATAATGATATTTCAGTGATAAATTGATGAATTAATAGGATAGCTTTGATAGATCAAAGGTTAACGAAATAATAAGGTAAACATAATATGTACATATATAATTTAGAAAAGCACTTTCTGAGAGAGTATATTATAACCAATAGAAAAAAACTTTTTTTTGAAAAAAGTAAGCCACCCTGGACGGGAATCGAACGCTGCATCTCCCGGGTATACGCCCCATTCGTCGCATTTAACCAATATGCTACGGCGTGACATATTAATTGCGACAAATTTTGACTATTGGTCAATTTTAAAACCTATTCATCAGCGCTCTTCCAAATCAAGCTACTTTGTAATATACTCTCTCAGAAAGTGCTTTTCTAAATTATATATGTTCAATAATCAGAATGATATATTCTTAAATATTGTGAATTATTCGTTGAATAAAAGAGATAGTTAATTGTAAACATATTATGTCTTGTATAAATTCGGTCACATATGGGAATTGAAGGAAATGGAAAGTCGATAATCTAGCAAAATATTACCAATCAATGGATTTTAGAATGTTTAGGCTGGAATGAGCCAATAAAAAAATGTAGTAAAACATGTGAATAAATTTCTCCTTCTTCTTCGACATTGTCCGATCTTAATAGGATCATATATGGGCCTCCACAGAGTGGAGGTTTGTATTAACCGATTTTGTTTTTACGAGAAATGGATGTCAGCCACTTACTCAACCTATTAGGTCCATACTCCGAGTCATACAAAAAAAAACAATATGTGTACTCGTCAAACCCAGGCCGCGCGGCTAACATGGGGTAAATTCTATAAGGCATTCCTAGATTAGCAGCAATGCATTATATCCATACTACCTTCCTTATACCCGGAGCTCTGGTTTTTCAAGTCGAATCCGAGTAGAAATGAGTCCAAACTGATATTGAGACTAAGATCGGGCTACACAATGGATGACATATTTGATGTCCTAAAGAGGATGAGTAAGTTTTAGCCCTGCGATGAATGTGATGTCCATGAGGATATTGCACACATAGTCATTTTTAATGAAATAGTGTATATCTGCAACTTGTAGATGTCCAGAGTTAAATAATGTGCCCTGGGAATTGGAGAAGATGGAATAGTTCGATAAACTTGTAATTATTGTAAGAAATTTAGGGTCTGAATAACGGATCCTCACTTGCGGGAAGGTTCGCAGTCAACGGCCTCAGTCAAATTATATTAAAGATCTTTATTGTAAAATTGGATTCCACTAATTAATTATCAATGCAAATAATTATTTATAAATATGTATTATTTGTTGTACAAAAATGATCATTATACAAAAATATTCTTATATTAATTGTTATGATGAAGAATGTATTGACTAAGTCATTTGATATAAATAACTACTCATTACTAATTCAATTAACAAAAGTTCAACTTTCTCTTAAAATATTGAAGATTTGGAAATGCTAAGTACTTCAGTACCTTCTCACTACCTTATTTTTAAATAGAACATCAAGAGACGATAACAGTACTTCGTCGACGTTACGTCTTTCTTAGTTTCTCCTTTTAAATATTCCGAAACTTTTATCTTCGCGATATTGTCTGAGACACAAGGCTCCCAACTTTGAAAACAAGTGATTTTTGATGTTTTCAAACAACCATAAAATAAATTTCATCAAAACAAGATGAAGATATCGTTATTCTAATGGTACGATAGTCTAAATCAGCGGAAACAAATAAGTTGGCATATCATTTATATCATATCAATAAGTATGGCATATCAATAAGTCAATAAATTCCTGCAATAGAGCGAGTGTAGTGATATTATAGAATAGAGATGAACTGACGAATCATTCATTAAATATAATTTGCTGAAATTTTACGATAAATGTATTTCAATTAATGTAAACGTATATAAAACATTATTAGCGATGACCAAGTGAATTGAGATAATGCTTAACGATCATTCCTTATAAAAATAATATATTTTATACTGGCGAGGTCTATATACACCACTTGGGAGTTTATTAGTTTTTAACTTTTTTCTTAATAATTACTATCAAGGGGCTCCGCCTCCCCCTGATCCTCTCTTCAAGCACCATGGTCGAGCTTCTCTTCTCCATTTAAAATCCGCGTAAAACGATAACACAATGCAATACTATTTAAGTTACATTATCTCGAAAAGTAAATGGAGGACACGGTGGGTCAATGAGGATGCACAGGATTACATGCTTCAGATAAGCAAATAAATAAGTTTTTTAAAGAAAGTTGTGTATTGACCAAATTTATTAGAATGAATTATCATCATAAATTATTAGCACCTGTGTATCGAATTTTAAGTCTCGGTAATCAGAAAAAATGGATGAAAATTGAGCGTGACAGAAAAACTGAACAGAAAAATAAAGAAACATTATAGGTATTATCAAGAAATCTCGCACAGAGATATTTTATTTATGCATAGAATGTCACTCGTGAATTCACCAGGAGAACTTCTTACGTTAATCTGTCGGCAAAATTCAAAGACTGAAGCGTCTTCGCTTTGTAAAATTTAAGATTAAGTGTATAGTCTAAAAGCTTTTAAATTTAAATCTGTGATCGAAAAATCTTTGGTGAATATTGCATCATCGTGATATTATCTCATAAGCAGGGGTAACATTATATAAGACTTCAATAATATTATTTAGTGTTTATACATATTATTTTTTTTAATTGAAAATTATAATATAGGTATAACCTTCCAATACAATTTTATTACAGGACATGAACAACGATTATGTTACTAATATTGAATAGGTGCCATATTTATGTTAACGTCATACATGTTATAGCAATATTGAAAATATACACATGTTTTGTTTTACACAGTGATATAAATAAATCTATATAAAAATGATATATAATTACAATTTTCGTAATTATTTCTGAACAGTGCATAATGTACATATACCTAAATTTCCTAAAAATTCTTTCATAAATCATAATTTTATCTCAGTGCACCCATCTTTATTAAATCTCAGACCACAAAATTTTAATTTTTGCTACAATCTGCATTAGCATGCAATTTGAGATGAATATAAAAGTTACTTACAATTTCTGTTTCTAAGCCTCGGGAAACAAGTCTTTAGAGGTTGTATAAATAAACAGTTTCTAAAAATTAATGCTTGTTGCCCAATCCACTGAATTCTGTATTTGGATGAAATATTTATTTATTGAAATACTACTACTAAATTAATTGTTAGATGCGAGATTTGAACACAAACAAAAGGCTTAGGGGCCAATTGGTTTGGCACTCCACCACCATGAGTAATAAAACCTTTGTTACTGAAAACAATTTTGTATTAATATGTCTATATATTTTATATGAATATTAATTAAACCTTCAAGCAATAGCATCTTGTCATATTATTTTATTTTATTTATAAAAAAATCTGTTCAAAAAATTCTTTTAATATATTATGTGGGTATTATAATATTCCAACACCTACTCAAGCAAAAGGCGGAGGCTTCGAGATTTGATTAATTTTGTGTGATAAAGCATCCCATATAAATTTAATAATTTCTTCTTAAAATATATTTAAATTTGTGATGAAACAATTTAAATAAAATCGCACTTGTATAAAGAAGTTTATTAATATTCATATATATTAAATGGTGGTAAAATTTGAGTTAACAGCGTTATTAAGTCAAAAATCTACGTAAAATAAAACAATAATCATTCGGTTTTTACGAAGTTGATAACAGAACAAGTATTTAGAAGTAAAACTCAATGATTCAAAAAATTAATTTGAAGTAGGTACCTACCTACATATGAGAAATTATAATTTTTTTTATTAGGTTAAGAATATTGCGTACATGACATTAAATCGTCAGCTGACTGGAATTGACAACATTATAAATTGGCAATACAACTCGATTACCTTAGTTAATAAACAACAATAATAGAGTCGTGAGAGTTTGTTATACGGAGGAATCGCTGTGGTGTTCTTTTTCCTGCATCCACTTCTTTAGATTTACATTTTGTATTGTTATGATCACGTAAAATGGAGAAAAACCTATTTGAATACTGTTTATTGATAGGCAAGTTAAAATATATAAAATCAGATTACAGACTGATAATTAATAATAATATTAAATGGTAAATATTACTACGCATTATAATATTATATTATATTCTTGTGAGCAATAACATAGAAATTGCATTTAGGTATGTAATATGATGAAAAAAAGATTTATCTTGCCTTTACATAAATTGTTGAAAATCTTCAAACTCATTGAACGTATACAGAGACTTTGTAGGTACCCACGTTTTAATATTGATAAAGTTTTGTCAAAATTCCTTTCATATTCGTAACATTGTCATATTACTTAATTATTAACTTTTTGCTTAGCTGAAATATTTTTGTATAACATATTTGAATTCTTTCAAAGATATTCAGCGTTTACTTGGCGTTTAGCCATGTTCTATAAAAATCTTATAGGATGATAATATGAACGTAGCAGGTAGCGTATAGGTACCTACACTACAGTGGTAATAATTGGTGGAGGTAAACTGTTGAAATTCGGCATCAATACTGCGCACACTAAACTTTGTTAGCCATACATACAGGGCCGGCACGTCCATATAGGCAAACTAGGCAACCGCCTAGGGCACAAAACATAAGGGGGCACATAAATGGAGAACTAAAATTAATTTCCGAGAAAAGAAGGCGAGAAAAATTAAATTTTAAGTAATTTTCTGTTATCATGTCTATTTTTTTTGTTAAATGTGCATTTTTGTTTATTATTTGGTTACAAATTCTTTTTTTATTTAAATTAAACTGTATATTTGAAACTGAAAAATAAAGAGTTTATAATTTTCTTATTATTTTACTCTTATGTGTGTGCGTGTTTTATGATAATTTTTTAAATACAATTTTTTGGAAGAGACTAATATTATTTTATTAATAGGTGTCTATTATATTATGTATAATGATCCCTAAATGTTTTTTTTTATTATTTCGAAAAAAATGAGACTATTTGTTAAAAAGGGGGCACGCATATAAACGTTGCCAATGGCACCAAATAACCTTGCGCCGGCGCTGCATACATAATTATTAATAATAACCATTTCTTTTAACTCCTTACATGTAAATTACCCATCTATACTTCCTCTCTTTTAACTCCTTACATGTAAATTATCCATCTATACTTCCTCTCTTTAGTATCTTTGTAACTGTAACTTAGAAACTTTTATCACCTACCGTTTCCCATATTACATAGGTAATTCCTTTCTCCCTCTCTTCCCTCTCCCCTCATTGCACTGATAATACTTATTACCTGTATTATATTATAAAGTCATACATAACATTTACTTCTACCTACGTACAAATTGATAGAGTTTACAATATTATGTGCCTACGAAATGTGTGTTATATTAAATCATTTTTAAATGCGGATGATACTAATTAATATATTATATATTATTATACATGTATTTAAACGTATATATAATCAAATTTAATTTACTAAAATGAATTATCGTCATATTTCTACACCAGTATCGATAATAGATTTATTTACTTTTGGTTAAAAATAATTGGTTATAATTTTATTTTAGCATACTTAGTTATTAAGTGGCATAATATTATGCCTTGTTCAGAGTGTTATTTCTTACAATTAAGTTTGGTAACGAAATTGTGGGTCGTCTTCCTGTTCTGTACTACACCCATAAATCTATAGGCATGTTGACGTCGTTGAGGTCATATAGGTAAGAACGTTTCCTTCTGTAGGGAACTTACAGGTCCCCATTGTGAAAAATATGTACGTACTACTTTTCTGTATGTATAAGTAGTACTTACTTACTCGTAGTTTGATATCAATACATTATTTTGATGATATTTTTTACCTCGGCATCTTTGTGTTGATGACGTAGTCGTTCAATGAGTTCGGAATTTTATCTCACCTGATATTGAATGACTTTGTAGCATTCGATTCATAGCTATTGTGAAAGCAATATTGATATTTCATTCAGATATATTTAGAGTCAATATTATATCACGGGCCGATCTTATATCATTTTACATTTTACAAATTTTGAAGCCACGCAGTTCAAATTAAAAAAAAATATTACGATGATAATGAGAGATGGAAAAAACAAATAAATAAAACTAGAATTATTGTTATCTGCATTACGCACTAAACAAAGTTATAAATAAGTAATTACATTTTGAAGTGGTTCCTTAAAATAGTGGGGAACATTTTAAAAAGCACGAAAAAGATTTGTTGGAAGAATTTATTGCGTCATACTCTAGCTATTTGGTAGACTTCAATCATAATAATTAATTGTGAAGATGACATTACAGATTGTATATGCTAGATATTTTCTTTTGGAGTAGTAAAAAGTATGGTATTAGGCACCAACATAATAGAAGGTTCTTAAGGCAAGCTTTGTCTCTTGTTTTATATAAAGCATAATCCTAAATTATGAATGCCACCGTAATATTCTTAATAATTAAGCAGATTTATATAATATTTTGTAGGTAGACAAAAAGACTGATTGTAATGCTCGTAGTATTTATTATTCATGTATTATGATATGCGATACCTGCAAGCAATTATAGGAGGGCATTCAATTTAACAGTCTCCTTTCTGTAAATGTGACGAAATTGAAACCACTGAGTATATTATTCAGATCTAAAACCTGTATGTCGTCCCTGGGGGGATTTATTTATAATGCACTTTCATCGATTGAGACTCTCCTGATACCTCTCTATTGAGTACTATTAAACTGTATGGTGATCTGGGTTGATACCTTTCATTTTGATTCAGTGCTTACCTATGTACATCTTATCTTCTACACTGTCACCATTTAAGTGAATGAAAAATAACGTTCGATTAAGATACATATATTGTGCCTAAATAATAATAATTATAGTATAAAAGTATACCTAGTA
Source organism: Rhyacophila brunnea (assembly GCA_022495005.1). Classification (NCBI taxonomy): domain Eukaryota; kingdom Metazoa; phylum Arthropoda; class Insecta; order Trichoptera; family Rhyacophilidae; genus Rhyacophila; species Rhyacophila brunnea. Next base: position 397,041 of record JAGYXB010000447.1, read on the forward strand.
AATAATGTGTACATTGACCCTTCAAGAATAATTTACTAAACGTTGTATTTTAATGACATTGGCAAAACTTTCAGTAGAGGTGGGTATTTAGAAACGTCGTAAATAATTATTATTATATTTGTCAAAGCAGTAAAATATGTCAAAAGAAATAATGAAAATCAGTTAACGAGGTTTTCGTTTTAATAAATAAGTCATTTACTTTTGTATGACTATATTTTACTTTATAACCTTTGTCAAAAACAGATAAATTCAAAGTTAAGCTAAATATAAAGTATTTTTAATTATCCATAATAGAGAGAAATAAATTACGCACCTGAGTAATTTTATATAATCCATAGTCACTGACATTTTATAAATAACTGTACAGAGAGGTAAGTAGTTAGAAATTTATTAAAAATCAAATATTTTTTTTTCGTAGTATCTTTTCTTAGTCATTGATTGCGGTAATCTTATTCTGATTCTTCCACAGATCAAACTTTTTAAATTTATGAACATAAATAAGTCTGGAAAATAATGTGGATAAGTACCCAAAGAGAAGCTTCCTTCATGCAATTTTTTCATTGAGATGATCGTGTTGTGGGATTACTTACGCGCTATCCTGTAGAAGAGTGGTTTGCTGATTTTCCTTTAACTCGTCTTTAAACGATTCAATAACGCTGCATAATATAATAGATAGGTTTCTGTTATTGTCTTTTATTTTCTAATTACCAATCATAATGATTTCTTGGCAATATAAAATATTGTGATTATTAACTTTCCAGACGAAAAAACCGACTTCTTTACCAGTTAATTGTATCCATTGTTGTGACTGGTGCAAATACTTTGGTGAATAGTGCTTAATACAAGTTCCGTAAATAGTCACAAATTATTTTTAAAAGTTTTTCTGATTGCGATTATGTATTGCCAATTGCTGCGCTGAAATGTTGATTCAAGTGGGTTTCTAGTCGATAGTCCACAATCGCAGCACCCATCGCGCAGATATTTTTTTCGTATCTATTTTTACATGATTAATATTGTGCAATCGTTAATTTTATTCTCAGTTCTAGCTATCTTCGTATCATAATATAATATGCACTTTTAGGTCTTTCACGTGGTATCGAAATTGGGCGGTTGGAGAGAGACTTATCTTTGGTCCCTTTGAACTTCATTTGCTTCAAATAAAGTATATATATGCGATTGTAAATGTATTCAAATGAAATGCTTTATGATGGCACGTTAACTATGTCTCAGATATGACTGAATTTTTGACAAAAGTCGTTTGGAGAATGAAACTTAAAGAATAATACTGAATAGAATACTTTATAAATTTTGGCGCCATCTCACTGAAATTAAAAATAAGCTATAATAATAACTAGGTACCATACTTTATAAAATACCCATATAAGTAAATATTTTTTACACACACTTGTGAAAAGGGGTAAGTACTTGATATATGAATAATACTAAGTGTGAGAGGAATTTATTGTAAGTAATTATTTATTGTTTGTTTCTTTGGATAATTTATACCGTTCGGATAGATATTTATTTGGGTTTTAGTATCAATTTTTCAGTTTTTTTGTGTTTCAATACATATACTATAAATAATAATTGTTTAAAAAATAAAAAAAGCCAAAAAAGTTTTTGCCTCATACAGTAAGATCGCAATCTAAAGTCACTGAACAATATGTGTCTACCATGTTATTTTGTGTGGCATTTTCTTTTTGTGTAGATAAATCACCAGGCTTACCAACCTACGTGTTTTTTTTTTAAATTAATTTATTGACACCTTATGGAGATATTTCAGAAGCAAACTTTCATTCACAACCATTCAGCTAACATATTTACCCAAAGTATGGTAATATAACCTCCTCGTGATATTTGGAAAATATTGATCAAATGAGATTACAATGATATAAATATATCTGCATATCTTAATTTATGAATATAAAATTTTCATGAACCTAATTAACTGTCAATTCATAGTGGAAATCTGTATATCTAATTCAGTACAAAAATGTGTTGTAGTAAAATTATTAACCTAATCACTATTTTTAAATTGTGTCAATTATCATCAATGAGCGTGTGTGATAGATTAGGAAAAAAATATTATTAATAAACAAGTCGAAACATCATTCGTATGGTAAAATTGTATCCAAGAAAAGATTCCAATTGTTGATTTCATTTATTGGAGAAATCATAAAAGTAATCTAATCATGATAATTTATTAGTCCAAGATTAGAGTTATTAATCGAAAAGAAAAAAATTCTTCATTAAAACAATAATCGCGCAAGCATTTTTTAGTTTACTGAACTAAGTAGGTATCCAACTAAGTACTTTCGTATTGAAGATTCTATTAGTTCAAAAAAATAGAGTTCGGTTATAATAATCAATTTAAACCATTATATTTACATAAGAAAAAAAACAAAGGATACATCATAACAACCGAAGATAAGATAAATCAATAAGTGTGATTTTAATTACTAATATATGAAAATAAATGTGGTACCTACTTGCATGTGAATCTATAGTACATAATATATATGGCATGGTCAAAGATGAACAATTTTATTTAGTGTCGACTTCACGATCATAGATAGCATGAGTTTAGGCACTTTTGATACAATATTATGAATTAGATAAGACAATGCTTCGGACGAGAAGCCAGTACTTTATGCATTGGACTATTTTGTTAACATTAACCGCATGCCTGTCCTTTTATTAATTCACTTAATATGTAACTACACCATTAAATTGATTATTATACTATTACATAACTTTATTAAAAATAGTTTTTTTTACCGGTAAAAAGGATTATTTATTAAAGTTATAATAATCCTAAAATGCTCTTACTGTAATGATAAAGGCGAGTGAGAATATTTTATTAGCATATTATAATATTAATCTTTTTGACGTGAAATTGTGCGTAGGTAACAGAAGCGGTATTGAGATGAATAAATGATTATTACAATTTGCCTAGGTGCCAGAATTATTTGCAAAGTTATATAATTTACCGTAGTGACGTCACAAAATGACGAGGTCATTTGCTAGTACCACTGGTTCTATATCCGTATACAAAACATACGTCTACAAAGACAACATCATAATATTTATCAAAGATTAGATCTTTAATAAGTTTGTGACTTATTTTATTAATGAATCGAAGGCCATTCAATTTGGTTGTTTTCTTTGTGAATTCGTATAGGTATTTTATTTTGATTTGAAGTATTTGATTACACACATAATATTATAATATGTCTTGACATACAATTTAATAATTTAAAAAAAAATATTTATTCTTTGATTATTGTATAACAAATAATTAAGTTGGGATATTTTATTATTTAATAGATCATGAACAAGAGAACAAATTGCATTAAGAATTATACGGTTAAATAGAAATTCGGTTTTTTTTCTTCAATATTTTTACAATGAAATAGTGTGTTTTTGTATAAATACTGCCAATGTTAAAAACGTCGATGGCACTTTGTAAATGGTTAGCGATAAAGATTAAATAGGAATAAAAAAAACAAAAGAGAAATATTATTAAGGTATAATGTTTCACTTTTTAATAATATGTAGGTTATTTTAATTAACTAGGTATCAAATATGAAAATGACGTATACCTACGTGTTAGTTAAAATAAAAAAGAGGACTTAGCTAAGTGAGTACCTACTCATTATTAAGTTACGGTAGATTGTGTTAGATATTGGTTTATTTAAAAATAAATAAATGACCTCATATTGTGTATATAATAATAATATATATTTTAACTATAAATTATTTTGTCTTGGTAAAATAAATTATTTCTTGCATAAGTTTTTCATCAGGTAGTATTTTTAAATCTGTGAAGTGTTTTTTTTTTTTTATTAAATTATATTCAAGTAACCTATTTAATTGTGTGAAAACAAAATTTATCTTTTTAACTTAAGTGAATAATTTATAGTTGTAAGTGCGATTAACTGCCACCCTACCATAAGCATTAGGCACCAATTGTATCATAGTAATATAACCAAATAAGAGTTCAATTACCTACTGCTAGCAATATATATCTTCAAGAAAATGTTTTTGAAAAATACCAACCTTAAATAACTAACAATGGGTTTGAAAGTAAGAGTGCTTTGATGTTGGCTATCTTGTAAAATTGACACGTGAAAGTGTCATGAAAAAATAGAGAGTGATGCTCTTGCTTCAAAAACCTGTCACAAACAAAGAATCTATATTTATGTTACCTGAAACTGTAAAGAAAATAATAAATGGTTGCATTTTATTACAGACAACACATATATATTATAAAAAGTTTATTTTATATTCTAAATACTTTATTTTTAACGAATGACCATTATTTTTTGTTTTTAAATATTTTATAATAAATAAATTAGGTACTTATATTAACATTTTACGTATGGCAATTATTGAATTGTCAAGAATGAGTTAACTGTAAATTCTTGTTGGAAAGACATTAAGTATATTACTTAATTAAACAAACTAAGTATTTAATTTTAATTTCAGTTTAAAATATTTCCATCATGCCAAACAGACGGAAATCGAAAGTTATGAAATTATATGGATTGAGTATAATATTATCTTGGGTCTAATTATAAGTATTGATAAAATATTACAGATATAAAATACGCACTGCAAATGAACTAAATATCAAATAATTAAAAATAATATTATATTATCATTTTAGGGTTTGTTAATAATATTTTAAGAAAAGAATAAGTAAAACCTTTATACAGTTAAAATCAAAAAAAAAATATATATTTATGTTATGCAGGTGTATAAATAAATAAAACTGCGAAATTAATACCATTTTAGAATATGTATTTGGGGATGACTGAAAATGTATACATGTGTGTGTGTCTTCTTCAGCTCAATTCAGTGTGAAAAAATTTTGCTGCTAAATTTTAAAAGTGAATATTCATCAAGCATTAATTATTCTTGGCAATCTCCACAATATTCACCGAGCAGCAATCATGCAAAGAAAATTTTGTCGTGAATAATAATAAAAAAACATCGTTTCTATTTCAATTATTTGAAAGAAAACTTAATGAGAATTTGTCAAGTAGGTATCTCAAATTAAAAATATTTTTAATAATTTTAGCAGTGCCATTCATGTTATCTATAAAATGGTGGTATCAATGAATACAATAATTTTTGGGAAATAAAAAATATTTAATGAAATATACAATTTTAATTTGGTGGATTGACAATAAAAATGTGTATTATTTTTTCCTATATTGGGTATCACTTTCATAGATTAAAATTAAATCAAAGCCATTAACAAATTATTATCGTAATAAACACACAATGTTATATATTTTTAATTCAGTGAAATGTATTTTTTTCAAAAATGTTTAAATATAGGTACTTAAATATCGATTACTTATAATTTGTATAAACCTTTACTAAAGATTAAACAAAAATAATGTGAAAGACTACTATTAGAATAATTATCTTTTCTCAGTTATCTCATGGTAAAATGGATGCTGTCATCAGTAAACTAGGTACTTACTCCACTTTGTCGCTCCAGGCGTTGACACCCTCCCGTTTTCCTGAAAAATACTCAAAACTAACAGATACTACAGATATTTTGTTCACGACAAGAAACTTTCCAGAAATATTGTAGAAAGTCAACAGCCACTTCATTATAATATCTAGACTCTGAGTTAATTAATTGGTACTTCTCGTGTTTTGTCTAATAAAATCAAAGTATTTGGCTCTGATACCAAAATTTCAAATGAATCAATTACCTAGCATTCTCCTGAATTCACTCAATACAATAAAGATACAAAAAATATTATTCTTAATTATTATATTATTAATTATTAATAATTAATAAAACAATTATAATATGTTATTACAAGCAATATTATTTATTATGATCAAATAACTCATTCATTGTTTTGTCTTGATATTATCTGGTAAAAAATACTTTATCAGATTTGTGTAGCCAAATGAATATTTTGTAATTTGAACTTTCTTATTCAACGCCACTTTATGAGTTTTCTCATAATTTGAGTACCACTTTGCCTTTCTTATTTAAAATTTAAATAGCCCCGAATTGCGATACTCGTAAAAGTGATATGAAATTTTCGGAAAAATTTTCTTAAGCTATCGTAAAATTCCTTTTAAAATTGGTTGCGGTGCTGGATTTTACCCGCTCTTATTAATATTTGATAAACCCAAAAATAAAACTGAGATTTCGTAAATATTACACGATGTGACTGATTTCTTTTCACACAATTTTCAAGAATTGGAAGAGAAAAAAGAAAATTACTTCTTATTCTAACATTTTGTCAGCTCATATTTTTATGGAAAAAAATATATATACATAGATATCTCAAAATTATTAGCTAAATAAAATTTTATATTTCTTCAAATAAATACAAAGTTTTATTTTATTTTCACCGAAATAAATTATTATTGATAAATTAATAATATCACGAAATACTCTCCCGTACCTATTCGTATAAACAGATAACGCAGTTATTTAACAGTAGGTATTATTAACAGCCTTATTGGATAGCTGTTGTTGTGCTGCCTATCACTAAGTTAAGATTTTAACTCAACTGAGCTAAAATAGCATGTTGTTTTTTAATTAATACTATCTGCCCGGTATTGTTCCTTATTGGAACAAATATGGGGTAGTCTAGGATTAGTTATTTAGTTATGAATTTAATATTAAATGTAGTATCATTATTACACGTACATGTTATAATCATAAGATTGCACTTTCCGTATGATAATAATGGTATCAAAATGCTTCATTCAATTGTTTAGAAAATCTCCTGTAATTGATAAAAAATATAGTTTGGCAGAAAAAGTTATGTCAAAATATTATACTATAATACCACAGGATACATTGCGTGGCACTAATTACAGTAATACTACTTATACTATTCAATAATAAACACACAGATGCTTAAAAATGTCACATATTATAATAGTTATTCACCAATAATTTAACTTAAAAAAAAATCTACTTGGAATGAGAAGCCAATAGTTTTCCAAATATATTCTTTTTTTCCGACCATGTCCAATCCTAATAGGATCATACCACATAGTAAAGGTTGGTTTAACAGATTTTGTTTTTTTACGAGAAATGGATGTCAGCCATTTGCTCAACCTATTAGGTCCATAAGACTTTGGCTCATACACAAATTGAAAAACAATATATTGTGTACTTGTGAGATCCAGGATTTGAACCTGGGACCCATGACGCCAAAGGCCAACGCTTAAGCCGCGCGGCCATCGTGGGTGTTATTATTTAAGTAAGTATATAATCCAAGTAAACAGAATTACCTACTGTCACTCACCTGGTTAAGATTTTTGTAGTGAAAACAGTGGTTTATTCATAAATTATTTGTATCAATGCTATGGGGCGGTCCGGATAACTATATATTTTCCACTGCAAGCCAGTCAATAGTTTTCATTATTTTTTGCGTTTTCGCAAATTATTAATATATTAAATATATTTCTTCTTTTCTACAGTTTCAGAGATAGCAGGAATGATTGTGGTATTTATAAAGTCAAAATAAACATCCAAATAACATATTAATTTACGTACATAATAATATATAATAAGAAAAAGTGGCATGGTATTTATTATTGCGTCTAATTAATTCAAATTTTATTCATCATGCTATAATATTATTATCAACAATACGACACTCACATTGTTAAATTTATTATTGGAAAACATGAAGGCGAACATAATATATTTTGATATAAAGGTTATTATGGGATAGAAATTTCACCAGCAAGGCTACATAGCACGAGTAAACTTTAGGCAAAATATTATGTTTACGTCATTTACATCGTATAGTTTCTCTGGATACTACTTTTGGAAATTGTATTCACTATTATATTATTTATTTATTTATTTATTTAAGAATACAAAACATCGTGGACATAACAAATCTAAATTCAAGACGTATACAACATGAGATTAACATTATAACAAATATTACAATATAGAATATAGTAATAATAATAACAGAAAAACAAATTAAATCAAAACATACTTAAGGACAAAATTTAACACAGAAAAATAAAATTTTGAAAACAAAAAACTTACAATTTTACACAGTAAAATAAAGTTTCAAAAACAAAAAAATGCAAAGTACATCACTGAAAATGTCTGTCTTTAGGGAGCGCATTTACTAATCTTGCACCCCTAGCTAATGGTGCCTGATTAGCTTGACACGAGGAAACGGTTCCAAAATTTCGGCAAACGGCATAATTTTTGTTAAATATCTAATTTAGTGCAAGTTGTCTTTTTTAGTAAAATAACTTGTATTAAAAAATAAAGTGTAATATTTCAGATAAAACAAAGTTCAAAATAAAGTACCGTTTATAATATGGCTCATCTAGGACTTTTTTATTACCACGTTTTTATTAGCTCGTTTTCTTGTTTGTCCAGTACAAATCTTGCAATCGATTTTTAACTAACTTCGCGACTAGCTAGAAATTTTAAACTTTTAGAATTTATCATAACACGATGACAATGCATTCTTTTAAAAATTTTAGCCATCTTTAAGCAGAATTGAATTCATTTTCAGTTAATTCTGTTTTGTATGGAAAGTTGGTTCGGAAAAAATCTGCAAGGTGGTGCTTCGATCGAATTCAATGCTTGCACTTTTGCGTAACGGCGTTCGACGATTTTCAAAAAAGAATTACTTACTTAACTCGCTTTGTTGTTTTTAAAGTTTTAAAAATCTCATATATGTTATTCAATTAATATATGTTTGAAAATTTATTATAATTGCTCTCTTTATTACGCATTTGATCATTTTCTTGTTTTCTTGTTGATGGGATAATTCATCAAAAAATTTGAAAAAAACTATTTATTAATACATAGAATTGTCAAGTTTATATGATTCAACAGAATTTAAAAACGTGGTATATAAAAAGTTCTTTTTATCTTGTAATTATTATAAGTTACCAGTGACTGTACAGATATCATCTATTTAGCTCTATCATCAGCTCTCTCTGTTTAGTCGGCCACGATAAGATTAATTTTTACTAAGAAAATATATCAACAATTATTCATGGATCCTATCGATTCTGTATAATAAATAAACGAATGTATGTTAGGGTTTTATTTCTTAATAATATAATGGATAAGGCGTAATTATGTAAAAATTCAAAAATAAGCCAATGCATGTAGAGTGTATTGATGACGTAGCATTATTTGTAGAATGATCGGTAGTGTTTCTTTATCATTGTGTGAATTCTTTTCATACTCTCTTCTAAATCAAAGTAAGTGAAATCGAATAAAAAAAACGGCACTGGAAGGTTAATATCTTATTTTTTGTCCGTTTAAGATATTGAAGTGTTTAATTAAAAAAATAGTAGATATGTATACATATTAATATATACAATGAACGGTAGGTTAAAATTCCAATCACCCTGTAAAGTGTAACGTATCGTGATTGTATATGCATCTGTAAAACAGAGATTTTTAAAGTAAATCATTGTCGTATTTGATGGAATTCATTATAAATATTTTTTTAAACTAGCAATTTCCGGTGACTTTTTTTGCGTGAAATATGAAAATAAAAAGTATACAACGAAGATATAATATACTGATTTAATTTGAATGTAATTTAATTTACTTATTTGGTATAGACGAATAAAACAAATTTGTTATGAAGAAATAACGTTAAGATATTTACATAATAAAATTGTTGAGCATGAAACTATTCATTAATTAAAATAAAATACAATAATTATGTACTATTAACTCCACTTACTGAAATAATACTCAGAAATGGTTTTATCTACTACAAAGGGTATCTTTGATGTGAATAAAACCGGTTCTGTATATTATTTTTAAGCTAAGTGGAATCAGATTTACATACTTATTGTGATTTATTTTGGTTCAGGTATATTATATTTTAACGATTTAGATTTAACGCCATAAAAGAAATTAGTGGCACAATTCAATGGGATTTTTAATAATTACAAGAATAAACTTGCGATTTCCTCTGTCTGAAATACGGAAATAAAAAGTAGACCGATGTGATTGTGATCATTGTGATAGACAACCGTTAGATCTAGGTGCACGCCATTCTACTGAGAGTTTTATATCTTGTCATATCCAATAAACGTATATAGACACCACGTAGACCTGTAGCATAGTCCAGTAACCCGACAATATCGACAACGGGTGGATATAAGTGTCCACCCCTCTACCATCATCTTACCTCGCTATTCCACTGCGGCTATCTGATTGCTTTATCTATCCATGATGATTTTTGCTAGTTAAAACTCTACTAAATTAATATTTGCGAATTGCAATGTTGTCTATAAGCTGTAGAAGTTTTATCAACATTGATTTAGTATTTTTTTTTGGGACAAATGGACAGATGCCAACTTTCATGTTGTTATAATTATTTCGTCTAAAATATAAAATTGCAATTCCTTCATAGTGCTTTTTCGATCATAATAATCTTCAGTAGAAAACAGGATTTTTTCGCGAATATGCAAAACCAACCAACAAAATATCAACAGCTGAGATTTTTTTGGTTATAAAACGTATTATTTATTCAAAACAAACAATTGTGTGACGAAGTTATTGAAATCGATATCAGGCTTTCAACAACCGGTTTAATAAATTGATTTTGTTAAAATATATACATATTATATCTAATATAGTTACATATAATAATGTTAGTAGTCTATTCTAATTAATGCATAAACTGGCATAAGAAAAAATATAATTTAATCTGAAACAATGCTATTTATTAAAAAATAATAATACTTTGTGAGAGCAGTTGATTAATTCACGTTTTACACATTCCCATTAATTACGTTAATTCTGGGAAGAATTAAATACGTTAAATATTGATTAATTATATTTAAAACAAACAGTTAAATATTATTATATAACATTGAGAATTACACAGAGAATTAATACATAGGTAAATAATAGTAATAATAAAAGAGTTACAAGAGAGAGAGTTAGAGAGAACAAAATAAATGAGAAAAGCTGAAAAATTAAACGATTTAAGTAGATACATAAATTATAATAATATATAAAGTCATAATTATAAAACTATTGATATACCAGGTTTCCCGAAGTATATAAAATATCTCCTTCAGTCCCTTGCATACCTCAAGAGTACCTAAATCAGCGACTGCATTACCTCTGTTAGTGTTAGACTCAGCTAAAGGAGCTGCTAAACCTGACGATTGAACTGATTTGTTCAGGTGGGATTCCGTGTTTCCACCACAGTGGCTTCCCAAACCATGTATTTCCCTTCCCTCCATGGAATCATCGTGAAACCATCAGGCCACTTGCTATCTTGTTGACAGACACTAATCGGTTCCTTCCTGTGTTAACAGAACTTCTGACGAAACCAAAAATCGACATTATTGATGGCAGAATGACGACCAGTGTACTCTTTTATAATATAATTGTTATACAATGTGTTTTAATTTAGTTGTTTTTGCGACCAGATGGTGTAATTTTGATATTTTCGGCACTGTGCGCATTGATACGGATTATAGTTAAAAACTACATGCTGCCTGAAATGCCGAAAGGTGAAATGCCGGTCGCTAAAATCAATTAAAATGATGAAATATAAAACTTATTTTTTATTTAGTAGGTATATATTATTATGGAAAAAATCATCTAGAATTTTTTTACCATATCCGATCTTAAAAAGATTATATAGTCCTGCACCGAGTGGATTTTTATATTGACATTTTTTTATTTTTACAAGAAACGGATGTTACTACTTGTTTTGCTCAATCTTTAAGGTTTATACTTTGACTCCAAACCAAATTGGAAAACAATATATGTATTTGCCAGACCCGGGGTTCAAACCTGGGACACATGACATTATAAGCCGACGCTTTAGCCACTCAGTCATCGTGGGCGTTTATAGTCCATATAATAGTATATTGTTGTAACTATATATTTTTTTTACATCCAATAGCATTTTTTACGAGAAACATAGGTACTTGCTATAAATGTACCACATTTTAGATAAGGATTGGTCAATCAAATCAATCAACTTTTATTTATTTTAAATACTTATAGTGAACTTTAAAAATTATGAATTTAAGATATTTATAACATTTAAAAACAAAGAAATATTATTAAAACCGTATAATATATGAAAAAATAAATATAAGCATTATTAAATTTTTAAGCAGTTGAAAAAGTAAATACAAAAATTATATATTTGATATTTATAGGGAAGTCCACTGAATGAGAATGATTAACCCTATTTTAAGAATTTATAAAACAATGCCCACCTTACACTCATACTCACGTAGGTGGAATATGTCAATATCCGACGTGATTTGGTTGAACAGAGTTATTGCCCCCCCTAATTGGCATTGCCAATGGAAGGTTAGTTCTGGCAAAAAACAAAACAAAACAAACTTGGAAAAACAAACAATTAGTGCTCCCAACTTCTAAGATAGTTATCAGGAACACAGGTCAATACTACCAAGAATGGCAAAATCTCATTTACACAGTAAGTCAAAAAAATACGTGCTCAAATAGAAAAATATCGTTTAGTGTTTAATATACAGTAAGTACCTAAGCATGCCTAAGAGGAAGACAGTTGGATAAAGCCACGGATAGTATCCACACAACCTCAAATAAAGGAGTCTCAAAACTTTCTTTTGACGTATTTCAACTAATGATAATTCAAAAATTCAGAGAAACGTCAAGGGTTGGTGGGGGTAGACGAATGAGACAAACTATTAATATGGCAGAGCCCATGTAAATCAATACTTTAAAAGATAGTGCACATAAAAATATCCCTCTACTTTTGCATACTACTGAATCACTAAATGATAATTATTTTTAAAATTAAACATACTTCACCGTCCTACTACTATTTCTGATAATGGATCTGTAGGTAGGTAGGTCACGATTTTAAAAATAATAATTTGTATGTTAACAATGATTATCAAACAATTCTTATCATAGAATGCTTAGATAGCATACTAAGTATACTACTGAGCAAAACCGACTGCAAATCCTGATTTACCTCACTTTTATTATTGTATGATAAAAAATCTGTCACATTGAATACTGTTTTTGTCGACATTAATGAGCACTTCTGCCGCGGAGTAAAATTTAAATGATCTCATTGCATTTGTGAAAGCTGAGTAAGTTGATATTGCAAAAATGTGTGGTGAGGCGTTTTAAGAGTTTGCCGACAAGGTCACCTACTTTATTTCGATTTCATTGGTTGGCTGGTCAGTCGGTTGGACTCCTTCTACAAGCAGAGAAAGTCCATAGCGTCTCAAATTGGACTCGCTAACTTATTTCTGTATTGAAGATAATCAATTTTATTAGTATTTGGATCTGGGATAGGTAAGCTATGAATCATTAATGGGTCCCGATATCAGCAGGTCAGTTTTTACAAAATATATTATATTGATTGAAAGATAATGGCATACCCGTTAGAATAAATTTGTAATTTTTCCGAATTGGACTTGAATAAATGCATTACCATCGCTATACGGTCATTATGTTTTACCAATTAAGCTGTCAATTACATATTTTATTAAACAAACATTATTATACAATTTTTTCTGAAGTACATATTTATTGAAAAAAAAATGAATTACGTATTATTTTTAATTAAAGACGATCTGGAACAATATATATATATATATATAATTATGACATCATTAGCTTTTCTCAATTCACTGTTAGATGAAGGCTTCTCCAAGCTTATTCTATTAATCTTAATCATGTGCGTTGTGCTGTCACTTAATTATGGCGCCTATGCATTGTACTTATAGGTCTAGAATCTAGATTTGTGCAGCAATTGACTTTTTATAGAACTATGTGATATTTTATATTATGTATGTTATATCCAGCGTGCCTTTTTTTCATACTATTCTTTATACTCAATTTTTTACTGCTATAAATACACGTTTTCTATAAAATGGTTGAATAATAATTGTGAATAGGATTTTCCCGAGAAATTCTCTACACGAGAGATATTATGAAATACATAGGTACTTTTTTTATAAGAAAATACTATAAGAGAATATAATACTGCATCATAATAAAACCAATCCAAGCAGTAACGTATCAGGTTATAAGTTGTGGATCTCGGGATTGAAACCATGTTCTAGAAAATGTACATGTTATTTTTTCAATATATGTTTGGACACAAGATTATTGATATAATAAGTTGAGCCTCTCGTAATACTAAAAATCGATACATTAATATAGCCTCCAATTGGCGGAGACCCATATGTCCCATTTAGGATCGAACATGGTAGTTTACTGACAATCAATAAACGAATTCTAATGCGTGAAAAAAATAATGTGTAATGTAGGTACTAATTCACTATAATATTCTAACACAATATGATCTTCTATATTTATTTATTGTCAGTTTAGTTTTAATGAACTCACGCCCACGATAGCCGAGCGGTAACGTTTGGGTTATTCAGTCGTGGGTTTGTATTTTTAAAATTGTACGTATGCAGTTTGCTGTATTACAATTCATAGTGGAGTGTTGTATTGGAAACAGATGGTCATATAGCTATGAAATAAGATTCATGTACTTATAAATAAAATACTTAAACATACGTGGGTAGTAAAAACCATAGAAATACAAGGAACACAGAAGAAAATAGATAGGTAAGTAAATTAAAAATACAATTATATCATATTATAATACAGTAAAGTTTATAGAATTATTCAAAAGTAGGTTAGTAAGTAGATATGTGCTCGTGAATTAATGATTCATGAACAACGTGCCATTTGTGTTTTCAGTACGAGAGTTCACGGTGAACTGTGGTAAAGAGAACTGCATATGTACAATAATTTATATGTTAACTCGAATTCTGGGTCTAAATATAATATCATGATATTATGTTTATTTTTCAATGTGTATTTAGACCTAAGTATATACTTAATAGGTTGAGAAATTAGCTTACATCAATTATTTCTTGTAAAAACAAATAAATCTATTATTAAAACTCCACTACATGAACTCCATATTATGATATTCATAGGATCAAACATAGTTATGTAATGTAGTGTAATAAACTTGTTAAATCTATAAAAGAGAAGGCACACACGTTCACATGAAAGTTGAAGGTAAATAATTTGTCAGGTATTTAGTAAATTAAAATAATATTACGGGGTAATATATCGTCAAAACATATAATATATTATACATATATCGAAATACATTATAATCAAAAACAATTAATTAGTAATTCATTAATGCCCCCAGGCAAAATGAAATATTTATTAAGCAGGGTAATTCAATATGCTTCTACGTGCATTAGCAGAGGAAAGTTACATAATGCACCGTAATTAGTGTGGACAACTGGTCGGGCTATGCGGTTCCATTAAATTATACAGGTTGTCAGCAAAAGTCGGATTACTCACATTTATAGCATTTTGGGCTTTAAGAGACAAGCTCCAATGTCTGCTAGTGTGCTTACAGAAAGTGTTTAAAAATGAATGTGCATTTTTGTAAATAAATAAATAAAAATAAAAATAAATAAAAACGCTTAATTTTTGTAAACTCATGATAAACGAATTTGTATGTTATCTTTTGCATTGGAGCGGAGCTCGGAGCAGGAGCACGGAGCAGTGGAGCAATGTGTTTTATCCGGAGAACCGAAAATTTGTAGTGCTCCACTGCTCCGGATGATTTTTTTTATTATTCAATTTTCGTTCTAAAATCTAATGAACAAATTGTATTTCACACTTTGCAACACTGAAATTATTTGAAATACAGCAACACTGCCCAGTAATTAATAACCTCACTTTTTTGACAGAAGAGGTATATAATGTAATGCAAGAGGATATACTGTCGGAAATTTTATTCAATAGAATTAATAATAGACGAATAATAAACCTTATTTCAAAACTATTTATTTTTTAAATTTTGTAACATTTGTATAAGTACATAATATAATCCTTATTACCCGGAGCGGTGCAAGTATTAGGTTCCGGAGCGGAGCTGGCGCGGAGCAACTCAAAAAAAGGTCCGCTCCAACCCTCTGTTAATTATTTAATTACCTACTTTAATTATTATATTTCCTATAGCAAACTAATGATGTCTAAATAGTATTAAAATTGTAACAAGTTGAATGTATGAAGTTAAAGTGCGCAAAACACACCTGTCAATTTTATGAAAATAATAATCGCCACACTACGAAAAATAATAAAAATGAGTAGGTATAGAAACTTGTATGTGTTAACCATTAGAAAGGTCAAATTCATACCTACGTCCTATTTTTGCCAGACATTAATTTTATCTTTTGTTTTATTCATCGTCTATCGTCTTCCAATACGCTCTTTTCACTAAGCCTTTTAAATATTTAAAAACCAGTTTCTATTTCAGTACTTTATTAAAAATTTAATATGTATCTCGAGTTTTATTTACATTGCAGGTATTCCAAATATTATCAAGCGATATCAAGAAAATATAGCTTTGATTACATTTAGATAATGGCGCGTGGAAAAGATTAACCAATTTTCGAAAAATATAATATACCTACTTATAAGTATTATTGTATAAGTTTCCATTTGATCTTTCGTGATTATTATTCGAATTTTGACTGCAAATTGCTATTATTAATTAGCAGTCTTACAAAACTATAGAAATTTACTTTTACAGACAAAATGAAAATAATATTAAAAACAATATGCTTTGCCTTTGAGGCATCTTTGTTGAAAACAAAATTAACTTAAGTAATTGTTATTATCTGTGACGTATACCTGTTCTTAGTTATTATTATTTTTAAATATAATAATATCCTTAATATACTTAATATAAATACACAAAAAATTATCGAGTATGATTATTGTCAAATTTAAATTGATTTTTCTATGTTAAATATGTAAACTAACAAACCCTTAGTATAAAATATTAAAAACATTATAGCGGTGGCAACTATAATTATAATAATATGTACTTATGCAGATAATAATATGTTGTGGTATTAGTGTCTCAAAGATTTAACCAGTCTAACAGGTATACAATAATATATTCTTACACTCTGGTGTTCAATAGGGGAATTGTTCAATATTTAATATTTTTATGACGTCTTTATAGATCAATAGCGAATCATATTATTTTTAATTTATTTTGTAGATTATGAACATGATGAATAGATTGTTCGACGTCATATAAACTAACTAATTACGATAATTATGTATAAGTGTAATTTTATTAAAACAAACAAATGTAGCAATTTTGCTTTCCACTATACAAATCTGAAATTTGATTCACAAAAATATAATATACAAAGTTTGTATTTACCACAAATGCATCGAAACTATTCAATATTTTTGGGGTGATGTTCTGTAAATAATCAGTAGTCAATATAATTGCTTGATTTATCCGAAACTATATGTTCATATTAAAACGTGTGACATTGACACTTTTGATTAAATGTTAGCACCAAAAGTACCACTAATTTATTTTTTCCTATGTCTGTGAAAATTGTCTGAATAACACACAAACCCACTTTAAAAAATAACTATTAAAACTATACATTAGAGGTGTGTTAATAATTCACTATACTACAAATGATTCTGGTAAGATTTTTCTATAATATATAGTTTTTGTTATATATTGGTTGTAACCGTTTGCTTTAGGGAACAAGACGTATTAAAATAACGATCACGAACACTCATGCTGCCACATGACATCAATTTCCGGCCTGTATAACTTGACAATAAATTTCCGAACCTATTGCCTACGTGTAGTTATAATAATATTATGATTATTCAAGTTTTCAATATAATTCGTTACGTTGGATAATGAAACATGGGGCATTCATATTTCTTCGCTTTGAAAGACTAATAATTCTTAAGTTTATATTTATCAGAAAAGGTCCATTACTATATTCCAAGACTAATTACTATAATAATCGTAATACATCAATGTTGATTTTTGTGAAGAATGATGATTTTCTGCATACGTTGTATCTTGATGACAACATCGTTGAATTGAATGCGTTGAAATTGAGTGCTCAATTGGCATTATTAACAGCTATGTTTGTAAGCGCCCGCTTGTTCACAGGCACGATTATGTCATTTAAATTAATACAACCGTTAATAAATAATATATAATTAAATATATATATATATATATAAGTAAATAGCAAAACTGCTGTTAAAATTGACAATTAGCGAAAAATAGTTTCAATGAAAAACCTCGTAGTACCTATATGCAAAGTTAGTAGAATACCAGCTTGTAACGTATACTAAATTGACCACCTTTCCGAGATTAAGCCGGAACTGGTATCTAATAAAATTATAATTATTATTCAGCTGCTATTTAGCTACGATTAATGTTAATATTTATTATATATTTAAGAATTGTAAAATATTAACATGTGAGACAACACGTTTTGCCAGTGAACCGTTTCTGATAAAAACACACAACACCTTCGCCACGAGGTATAAAGTATAAAGCATGATATATTATACAATAATTACCTTTAATTATTGTTAATTATGTTTTCCCTGTAAAATATTATAAACCATTCTCTCCATCAAGTTCTTGTTTATTAGATTTGTCGCTATCTTTAATACTTAGTTTTTTTATAATAATAAGTTTGGATAAGGTGAGCTAAGTATTTTGTTGAACGGAATTCTAAAAGACTTGGTTTGTTTTTGTCAATCTACTCATAAGCATTTGTTTGGACCTGGAGAAACGCCAGTGTCCTGTAGTAGTGTTTATCTACTAATTTAATATGCTAACCGGTATATCTAAGGTTAAGGTCCGCATATATATGCCTCCGCTTTGAACTAAATACAGTTGTGGCAAGTTTTTATTTTTAGATTCAGTTAGTTAGATTTATGGTACTATTGACACATTATAATCATAAAATGAATAGTTTTCTAACCCAGAATTCAATGTGAAAGACCACATTACTACCACTAGTGGTGAATTACTCCATGATATTAACATTAAGCATCTGCCATAGATGTATATTCTGGAAGCCAACTTACCGAACTGAAAAAGAATACATACTGCCATGTTATACCTTTGATGTTACGTAAAATTAACTCTTCCGGGCGTATGATTATTTTCTAAGAGATGGAAGGTATCAACGTACATTGGCATTTGCTTTACTCTTATGTATATTGCCTACCTGAGTTTTGCATTCAAATTAATGGAGGTCCTTTTTTATGTATATTATTAAGCGATTGAATTAATATATCATTTAAGATACTGGACAGTGGAACTTTAATTATCCAGAATGATAGAGATAAAAGTACCAACTTAAGAAAATAATAACTTAAAAATCGCAGCCAAAAATATTAATTAACCCATTTTACTTTCACAATAACCTATTCCATTGCAGTTTAAAAATTGTTTTCATAATCAAATAAAATTGATGTCATGGTACAAATAGGGAAATCGATAATCTAGATCAGTAGTGGCAAATCTATGGCACGCGAGATTATTTTGCATGGCACGCGTTTGGAGAGAAAAAAATACCTAAAATAATAATAAAAATGACAGATCGCTTTCTATAAAAAATAGCGGGCAAATAAGCATTACTTATTATTAAACTGGCGCTAGGAGCCGTTCAGGTCCATGGCCGACTGCACAACGTTTCTCCAGGCATCTCTGTCCAGCGCTCTCTCTTCCCAGTTGACTATCCCCAGCCTTTCCGCATCGAGTCGAGTGCCAGCTGGTGTGCCTTTGTAAATCCTATAAAGAGTTCTAGATCTTTCAGATCGTACAACGTAGCCCGCCCATCTGAGCGTTCTTGACCTCAGAATATTAGTGATTCTAGGTTGGTATCGGTCGAAGAGCTCAGCGTTTGTGCGGATGCGCCAGCGGTGGTTCTCATTGACGGGTCCAAGTATTCTCCGGAGGATTCTGTTTTCAAACACTTGGAGCGCCTTTTCTTGGTTTTCTGTTAAACCCCACGTTTCACATCCATACGTGACGATCGGTTTGATGACTACGTTATACACCCGGAATTTTGTTTTGATGGACAGCATTTTGGACCTAAACAGACGACTCAGCGCGAAGTACGCTGCATTTCCACTTCCCAGTCGGTCAGCGAGCTCTAGGGACATTTCATTTTTAGAGGTAATGTTGGAGCCCAAGTATTTGAAGAGAGAGGTTCTCTCGAACGAGGAGTTACTTATTCCAATGTTTCCAGAGGGTTCAATGCCTCTTGTCATTTTCAAATACTTGGTCTTTCCCACATTTACTCGTAGGTTCAACCTTTTTGCTGTGTCCTCCAGAGGAGTGAAAATATCTCTGACTTCTTCTTCAGATTCTCCGAGCACCACCAAATCATCTGCGTAGCCCAATATTTTATGGGACCCATTCAGGGTAACTCCACCTTCTGCTTTCAGAGCTTCTCTAACGGCTTTCTCTAAAGCTAAGTTGAACAGCATTGGTGATAGGGAGTCGCCTTGTTTTAGTCCTGCTGTCACCTTAAAAGATTCTGATATACTACCCTGCATATGAATTCTACTTCTGGATCCGTCCATGCATACTTTTATTATATTTATAAGTTTTTACGGTATTTCAAATTCTTTCAATATATTCCAGAGAGCTTCTCTATCAATAGAGTCATATGCGGTTTTAAAATCTACAAAGAGACAGTGTACATCTTGGGCGTATTCCCATTTCTTTTCAAAGATTTGGCGCAGTGTATAGATTTGATCGGTAGTACTGCGGTTTCGTCTAAAGCCGCATTGGTAGTCACCCAGAATGTTTTCGGCATATGGCAGAATTCTTTCGAGGATAATGTTCGACAGAACTTTGTATGCAGTAGGAATAAGCATTAGGTTTAATCTAAATAAATAATTGCAAAGGTCGGTCCTTAAGCTTTATGTGTCACATATAATATTATCACAGTAACCTCATCAGACGGCGGGGGATGCCGCGCCGCGAACCTCTAATTTTGATCGATTTACAATGCTTGAGTTGAGACCACTGTAGCGAGAGAATGCCTGATCTGATCGGAGGAATTATGGTGTCAATTTTTGCGTAAATAACCAAACTAATCAATACATTAACAAAAAACTTCATTTTTACCCACAAAAAATGGCTGCGCTAAAGAAAAAACAAAAACTTGGTGCAGCTGGTAGTAAGAACTCTGGCAGATAGTTTCAAAATTAGTGAACCGAAATGTATGGCGTAATTGAAAAAGAGTGATAACGCTATATGTGTGCCATGTTCTATGAGTGGTATCTAGAAATCATCATTTTTTTAAAATACGATTATTAAAAACTATCTTTTCCCCATGAAAAACTACTCAGCACGTCAAACAGTCGAAAAATAATATTTGGGAAATTTTGGCATGCGTACGTAAAAAGGTTCGCCAACTATATAATCGTAATCAACATACTGTGTTAAAGCATTATACATTATTTTTTAGTCTTTGTTTTTCTGTGGATAGTTAAAGAAATTTGATATAGCACATATTACTGTGTTTATAAGTCGACCGTTAAAATATAACATTTACAATTATTTTATTCTTGGGCAAAAAATACTTTTTATCAAAATATTCCGCTCTATTTAGCTGACCATCGATACAGAGATTTCACGATAGTATAACTTCTGGATACTTTACAGATTACTCTATCTCAATTTTTATCGATATGCGCTTTCAAATATTTTCATTGTCGCGCGGCCTTTTCTAGGCCTTATGTGGGTCCAGTTTCTTGTGTATCATCTTCACTAAGAGCCAACTGATTTATTAATATGCTAATAATTTTTTCATTGCTGAGTGCAAATTAAATCTGGCAAGTGTACGTTGTAGTGATATTTCCAATCTTTATGGAGGAGGAAATTGTGTATTTTTATTTTTATTTTTATTCTAAGCTATTGTACTGTCTAAAGAGAGAGTCTGATTTGAATGATCCAATATGCATCAAGCTGAATTCAATTTGAATGTTTACACACTGAATCGCTTTTTTACGCCAGTAGGTACATACGAGTTTTCATTAGAGTTCAGTAGAACGCGAAATGTACAATGTACGGCCGCGTAAGATAAATGAGAAATCGATGGTAGCCTTGCGACTACATATTGCCGTACAAACAACGTCCCTAAATACTTTTTATATAAGTGAGTGCTTCGTCATTGTTTTCAGTATTTATTTTACATATTGACACTGTCAAGTTACGAGTCAGGAATAAGTCATGAGTTTTTACCTCTCAGATAAATTCGACAATAATACATATTTATGTATTCATTGTTTTTACTATTATGTACCAACATACGTATACACATGGATTGATGGTTACTTGTAGATTTAATTATTAATTCAACTCTAATATTTACACAAAATACTTATATAATTATACCAAGAGTACAATAATTGAAATTTTAGGGATTAAACTAGTATCAAAATAGGATATACATTATTTAAATAAATAGTTATGAGGCAGTTATTACCCATACACATATTAATGAATGAAAAAAGAGTGAAGCATGATATTACAACAGCTTTGTGTAAAAATTTATGAAAATTTTATTTCTATCATTACATTTACAAAGTCTAAAACATTGTTATTATTTTTAGCAAAGTAAATAATATAAATTTACCTGGCTAGTCCTTTTTCAAAAACACGTCTTTAATAAAGTTTGATTGTAGTGCCGAAAGATTATTTTTTCTTTGAAATAGTACTAAAAAAACACTTAAAATTATATAAAAATAAGACTACTGTAGAGAATTAGTTTTTATAATTGCATAAATAATATTTAACATTTAAGTGGATCAACTTAGTCAGATTAGACTTATTAGATCTTGTGAATAAAGTTCAAGTTTAAGTTTAATTAAAATTAATTTAGCACTATGTTTATTGATTGGTATTGCGGATGCACGTTGGACATAACGCATCGAGGTAGTAAAATGAATAAATGATGGTTAAGTGAGCAAAACAAAGTGATACTATATTGCGTAAAAACCTTAAAGTTGAGCAGGGCTCATCATTGTTGGATAAATCTCATCATATAGTGGTACTATTGATGTATCATATTGATATTGTATAACTGCAGAGGGTCAAATATCAAGCGATATGTCCGGCCTATTGCCATTTAACCAGTTTGACGACCTCTATCATGTCGCGTACTTTCGTCTGATTCCTTATCCAATGGTTTGTTTTACGATATTTCTGCGATATAGCCGACAAGCAACTTTCTATGCAACGTTTTGATTATTATGTAGGTTATTGATCAATGCATGAAAATTAAAAAAAAAATTGTCTATACTATTTTTGTGACGTATAACATAATATATTTCAGTTTTTGCATTCATTTCAGTCTTAGTAAAAATACAACCCAAAAATTAATCAAGAATGTAATTTATAGCAAACGTTAAGTCAGTCTGCTGTCCTGAGACTAATAATTTATTTATTAATTCAAAATTTTGCAAGACAAAAGATAAATTTTGCCATTATTTCACAGTTGATTGATAATGATTATATTGCCTCTGTATAAATTTGAGTGCTTAGTCAAAATTAAACAAAATAAATCTTGCTACTATGATTAGATACATACTGTTCAGCTGCTAGTGGTATGACAGTTTTTTGTGTGTATTAAGGGCCTATGCATTGTATACAAGTCGAATTTAGGGTATGTGATCTAAGCTTGAATATTTTTTTTATTGTAAAAATATGTATGTCATAATGATGCTTTATCTTTTGTCACCATACGAATGTACATGTAATAATTATTAGTACATACAATATTTTATACTATAAACGAGTTTTATATTATATGTCCTCCTTCTCAAATTAAACCATGTACCTATCGTTTCATTATAATATTAATATTCTTTTGTCTACACGCGCAAATGGCATATGAGAATAAAGGTAGAAAAGACCCCGAGAACATCTAGTTTTCATAAAAAAAACCTAGCGGAATTAACTACATTGCTATTGCTTTTATCTATATAAAAATGATACTTACGTTAAACTGAAACTATGTTTAGAAGTAGTTATTTAATAAACACTTAAGATTATGTCGTGAAATATATTCGTTTAACCTTTGTATTGAAGTCTGCGGTCTATTTGCACTGATTTTATATTTATTTTGAACGGTTTCATATTAAATTATTATCACAGTGTCCATTATTTTCTATTCAATTAATCTTTATTAAACAATATATGGCATAATATTTATCATTTAATCAAGAATCAATAACACTATTTTATAAAATATATCTTTTCTATAAAGTCTATGTATATATAGTTTAGAGTTAGATCTCTGGAATGCGGTCAAATTTTCGATTGCTGGTTAATTCGAGCATTTGGACTGTAATATTATAAAAAAAAAAAAATTTAATTACGTTAATTATTTATCATTGCACACAATTAACTTATTTCATTTATCTCTTAAAAATAAATCTTAAAAATTATTATTAATTAACAGTTTTTTGCATTGAAGACAGTCATACACGGTATATTAGCAGTAAGGTAGAAGGATTGGATGTGCCGCCAATAATGTTTCGGTCGGATTTATTCCTTCAGGCAGTCTAACAAACTTTGAATCTTCAAGTCACCATCGCTTTATAACGGAAGCTGTCATTTTTACCACGTTTTTATTAGCTCGTATTCTTGTTTGTCCAGTACAATCTTTTTCTTGTTTGTCCAAGATTTGTATTGGACGATTGCAGATTTTTAACTAACTTCCCGAATAGCTAGACATTTGAAACTTTTAGAATATATCATAACACGATGACAATGCATTATTTTAATACTTTTAGCCATTTTTAAGCAGAATTGAATTGATTTTCAATGAATTCTGTTTTGTATGGAAGGTTATTATTGTTGGTTGCTAAGGGGATTCTAGCAACTAAATTATTAATATATACGTGCGTTAATATGGAAATCAATATGAAATGTCAAAATAACATTTCAGTATTCTGTATTTATTCAGTATTTCTATCAAGTACAAAAAAAGTATTTATTAACACATATAATTGTCAAGTTTATATGATTCTACAGACAATTTAAAAACGTGGTATATAAAAAGTTCTTTGTAATTATTATTATTTTAATTTGATGCCAGATTTGGGTAAAATTGATTTTTCATATACATAATAAACATATACGTAGTGCTTATGCATTTTTACGGTACATGTGAATATTTGTAAAATATGACAGGTTAGTATAATTTGACATTAATATATTAATATATATATTTGACATTTTTTTTACTACTAGTATAATAATAAACAATTTTAACTAGTGTAAACAGTAACAAATTAAAATAAATATTTATATGTTATTACTACAGTAGACCATGATAGATAAACATAATAGTATAGTGGTAGTAGCAGTGAAATAATCATAATTTTAATAGGCTTTCGGAACGTTAAATAAATAATGTATTGTGACATTAATGGAAATCGAACCCCCCAGAGTCCCCGGTTGAGAAGCCAATATCATACACATTACACTACGATGGCTTCATAATGATGCAACAATATGAATCCTTTCCCAATATTGAATTGTCGGGTTATTTATCAAATAGGTGTACAAGTTTTATTATATTGGTCAGTTTGGCTTTATAAATTATTAGACATTATCCGCGTAATTTTAAATGTTTTATGCTTTCTGTAATATTTTGTTTGACGTCTGAAAACATCTTTTTTAATTTCACAATACAGAAATTAAGGACAATGATAAATTTATAATCATGTAATTGTTTAAAAACGTATATTGAGTCCAAGTCAAGCATTATGGACTGCTATAGCTTGAAAATTATATTAACAGACCCAAATAATTTGGTCCTTGCACGGGATCAAACACGTATTGAAAAATACTACATGGATTTTTTTACCAGTCGGATGCCCATATTATGTTCCTATTAGGATCGGACATGATCAAAAGAAAGTTATTTTATTTTTTTTAGATAGTGTGTAACATACGTCATTTATTTTACTTTCTGTCAAATATCTATCATACTATCGAACTTCACGCTTATTCGGTATGTTTATAGTAAATTTTATCCAGGTTAGTTAATATTGAATATCCAAACAACGGAAATAAAAAAAATTATAATATAATATTCAAAATGAAGAAACAGATTGATTATAATATTTGATTTACATTGGTTGGATATAGGCGCGCATTCCTCTACCCAGATATTAAATTTCTATAGAAATTACCTTAACACACGCACGTCTGTCTCAAATTTGACTGAGAGGTCGTGTGCGATCGACGACGGTTAAATGAAGATATACTTTCCTCTACCTATGATACCTCATCTCACCTCTACAACGCTGCTATCTACATGAAGGTAATCAAGTATTGTTGTAAGTGAATTTTTTTTTGAAGAGTTTATGTAAATTTTACTGAGATATTAAGCTGAACAATAGTATCAATTTATATTCTATTAACTGTGCAGATTTCATTAATATTGGTTTATTAGTGTTTGATTTGTATGTAATAGTGTAAAAAACAGTCAGCCAAAAAGCCCATAATATATACATAGGGAAGTATTATAAAAATAGCCAAAACGATACTAACACTTCAATAATAAAATGTATCGGCAAATTTTAAAAAGTTTAAAATAAAATAAACATTTAATAGATCCAACATGTCTTTTTGCCAAATTAATTGGCAGATATTTATTTATGGACTAAATTTTTTCAAATACAGCTAGGAAACTATTTACAGTTAGCATACAATAGAAATTCAGACTGCAACGATTGATTTAATTTCATCACTATACATACAAAGCGCCGATATTGTTCAAAGTAAAGTGTTACCTACTACTGGCAAATCATTTTACCGTAATTGATTTGAAGTAAAACTTCAACCGCATTCAACTACTAATATTACATTGGCAATGCAAATATCATTTGTTATTATTTTCAAATCTTGATCAAGTTAAACGTTTAGTACAGACGTATATACAATATATATTATATTGCTTCTTTTGCTATACTTTTATAATATTTTTTGTAATTAAGATTGAATGAAAAATTCATGTGTTTTGTTAGTACACATGATTGAAAAAAACATTGTAGAAATTGTAATAATAATAGTAATAAAGTATAAATAGCTGTGCGTGTCACTTAATGTAACCTCCCCTTTACTACAATGCAGAAAGAACCACTATGTGATAATTTCAAGTCTGATACCCGTAACAACATTTTCTCGTGGAAACAATTTTGTAGTCAATTTTTTTAACGGGAAGTCAATGAATTGAAATCAGTGCCATTAACAAAATGATAATTCTTTTGATTATTAAATTAAATTGTTACATAGCGGTCAGCAAACTGATATTGATTAAGGAAGTGTGATACTATTATTAAGTTTTAAAAAAATCCTCACTATAATAATGCAATTGTCTTCGTCCCCGGCTGATTATTATTATAGTATGAAATAAATGTTTTTCTGGCATATGATAATGACAATTCATATTATGGTATGTTTCTCAGTACATATTATGTACATATACTTACGGTCGTAGTGCGACCATCTCTAAAGGTTTGATCCGATGGTTGCGAAAAAAATGTTTATTTGATTCTGTGCAATGACTCAGGTGTAAACGGGTTGTGAAAAAATGCTGATGCTGATAATCATTTCCCGTACAAAACAAGTCTAAAAATATGATTTGAACTCAATCTAGGTATATGGTATACTAAGATTACTAAGTTAAATACATTAATACACAATACTACTACAAATTTAATAATATGACGTGTGTTTCGTATTTTTATTTCAAATAATAAGATATTCGTTGATATTCTTTCAGCGTCCAAATACTGTTTAATTTGGATGTCGTTTTGCAGTTATAAATAAAATGTATTTCTATTATGACAAAAAGTTTCATTAAAAATTATTTTTAGTAGATAACTTTATATTTACAACAATATTTTCTTCTGAAAAAAGATAATAACGATGTATAACGTTATGAGTACTTTTAGTTAAAAAATATGGTAAATGATCGAATTAACTTATATCTCCAAATAAAAATGAATGTTTTTGGAGCTGTTTCCTTATGTATTAATTCCACGTGTGTTTAGAGACCCTGTGTCAGAAAGAGATTTCAGGTAAAAGTACTTTCAAAGCGAAATTTCAGTGATGTACTTACATGACCATTTGGCCAAATGGCCCGGGGTAGATAGCAGGCCCAAAAATGGCCGATTTTATTGGCCACCGCTCGCATATCTGGGCTACGAGCACATGTAAGTAAACAATTTTATTGGACAGTATCAATTTATTGATTCAGAACCAAACGTGCTCGATTTAACTCGTTCAAACAATGTTCTTTATGTGAAAAAACTAATCTTACATTTTTAAAGTGCCAATTATTGGCAGATACCTTTACTCGCCATCGTATAACTTGGACTAGGACTAGAATATTTAAAAAAATTAACCATTTTTGCTTCTTAACAATTTATGGACCCCGCATAACTTTTTTTTTGACGAATACTGAGTATTGTGAATTTACCCAATCTATAAAATTACTTATTTGGATAAAACTTTCGTTCTGAAACGACATGTATTTTTTAAAGGACACGAAATTCAAACCCGCATTTATGGCTACAGAAACAGTGCTTAATACTGGATACTAGACGGAGAGAAATTCGAATACATTTATTTAGAAAACATTATTATGTCATTTAAATTAATATTAATATAGGCAAATAGTCATATTATACTAATAATATGAACAGTAAATATAAAATAGATAAAAAATAATAATAAAATAAGTAAAGTGTGTTGGTAGATGCGATGGATCTGGAGTTCTCCATAAAGTTTATGAAGTTTCTCCTGGATCTTCTTCGAATGAGATGGGCAAGTAACATAAAAAGGGGTGCTGAGAAGGTGAGTGTGACCGACTGGAGAAATAAAGAGATCTCAGGATAGAAATATCTCCTTATAGTTAAAAGAAAGCAAGTTTTTATATAATAATAAATTAAATAATAAAAATAGTATTTTGTTTATAGAACCAGTATGTTACCATGAAATATCCCACCCATCTTGGAATGTAGTAGCAGTATAATAAAGTGAAATTATATCAGTTTTTTTTCAAAAATAACGGTGAATATATAAAATTCTGTTATTATTTACGATATTTTGTGATTATTCATAATAACGATAGTTTTGAGTACTATTTTTTGTTGCAAATACCAATATTTTAAATACGAGCATTCATATTTGCATTTGTGTTGTAAAGGCAATATGAAGCATATTGATATTATATAGCATGTTTCATATTTAAATTAAAAATGATTATTATATTTTAAATAAAACAATAACATAATATTATAAAGGTACGTAAAGTCTTCAAGTTTTCGTGCTTTTCATAATAATATCTTTATATTTAAATATTTATGGAATTTACTGCTTCAGTTAATCTAAAACTCTTGCGGTTTTTGAGATTTGAGCCCAGTAATATTATGACGTATGGTACAAGCGAATCTGAAATGAAAAATTACTTTTAAAAGACTTTTTTCTGTTTAACTTTCATATATTTACTCTGAGTTTATATTACGATTATTATTATTATCAGATTGGACCAATCTACTACTGGATAAAGTCCTTTTTAAGCTATTTTTATACTACTCGGTCCAATGCATTACATAGCCGCGTAATTCCGCATAACGTTCTTCTCCGAGCTCTTAACACCTATCTCTCTATGTCTATACCAAGGAAAGCTAGGTACTCCAAATTTCCGGACCTCTCTTTTGCCTAAGATCTATATTTCGCACGCGTAAGTTATTACTATGGCATCGGCGCTAAATCGTTCAGGATGGAAGAAGTCTTTGGAGGAGGCCTAAAAAGGTTTTTGTAATAAATATAATATAGTCACGAAACACCACATTTTATGCATAGTGACGGATTAATTTTGAACACTTTAATCAGGCAGAGAAAGGCATTTCAGCTTTGCTTTGTTCTAAGAATAACTACATCTGTAGATACGTGTTATCTCAAAAGTTATTTTAGTTAAGTGAAGTTAATTAAGATTTTTTGATTAGTAAACCAGATAAACATGACTTTCGTTTTAGTCTTAGCTAAGTTTATTGTTAGACCTCTATACGGGTCTTCATAGATAGTTGTCTTTGTTTTAACCATATTATGTTATATCTCGTTAAATTTCCATTAATTATTATTATATAATATTTAACTACTACTCGTAATTATACAATTTCAGATAAACATTTTTATTACGAAAAGTATTTCCATGTGTTTCGATTATGTATCTATAATAGAGACTTTTCTGGAATACTCGTGTCCATTGTTACGGGAACATGAAATATTTGCACACATTGAAACGGTTATAACGGGAACTTTCCTGGAAAGCGGAAAACTATTCAAACTGGAAAAATCGTATTTCAATATTATACTGCCATCATTATAGAGGTTTACAATAAAAAATGAGGATAAAACAATTGAAAAAAAACTTTTTTCCAGGCAAAAAGCCAAATTAAATGCTCTTGCTGAACATCTATTTTCCTATAGATATGTGTGATATTTGGTTTATATTTATAATAACCCACCTACATCATAGTTCAATTAATGTACATATATTTGATATGTTATGTAGCTATCGCGTGTATATGTTTTGAATTGAAAACTACAATATTATTCATAGTAGGTACTCGTAGGTACCTAAATTAATTGACAGATTTCACAATTATTTGTATACTTTAAAAATATGTATGATTTTGCCCATTTTTGCGGTGGCGAAATAGCGTGCTTTGCCTCTAAGGGCTCAGTCACACGACACTGCAATTTGCTTGCGTCAACGTAGGTTTTACTTGGTTCCAAATACATCATAATCGGATGCATCAAGTAAGACCTGCATTGACGCAAGCAAATTGCAGCGTCGTGTGAGGTTCAAGACTACTCACGTTGTTTGGTACCACAGAAATAAATATCACGTCAACCACCATAATATTTTTGTATTTGTAAACAAAATGCGTATTCTACCCATGAGGTTTTCGTAAAAACCAGACATAAACTATATTTTTTTTATTTTGTAAAAAAAATATCGAAGACAAGTTTTTATAATATCACAGATCTTTAGAAAAATATCCACATATACCTACTAAATAATCAAAAGAAAATTTAAACTTTACCTTTTCATAAGATTTGCTAATTAATACAAATTTACCTAAAATCTCACTGAGCCCGTTAATATTTTAACTTCATAACTACTAATTATCTAAGTGTTCTAAGTTATAAGTCGAGTTTCGTATACCTACTAGTTGTGGCTTTGAAATGAAGTAATTATCGTATAATATTACTAAGACCTGACCATACAACTTCTATTTAACATAATTTAGTAATTGGAATGGTAAGTTTCAACTTGTACATTAAGAATTAATAATTATATTAATATGATACCAAGTTTTGGAGTAAGTACCTATATATTATTATCATATAGTTACTGCTAATAAGCCCGTATATTAAAATTAATAATTTCAGGATCTAAATATTTTTTAATTTGGTTTGTTGAAAGATAATAATTGATATTATATTTAACAGAACTGCAAAATATTAAAAGCCTATTTTGTTAAAAAAGTATTCCAGAATTTTGTATTTTATTTGTCTACTACTGCTGCATGGGTATCAAAGTACATTAATATCTATATTACTGTAATATGGATCATTTTTTTAGTCTGTTGATTCTTTTGTTAGCCGTACTATGTTCATATTAAAATATTTATAATTTTGACACTGCTGATAAAAAAGAAAATATTTTAACTTTTTATTGAACATTGATTTTTTTCAATGGAATTAAATTTGAAGATAAATTTAATAACTAGGTAGGCTAAGAATGGCATTGTACCTAATTGCTTATAATATAATGAAAAAAACTTTTTTGATTATCATCACATTAAAAAATAAAAAAGTAGTCGCAACTCTCTAATCTAAAATTTATCAACAAGGCGAAGTTTTTGTTTTTGAAGAAAATGTTATTTAAGCTAAAAATAGTAGAGTGAAAGTAGGTATATTATTTATGTAATTGAAAGTTATTAGACGTTTTAGCTGATACAAGCTGTTGAAAATGAAGACCCAAGTAATTTAAGGAATTAATATGATTTTATCATCATGATTTATCTTCCTTATCATACAAATAAAAATAGATTGATTATATAAAATAAGTTTCATGCCTTAAATCGTAGGTATATTTTATTTATAAATCGTTTAGTTGCATTTTTTATAGATAGGTGTTTGTGGTTATTGTATTTTTTTCTAACTAATGTTATATTTGCACCCAAATTTAATCTTCACCAAACATTTATTAATAAAATATATTCGCTGAAACTTTGCATCGGAGTTGTTTTACGTTATTTAAAAAAATCAAAACTAATTATCGATTCATATTTGCCACTACATCCATATTATAATAATACGGTGATTTATTTCTTCGTATTTATAACATATACGGTATGTAAGGGATTTTTCAGGCTTACTCCCTTAATGTACTCTAATTATTTAATTTTTCACCTCTTTAGAACGTATTTTGCTCTAAATCAATATTTTCAACTGATTTATCATTAATATATATATTTTAAATAACGTTACAGCACATTCTTAAGTATGCATATTCCAACAATGTTAAAAAAAGCTTCTTATGTAAAAGTGAAGCCTAAATCTATGCAATTAAAGCTAAAAGGGGACTTTTGGCCTGCTATAAGTACATGACAGTTACTTTACTAGTTGCAAGTCGTTCTTGCAAATTTTTCAAAAATGGTGTATTCAGTCAAAAAGTGCCCATAACTTTTCAAAGTTCTGCAAGCCATGATGAAACATCTACATTAAATTATGTCTTCACAATAAATCAAGTATTGAAAATGATCCTTTGTGGGAAAACCAAGATGGGAAAAACCTACACCTTTTGGATTACATGAAAAATTTATTTTTACTCTTAAAATATATTATATTAATTCAGCTATTGAAGAATATTATTTTAGTTGCTGACCTCGGCTGATGATGCCATATTAAGATAAAATCTAACTAGAAAACTAATTATACATAATTTAGATCTTAGAAATAGCAAACATATTAATAATATTAGAAGCTGATTTCCAAAAGTTTGATAAAGAGATATTTGATGGAAATTGAACCAGATTCATTGAACCAGGTTTCATCTTCTGGTATCAATGATTATGGTAAATAATATAATATGTATTAAAAAAAAAAGTGCCGATAGTTTTGTCAATCAAAACATGAGTTTGCCTCTGCCACTATTTTTATTCATTATTTCAAATGACCAAATGACAAAAACACATTGCTTATTTGTTAAGTACTTTTCATAGAAACTAGTTAATTAATAATAAAAACTAACTGACATTTGTTCAACTTTTTTATCGAAGCAAAGAATGGTACTATGCAACATCTTTGGCGTATGAGTTAACTCATTGGACGCTAAAGACGCGCCTAGCGCTTATCGATTAGGTGGCCATTATATATAATTAGCATGCTGTTTAAATGTGGTAATTAATTAGTAATTATCTAGTCAGCAGTCAATGTATTAAGTATCCACTCATTAAATTTTATCGTATCAATTATTATTTTACTATTTAAAAAGTAATCAACTGAAAACAAGCTCCAAATAAAATTGAGCATAGTATTATTCTACATAAATAAGCAACTAGCTTCAATTGAATTAATTTATAATGATATTGGGATGTCGGTGTCTTATATACATCGGGTAAAATACAATTATGAAAAGCTTTATGGAACAGACATTTTGAAGATATATATTACCGTATTATTTACTAAACAGATCAATAGTATATTAGACTATGTGGGCAGGTACTTATGTGTCACCATAGCATACCTGCGAGTAAACGTCAAAACAATATTTTAGAAAATACATATGAATGAAGTAAAATATTTTACGAACGATTTGCTTACGATGTTCGTGCCTTAAATATATTTGACTTTGAAAAAAGCTCAGAAAAAATCTTCTCCCGGAAAACTAGGCCAAAATACATTCAACATTAGCAGACTGGTCACGTTCTACTGAAAATCAGAATATTAAAATAGCTGCTATAAACTTACTCTTGTGCTTTTGCAATAACCGTACCGGATACAGTTATAATTAATTGTTCAAAAGGGTCCCTTAGCAATTATTGTACGTATACAAAAAAAACTCGTTTGGCCATGCTGCGCTTAGATTTGTGTACTTATATAATTTAATATTGAAAAATACTGTGATGATAAAATTCATTATTATACAATTTCGTTTGTTGGTTTTGTGTATATTTAAATGAATTTTCCGATGAAACGTTTTTGTTTGAAAAGCATATTCAAAATATTAGCTTAAAAGAGTTAATTTTATTGTTTGCGTACTGCAAATATAACATTTAAAATAATTGGCTTGGTTCAGAAGAAATATTCTAGCAAATAATAATGGGCAAAATAATCGCTCATAACAGATCACTGATGTAACAGAAAAAGTATTTTTATGGTACTAGTCCTAGGACCTAGGGCATAATATGTTATTCCATGGGATTTTAAATGCAAAAATTGAATGGCTACTTGAAATATAGGGATTCTTTGTGTACTCTGCAATCAAGGTATTTTGTTTAAAATTAAGTATTGCAAATGGCTTGTGTGAGAATCCAATACGGCAGAGGTTGATAAGGAAAATCAATCACAATTAGTGTTCTATAAATTTGGTGTAAGTTTTTATTTAATAAGACATAAACAAAAAACGTTATGTTTTTATTCATATTAGTATCTTGTATCGTTCAAGAGTTATAATAAAGCCAAAAATATTTATTGAACACGTATACTTAACGAATTTTAAAATGTTGCGTATGGCTGTGGTCGAAAATAAAAAAAAGAGGTGCATTAATAATAACTTGGGAGTATTGGGGATAATGCCATTATTTTCATAAATTAGAAGATACTGCATATTTCCACTGATACCGTCTCAGTAATTCAAATATAACTAAATATATTATATAAGTACTTAAAAAATATCTTATAGTTTAAAAGATTCATGTTTCATTTTGTTCAATAGATGTTTGTTATACAAACAGTGTCTCGACATACTGCGATAATGTTGATGACGTTTGTACGAAATAACATAAGTATTAATAATTAATTGTAATGTTATGTTATGTAATAATTTTAATTGAAATTACACATAGGCAGCCGTTAATTCTCGCCTTATTATTTTGTCATGCAAGTTAGTTTGATATTATGATCACTTTTTGTAAACTATAAAAATACAATAATAAGCAAAAAATATAAGTTTTCATGCTAGTTGTCATTGAACTACATTTATTATTATTATGTTTAAAAAATTCTATAAATGTGTTAATAAAGGTAAATACCCAAAAAATATAATATATACATAATATTATCAAATGTTTTAAAATATTTCATATTTATTAATAAATCATATAATATCATTTCACCCCAAGCTGTCGCTTATCAACAAGTAATGAGAAAAAAATTTATTAATGGGAAAGATGAACTTCCTAGAAAATATTAATTGTTGTAAAACCCAAATAACTATATTGGCCTGCCATTACTTCAATCTTAATTCTGCGATAACAAATTTATTGGAATTCAGACTATTTTTGAATGGTAAAAAACTATACAAATACCTTCTTTTCTTCTTCTTTTGACCATCTCTGATCCTGATAGACGGTTTGCATTAAGGGGCAGCGGCATGCCAGCAGAGAACCTAGCGGAAAAATACGAAGCTTGCAATTTGAGATTTTTTTTAGAAATGGATGTTATCCACTTGCTCAACCTATTAGGTCCATAATCTGACTTCAAACACAACCTGAAAAACAATATGTGAATTTTACTTATCCAGGATTCGAACCTGGGACCCACGAAATTATAAGATGACACATAAGCCGCTTGGCCATAGTGGGCAAACGAATACTAATAATAATTGGGCATTATACAAATTTACGTTATTCAAAACTTTTATTTTAAATATTAAGCTGAAGCGTTACGCTGCCAGGGATATCTAGAAGCGAAAATGCAAAACACGCAAGTAAATATAAATTACAACGTATTTTAGTTATTCAATAGGTCGATCGAATTAAAATATAAAGAACTGCTATAAAATAACATGTATCTTGATAAGTTTTCTTCTAATTTATTTTCATTTTTTTTAGAAAATCAACATAAATATCATTAAATTAAATTAATTTTTATTCACAATATTTAAGCCTTATTGTAAGCCAATACAGTTTATATGAACACCACATTTTTATAAATAAATCAACCGGTTATGGATGATAATCTGAAACTGATATTTATATAATATTAAAATAATTTAAAGGTACTCGGAAACGATATTATAATGGATGCGTTATTAACAGATTTTAGTCAAATATTTTTTTAAGACCTACATAAAAATAATTTTGATTGTATGCGTAACTTAAATTTTTAGAAATATTTATTACATCAACGCTCATTCATGTGAAAAAAAACATTGATAAAGGTACGTTAATGTAAAGATATTATGCCAGATTGCATCAATATTTACTTAGGATGCTTAGCATAAGGAATCCATAGAATTAAGATACTTATAGTATTCATCATTATGTCAGAGGAATATTCAAAATATTGTACTAGGTACATTATAATATTTATCTTATAATAATAAGCTGTTCGCTATTCCAATGAATCTTCTTTTCGCGTAAATGGATGGAAAAATACCAATTAGCTACCTACCAGTTTTTTTTAGTAAATCTTATTATTTTAATATTTCGTTTTCCTGAAACGAGATTAATTATTAGGCTTTTGATAGTGATTATAATAATATATTATAATATTCTGTTTACAAAATGTTATCAATTTATGCTAGTGCCTAAATAAACAAAGTATTTTTATTTTAAATAAAATTGAAAATAAGAGTTTTTAAGTATGACAGTTTATTTTTTGTAAATGGCCACTAAACGTCAGTTTACTGTCAAACATAATAACAAGATCCAAGATGTGAGACATTCATTTAGCAGTAGATTGACCTTGGCTGATGATGATGCTGATGATGAAGTCGCTATACTATACATACAGATGAGGAGATTCTAACTATCCATATTACAAAACTTGATAGCAATTCCATAACCTCTATCTTTACATCTACCTACGTAAAAGGTTTATCGTCCACTTTATTGATTTTTTTTTAAATTCCATATCTAGTTTTATTTCAGTAAGCAGGTAAGTATAATAATATTTTCCCTTTTTATTTGATTAAATTTTAGATGGAGTTCAATACTTTTTTTCTTATTTTTAATAAAAATTCAAGTGGAAATGAATATGATGAAATTTGCAAAAGCTCATTCTATGACTACTATCCGGCGTCTACTTCGTTCACCTGTTCGTCGTTGAATGGCAAAAGCTACGTACAATATACTTACATATACGCAAATACGATAAAGTACAGATAAATGAGAATCAGCTGATGCTATCGTCGTCTCACTTCCTTCAACCTCCGGCAATACAAGTTTCCGAGGTGTGAGAGAGCCCAACAGGTATTTTCCTACGAACAGGAGCGCAGAAACGGTGTTCCACATATGCGAGTCTACGCGGTATCTACCTACATAGATACATACAACAAGTTTGCGCGGGAAAGCAATATCGCGTGATGCGATACCTCCTAGACCGCCTGATCACTTCTGCGAGCCTGATACTTTCTAACATCGTCTAATGCTGTAGAAAAGGAATAGACACAACTACCTCCACGGATCAACTTACTATGTCTTCTTGTTATAAATGTACGTCTTTGGATATGAACATTGAATGACTTCTAAGTTTTAGAAAATAAAAATAATATTTTCTCGTATGTTTGTTTGAATCGTGGTTTGAGGCAACTCAGGTAGGTGCGAGTAGCATCATCATCTTGTAGTGGTATATCTTTCTTTGTCTACCTCTGAGCTGCAGTAAAACAGGTTGTATGCATTGTACAGGTATTAGAAACTTTCAAGGTATTTTTGATTACACTTGGCGCATCCTGAATATTTTTATTATATTATGTCATATAGATATACAAATGCATATCAAATAACATTATTATTCAAAGTTAATTTATAATATTTTATTGAATATAGTTGTGAATTTTTATATTTTCGTGTCAAAATTTAAAATTTAAATGATCTACTTAATTAAATACTTATTCTATATTATATTATTTTCATTTCCCTTTACCCATAAATTAAAAGTCAAATTATTATAAAACTGATATTTTTTTCATAAAATACTGTTATAAGATTACTAGCTGTAAAATTCGGTATTGTGACAGAAAATTAATTTCTTGACTATTTTTAGTATTCTAGTAAGTTTTTCTATTTGAATATTCTATGGTGTGTGACTAACATGACGTATATGGCGTATCAAAAACGTGAATGTTTGATATTGTAATAAACTTAGTAAAAATGAGCAATCATTCAAAATCCGCGTAAAATATGGAAAGAAATGATGACAGATTGATTCGTATCAAAAAAGTATTCATAGATTTCTAGGCGCGAATTTCTCACGACCCAAGTCCGTCATTTTACATATAAAAAAAAATATACGAAGATTTATCAAGATTGTTAAAACCGAAACAATGGACATAAGATAGGTATATATTTTTTTGTTGGTAGGTAAGTATAGATAATGCTTTTTCGCTTTAATTAAGAAAAAAAATATTATTTCAATACATGATATTGTTTATTTTGTAATGGTACACTGAGGTTTAATATTTTTTCCATCAAGTTGGCAGCCGAAATTTGAAATACATTTCGATATTTACTTGACAGAAAAATGTTAAATATTTACATACAAAGCGAGAATGTTTTTGTTTTTGACAGTAGATGCTTAGTAACTTTTATTTTTGTGTAAAAAAATAACAACATTAAAAATATGTCATGTCAACCATAGTCATAAGGAATTCTTGCTTAAAATAAAAATGGAAATGTGTAAAAGTGAAAGCCTTAAAAATTTTATCCCATTTTCTGTGCGCCATAAATTCTTTTAGTTGGTAGTTTCTCGTTGAAAAATAATATCAATGCCCATTTAAATAAATAAGAAAAGAGTAAGCATTTACGAAAAGTTTGATTGAATTAAAAAAAATCTGATTATCTGACACCACTAAGCAATGTCTATTATTATTAAAAAGCTTGAAATTATCCAAAAATAATAATAGCACAATTATTATGTACTTGATCAAAATTTTATAATTCACGCTATACACACAATAATTTTATTAACCTGTTTTAAATTAGAGTTAACTAAGTTAATTCGGTTTCCAAAAAACTACTAATTCAGGTATATTATTAGTTTTTGGATAGATGACAGCGACAATCTCCTCTCTGTGAAACAAGTACATAATCAGAGACAAACCAATTATTATCGATATAGTCTTTATACTGGTATATTATATCTATTAAAGTAGCCATTGCCTAATAAACAAACCTGTTTATAATTTTTATAAATACATACAAAGTAAATGCTGAATAAATTAATTTATACAGCAACTTTTTTCGTTTCCTATGACTAGTTTTCGGTATCTCAGGATTATTTTCATACAAAATAGAACACAAATTCACAGTATATAAAATGATGGCTTGTATACAA
The DNA here is from genome assembly GCA_022495005.1 of Rhyacophila brunnea. Taxonomy (NCBI): domain Eukaryota; kingdom Metazoa; phylum Arthropoda; class Insecta; order Trichoptera; family Rhyacophilidae; genus Rhyacophila; species Rhyacophila brunnea. Next base: position 436,526 of record JAGYXB010000447.1, read on the forward strand.
AGAATAATATTATAGTTTAAAATCATCTTATTTGATTGTATCTGTAGAATAAATAAAATAAGATATAATCCATGTGTAGTCCGTTTCTAGATACTGTTGTGGGTACCAGGTTTAAATCCTGGCTCTAAAAAATGCAGATTAGTTTAAAATATGTGTTTGGAGTATGAACCTAAAAGGTTGAGCTAGTAGCTAATATCTATTTCTCGTAAAAATAAAATCTTTTAATACAAACCTCTAGTCTGTGGAGGGTCATTTACGATCTTCTTAGGATCGGATATGGTAAAAAAGGCCCTAGATAGCCTTCATTCACTAAAATGGATAACGGTTGCAGTTATTGATAATGATTGCTATGTTCTGATTAATAAATAGTCTAATTGGTAGCCTTTTATTAACTCAGATACTTTGAACATTAGCTAGCTTTGTCTGCATATTGGTTTAACCACCATAAATTACCAGCGACACGCGTGGGTTGTTATAGTAGAAAAGTTGTGGATTTCTTTATTTGATTGGTCTACCTAGATTTAGAAGGAGCTGTTTTTATTCTTTCCAAAACCTAACCTGACCAAATACCATTGTGATATTATTAGTGCGTTATTATACAGTCGATTTGGTTTTCCGTTTAGATATTAACAAGAAAAATTGCTTTCAGAATCACATTTCAAATGCATCTAAACTTTTTCCAAATTTTACTGACCATAATATTCCGTCGGCTATAAACATTTTCAAAGAGTAAATTGTCTAGTTTTGTATGTTTTGAGAAAATCGAATTTTGATAGATTGAATTGATAGAAAATATTAATCAAAATGAGCATTATAATAATTATATATTTGAATGACAGGACATATTCTTAATCATGGTGCAGATGGCCATTTTGTGTATACTAACTCAAATTCGGTTAAGACTGTTTTAGGAAATATGTATGTTCTAATTCACCGACATTAAAATTTACATATTTTTATAAACAATAAAATAATTGTTTGAGTCAGATAAACGAATAAGTTATAGTATGTAGTACATAGGTTACTCATATTGCGCGGCTTCTATGATACCTAACAGGAATTTCAAAAAGAGATAAAACGGATTGAGTTAATTATCGGATAAGTTTCATAGCCTTTGGCCCTACAGAGCTGCTTTCACTAATCCGCGCTTTTATATTACATTTCAATAGGAGGATTAAATTTTGTAAGTTATGTGAATAGATTGCTATCTAAGTACTTTCAATTATTGGTAACGTTAAGTAATATTTAAATCACCATTCTAATGGATTCAAGCTCTGTACTATTCCATTTAAGTCGTTTTTTGCAACCCGGGTTTCGCCTTTCGGCATCTTCAGGCGTCGTGTACACTCACCAAAGGCAAACACACACTGACAACGAACACCCTTAACTCTACCTTATATAGTAAAACAATACAATAAAGTAGGTAAAAACTCCATTACCTACCTATTTAGTCAGAAATTACAACAAAAAATACAATAAACAAATTATGAATAGTTAATTAAGTGTCAGTAAAAAACGCAATTTTAAATTCAAATTCCATCAAGTACCTTCGGTCGAAAGTATTAATATGAAATCACCATGCTTAAAGTAAGGTAATTTTTGATAAAATATATATTTTTTTATATAGATACCTAATACTTAAATCACAATATATTAATTCAATCAATTACTATGTTGAACCATTTCAATATGGAGCATGTAGGTCCATCTAATAGAAATTATATAAAACAACCTTTTTTAAGAGGAATTATTGTGAGCCATTCGTTCTATCTATTGAGTTCATGGTCTTGAAGAAATACATATTTCAAAAATTAAGTACTCTGATTTTATCCAAAAGTGGGATTCGTTCGCGACTTAAGAGGCGGTCACTCTATTACTACTCCAGCATACTATTGAAGTTAATCCCTCAAAACCAAAACCCACCACGCACCACACTCGTTCTTAATCGAGCGTATTACGTGGCCCTACATTGGCGATGTGAAGCATCTAGTTCAATTTTAGGCCGGGAATGCCCTAGGAGAAGATACCCAGGACTAAGGTTGCTACGTTCAAAGTGAGCTCTGATTGAGTTTAAAGAAGTTACTTTCTAATGCAAAGTGCCGGAGAGAGAAGAGCAAAAGGAAATTATAAAAATAAAAAAATGATTCTAGTGTACATAACAAAAATAATGAAGCTAATCATACGGACTGCAAAATTATGTGAAGAGATCTTCACGCTCGCAGTAAAACGCCGCAAATTTTTAAAATGCAAGATATTTTACCTTAGTAGCAAGCTGGTTGGACCGACCTGAGCATTTCCTCCCGTTAAGAGCACATTCTAATATATTCCCAGAGAATGTGGTTGGCATCCTGAATTCCCCCTCCGCATGGACATGTTGGACGGCTTACAAATCCAAGCTCAAAGAGCTTGCCAGCAAACCCACCGTGTCCAGTCACAAATTGACTGGTGTGATGGTCAGGAGTCAGATATTTGGTTATATCCAATCGCCATTTAATATTTGGAAAAAAAACATATATATGTTTGTCGGTCCTTGGTTGATTCATTCCACCGTCGCTGCCAGGTCTTCCACGCCACGTCAAGCGTCATGGGACATAATATTGTCCGCTTCAACGAGGTTACCTTTTCAGCAACTAGCCGTGGAGGCGGTGCAAGGTAAAAGTCACCAACAATGGCCTCCTCGCCTTTGAAGAGCATCGTTGACGCGCCGCTGACCTGTATAAATGCAGGTCAAGTGGGAGAATGCCGGCCAGGACCGGGAGCGCGTCCGTAGAAGTTGTTCGGTAAGCCTTCGTAATGGAAAGCAGCGCACTGCGCTATCTGCCTAAAGAAGTGCTTCTAAGTTTGACACTTTTCGGGATACACAAGCAACACGCACTAGCAGCGTAGACGGCAATCCTCATATAGATGGCGCCGTAGGCGATCTTAAGCGCCTTACATTAAAATCCCATCCATCACCAGCCATACGCCCCACCCTCTGGAAGGCCCTCCCAGCCTTACAGACTTGGGTAAAGGCATGGTGATGGAAGCATGCTACTTAATTAAAGTTAAGAGTGAAACTACCAACATCCTGTCTACAATATACTGATGACGTGACTTTCTATCAGCACCAGGCGGGATAAGCATTGCTAGAGTGGTTATAGTATGAGCATAATTTATTATAATTCTCGTATTATTAGTAAATTTAGAGTATATTTTATCATCGAATATTGAAATAAAAATAGAAAAACAAGTGAGATTACTCAGGTTACCTATATTTTTTGGTAGTAAATCTGTATTTATACAGAAGAAAATTGTAGTCTATATAAATACTAATAATATAATACAATTGCTATCAATCAACATTATCAAGTTTTGAGTACTCTTAAGAAATTTAAATTAATTGCTATCGCTTTGAAAAGCTTCAGAACTTTCTACAGATTAAATAATTTTATAAATTGTTTCATTTTTGTGTAACGTAAAATAATCAGTAGTATTTAAGCCATTCTAAAATACAGAATTAAAATTTTAGCGAGTATATTATATGAGATATTTTACGTAATAATGAGCTTAAAATTTTCAAGCATATTGTGTAAACTGATTAGATTTTGTAAGCTCCGCCAAACTACAGCTCATGTTGATGTGAAAACATTCGTTTATGCATAGATATATTATTCCATAGAATATATCTAGATAAGCTTAGGCGGGCTTTGAATATACGCTTTTATTGATACAATATCTGTCACGTTAAATCAAATAAATCAATGAATATGCAAAGCAGATCTAATAGTTAATAAACTCTTAATTGATATAGTATATACATATGAATAGATTAATTAATTATGATCTAAATTAATCTTATTATGGACATATATTACGACATAATATCGAAATAGCTAGGTATGAAAGTGGGTCTTGATTGAACATTATCAAGGTCGCATAATATGAATGGTATTCTGAAATGGATGATATTAGGGTGATATACTCAAAAAGTGCATTACAGTAGAGCGACCGAAATTGTGTATAATATATACATAATAATCATAAAAATCTGCCTAAATACAATAATATAAAGGAATGCAGCAATCGGTTACTATTGCATAGCCAATTTTTTTATATTTGATAATATTTTTCTAGTATAAACAAATGTTTTTTTGTATATATTGAGTAAACTAATATACATTCGTTGCTATACTTATATAACAATTAGCGTGGTTATTTTATTTTTACATCTATCATTAAAAATATTTTTTTACTCACGAAATATTTGTAGTTATTAAAAAAATACTTTTCTGTCAAAAATCACAACGAAAAAAAATCTAGGTGGAAAATTTTATTAATAACATTCATGTTTTTTTTTTTTTTTTAATAAAATGCAGAATTTTACGATTACTTAAGGGTAAATCTGGATGATATAGATTTAATGATAACATTTTTTTCTGCAGCTTAACAAATAGTTATGGTTAATTTATACTTTTTAGATGGATAGCCCAATATCACTGTATTCTGTAATAAAATAAGACTTTAGGGAAGGTAAAAAATACATTTGATTAGATTAGGAAATAGTCGGTAGGAAGGAGGGAGGCTCACTACTAAAAGTTACGACTTTGATTGAATTTCATTTTCTTCGTCAATCCTCTGAAAATATTTCTTACACAACGCCAAAGCCATTGGTAGATAAAATCCCATAGAGCTCTTCACTTGGTTGCTACATGCGAGTCAGGATCCTTCCACATATAATTTTCTGGTGAATATCAATTTTTAAAAGTTATCGACACCCCTATGGATAATATACCAATGGAAAAGTATGTGTTCTATCCGAAAAACCGGATAATATGTCCTTCCAAACCCTACTTATCAGAACGCAAGGCAAAGACAAATTTCACGCGTAGTCATTGGCGACTACATTTTTCAACGTCGCCCATACATACTACAGCTCTAAACTCTACTTATCGTAAATCAGTACATCGCAGCAGCATTTGACGCAAACACTGATACATTCACACCACTATATCAAAGTATTGAAGTATGTATCAAATATTCAATAAACCTTGAAAAGTGTAAATATATCTTCATTTTTACAAAATATAATGCTGTAATAAACAAGATATTCTTGGCTACGTGTTAAAACTATGAACTAATAAGCTTCTTTTATTTTTAACTGCACTTCGATTAAAGCGCCTTCTGGTTAGAGACGAGTAGTTGTCCACGTGTTAAAACTGTGAAATAAAAAACTCCTCCTATTAAGTCGACGACAGCGACTTCCGGCTGTTGCCTAATCTTCTTGTTGGACAGAAAAACGTGCCCACCACCACCCGTCATATATGCACAACCGTGGATATGCACGGCCGCTTTCTATGACGCTTTAAACGTGTCTGAAAGAAGTGATTTTAAGTGCTCATTCCGTCCCGAGACGGAGCCGCACGGGACTGATGCTGCAACCATGCACCGTAGTGCTTAAAGAAGAAAGTTAAGAAAGAAAATGTTTGTTTTTGGACTGGCTCTGCTGTCCGCTGACGTTAGGCGCTTTGTGTACCCGCATACTGAGTGTCACGAATTGAAATGGATGAGTCTACAGAAGAGTCGGGACTATCCCGCTCCCCATACGACGCTGCAAATTTCTCAAATGCCGAAAAGTTGGCCTCGGTTGCTACCAGATCTCCATGACCAATTGGGCCCGTGTGAGGACGGACCCTGGCAAACAGCTCCGCTCGTTCGAATTCCATAAGCGGGCAATCCCAGAGGATGTGTTCAACATCTTGGTGGTCATGCCCGCAGGTACAACCCGGCCCATCTACTATCAAGCCAAACTCGTGGAGTCTGGCGGCGAAGTTGCCATGGCCGGTGAGGAACTGGCTAATCCAGTGCGAAGGTTGAAGTCTTCTAGTTTGGTGCCTGCAGAATACGTCTGGAAAAAAACGGTAAGTGTGCCGCCCCTTGGGGGAGGCGGTCCACCTCGCATGCCATGCCGCAAATGCGGTGTTGTACACAATGTCACTTCTTGTTGGACAGTAAGCAAAACATATTAATAATATTTAATTTTGCTCCATTGTGCGTAAGTAGGATTTGGCATTATTTACTATATGTGCGGTATCAGCGCATGGCTATGTTCATGCCAAAGGCTACTGTAATGCACTAATTTCCGATAAGTAGTGACGTTCGACGTTGAAATGCGGTCTCTAAAAGCTACATCGATGTAAGCGCAAATATTGTCTCTGCCTTGGTTTATGAAAGTACGGTTTGACATGACACTACCGGGAGCCAGTTCTCGATGCACTTTAGAACGGTTTGCCATCCATTAAATACGAAGCGTAATTTTATTTTCTATCTAGACACCTTAAACATGTTTACACATTTACTGTCTATTGGTTTCTGTGACTATAATTATTCTATACGGTAATGGCGTATAGAGACGACAAGAAATCGTACTAGACACTCTTAAGAGTGTGTAGTATTTTTTCTGTTATTGCGAATTAAGTCTAGTCTAGACATCGCAGTTATTTACCACTATTCATTTCAACGATTTCAGGTTTACAATCTTATTATAATATACCACATACAAAGTCAGCATTTTCCAGCCTGTCTGTCGTTAATAACAGCATGTTTGGTCAGTCTATAATCATTAGTTTTGTGTTTCAAATATTTATTCCGACGCATATCAACCTGAAGCAGTGATGGCGAACCTATGGCACGCGAGATGATTTAGCATGGCACGCAAATGTTTTACGTTGAATACAAACAAATTAGATAATTAATTTTAAAAAAACTGTTTTCCAGAAATGATTTACGAATAAATATATTATATGATATTAAAAAATAATGACGACATAGCCATGTATATTTTCTTCGGTTTTTAATAATATTTACCAATCGATGCTCAAACGAAAACGATAAAATTCATGTGTAAATGACAGATCGTATTGTATAAAAATAGCAGGCAGATATCCTTCAAGAATAAGCATTACGTTTAATTTAAATCGCATATTTAGTTCCATAGGTTTTGTACGCCACACATAATTTATTATCGCACTGACCTCACCTCTTTGAGACTACTCTGTACCGAGAGAATGCTTCATCTGATGGGAGTAATTCTGGCGTCAATTCGTGCACAAAGAATCAAACATAAACAAAATCAAGTAACACTCAAGAACTCACTTATAATTTTTGAACGTTTTTTAGTGAAATTCTTATAAGTAAATACTCGGCACGTCAGACAGTCAAAAAAGAATATTTGGGAAATTTTGGCACGAGTACATAAAAGGTTTGCCAACCCTGAACTAGAGTGTGTTTCCACCGTGTGGAGAAAGTGGACCGCTTTTCCTGGAGATTTCGCAAGAATTAACTATGTATAGTATTGTCTCCTTTCTGAGTGAGTATACTTAGCTGTAAATTAAAAAAAAAACGGTTTACATTGTTATTGAAAAATATATTATGAATACTTATATTCACTCATTATGAGAAATTTTTTACTATTTCTCATTCATTACTAGTTCATTACTATTTAAAAAAAAAAAAATAACACTAGTAATAAAATTAGCCTTGCCTTACACATTGGAATTTTTAGATGCTCCAGAAACGCCGGGTTTCATTTACATAGGGATCAAACAAGTGAGCTTAAACACTTAAACTTGACAAGTAGGTGCTAGGCTAGGTACTGACAGGCTTAGGTTAGCGTGGGTAGAAACGCCATAATGTGATGAAAGGATCGTTTGTGGGAATAAATGAAAATATTAATAGTACATAATAATATATGAATCTAACAACGTTTTAAATCATTATCGCTCATCAATTCTCATAATTTTACCATTAAAATTTCTCACTCCACGGACAAAATTGTGGATTTGAAAATACACCAGTTTTCTTATATTAAGTATAAAGGTATCATTTTCATACTTAAAATAAAATTATCACAAATATTATCAAGCATGTTAAAGCCGAATCTCTTCAATATATTACTTTAATTTCCCGTATGCTCTTCATTAAATGGAGACAAATCAATTATCATCAGCAGAAGTCATGCCTGCATGCCATCTGGAAACCTGCTATATTAAGCCGAGATGAATTGGACATCTTAATCTGGTCATTAATAAAAGGATCTGTTAACCGTGGAAAAGAAATTCATTTCCATTTGGTCGATAAAATCCAGTTAGTGGCCTTTAACACTGATGAGTATATAAGGACCCTTCTGTCGTACCGTCTAATGGCCTCTTACGATCAGATGTTTTTGGAATTTAGACTAATATCTATAATAATATGATGTTTCTTCGCACTCATGATGAATCGGCAGCCGAATGTTTGCTTATGTAACCGTGGGTCACGAATACAATTTATTGTATTATTAACTATTTCTTTTATTCAACGAATAATTCACAAGATTTAAGAATATATCATTCTGATTATTGAACATAATTATATAATTTAGAAAAACACTTTCTGAGAGAGTATATTATAACCAATAGAAAATTTTTTTTTTGAAAAAAGTAAGCCAACCCGGCCGGGAATCGAACCCTGCATCTCCACGGGTTTACGCTCCATTCCGTCGCATTTAACCAATATGCTCTCTCAGAAAGTGTTTTTCTAAATTATATGAGTTCAATAATCAGAATGATATATTCTTAAATCTTGTGAATTATTCGTCGAATAAAAAAAATAGTTAATTATAAATTATTGGCAAGTGCAAGTAGTTAGGTACATCTAAAAAATATTGGAGAAATTCCACGACGTCAGTTAGTAATCGAAGTAATAGTAAATAGTTACCTACTTTGATTTAAGAAACAAAAATCGATTGCCAAAGTAGCTTGATTTCGAAGAGCGCTGATGAGTAGGTATTAAAATTAACCAATAGTTAAAATTTGTCGCAATAAGTATGTCACGCCGTAGCATATTGGTTAAATGCGACGGAATGAGGCGTAAACCCGTGGAGATGCAGGGTTTGATTCCCGGCCGGGGTGGCTTACTTTTTTCAAAAAAGATTTTTTTCTATTAGTTATAATAATATACTTTCTCAGGAAGTGTTTTTCTAAATTATATATGTTCAAAATTTATTGTGTTTGGATGTCGGTTTACTATAAGTTTTAAAGAATAAATATACTTACAGATAATTTTATAAGGATGATAACGAGGGTAGTAAGGTAAGTTACTTGGTAGGGAAAAATTTATTCCGAAAAAAAATTGTGAACAACTTTAAGGAGGGAAAAATGAAATAATTTTACTGGCTTCAATCATATTATATTTTTCAATAACGTTAATTCGTCATGGTCACGCACTTTTGTGACGCTGACAATTATTTTTTTAAGTAATATTGCTGCATGAAACAACTCTTTTTATTCAAAACGCTTCTTAAATCCATTTGATTTGGCACAGACAATATAATTGGTTTAACATATGAAAACTGCACAATTGAGGCAATCATACCTAAACACAAAATGATGATATTTCCGATATTAGCAGTGTCAATTAAATTAAAAATAAGCTATTATTATATTAACTTGTTCGAATATTATGCAAGTATTATAAAATAATTCTACATTTAAATGTGTACCTACTTCAATCCAGGTGATGAATCTTCCTTACCTTTCATCTTTATATTCTCACCAAAGTGAATAGGGGTTGAGCGATTATTTACAATCAATCATTCTAAAAAAAACGATGTAGTTATCTGTCATATTGTTGGAAGTCTATATTGTATTACACCTAGTGAAGATTATAAAGATATAAATATTGTATAATATTTTTTGTACCTAGAATAAAATTTCATGTCTAATTTGCTTTGATTAGTCAATAAGAGTCATGCAGTTACTATATAAAAATATTTATTTTCACAATTATTAAGATTTAAAATTTATTGTATTTTTTTAATATTTAAAACTTGTTATAAACTTTTCAAATTCCATAAGCTCTCAGTCGATAAAAAATATTTTATAAATAATATTGTTATATTAAAAAACAATTTTAAAACAAACAGTAAAACTTGTTAGTTACAACAGTACCTAGATTATTTTATTGTTGTATTTAGCGAAAAAAATTCACTAGTTTTGTTTGGCATGCGTTTAAATTTTTATGAGGTCAAATATATTATAAAAAACCACAGGCCGCGCTTACGATTTTCACACGTCTATGAATATTTCATAGTCTTATCCTTTCAAAATACTTTTGCAGTATTTTTATCACAGTGGCCATAAATCTGTGCCTATCTTTTGCTATATTATTCAAATATAATAACTGGCGTGAAATTCATATCCACAAAATAGTATTATAACACACTTTGTACTATTTACTTATACAATATGTAAGGGCTTGCTCGTGAAAATGAACATTGTTACATCCATTGTTTTTTTTAAGCTATTTTTACACTGTTATTTTTCGGTAGGAAGACATCTAATTAAAATATTAAATGATATAATAAACACCTATTATGTTACTATTTTTAGTATTATTTTAAAACCTTTTGAGGTTTATTATACAAAATGGTGGAAAAACTACTAGAAATATAAACTCTCACTTTTAGCTCGAGATTCATAGAATGCCGAATATAATCAAACACACGAGGATATTCAATCCTACCTGATATTATTATCATCATCATTATTAGCCAGGGTCAGCCCACTGCTGGATGAAGGCCTCTCCTTCCACTTTTATCGGTCCCTAGTCCTTTGTTTCTATGTACATCCACCTAACTTTTAGCACCGAATACCGTATTTTAGAGCGAGCATGTGGGCGTTTAGTGCCCCTTCAGTACCACTGTATAATGGCATCTGAGCGACATGTCCAGCATAATGCCAATTCATCTGCTTAGCGATCAATATCACATCGCGTATTATTATCTGTTTTCTTGTCTATTGGTATAGGTATTTAGTGATCTTTACGCGTTATGCCCAACTTTCACTTTCACATTGTGCTACTCGTAATTTTTGGATTTCTCTTACATTAAGAGTTCATGTTTTACACGCATACTTGAGTGTTAGTAATATACATTAGTTGAACACTGTACCCTTAAAACACAAAGGAAATGCACTTTTGAAGATACTATTCAGTCGCTCAAATGCACTCCATGCCAGTTTAGTACTACCTAATATACCTAATAAAATATTATACAGCTACAAAGCTCATAATAAGTGATACCAGATTGGTTTCAGCTATACCTAATTATTGTTATCAATTTTAATATTTAGAATTTTTCATAATTATAACAATGTTATTTTTTTAATTTATATACGATGGAAAAATATGAAAACTGCACAATATATAACTTGGATAGGTAATTATAAATTTATTGTTAATAATATAAACTATACAGATCTAAATTTTTGCTTCATAACTACCTAGTTAATTAAATCAATTGATGCATTGTGGATACAGTATGACCATAGGTATTCGTATGCTTTTTTATTGACATCGCAAGAAGTTCATTTATCGTGAGATATTTCGTAAATAACAATGTTGTTGGTACTGATTAGGCGTATGTAATGCAAATGTTTGCAAAGCATTCATAGTTGCTTGGTTACTTGATACTTGTGGATCGTAACTGACAGATAGGGTATAGGACAGATATTTTTTCGTTATCCCGTTAAACAACCGATAAACATAGCGTACATGACATTCATTTCTTTTAATTAAATGAATTGTATACAACTAAAAGTGAAACTGTCTATAATTCAATATACAGAACAAGTTATGATAAACGTTCTACACATATGTTTCGTTTCGGGGTAAAAATGGTTATATACTTTTTTATAATAACACTGGGTGACTGTAGTTGGATAAAAAATAATTTTATAAGGGGTAAGAGTGAGTCATTTGCCACAAAAATTTACATTAACTGGTGGTCCTTTTTTAACTTCGTAAATTATGCTTATTTCTGTATAATTTTCAAAAAACGGTAGCGCGTCACATATTTTTTTTACTCTAGATTTTTTTAAATTAAGGTCGGAATAGATTGAGAACACGCCACGCTACGCGATGACATGCCACGCGTGTGGGATGACACCATGTCTTTCTATTTTATATTGTGTATGTTAAGGAAATTATTATACTATTAAGACCCGACACCACATCGCGTAAAATGGTAAGATATTATGATGTCACTCCACACATATATGGCGTTTCATTTCGTAGCATGGCGTGTTCCTCCACTTTAAGTACATTTAGTTAGAAGAACCTATATAAAAATGCGTTGTTAGGATTAAAAAATGAAAAATATTTGTAGAATCGGGTGTTGTAATAAGGATATACGATTAAACTAGGTTGGCGAATCGATAGGTAAATTACCCTTTTTGTTCCTTCTATTGACAAAAATCAATCTTTTATAAGGAGGGTTATTACATATTGATACCTTAGACATACTATCACATTATTTTTTATTTATTCAAAAATAATTGTTATTGAAAACTTTTATGCATATTCCAGAGTAAAATACATCTGCCATAAATAAATGAACAGGGAATAAAAACTGTGTTTAATAAAACATGTTTATCTCTTTGTAAGTTAAGTACAATATGATTTATAACAAAGTCTTTATTGTTTAGAAATTACATACTTAAGCAGTTTTATAATATCTTCCCAGAATAATTTTAATTTTATAATTATTTATCCAACACAAGAGTAAATAATTATCCATGGAAATATTTAAATTCTAATTGATGAATATAATAGGTATGACTCCATATAAATCGGTTTAAACATCTTGTTCTCTCATTCCGGTATATTTAGGTATTATATATATGATAAATAAACAACAGGCAAAATATTAAGAATTCATAAGAATTTATAATACACCATTACATTAAGTTACCATTTTGCTAATAAACGATTGAGATTGTGATCTATTGTTAAAATGTATTTTTTCAATGGGTACTGTGTGATGGGTGTAGAAAAGAGCATATTATTATGTTATGTGAGAAAGGGCTAGTTGATAAAATTTTAAATATTAATTGAGGAGGGAGCAATAATAAGGGCTTAATAATTAAAATCGTTCACCGTGTGAGCAAAACACGTGCCATGAAACTTTTTTTCAAATTGTGTTGAATACCAAATAATAAAATACATTTTATATATTATTATTATCATGAATTATGTTATAATACGTAAGTAAATAATTCTACAGTGACATCATTTGGAGGTGTATTGGAATTATTTGCGGTAATACCTGTTTCAATACTTTCAAACAATACCACTACAACCAATGCCGTACCTATAGTACCACTGTGAACTCTATAATGGTTTACCTATATTATAACAAGTAAACGCTGAATCTCTTGAAAGGCTTAATCGGATTAAAAAGGATTAATAAATTACTAGACCGGATGCTACGGGAGTTTTATATAGATACTATTAGAAGCGCAGTATATTTTCTAATTAATCTACCTGAGTCGATAGTTAACACAAAAAATCATGATCCTGACCCCGGAAGTGGCCTTGGATCCTACTCCTAGCTCCCTTTATTCAGTGGTATAAGCCTCATTTTCTGGCGCAAGATATTATGACTTTGACTTCTATCATGTGTAGTGGGTGCCTATTATTAAATTTGTTCGCAATATTCTTCTTTATCCTCGGGAGATCATGACTGAAGATTGTGACCCAGATAGTTTGGCTGACGGGCAGTAGCCTTCTCCATGGATCAGATTTACCATCTCAGCATACAGCGGTATTCAGAACATGTGTAAAAAAAACCACATGATATTCTTAATTTGATACATCCATATGGCGCTTGTTCTTACTTCACGTTATTTTAGATTTATTGGTTATTATTCTCCTTGCTTGCTTTATGACAGCGCGAAAAAATTGGGCGGATGGCCATGGGTTTCGTTATATACGAGCTTTTGCATAATCTGGAAAGATGTAGACATAATATATTTGTTTAGATCTTTAAATTAAGTAAACATATAAGTTTTTAAATAACCGAGATACAGAGGTGATATCATGTATACTATCGTCTTAGGTAGTCTTTCATTATATGCATACAAAATTCCTTGTACCATAATAAAATAATTGATCTGACAAAATTAAAGGTTGTTTCATTCAAAATTTAGACTTTAGTAAAATAAAATAATAACGACATTGGGTTAACATTATAGTCCTGAGAAACGAATTCCTTAAAATAATACCAATTTTTTGAGGTTCCTATACTAATAAAATTTTGTATATTTACCATAAGAAAACATTAGTTATAATTTTTGGTTGGTTGTGAAGTAAGGTACGCAAAATAAAATAATAAAAAATCTCTATTGTCTTATTTGAATGAATTTTGGTGAAATCCAACTGACGACATCTTTTATTATTAATTATTATTTACGTATCTTAAGCTCAAATCATGTAATGGTATTTTTATTATTCATTGTGTACTCAACTTGATATCTCATAATTAGACAGAGCTTACTTTTTAGTTCATTGTCAAGAAAGGTTTCAACTGAAGTAAGCCAACCGAAAAAAAAAATATTTTCTTTTACCTTTACCACCAAACGATTAATTGTTTAAACCTTCAATTTAATAATATTATAAACAAAACATAATGGTATTTTAATGTGCATGTCTTTATAATAGTTTGAATTATTGTACTATTTAAATATAATATAATTTCAAAGTTTTTTTATTATTTTTATAAATAATTTATATTGGAAATCAGCATACGTATGTTCAGTTAATAAGGTAAACTCTGAATAAAATTGCACCTAATTAGCACTTAAGTATGTACCTAACGGTAATATTTAAAAAAATCGAATATGCCACATTTTTACTATCTTTAAGATAAAATAATACAACTACATAAATATCAATATTATATATTTATTTACTTATTATTTCGTCATATGCCTAGAAAATGTACTTGTTTTGGTACTGAATCAGTTGAAGTATGACCTTATGGTGAAGAGGGTTTAAAAGAAATTATTGAGAATAAAGCCTATACGTGGGTATATCTAAATGAATTTATCTTAAGTATGCTTACATACTATAGTCTAAAAGCTGGTATATATCTATATTAAGATACAATATATTTTTTCCAAGGTGCAGAACTAACCTGTCATTGGTAAAAAAAATTAAGAAGCAATTGCTGTGTTTTATCAAAAGTTTGAAAATTGATATTTTCCATTTGCATAGAGTGAGTTTAAGACGACGTTGTTCCACGCTTAAAATTCTTAAAATATTGGCTAATTAACGGCTCACATGCCCAACGTAGGTCAAAATGGAGCTTTTATGGTATTTGCAAAGCATTAGCCTGAACATTCCTTAAACATTGTAGGTAATCTATTTACATAATTTTGAAGCCTTATTATCTTTTATATTTATTTTAAACATATGATGACTGCATAGAGTATTTTTATTACATAAAATAGTATTCTTCTAAACCTCTCGGTCTAATAGAAAATAGTCATATTTCAGTACATCCATGTGCAATGGTGTTAAAATTTTTTACTTTTATTAATTTTTAATCGCATTTACAAAACCATTAGTAAAATTAATGTTAACATTATATAGTGAAATATTTACGATAAAAAATTATATTTTATAATCTCTGTGATCCAAAATTTGACAAGAATTAGGCATTTTACTATTCAAAAAATGGGTACGATTAACACATTTGAAGATAATTCTATACTGATTATAAGCTATGTCTTTAACATATCGAATGAAATAAACATCCTACGAATAATGATTGTTTTATAATAATTATTGACCTAAGAATAAGGTAGTATTTTTTTGAAATACGCCATTTCTATTGGCATTTCCCAGTGGTTAAGCTACAACACACGGTCGTTGCCATAAATTAATAAACGATAAATGAAGTACGGAGTAATATCGTGTTAACGCGCGTATTTGAACATGTACCTAACCGAAAAAAAAATCGTTTTTTTTTAAACGGTAAACATATTATTTTTTCTATTTACTTACAAAGTGTAGACAAAATTAATTTGAATTTGATTAAATCACCCATAATAAAATTCGGCAATTAAATACAAAATTTAGGTGATTCTATTTATTTCCGCTGTGCCGCCTAAGTTGGTGACAGAAAATGCCGCAATTTTTTTATAAGGTTAACATTTATTAACGAATAGATACTAAATGATTTAAATAAATATTCTTAAACTTTTATTGGTTAACTGCCTTTTACAGTGAAGTTTTTTTTTTAATATATTTATACTTTTTTATGATTTTACCCGGAACTGGATTAACAAGACACAGTACCTTAAACAGATAACATTTAACTAACTGATTAAATTCAGGTTGATACTTATAAAAACAAAGAAAATATACGGATTATACTATAAATCCTGATTAAGCTTGTCTAGCAGAAGTGGGATTAGCTAGTATAGTAGATTAATTAAGTATAAAGATATATTTTTGTAGACTAAGCCTAGGCTTTGGACAGATGTTTTCATTGAAAGAGGAACGACCATACAACTATGTAATTGGCTACTTATGTATTCACTGAGGTATCTAGTTTGAAATTAAATATGTATAGAATTGATTGGAAATGAGGGAAGTTATGACAGCTTAACCGCTCTATAAAATAGATTTTGTTTTTTTGAGAGTGTGTTATGTTTTGTTGGAAAGTTATTATTAATTGAAATTCAAAATTCAAAATTCAAAAATAAAAATAATACATAAGATTCATTCATTAAATAAAAGAAGTTGAAGAAAAACTTTTCTACTATGTGAAACTAAAACATATAAAATGGCAGCTGAAAAAGTGGACCAAAGGAATAATATTGTAATTAGTTGTGAGTTATAAAATTTCACATTTCAGACCCAATAATGACATTGTAAGAATGAGTGTAAAATGTTTTCTTTATTATACTAGTGACGTATGCATTCAAATGATAAACAGATGATTTTTTAATGTACCAAATTACTTTTACAAAAGTAGGTTTGAATGAGTAACAATTCGATACCTACGCAAACAAGTAAATGCATCTCATATTATTTTCACCGTGACAAAAAAAATGTAAACATATTCTATGGTGATCAAATACAAATTGTATGACCATGTTAATAAAAAAAATATACGGATTTAGTGTACCCCTGTTTTATTTGATATTAGTTAAATTTATTTATTGATATTGAACATTTTGCATATTTTTACCATTCTTATAACAATTACAAAATATTTTATTAATTTTTAATGATACTTAGTAAATGACATTGCCTGAGTACGTCGTAACTTTTGCGGAGGTCTATTATATTTTTATGTATGCGTGTTAATTTGACATTAAATCTATTTAACGTAAATCGACCTTATATGCGTCTCAGGATTTGTTCTAATATTATAAGTATATACATACTAAGGGTAACAATCGTTAAATATTATAAAAAAGCTCTTTCATTACTTTTTATAAAGCTCCGCTGCTTTCTTTTTCTCAGTCAGCTAATAATTCTATCCCAAAATATTTACAATATTCGTATTCTATTGAGGCTTTTTCGTTTTCCTTATTTTACATTCTTTTTGATGCTTGAGCTTGTTGAGTTTCCTTTCTAAAGTTGAAAATAAATGAGAACTGCTAGCTGTTGTAGATTGGATCATAAAACATTTAAAAGCTTTCTTTATGTTGATAAGTTCACCGTATTATCTTGTATATTTGTGACATTTTGTTAACGTAACATAACTTTTTGATTTATTTATGTATATAATAATAATATTATGTCGATATGTACTTGAATAAATTAGCACAGAATAAAAATAAAATATATTTTGGCAAATTATCACATGTTAATAATTATTGTCAAGCCAGTTTTATGGAATCAACGAGGCTATACCTGAATGATCCTGACCTAGGATTTAGGGAGATAGAAAAGGTTCTTGTATGATCGTTAAATCCGGCCCTGTATTATTAGGTCACTGATACAATAACGATGCATACAAAAAATATTTAAAAAACGAATTGACCATCGTATAATCAACCAAAAATGTTTATTCTATTTAGAATTATTTAATATAATTTTTAAATATTAAAGTTCTAGAAAAAATATTTTACTTACTTAATTTTATTGACATCTAACGTACATTTTAGATTTTTAACCTCGATAGAGCATGAAATTGTAAAAAAATCACACACAAAATTAACTTTTAATTAATTATTTTTTATTCACAATATCTATATATCAACATTTTTTCATGATTTCATAGATTTAAAATGTATGCCCACCGCGGTAATGTTCTTGACAAAGCGTATACTAGAATATTGGTCAACTTTTTTGAGCACTACTGGCAGTTTGTCACAAATAATACGAACAATGTAGGCTTCCATGGCATCAATTATTGTTACTGGTTTATCAGCATAAACCAGTAACATCACGTAGCCTTTCAGGATATAATCAAGGTGCCAAATCGCATGATCTAGGTGGCCAATGATTTGAGTTTCCTCATCTCCACCCGCCATGTATATGCAGCCGTGATTTGTACACGGCTGCCTTCCATGACGCTATAAACGTGTCAAAATGAAAAGATTTCAGTGCTACACTTTTTTTATCCCAAAGCGATGCTACACAGGACTGACGTAGCAACCATGTACCTTAGTGCTTAAATAAAGAGTTTTGCTTCTGCCGTCATTTATCTTTAATGAAATGAAGTATCCTCTGTACCCGTATTGACGAGTACATTTCTCTAAATCAACTTATCGGCAAATTTTGATTTCAATAAGTCAATGGTTGTAATTACTGTATCCCATTTAAAGCAGATTAATATCATCTATATTTTATAAAATAAAAATCATTGAGCATGGTCCGATAGAGATCTCTGTCGTCAGTAATGCAAGCTCTGGTGTCATTTTTGAAGAAATAAGGTCTGACGATGCCACCAACATGTACTTAAACCATAGCAAACAGTGGAAATTTATTAATATAACGAAGTCTGTAGGGTATCTTTTAGATTGGCCTCACTCCATATGTGGCAAGGTTGGTTATTTACAAACTAGTTCAGCCAAAAATGAGCCTCGTCGCTGAGCGCAATTTTGTGATAAAACAACGGGTCATTTTCCATCTGATCTAGAACCCAATCGACAAAAGAACGACGCGTACTACTTGGCTTTAACTACTGCACTAATCATAACTTATTTGGGTGTAGGCTCAGATCTTTGCACAAAAGTTTTCGAGGTAGTGGATGGACACCCCCGATCGACAGTGAATTGGTTAATTTAGATTTTCTTCCATACTTTCAAGTTTCGACTACGGCGGCAATAATCTCTGCAATATGTACATTCCTTTAAGGTATTGGTATTATTAAATCATTTAGACAGTATGTGGTACAACATCTATCTACAGTTCAACGTATGGTTTGATCAAGTAGACGTTTGTGTGCCTTAAAATCATGAAGTCGTCTATAAGTTACAAGATTTGACGACTTATTTTCAACATAAATTTAAATAATTTGGTAGCGTTGTTCAAGCATGCCTATTTATGATAATTTTCCAGACCTCATCAAAAATATCAAAAAGTGAGCGTAGTATTACAACTCGGTTTGACAGAAAACCTCTTCGTAAGTTATATCTAAGCAAAAAAAAAAACAGCAGTTACATTAAAACAAAAACTTGAAGATATACCGACACAATCTAGGAATCGTCAAAAGATATTACTGTAGATTTATTTATTTAAGTTTATAAAAGATGGCCACCAATATAAAATGTAGTTTGAAATTATATACCAGATGCATAGCAATTAGAATATTTAGTTACTAGCTTAAATTATTGGTAGGTACTTACCAATAGAATTGCGATGAATCTGCATTTTAGTGCCATTTGGTATATTTTTCTCTGAATTGTCATAATAAGTCTATTATATTGTTGTTTTAAATTATGTTTTATAAAGAATGAAACATTATGTACTGTATTAAATGTATAAAATACAATACTCCACTTAACCTTATATTTTATGGTCAAAGCTTTTATATACGTAATATTTTTCTCTATTTTTTAAAAAGATCTTTAACCATAATATACGAAAACACGACCACCATATTATTTCATAATAAATTTTTAAAAAAAGTTACATTTTTTCATCTCGTGAATTACTAAATAAAAATAATTCAATTATAATTAATACTTAGTTTGACAAAAATCTAAGAGCTACTGTTATCAAACGAATAATATGTCGCAGTGTAGATAATAATAGCTAGAGTCTCCAATGTCTTACTTAGGTAAGTAAACCTACGAAACAAGTTACTCCCATTGGGGTTATGATGCAGAGGCTGTCTTATGACACGGATATGTGCTAAGTTTAGCTATAACGTTTGTTGTATGTGTCACTACAAAGGTACTTTAGCACTTTGTCTATAAACGATGTGGCAATGATATTACATATCATAACTTCGTCAAACTCCGTAAAGCATGCCCAATGGGTCGATTGTGGGATCGCACCATATACCTATAAGAGATACATCGTAAAAATATATGAAGTGTATACATTCAGTTTTAATATTACTTAAAATATTATTATATTGAGATTTGAAAGGAGAGCATTAATCATTTTTATTTTCTTGACTAGCATACGTGAAAGTCGTTTTCAAATTAAACATATTATGAAAGCACGATTGATTCACAGTTCATAAATCATAGCTTGTCAAAGGAGTGAGAGAAAGAAGAGATTTGAAACCCAGCGTTTTAAACATAGACAATTTTTTCTTGCCGTCGAGTATTAAGCTTCTTGCACAGCAGGTGAATAAAAGTGTGCCAAAAAAAGACAAGTTATCATTTTCACAAATAATGAGAAAATAGGTGCTTTTTCAGATAGAGAAAGATGTTATTGATTAAATTGTACTGTCTGAGTAATATTTTCTGTGAAATAAAATATGTCTTTTTACAAGATGAAGAATGGCAATGGGAGAGTATTGTAGATTTAGTGTAGACAGCATACTTGAAGTTGGACATGCATATCTTAGATAATCTTCCTATGCATGCAAAGTTGTGCATTAAAATAAGGTAAGAGGTAACTACCATTTTCACACCAGCTCCTAAAATAACCAAACAAGCCAATTAAATATAAATTTCAATCAAGTATGTAGATAGCAGTCAGGGGCAATTTTACTATTATTCTGAGTACGCGCGGGAGTTAGGATGATAACACCTCCCCCCAAATTCACAAATTAAAAAAAAAACTGAGCAAACCAAATCTTTATTGCCCATAGACATTTTGAGGTGACCCCTTTTCTACAAATAAAAAAAATAATTTACATACCTTTAGTTTTTTACTTACGGTGACGTGCCGTCTATTGATGATTTGAACGAGGCGCATTCCATATTTATTTATTTATACGTTTAATTCATCTATAATACTAACACTAGCAGGTACATAGATAAATACTTTAAACTAAAATGACACTTTATTAAAAACTGAAGGAAATTATATTAATATGCTATACTTATAACATAATACTGAATAAAGGGACTTCTCAAGCATTAGGCCTAGTCACTATGAGTGTAAAAAATATTACACTCTTCAAAAAAAATTAAAAAAGTGTCTCTTGAGTTTCGGTAGATGAATATCAATTATAATATAAGTTTTATTAAATAAAACGACAAACATTTTTGTATCTATGTATATAATAAATATAATTTAATATATAAAAAAGTGACATAACATTATAAGCGATTACTACACTGACAAAAATGAACAGAGTTTTTCCCTGTGGTTGCTGATTTACGTTTGTGAGCATCTTTAGATTCATCAGTTCATTCACTTTTTATAATATGCTCACCAAATACCTACGGCACCTATATTTTGAAGGAAAAAATTCAAAATTTGAATGCAAAACTGTAATTTTATAAATTGAAAATGGGAATCTTGAAAGGTCGAATAAATGTAAAAACAGATCCTTGTTCATTTTCATCTGATGATATTTTCACAAGTGGTGATTTTGGTACCGGTAAAGTTTTATATATCGCATAACCAATTTGAATAAACAATAATGATCCTTTTGTATTCTTAGAAATCCTTGAATTTAACTTTGTGAGAATAGATTTTAATGAGAACGGGTTTATAATAATTCATTTTGAACAAAGCGATTATTATTTCTAATAGCATGTCGTCGCATCAAAAATTAGCTGTGAAACTAATTAATAATATACCTAGTTTTAGAATTTCATCATAAGATGACTACCATATTTTACTGACTTTTTAAAATGATATACTATTTAATAAAAATAAATGTAATTTAACAAAAAATATTTTAATTTTGTTATTCATTCTAGTCTTCCGATGACTATTTTTAACTATGCAATGAAGAACTTAAATGAATGTAGTCGCTTTGATAATTTTGAATTTATCAAAGCATAATGAACACTATAAAGGATTTCGCTATAAGTCTTATGTTAAGACAATAATCTTAAAACATAATTGTCATGATGTATTCATGCAAAAATACATTCAACTAAGAAATTGTTCCCTTTAGTCAAAGGTAATGTAAACTGAAATCTAGGGACTTAGTAATAGTACCTAATCAAAGATATATTATGTACATATGTACATACATTTACCTAAAATAGTTAAATTATTTTACTACTAGTGACGTAAAGTACGAGGATATTATAACACTTTATAACCCGCATGGTTAGCATTAAATCTAGTGTGAGTACGGTATGACATTAGAACAAACTACTATAAATACTGAATGTTTCTACGCATACCATCTCAAATGTGGTCCTTGATTATTGTATTATTATACAGGACAAATAATAAATCTCTGTATCTGGGAAATTAGAATAAGAAAATTGAATAATGTGGAAAGTTTATTAAACAAATACATTTTTCATTCAACATATTTGAGAGGTTAGAGTGATACTTTTTTATTGCACGGAGATGTTGAAATTTACTTTGATGCAATACTAAAATAATAATATTATGTTACCTAAATGAATAATTTTAAACCTATATTTTTATTTGGTATATTTATATTTTAATGTTGCATAATGAGTAAAGTAAAGTTGTAAGTTTTAAGCTCAGTAACCTCAATATTCCGTCATTTTGACAAAATCGCAAAAACTTGTCAAGATCATTTATAACCGCATTTTTTTATATATATTATTAAACAATAATTATTACAAAATGCGAATATGAAAATTAAAATTTGTACTTTAAACATCGTATATAAATTAAATAAACATAATAAATGGCTGCTGATAGAGAGAAACGACTTTCTAATCAATCTACGGTTTAATAATTATATTTAACTAATACATTGAGCCGGATTTGATATTAATTAAAATTAAAAAGTACTCAAAAAATCAATAGCGATAAAAATTTATAAAAAATAGAGATAACCAACTTTGAAACCAATAGCATAATGTAAAAAATAGTTACTTTTAAATAAATAATTTGATAACTCCTCAAATATGTTATTTTTATTTTCTTACAACAATATACGAACAAGGCCAGGACATTTCGCGAATCTCTTTCATTGTGTGAATGTCTAAATCCTTAAGAATAAATAAATTAGGTACCTACCTAGATGTCTAATCAATTTGAAGCTTGTTTGGAATTGAAAGTTTTTCACGTAACTTTGAACCAATAACAAAAGGTTCAGGGAGAGAAAATAATGAAATCTTATAGTCGGATGGCACGTGATAAATGCTAATTACATTCTTAGAGAAAAGTAATTAATTTAATAATGCAGTTCGTACATTTTTTAACCATTTGACAAGATATTACGCTTTGTTGCTGGCAGAGATTAAAACAATTTTAATTACTTACATATATTGGAAAATAAAATTTAATCAAACGATATAATTATAAAAGTCTTGACTCCAAATTAAATTTACGCATTAAAAATTGTAATAAAAAACAGTGAATTTGGATAATACCTAAGTAGTACCACTTGACAAGACTTAATTTATTTGTTTATTTACATAATGTAACGATCAAAGGTTCTATTATTTACAATTGTTTATTTTTAAATCGTCTTACATATTTTATTAATGGGTGCATTATTTTTTTAGAATGAATTTCTTACAACTTTCAAAAAAATAGTAAATTGAAATAAAGGAATATTATTTTTTTAATTCAACATTGAATAGACACTTTATGTTATTAAACATAATATAATATGATATTATTATACATAAATACTTACGAAGTTCGAGTCCCACTTGGTATACCTTTTTGGGGTTACTGTAGATATGTTTTCTGATATAATTTAAAATGATGTACCTATGTTAAATAAAAATTCTACTTAGTTTTGAAAAAAAAAAAATATAATAACTATTTCACAAATAAATTTAAATACTGCCTAGTACCGTCATGTAGGCTACCTAATTAAATGTAACTACCTAATTGAAGTGATTTTAAAGATGAGTTATTGTAAACTATTTTCTCTTCCGCATGTTGTGGAGATCAAAATAAGGTTAATAGACCATCCATATCCAGGATATATTTTCATCATGAGAACCCTGGATAAATTTACTACTAAATAGCGTCATTTACTCTTGCGCATTGAGTTACTAAGTACTTCTGCATAATCTTACTATCCCATCAATCTAGCAGCCTAAAGGATTTATTCTGATATTTTCTTTCGCGTGAGGGTTACTGAATAACTAGATTGCCTCTTTTAATGGTTATAGTCACTACACAGATGTATTGAAGTTTACATAATAGCATTATATTGCTCATTGTTAACATTTTTTTTTATTAAAAATATGTTAATAGGTACCTTAGTTGATAACTACTGGGTAAAATGTTATTAAATTTGTATGGAATGTTATTATAAATATATTCTAAACTCCGCTGAATTGACTAAATTATCAAGTTTAGTGAATGCACATATTAGCGAAGAACTATAAATCGAGAAGAGTAGAAAGAGCTAGATGGAGCTTTTATTCAGCAGTAAATTGACCTTGGTTTATGATGATGTTATGTCATTGTTATTCAAAGTAAAATGAGCTGCATAACTGTTTTATACATAAACATAATTTTTAAATATTGACAAAAAAAAATTCTCTTCCTTTTCAGTATCATGCCAAAACAGCGAAAACACACCGCCTATTCTCCAGTTGGAGAGAAACTGGAATATACCTTCAACGGAGACAGTTGGCTCAGTAGTCACGAGGGTGAGAGCTGCTGATCAAGAACATGACCCTTTGATCTTCGGCTTGCAGCCTGTTCACCATGGACCAAAGGATACAGAGGCAGAAAACTTGCGGCTGCCGTTCACGATCGATAATTCTACAGGGGTGGTTTACATCAATGAAAGTCTCAAAGATAGGGTAAATATATTTTTTATGTATATTAAATATATCAATGGAATCAGTAATTTCTCTTGAACACATGCCATTATATAATAATATTCCAATCTGCTTATCGGTTTTCTTAGATTTTTATATATAATAGTTGGGTTTATTTTTCAGGTTGTTTTTAAATTTAAAACAAATGAAATTATTAAATTCTGTGTACCTGTATATTTTTTTTTGGTTACCTTCATAATAATATCACAAATAAAATTTTATGGCTGTCGATCACAAGACTTATTTAGTCTTATATATGTGTGAAAAATTTATCTTACATTTAATTTGAACATTATTTTATCGATATTGGAAGGAACACATATATACTAGAAACACACGTGAGAATTTAATTGAAACGATATTATATTGGTTAATCGAGTTAAAAACTTAGATATATTAGGTACAAACTGTAAAAGAACTTTATAGCTAGAAAAATGGCTAACAATCATTTAACCATAAACAGTCTACTTCATCATATGCAAAGCCATATGCTCCACTTAAGAGTAAAAAAAAATATATATTATGAAAAAGATCCGAATGAAGAGATTGGTACTTTGTTATATCAAAAATATATTAAACTATCTGGGATGAATAAAAAGGCGTGTACCTACTCATTTGTGTACAGTAATAGCTTCAATCGCATTAGTGTTACAAACACCTGCTAAAGCTGTTAAAAAATATAAATCTGAAACAAAGAGCAGTAACCTACCTCATTAATTTATTCACAATAAAAAGGCAGTGAGTTAATAAATTTAAGTTTCAAACTGATTATTTTTTTGTAATGATAAAAAGGTTTTTGTATCGTTCAAATAAAAATTTGAAACAGTAATTACTGCTAGTAAACAAAAATTTAATACTGGAAATACTCTGCGACTTTCTCCACGTGAAATACGAATTAAAAGATAGACAGATACATACAGATGAGAAACAGATAATTTCGTCACTGTTCTGGCAGAAGACACTTATTCGAAAAAATGACATATTGAGTTAGTTATACTAAAATGTTCCTTATTTCAAACTTTACCGTCTGGAAACCTTCTTAATAAATAAACAGTCTTTATTTTAAAGTCATCCTTTTTACGATTACTCAATAAACTCACATGATAGACCATTTCAAACCTTTTAACAACTTCAAAGTCAAATTACTCAAAACTAGTATTCTTCAGTTAGTGTGTTCTGCCAGAACAGAGACGATTTATTATTCGATATCTAGCCGCGGTGTTTCTCTACCCGTGCATTTCCTTCTATTGTTGTGGAAACGGGATTTATTCGATTTCTAAGGTCACCTTATCTAGTGCGCTAAAATAGAATTTTTAAAATAAAAATTCATCTGAAATATCAAGAATCGGTGATCATGCACAACAGTTTAGTCTAAAATATCTGTGCAACTTTCATCAATATTGTCCAGAATTTTTTTGAAATAAACGGGGAGATAGATAGATTTTCTAGTTTTATTATTAGTTTTGTATGTTCAAATTTAGTCTCCCTAATAAGTGTAAGAAATTTAACAAAATAAAATGATATTCACATAAATCATTTTAATTACCTAATAATCGTATGAATTAATTTTGCATAATAATGATTTTTATTAATGGTAACTAAATCTAAGAATTTCGTACAAAGTTCTACTTTTTTGTATCGTTATGGAGTATAGAGTTATAGACCATTAAGAACTCAAAATGTAAAAATAGAACAGAAAAATAAAGATCGTAAAATTTCTCTTAAATTACGAGTTAATTACAAACTCCAATGAAACGTTTACGCAATATATTATTCTATATAATGTTAATTATGCTTAAAATTGAAGAAGTAATGCTTAACTCATGTTGCCAAATTAAAAAAAAAAAATTCCATTACCACTGATACCTGATGTAATATGGCTATATTATCAATTTTACCATGGCCACGTTTACTCTATTATAATGTATATATTTCTATCTAAAAACCAATTTCTATTTTCAAATATATAAAAATAATGAATCGTAATAAAAATATATATGTACATAAATTTTCCTACAAAGTTTACAGATTTTTCAAGCTAAGCTCGCACATATACTCACAATTCTTAATTTTCAACTTTAAAACGGTTGCGAATTCTAGTTTCCGTTATCCTTCCTTCTGTAGGGCCTATGTGGGGCCTATGTAGGGCCAATACTTTTACGTCTGTCATGTAACTAAGTTGCTTTATTTCCAGGCTTCGGTGCATCTTACTAGATGTAAAAATGTTTTTATAGACACACATTTTTTTTAATATTCTTATGTCTTCGATTATCTTTTCTCTCACTGTAAAGCCGAATGAAACACCTTTTTGGACTGTAGTCTTTAGTTGTTACGTATTTTTATTAAGCTTGATTATTTAATCGATCGAGCGAGCGAGGTTACTTTGTATATATTTTATTATAATATCTGAGGCCTAGATAGTGACATCTTTCAGTTCATTGTAGTTAACAACTTTTTTTATGGTTTTTGATTATTTGTGGATAAACTACATTAATCTATATGTAATTATGTTTTTTAAAACAGTAAAATACTTTATACATCTCGTTATACAATTCTAAGATTCAGATTTCATCCACATTCATTGTATTACAAAGACAGATTTGCTATTCAATTTAGTGTGAACTTTGTGAATAAATACCATTCAATGCAACATTATAACTAATTGAATAATCACTTTCTATATTTATAAAGAGTTTCTATAAGGAAAGTTGTTTAATAAGTATTTTATGTAGGTACATTGGATTTGCATTTACAGTATTTGGAGTTGTAAATATATTGCAAAAGTGTGCCAAGTTTAAGACGATGTAAAAGGTAAATTATTCTCTATAGCATGTTCCCAACGACCATCGTGTAATAAAATATTTACCATTTTTGGTTGAGAAAATTTTGGGAAATTTTCCAATAGCTTTTTTTATTACCCTCCAGCAAAGAAACCGGAAAATAACATAGTAGCATCTGAAGTTATATAGCTGTTTATGGATAAAATTGAATTTCTTATTTAGTAAAAGTTATTTAGATACTTCTAATTGAAAATCAATGAAGTTTATGATCCAAAGCTGACGAAAAAGAAGAGACGTATGCTCAATTGGAAGTTTCAGATTGTCGACTACGTCTTCACCTAGTTTCAATCCATTTCATAATAATAGAAGGAACTTGAAGACATAAAAAGTGCATTTCTACCGTTAATATGTCATATTTTCGTATTCACAGAAAAAACAAAGACTGATATTTATAAATTATAATATAGCGTACTAAAGGGAGTCGATAACACACATTGTAATAGCAGCTGAACTGATTTACACATTTTGAAAGTATAATTTTGTTGCAGATATAAAGTCCTGGGGATGAGGTGTTCAATTAAGAAGTAAAATTCTTTAATCTTGCATATTACCCATTGAAGTACATATATAAAAAATGGTTTTTTTTATTCATTTACGTATTTAATACAATTTAAATACATCAGAGTTTTACAATCCAAATCTATTTTGAATGGAAAATCAGTTAATTATAATTAGGATTTTTGATACGATATCTAACTTTAATAATTACCTATTATATTTCTATTTATACCATTTGTTGATTTTGCTTACATTTTACATAAATTAGTTACACCAATATGCTTTTAAGAAATGAAAGTATTCGTGTATAAAATTGGATACACGTGTAACAGATTTTATTGGTCGGTTAGTTTTGATAAAATAGAATGTTTATATTCAATACGTATGCTTAAAGCTTTTCTATAGAATCAATTTATTTATGAAACTTCAATACACGTTAATTTTGCTTACACTTTTACGGAAAATGATTTACATTATATTATTATGAATAAATTATTTTTTGTTGGTCTTGCTCTTGTGGGTATTCTTTGAATATTTTAACAAAACAATACATAGAATAAAGGGATTGATTTTTCGCGGAGATATTATTTTATGTATTACCATATAAATGTTATAATTTTTACTCTTATTACTAATTTGAAATATAATTTTATTATTTATTTTTTTATAATTTTATTTTTTATTATTATTATATTTATATAATTAAGATAATTTAATTTATAAAAATACAAATACACCAGTTGAAAACTATGTTTAAAACCTAATAATCAATAGTCACAGTATTAGATTCCGATATATTTTTCATGGGCTTTACAATTTAAACAATATTTTTTATGAGAGATGGCTGTTATCCACTTGTTTATTTAAATGTTATAAAATAGCATGTCAATTTTTCTAGACTCGGAAATTTAAACTTGAGACCCACGAATTCATTAAGAGGCATGTATCCAAATGTATATCAGTACCAGAAATATTGATAAATTAAAAAAATATAACAATAAAATTCTAATATTATTTTATTAATTGTACATAATGATCGTTTTTAATAATGTATTATTGTAAGTTTTGTATTAAAATATTAGATTTGTATGTGTATACCAACTAAAAATAATAATATGTATAGTAGTTATAATTCTATGAATTTAAGTATATCCAATTAATAATGTTTCAGATTATTTTAATATCATTCATTGAAACATAATAGTGCTATACATTATATTATATGTATTAAATTATCTGTTTCAGGGTGGAAAAGACATTTTCTTGTACGTGACTGTATCAGACGGAAAACTCACGTCGAAAAACGAAGTGTGGGTGAGAATTGAAAACGGCGCGGGTGGAAATTCCGGCCATGGAGGCTTTTTCCCTGGGAAAAACGGCAATTCTCCGAGAGTGAACCCCCCATTTCTATCCCTGCCGGGATTTAACTCGAGAATTCCACCCCCACCCCCGAACTTTAACTTGTACCCAGTTAACAACAGACCAAATATACCTGACTATTCTAGACCTGTTGAACGACCTAATAATCCGAATCATAGAAGGGTACAAACAAAGACATACATAGAAGACGAACCCGATGTTTCTAATGTTACTGAACCTGCTATAGAAAACCGAACTACTACACAATTACATGCGATAAATCCGATAGTACCACTCTTTGAATACCCTCCTGGGACAAAGCCGGTGTTAACCAAAGTCGGTAAAGACAATAATGTTCATTTATTGACCAATGAAGTGGGTGGAGAGGAAAATGCTTTAAATGCAACAGAAGGTACAGTAAAGTCTGCGGCAGATTTAACCGCAACGATTGTGCCTCTCATTTCTGTTTGTGCAGTATTCCTGATAGTTGGATTCGTTGCACTGCTTTTTAGAAAAAAGATATGCCCTTCCAGGTCTAAGACGAAAAAAGCAAATATGGTAAGATATTATTTTTTTTATTTTTGTTAATATAAAATAATTACTATACTTGAGAGCCAGTAAATATTAATTCGAATAATAACACATTCGAGAATTTTTTTTAAATTTATGCTCCAAATATACTCAGGTATAGATTTAGTTTGTATAATTTCATTTGTCAATATTTTTAATCTTACTGTTTTTGCATCCGTAATAATATTTCAGTTAATGTTTTTCACTGGATTCATTATTTAATTAATGTTAGGTAATTCATTATCATATTTTCTAAATCAATTGTATTTAAAACTTGTTATTTATCACATATAAAAATATTACTCACATGATTAGATTTATCAGGTTTCTAACTACAACGTAGGACTACACCCAATTATAGTGGTGTAGTAGTAGGTTTCTTTTTGAAAATTAAAGCCAGATTCCAGGTAGTTAGTATCTTAAGTAGGTATCTAAATACGAGGATTGAGGAAAAAAGTGTAGGTGCCTAACAACAATAACGCTCCTTTCACATTATACGGTTTTGACCGTACCTACTGCAAAAAATCGAACGGCTATATTCTTTTAGTGGTGTGAAGAAGAAAGTGACCCTTTTCACATTATACGGCGAAGGTTAAAAACCAAAACGGTAACGTACCTATATAGCAGCCATCCATTGTCACTATAAGCACATAATATTACTAATCACATACTTCCATATAACATAGATAGTTATCCTGATACAGTAATTTTATTATTTTTACATTTAGATAGGTAACTGAAATTCATGTAACGTTACAAGTAATTAATAATTATTCATAATGCTTATATTTCTTAATAATAATTATATATTATAACAATACAAAAACCTTTCTTCTTATTTTATATCGTAAGTAACTATTAATACTAAATGTTTATATTTATTAATAATAATTATTAAATTGTAATAATGTTAAAATTTAATATTGCAAATAATGCGATCACGCATGTTGTTTGCTATGTTATCTTTTATAACCTCTAAATAAAATTCATGAGTATGGCAAGTAATGATATATTAGTAAATTATGACCATTTTACGCCACAATTAGGTAAAATAAGTACAATTCCTACTACTTTTCCCATTTTTGTAAATGTTAAAAATAATAAAAAAAATATTTCCTCTCCCAGATAATTTGTTAAATAATAAATTTAGCATGCTCAAATTTATTCATTAGTATGTTAAGTACTTATAAATTTTAAAATAAAATACCACTTTTCCTCCTAAGCAAAGAACATGGATACACCCTTTGAGAGGTTGCAATTATCATATAAGACCTTTTACGAGAATTAGTTTTAAGTCAATCTAATGAGATCTTCCCGCAATGAATTGACAAAACATTTATTATCTTTACTGCAATAATCTAAATGTATGAAAAATAAGATTATCCTGTCAATTAAAACGCGTCAAATTGAGCAGAAATTTATTCTTATGAAAATACTATAACTATTTCCAAACTACCTACTACATAAACTAATTAGCGTAGTCAAAGTCATTAGGTTTCATGGTGATTAGACTTTTTTTATCATTTTATTAAAATCCTAGACTTATTTCTATTAGATTAGAATGCCAGGTGACCTGCAAGGTGTAGCGATACAGCTTGCTTTACTAGTAATTATATTAATACATAAACCTAATTGTAAAATTTATGTCATTTACCTGATAAAGCGTTTCATTTGACCAAAATGTGTGTCGTAAAATTAGTCAATTAAAAATCACGTTTTCCTTCTACACTTTAGTATAATAATTATTATATCTGAGGTGTTTTAAAATTATATTATATGTTCGATAAAGAATATTATCACATTCTCAAATCTTGTGAATTATTCTTTAAATAATATAAAAATAGTTTATTAAACAATGTAAAAAAGGAAAATTATTTAATATCATTATTAATTTATTTAATACAGATTTTTGTATGTTCGAAATTAATGACGTATTTCAGATATATTCAAAATTTTAATTTTATTAGAGATGAAACCCAATTTTCTAAGAACATAATATTTAAACAATACAATATTACTTATTACTCGAATCACATGAATTTATTCATTGATATATAATATTGTGAAAAGACATTGTTCCAATTTAAACCTAAATATATCTCGATTCCATCAATATGTAGGGACGACCTATTAATTTACATGAAAAGGACTTGGGGGCATACACGTGCCAAATAAATTGTTTTCGGAGGATATATTATTAATATTAAATAATTTATTCATTTAATATTATATTATATTAGGTATATTTCCACCACGTGATTGGGATTTGAAATAATAGGTAAAAGTATTTTTCTTTAAATGTATTTCAATTATTGGAATATAATGATTATCTACGGTTAAAGAAACGTAGCTTTAAAACCGTTAGATGTGATTTTATGAATATTAAACATATCCCGAACATTATAATTTTAATTGATTGAATTGGCGTTTAAGAGTAGATTTAAATTTTATCAGGTTTTTTGTTAATTCCACGATATTTGGACTATTTAAATTCACATCTGTTTCTTCTCAGTATGAAGTAAGACAACTAATTTAAAAAATGCATTGTTGAAATATAGATAAAATAAAGAAAACTATGCCAATGTTGTGCTAAAGAAAGGCCATATACCAACTTATTGCACCTTCTTTTTTTTCCACGACCTGAAAGATGAAACACTCCGTTTCATTTTTTGAAAATTATTATCTTTGATCTTATTATATTTTAAAAATAGGCTATAGCCCGAAATAGCTGTCAGTTGTCGATCAAACAGCTGTCAGTTGAAACAGTTTTATATTGTAAAAAATGAAAAAAAACTTTGTTCTGAAACCATTTATTCAATTTAGCAAATTATTACGCAACAACGCCGGCCTAATGTTTGTAGAGCAGTCGTCTTTCTATAATTACGAAGCCGAGAGTAAAGCGTTCAAATCCGTCTCTGGTAAAAATGCAGGTTGTTTTTTAATAGTATGTCATTCATCCAGTACAAGCAAGCAATGGGTTGGGTAAATGGCTATTAACAATAATTATTATTATTCGTAAAAAATATATTAATACGAAATGTAGAGAGTGAAAAATTTTAACCGAACCGTTTAAGCTCATTACGAAATAATATTAAAATTCTAATGGATTCAAGCTCTGTACTATTCTATTTAAGTCATCGGACTTAAATGGAATAGTACAGAGCTTGAATCCATTAGAATTTAAATTCAAATTCCATCAAGTACCTTCGGTCGAAAGTATTAATATTAGAAATAATATTAACTTACATACGTAGTTGTATTAATTTATTAATAGTTGAACTGACGTTTACGTGGCAGAAATCCATTATAATGGTTTTTAAACAAAATTACTTTTGTAAATAAAATTCTACTTTATGTACTATACTAACAACTCAATAAAGTAGAATTAATAAGAATAAATTTGTTTCAAAACCATTGT
This sequence comes from Rhyacophila brunnea, assembly GCA_022495005.1. Lineage (NCBI taxonomy): Eukaryota > Metazoa > Arthropoda > Insecta > Trichoptera > Rhyacophilidae > Rhyacophila > Rhyacophila brunnea. The sequence continues at coordinate 470,383 of JAGYXB010000447.1, forward strand.
GTAGTTTTGCTTGAAATTCTTCAACTTCTCACTCATTGTCAACTCGTGACCATTTAAAAATACCTCAAGTTTTACCATTCTTGGAGCCAAACTTAATCTACTGCATTATATTTAGTTGTGATATTATACAAAATGCTAATTGATAATACATTTTGTTTCTATGCCGATAGGGATATATTCGAATTGCTAAGGCAAGTTACTTCAAATCCAATTATGTATATTTTTTTTGTAAGTCTTCCTTATTTACATGGATTTGAATAAACATTTAGTTTGACACTTTTATTGAAATAAGTATTTATTTACAATATAAAGTTTAAAAAATAATACACCGAATGAAAAACATTCGTTTACAACGGTCAGCATGAAGATAGCTGCTAGTGGCTTTTCTTTATTTCGACACATTTCAAAAAACAGTTCGACAAAGTATCGGATAAACGTCACGAAAACTTTTCCAATAACGAAAAAATAATCTACTTTACTTTTATTCAAGAATTTTATTAGGATGTCAACTGAAAAAAACATCCACAAATGCAAGAAAATATTTATTTATTAATATAATATTGTTAATGTTTTTGATTTTGAAAAACCTCTAACATTTCAATTAGCAAAAATCTCAATGACATCCTTACATGGAAATAATAAATTATTATTGTTTTATCCAATTTGAAATACTATTAAAATAATATTATTGAAAGATTTGATCTTGAAAATGTTAAAAAATAGTTATTTTTATTACTGTATTTAAAACGATATATTTATAACTTGATTACAAAAATAGCATAATATGCTTAACCCTACATCATGCCAATTTGAATTTTTGTTCATCTAGAGTTCTTCGTCTTTGATTTATAATCTTAGTCAAGGACAAGGAATATGTTTTGATCATTACAGCATGGCAATACATTTACGATTTTTTTGTACAGAAAAGACTTTGGAATTAGTTTCTGAATAAAAGAAATTAATAGATGCTCAGATGTATTTTATAATCATAAAATGTTATAAAACACTAATTTTAATAACTATAATATTAATCTATGTTTACAGACGTAATATAATATTGTTATCTTGATTTATACTAATTGGTTTCTCTGCTTTGTAGAATTATGAAAAGATATATAGAAAAGTAAGGTTCTTGCTACAAATACTAAAAATACTCACCATAAAATAAAATAAAATTGTAATGTAGTCACGCGGGGTATATTACACCCTGAACAGTATTTGCTCTATTTATTTTTTATGCCAATACTTACGAAATGTTTGGGTACCCCATTGGGTAGGTTTTCCCACGGGCGAACTTTCTGTGCCTTTGAGTGTTATAGACACTCAATTTAAAAAATCTTTCGTATAACGTTTCATGTGATAAAATATGGGAAATCATAACCATACATTTTTACAGTCCACTAAATTATTTAAAATAGTTATATATTATGTAGCATAAACATACAGTATTTTTCATAATAATGTAGTTTTTTTCAATATAATCTGAAAATTGCATACTAAATAGTTATATTTATGCTACAACAAAAAAATACAGATGCAGGTTCGATTCCTGCTGGATGTCGTATTTTTTCAACTAAGATTTTTTCAATTAGTTATATTTATTTTCTCAGAAGTGTTTTCAAATTATGTATGTTCAATAATTAGAATATCACATTCTTAAATCTTGTGAATTATTCGTTGAAAAAAAAAATTTGTGTTTATTAAATTATTAACAATTTCAAGTCATAACAAAAAAATCTTGGAGTTGTCCGTGACTTTGGTTAGTAATTAAAGTAATACCTACTTTGATTTAAAAATACAAAACCCCATCGCCAATAGTAACTCAATTTGGAAAACGCTTTAGAGAATATTTAGAACCATTAATTAAAATTTGTCCTATAGATAATATAAATACCTATATAATAGTGGTATATGTGCATTGGCGAGAAACCCGAGAGATACAAGTTCGATTCCTGCTGGGTGTAGTATTTTTTTCAAAAAAGATTTTTTCTATTGGTTATAGGTATATTTTCTCAGAGGTGTTTTCAAAATTATGTATGTTTAACATACAATTAGAACAAAACGCTACTAGTAAAACAATCATTATTAACTAAGAAATATAAAAAGAACTTTTTATATACTTACCATTTTTTTAAATTTTCTGTTGAATCATATAAACTTGACAATTATATTGTATTAATAAAAACTTTTTATTGTTCTTGATAGAAATACTGAATAAATATTACAGAATACAGAAATGTCATTTTGACATTTCATATTGATTTCCATAGTAACGCACGTATATATTAATAATTAAGTTGCTAGGACCCACTTAGCAACCAATAATAGTGAGTAGTAAATATTACTTTTAACGATTTTTTCCCGAAACATACAAAACAGAATTAACTGAAAATGAATTCAATTAATCTTAAAGATGGCCAAAAGTATTAAAAAAATGCATTGCCGTCATGTTCTGATATATTTTAAAAGTTTCAAATGTCTAGAAGTTAGTTAAAAATCTTGGACAAACATGAAAAAATCTGTACCGGACAAACAAGAATGCGAGCTCATAAAAACGTGGTAAAATACACAGGCTTTGAGAAAATCACAAAGCTTGTAAACTCACCGACAATGGAGTAAATTGTATGAGGAGGCTGTACCTTATGCATTATATTGGATCGATGGCCGCTTATTTGTCTAGACTCTAAAATATCAAACTTATGTCTCAAATCTTTTTCTTCGATAATCTAATTAAAATTCCGCATAGATACATTACATGTGGTGAGAGTTTAGAAAACTTAAATTAATTGTTAGCTATTGTAAGTGCTCTACACACAGCTAAAAATACCGCGGTATAAAATTCGTTTGTTTTAAAATATTATGTAAAGACGTTCAAAGAAAGAACGTAAATTATCATTTCAGTTGTTGGCTTATTAATGATAAATTCGACTCATGGATATTGTAAACCGTGATTTTAAGATACTTCATATTATGCAAAAATTATATTGACTATAACTCTTAAGTATTGATCGGTAACGGAAATTACAGATATTTTTTTTAAAATACCATTACAATAAATTCATATTTTTGTTCTTTTCAATTGCATATAAATAATAAAAGTCCCCACAAAAGATTTAGTCTAATACAATCGAATGAATGTATCTACTTTAAAGAATTTTAATTATAATTTATAAGATCTATACTATTCCATTGAAATCGGCTTTAGTAAACCGGGTTTTGTCCATCGCCACTTTACAACTCCATTCTAAAGGTATGTTTTCAAATACCTCATGATTATAATTAATAGTAGTATTTCATTTATTTATATATTCAAAAGTATCATATACGTGGTAATAAACTTCTTATTTCCAATTTGTATAACCAAACAATATAGGTAGATATATTGATTACTTAAATCGACTCTTATAGAAGAATTTAAAAAAAAATCATGAATAATTCTAAATAAGGCATTATATTGTTAATATCAACTTCTATTAAATTACGATATACAATGTAAAATTATATTCTTATAAACTATATTTTTGAGTGTATATATATATATATATATATATATATATATTTATATATATTCGAGGTAGAGGAAATCTAATACGTAATAAGTTTCTGTTAGACTAAAAGTTAATATCTCCTCGGTATTTAGAAAATCTTATTATATTTAACACAAATAGAAAGAAAAACTAAAAAAATATATAAAATAATAAAAATACGGGTTGCGAAAGAAGAAAATAATAGAAACAAAAATGGACAAAGGCAGACAGATAAAGGGCCACTGTTATGTTAATGAAACATTTTCCTTGACTGACAAATGACATTAGCTCCTGAATGTATTACCCTAGTTACCAACGCTCCATTCGTTAGATGACTGAGCATTTTGTATTGGGGAAAAATGCGCATTATAAAACAACAGACATGACATGACAGTCATTTGAAAGTTGTGTAAAGAAATATTGAATATTTTGTTACCACGTTTAAAATAATGCGTTTTAATGATCAACAAATTAAAAAAAGGTACATTTATCATTTCTCATTGAATATTAATTGGCGTTTAAGGACTAATTAAAGCATACTTAATATAAGTAACAAAGATACATTTTAAATATGGTATTATTTTATGAAAACAAAGCGCCATATTTGAAAAGAATAATCATTCATTTGTATTTTATTTTGTAATGATTAGATAATTGCATCTTAGTAGGTACCGTCATATTTTATCATATTTTTAAATAAATATAAAATAATAAAAATAGTTGTATTTAATATCAATATAATATTTGTAATTAGAATTCCATAATATAATCATGAATTATTAATAAATATAATAAGGTATAACATTACTTCATAATATTACATTATAATATTAGGTATACGTAATTTTAATAAAAATAAATAAATTTAATAGTTAATGGTAAAAATGTTATGAATAAAATGTATAATTTTTCATTGAACATACATAATTTTGAAAGGACTAAATAATGTGCTGTCTCAATTTAATGGGTCACGTGTGTCATTTTTCTTGCCTACCTATGTATTTTTCTCACAGTGGTGGACAGAATATCGTTTGAAATATATTACTAGATTAAATGAAATAAATATCTCGTCGTTTTGCATATTATTTGTGAAATTCAAAAAAATATATTATTAGGTATTAAACGGAATTCTACCAATAAATGAACACTAACTTATTTAGAATAAACTTAAATTGCTTAATATTAATTTTATTATTGGTCTACAAATTTATACCACTAACATAAATATATTGTTACATAATTTGGGTTATTAATGCTTTCAGAGTAAAGAAGTGAATGGCGGAATTGTTTTACAAGAAGCACCTCAACTTGCGATACAGAGATGGCGGGTCCCTCGAGCATTTAGCAACAGATATGAGTCGCAGTCTAAGACAACAAGTAATCTTCAGGTAATTTATACATATTAATAATTAATTTGATTGTAACACCTTCAATTCAATACTATTCTTGGTAGTATTGACTGTGTGTCCCGGGAGCATCCGTTGCATTATCCTGTATTTATATTAAAAATATTGTTAACACAATGTTATGGTCATGGTGTGAACGTTTTTTTTCGGATTTTTGTAGTCATGTTCATTATAATGTGTAAAATAAATAAATTTTAATAAATCATTATCTACGTATAAATTTTCAAGTAGAAAATTGATATTGATTAGATTACCTAAAGAATTATTTATTTAAGTATACTTTGTGATGTTTCCGAAGCTTAATTATTGGATATTAAGAAAATCCAATTACAATAAAATAAACAAATAGTACAACTAGTATAAATTATTCAACAATTATTGCAATAATCATTAGCATATACAGATCAAACTATACTTTATATTATAATATATATTATTATTAACCAAAATGCCACTACGTAAATGGTTAATATGGAGTACAATTTTATTAAACTCCATAATTTGTAATTCCGTCACGAGATGTATTAGAATCACTTTTTTCTCTTTAATTATGTCGTAATTATGCATTATTATTGAATGAAAAATAGCTTATTTCTGTAGTAAAAAATATTTAAAAGCCTATATAATTTTGCAGATATTATTATCCTTAGTAACATCATTTTGACGCTAAAACTTATGGTTAGTCTTTTCTTAATAAACTGAATCATTAAAAGTATTCGTTAGAGTGTTATTATGACTATTAGGTATTATAGTTTTTTTTATTTTTTTTTATTTTTTACATTATATCTAATAGATACAACAATATTATGATTATAGTACAAAAATTCATAAATGTATAGAATAAAACAACAAACTTAATTAGATATCTGTTCAACTTAATGCAATTATAATTAAATTCTTAATAACCCTGTTGTGTACCAACAACTATGGTTTTGTAGTTTGTTTTTCGCTATTACGAATATTATTATTATGAACAATATTATCAAATGAATGTCAAATTCAATAACTGGAAAATGCGATCAGAATAATAAATAATATTGCTTGCAAAGACTTCCTTTAGTTATCTGTATTTTTTGCACGATTTCTGACAATGAATTGACAGGTTTTCACATGGGCCGTAAAATTATTTTATATACTCACCTACTTTTAGAAAAATAGTATTTCTGTATAACGTATTACCGTTGTCTTTTATAAAAATCGATAGATACCATAAAATTTCTATCAAATAAAGTTAGAACTATTATTAAGTACAAAACTTAAAAATAATTTGTTAATAATAATTTATAAAACTTTGTTCGTACGTATATTAATTTGTTTATTTATTTACACGAGCATTACGAGAGCATTAGTTACAAAGTAAGTAATGATTAGTCAATAATAGATAGGAGAATATTTTTAAACAGTTCTAAAGTTTAAATTACGTGTTTATGGAGGTAACTGACTTGAAAATAGTTTTTTTCATTTTTTAATATAATAAAAATCAGTTGTAGTCAACTTAGTACTAGGTGAAAAACCTCTAGTTTCGTACAATATTCTTAGTCCATAACACTTTGCTGCCACACACACCCATCGAATTTTGTGAGTTCGTCAATTCAACTGGCTTCACAGCACTCTTAAATTCATTAAATGCCCCTCGGATCGCATTTTGTCAATCGGTTATTCATTCGCTGAACTATGTGTCCATTATTTTGATATTTTTTAGGTTGTTGCCTCTATTAAATCTCGTATTTTTGTCTGCCTCCAAACCTATAGATTTATTTAGTGGATTTTTACGTTATTATATATGTTATAACACACACTACTTCATGTCATTTTGCGATAATGGTAGTTTTTATAATTTTTCTTTTATTGAGAATTCGTGATTTAAATTTAAAGTATACACACATTGGTTGAAAACTTTAATACTTAAGCAGAATCGGAGGTTACTTTTGAGTTGAAACTATTTAGTTATCTAAATGTGACCCATGCCAGTTTGTTTCTGCAAGCAATCTCATCATACATACCAATGTCTATAGATATTAATTTGTTGTCTCGGATAGACGCAGTTATTGACCCACTCGATTTGAACGCAATAATTGATAAGCGCCAGTTTTGTATCAGAAAAGTATTATAATGTTACCTTTATCTTAGAGACTTTTGAAGTCGATTTTTTTATCTTTACCCTACTTGACGACTTTCAATAAGTTTGTAAGTTCCTCTATTTGTCTATCCTATACTGGAGTTATCTTGAACATTTTGTAAAAACTCATCTGTATGCCATGTCTTCCAGAGTGGCGATGAATATTTTGTGTAAAATCGTATTACTGTTTCCGACACCTTTGGTTACATAAAACATGCATTATTAATATATATTATAGGTAGTTCTAGTACAAACATCATTTTTGTGTTTATATTAAATTTTTAAAGCTAATACTTGGTGTAAAAAACAATTTTATTGTTTCACTCCGTCGCTAAATATATTATTTAAAAATTTTGCAAAAATGTAATACTATGCAAACGATTATGTACTGTTTGTAAAAATATTGTTGTAAATATAAAGTGATTTATGGATAATATTTTAGAATTAAGTACTTACCAATTAATACACGTTAAATCTATTGAACCATAAAAAATCTTACAAAAATCGTTTATTAGAAATTAAAATAATTTATTACTGAGAAATCAATGTTTTCTTAAAAGTAACTGAACACAAAAAAAAAATATTTTATAGAATTTTTCCATTTCAGACACTTTTGTGTTATATTTCAAATTGAAATTATATATATTTTTGTAATCAACTGAATAATTATTGGTAGGTCCGCCTAATTTCGATAATAATAGAAATTTTTGTTTAAAATTTGTTAAATTGCAAAAAATACAGACCCAATTTTTACTCATAATCAACAAAAAAATCAGTCTTCGTTAATGATGCAATTTGAATAGTCGACCATTTTCTGAGAAAGCCTTTTTTATGGAAATAACAGTTGCAAAGCTAAAAAGTACAGGGAGTTGCTTGTTGCTTATCCCTTGGGTAATCAAGAATGTCTAAAATAAGTACGAAAATCCAATAGGGAACAAAATGTGTAAGCTGGATTCGTGTTCAATCTGTACATTTAACGGTTGCAAACTGAAATCAGTTGTCGTTTATCTGAGTGGTATTGAGTTCTTTGTGTATAGAAAATACATTTCAAAATTTAATAATAGCTTGTTGAAAATCTATCTAGACTTTATCTTTATTCACTTTTTGTATTTCGTAAAGAAAGTAGATTATTTAAAAAATAATAATAATTAATAAACTGATTAAAATTTTAAGCAATTACAAAAATACAACTACTTACCTAAATAATTTTTACGTGGAATTTCATATTCATTCCAAAAAAGTATGTAAGTTTACAACATTAGCAGAATATGACAATTGCGTACCAACATAAACGCAGATTTGTTAAATGACTTTAATATAATCAATGTTTTTAATATAAAAATTTCTTCAGTTCGATACTGTAATACTGATACATAGAAATTATTTACAGTATGTAACATTATTAAAATCGATGTCTTGGGTCCTCCGACAGATGATTATTATGTTCGATTTTTTTCCATGACTTTTGAACATACATCCAAATGAAGTACCGGACATTATGATTGAGATCAGGAATCTTTTTTTGCTTATCAACGTAGTCTTATATTTTGAAAAACTCAAATGAAAGATGTCCATCCATAAAATCACATAGGCTTGGAGGCCTGTTAACATCGCCAAATTGGTACATAACATGGCCTACTAACATGGTTTGCAATAATTGCCATGATTCACGTGCATTATGATTGGTCTTTTCAAGTTCATTTTATGTAATGCATGTAAAAAGAAAAATATAATCATATCACGACAAAATGATACTTCCTGCCCAGAAACTAAACCAAGCCATACCCTATTCAGGATATAATATCAGTTTCTCATAAATCACTTGAGAATTTTCAAATCCTAAAATCAAAAAGTTTTCCTAATTAATAGCTATTAATAAAATTAAAAATCCGTTTATTATCGTTCTACATTATTAGAAGTCTTTAGAAGACGTTTATATTTAACGATACTACGACATCGCAATTTAGCGAGGAGGTGAATAGTAAAATGGCATCACTATACGTAGACCCCAGCAACAATGTCGAAACAACATGGAATAAGTTGAAGGAAGCCACCTTATGCGCGATGAAGGAAGTCCAGAAACTCAATAACAGTAAGAAACATCCGAAACGTCGCAAGATCTGGATATCTGATGAAACATGGGAGGCCATACAAACAAGAGCCGATCTTAGAAATAAGGGACTTAATCCAACTATACAACATGCAAGGTACTCTGAACAAAACATAGTTGTTCAGCGACTTTGTCGGCGGGACAAGAATCTTTTCCTCAGAAATAAGTGTGAAGACATCGAAACCCATGCTGTCAGAGTATAACTCGCGATCTTTTCCAAAAAGTGAAAGAAATCACAAGAGATTTCAAGAAAATGAACTAGGCCATCGAGGAAGAGGACGGCACACTACTTATGGAGTTGGATAGGGTCACGGCAAGGTGGAAAACATATTGTGAAGCCCTATACAGAGATACAGAAGAGGATGATGAGGTAGTTGACTTACGTATCGATGAGCAAGAACCTGAAATACTTTTTAGTGAAGTGATAGAGGCGATAAAGAGGCTAAAAACCCACAAGTCACCAGGTGGCGATGGCATAGCTGCAGAAGCATTAAAAAAGGTCAATGATGACGGAAAAAGAATCATACATCAATTATGCAACATAATCTGGAAAAGTGGTGTATGGCCCAAGGACTGGACAGAGTCAATTTTGATCCCCCGGCACAAAAAAGGTTCCTCACGTAAATGTGAAAACTATCGATCAATCTCACTTATTCCACATGCAAGTAAGATCTTATTACATATAATCAGCAGACGTCTGAAGCATTTCATCGACCGACAAATACCCAAGGAACAAGCAGGTTTTGTTATGGGGAAGGGAACTTGATAGCAAATTCTGAACATCAGACAACTAATTGAAAAATGCAGAGAGTTTAATACCCCTATGATGTTATGCTTTATTGATTACCAGAAGGCATTTGACTGCGTAAGATGGAACTGTATGTGGAAGGTACTTCTGGAAATGGGAGTTCCATCACACCTTACCTGTCTCATCAAAAACTTATATGACAATAGCCACACAAAGGTGAGAGTAAATAGTGCGTTTTCTGAGAGTTTTCGAACCGAGAAGGGAGTTCGTCAGGGATGTGTTTTATCTCCCCAGTTATTCAATATAATGGAGAGCATATAATGCGAAGAGCCCTAGATCATTGGCAAGGCGGAATAACAATTGGTGGCCAGAAAATAAATAACTTAAGATTCGCAGATGATACCACACTAATCGCTGCTGATGAAAGAGAACTCACAAAGCTGCTACACCAGGTAGAGGAAGAGAGTCGCAAATACGGCCTCCTTATTAATAGGAATAAGACCAAGTTAATGGTTGTTGATCGGGCCAACCTTCTACCAACACCAAGTACACTCCAAAACCTCGAAATAGTCGACGAGTTTGTATATCTTGGATCGACCATCAGTGGAAAGGGCGGATGCAAAGCGGAAATAAGAAGGCGCACACAAATTTCAAAAAGTGCGATGACACGCCTTACTACTATATGGAAGGATCGGGGAATTTCGATTGCCACAAAAATGATGCTTGTGCAAACATTAGTGTTCTCGATATTCCTATACGGAGTTGAGTCGTGGACCCTGAAGGCAAGAGAACGGAAGGCAATTGATGGCTTTGAGATGTGGTGTTGGCGCCGAATGCTTCGCATTTCTTGGACGGAGCACAGGACGAACCAGTCAATCATCAAGGGACTGAAGATAAAGGAACGGCTCTCGACGATATGTCTGAGAAGAATTCTGCAGTTTTTTAGACATATTGTCAGGCGCGGACCGGACAACCTGGAGAGACTGGTAGTTTTGGGTAGCCTCCAGGGAAGGCAAAGCAGAGGAAGAACGTCTGCGCAATGGAGCGACCAAGTGAAAGAGCTGACTGGGGGCACCATCCATTCTGCCCTGAGAGAAGCGGAAGATCGAGAAGGATTGAAAGTCTTGGTCGCTCAAAGGATGGCAAAATTTAAATGTGGTCACGATCCTCAGCCATGAGACCAAGAAGAGATTAGAAGTCTAGACTCTATTTAGACCAAAATAGCTATATATTTGATATTGAATAATGATATTTTATTCGTTTAAAATTACGTAATGAATAATGATTATTATGTACTATAGTTATAATTTCGTATGTTGTATTTAGAAAATAACACACAGATTTAATATACCTACCGTATAGACCGTAAATATGAGTTTTTTGTTGGACGTAGAAAATGGAGGACTAAACTAATTACACAATGTACGCTGGCTTTATATTAAAAATTGCACGGCACTACATTCTAATTTGACCTATTTTTTATTATGCTTGTTCTAATTGCAAGCTAAGTACCTACCGAATAATACATTTTTATTATATTTATAGCAGACATCTTATATTAAATATAAGGTGGATCGTGCAGGATGGCATTTTATAAAGGGTTGCCTAATTAATAAAAATAATTCTGGCAAACATTCATATACTATTTTTTAATCTATATTTGAAACCAGATTATAAACTAAAAATGTTGAACAAGTGGGTACTGGGTACCACCCATTTCTCGTTAAATCTGTTAGTATAACCTCTACTCTGTAGAGGCCCATATAATATGGTCTTGTTAGGATCGCACATGGTTAAAAAATAGATACGAATTTTACAACTTTCAAGAGTTGTTTCTATGAAGGTTAACATTTTTTGGTGCTAAAAGTGGGTAGTAAAAGGGAATGTGGTAAATGTTGGTGGATAATGAATTCATATACTTAAGTTAATTTGAGACCTAAATAATATATTACCATCAATTGATCCATACATATTATATTCTGTAATTTACCATTCCGGACCATAGTATAATTTATACAGTGGCGAAGACTCCATACTAGGCGATTATTTAAAGCCTACCTTCTTAAGAAAAATATTTTTTAATTTTATATTGACATATTAAATAATATAATCGCATAATAATATATTCAATATGCCCAACGACATCTATCGTATAATTGTCATAATAATTTTACGATCTTTTCCACTATTTTAATAAGCACCGAAGGTTTAAAAAAATAAGCGACATCTCGTTTCGCTTCACATATTGTATGGATTATGTTCGCGTGAATCGAATTTTTTTTTATATGAAGTTTGTTTCTCATAATTTCAACACGTCTGCAGCGGCCCATATAAATTGGTAAGCTATTTATTAAGTAAGTGCACATTTATTCAAAATAATGTATAAGATAATTTTAAAAAATAATTTCTATGGGATTCAATCACATATAAATATTGATTGTTGTTAAAAATAATAAATTTTATCTCGTGATTTTTATTTGTCAGTTAGTTTATTCATAGACTAAGACAATTTATTCAGCCAATTATGTCAGTTAAAATCTTATATTGTATCTAAGTCTGTGTTTTAAATATATAAGTATTTTAAAATGTCTACTTTACGGGTCAAATTATAAATTCTTATGGAACAGATTCACAACAACGGATATTTTCAATATATTTTGAGCGTATCTTGCGTTTATATTTAGGAAAGTACATAATTCAATTTAATTGCTAAATTTTATACCATCAGTGACTTTTGAAATTTCATTGGTTTTTGTGTACCTACCCATTCATCAGTAGTTATGTCGGATTATCTTCTTATTTCCCGTAAATACATTTAACAAGAGTGCTTTCTCCACAGCCTATCTGTTTCTAAAAGTCACCCTTCGCCACTGGTATTATAATATGGCAGCCAGTAGGCGTTTTTTGAGAGTTTACAAAATATTTCACGGAAAAGAGAAATGAAGAGGAGAAAGAAATGATTTGGAATTAGTGTTCTCTAATAATAAAATAAAATTAATTCTTTGGAGCCTTGAATCTGATTATTGATAGATCGTGTGTAAACTTAATTGTTTGAGATTAGAAAACATAATTGTATTAATATAATATAAGACATTGCATACAAAGTGACTTGCTGTCATGTATATTGAGATACGATGTCGTCTTGGTGGAATTTGTATAATCTCTACAATATAACCCAAATGCTACATTATAATCGCGAAGGGTTTGGGTACTTTAGGTTCCGTTAATCGTATTAGAGAAGGCTTTATAGCTTGTGAAACTATTAAAATTAAATGTTATTCACCCCACCTGATGAACAGTAAGTTTATATGACTAGATATGAGACAACATTAATTTAAAATTACTATCTCAGAATAAGTTATGGTACCAGTATGCAGAGCCACTGTAACGCCCAATGCACACTGAAATTTGACTCGATACCAATGTGTTCATTGTAATCAATGCTACATTCACGTACGCGGTGACCAATGCAAATAGTTAAACAATTAAAAACCCAAATATCAAATAAATAAAATTCTTTGTAAATCCAACAAATAAACAGTGACTGTGCACAGAAATATTATATAGGCGAAAAACTTGAGTACATTAATTATCAATTATAAAATATACCTATTGTAGTAATAGTATTTAAATTATAGAGAGGATAATTCGGAACATGAATTATCATTATGTTACTATCACTGCCATTATTTATTTTTTACTTCGCCATCTGGCACTGACAGATCAATGTGGAGGCGCGGTGATCATCTAGACAAGCTTAAAAAGCAACTGGCGCGCTATGCATAGTATGAATTAAACGTACAGTAGCTGAGACTTTTTGAATTACACTCACAAGAGTGATATTCATGGTGAACCCTTCCAGCTATGTTATACTCGTCAACGTTTGATTTTGTTATAATCTAACCAATAATGTTGTAATCGACGCTTTCTTCGATATCACATTAATTTATATTATTATGTTATGCAAACGCTGACAAAATTGACATATTACAGTTGAGACGAGTTTGTATGTGCAATTCACTTAAGTCTATAAGAGATATTATCTTGGAAAAAAATACAAATATTTCAGTTTACTGTTGGAAATGTTAAAATAAATCAATACATATCAATAATTATTTTGACAAATAATAAAGTTGTGATCATTCTGAAGTTTAATTTTAAACAAAAAAAAAATTAATTTGACCACATTCTGCGGAATTATTAATATGCTTCAGTTCATTGTACATGAAAAGACATAAGTACTAAAAACTAAACTAGAAAAAAAACGCATATCTTGACCAATAAGTATGCATCACTGGCTTAAACACTTCAGTGACATTTTATGGTAGAAATTTAAAAACAATGTTCCATCTTCGTTAGAAAATACATAAGATGAAACATGAAGAAGAAGAAATTATCAATATATGGTTTTGTATCTTATATTTATTACAGGTATTTAATTGAGCATGTTCGAGTAAATAGAATACTAGTTTTCTGTTTGACCTAATGAAACTTAAAGAATTAAAGAAAGAAAGAAGAACTAAGATGTACTTTTAGTGATATGTCTTATTGATTTCCTTTATTCATTAAAAATATAATACGCAATTAATACAATTTTGTGGTTTCATCAATAATATAAAATATTGTCAATATAATATACTGAAATGGAAAAAATAATATTATTGATCTATTTTTAAATCATATTATACCCTAATGGATTTAAATTCAAATTCCATCAAGTTCCTCTGGTTGATAGCATTAATATCATTTATTAAACCATAGTTATTTTATATTATGTTGTTCTAACGGGGCTTCGTTTATTTAATTCTTAAAAAAATATTCTTAGATTTTTATTCCAATTAGAATTAACAATTTGTTTACGGGCCGCACAAAATTGTGTTTTTGCTAATTGCTTTTCAAATGAAAATTAACACGTTAATTACAACATTAATTAAAAGGGCCCGTAAGCATTGTGTTAATAAAATATTTGACTTTTTTATATTTTGATAAAACATGGATATTTTCATTATGTAGATTTATAAAATAATATTGTTACATATAGAATATTATTCTAAATTATTGATAAATAATATTACAAGCCGACATTTACTTTTCATCAAAATTTTATTCAAATCGAAGCACAATACGTTCAGTATTCAGACGGCATTTTGGCTGAAACCATTTACACAGTTTTTAGAAATATTTTCACGGAAAACGATTTATGTAAAGCGTTTTAAATGGTATACAAATGTATATTTTTTCTTATTTTTCTATAGTAATAATAATATGGCTATAGCGAAAATAAATTGATTTCATTTATAGTAACTCGGTCTACTATAATAATAACAATTGAATTATAATTTTACCTAGGATATTATGCTTTTTGTCAAAATATAACAGTGTTGAAAATTGAATACTTAAAAAATATAAATAACTTTTGAGATTGCAAGAAGTGCGTTTCGTAAAATGAGTTCTCTCTTTAGTAATCTAGACGTGAGACTATACCTAAGACTGAGTATAATAATATATAATTTGATATTATGTTCCCAATTATGGCATTATTGTATAAAAGCTAAACTAGGTAATATTACGGAAAATTGAAGCCTCCAAGATATGGCGTTTTATGTATAATGTATAAATATAAAGTGTACGTTCTCAAACAAATCGTAAATTATAGAGATGTTGTGAGTAATATCAAAATCAAAAGACTATAGTACCTACATTGGTCACATTATGAAATGATTGTGGTACAGCATTCTCTAATTATTTATTATCCAACAAAAGTTTCAACGGAAAACCTAGCAGAAGCTAGGCTTTAAACCTAGGCCATATGGCTTAATAACCTTCGTGACTGGTAAAAATGAAGCTCTAACAAACTGTACCGGGTAGAACGTGATAAAGCTCAGATCGCCTAAAGAAGAAGAAGAAAAACAGTGTTTTTAAAATTAATACGTTCTGCTTTCTAAAACCAAAATAGTTTTATAAATGCTTAGTACCTATCTATAATAAAATTATACCATTTTAACAGATATATTATGACAATTAACAAATAAATATTATAATAATGTTAATAGAAAAATACTAATTTTGGCAACTTTACATAATAATTTTAATGGTCGTAATTTAGATTATTATAGAACGATCCAATATTATTACAGATTATATTCATACCAAGGTACTTTTTGCGATAGAAATGTTATATAAATAAAAAATATTGAAAATCTTATAAAATAAAGCTTATTTTTATTTCACTTCTTTTATTCAATTTTGCATCACTGAAATAATCCATACAATAAAAATTGCTTTGAATAAAAATATTACACATATGTTTCAGGGAATTTCTTTTATTTTATTTGTCTCATTATTATTTCGATGGCGTCATATTGCTGTCATTTTAAATCTACCCTTTGTGTCGTTAGGCAAATGATTTATTTCACAAACTCAATGTGACGAATATTGTGTATCTCAAACGAATAAAATGGATATAAGCACTTATTATAATACACACATTTCTTTTCAACTTCTCTTATCAAAATTCCTTGGTGAAAACTTCAATTCAGCTTTACACAATTCAATAGAAATATATTTATATTATGTGATACTTTTTATAAAGAACTCTTCTTCCTCTTTTTGTCATTCCGTTATTACGCGATGCCTTTGCTTCCTCCAGGTCTGTCCACAGTCACATACTTCTGATTTTTGATGTGCAATGTTAAAATCCAACTACACACTATCTTTTTATATTTTACAAGTTCGATCGAAGGGTATTCGTTTGCCTTCCAGTTTTCAGAATGTGAGTTTATTTGCAATGCGTAAATCATCCAATTTATGTAGATGGCCCGGTCAGTTAGTGCGGCTAAATGTGATGGTTGTGATGTTTTGATGTTGTCAAATTTGGGATCACAGAGATTATAAAATATAATTTATTATCGTAAATATTTCACTATATAATGTTAACATTAATTTTACTAATGGTTTTATAAATGCGTTTAAAAATTAATAAAACTAAAAAATCTTAACACCATTGCACATGGATGTACTGAAATATGACTAAATTCTTAAACATTAGATCGAGTGGTTTAAAATAATATAATTTTATGTAATAAAAATACTTTATGCAGTCATCAAATGTTGAAAATAAATATAAAAGATAATAAGGCTTCAAAATTATATAAAAAATAGATTATCTACAACGTTTAAGGTATTTTCAGACTAATGCTTTGAAAATTTCAAAAAAATCTCCATTTTGACCTACGTTGGGCATGTGGGCCGTTAAATGATATAAAATATTGCCACTAAAGCCAAAATTGCTATTCTCTGCAATAAAATAATTAAATTGCGTTACAAAAATAAGTACATAGAGAAATAAAGTAAAAAATGTTTCAATAATTATTAAAATGTACGTACAATGTATCTTTACTATGGTGATCAAAAGAAATAGTTATACGTAACTAAATAATATTTTTCCACTCTGTGGAGGCCCATTTTTGATCTTATTACGATCGGACATGGTTGGGAGTAAAAATAATAATAATTATTGATGCCATAAATTAATATTCAGCCCCACGGTAAAGTATTACGGGTTTATTTTACGCATTTCACGAATTCACATTATGTAGTTTGATACAAAGCAAGGAGTCAATAATTGGTTGAGTTAATAGCTAACAAGCATTACTTGAAAAAATGTTAAATCTAAATCTTAAATAATGTGAATATAACCATGGCCCTACAAGGAGGGGGGGGGGGGGGCTAACAGAGCTTTAGCTTGGGTGCCTGGGCTTAAAGGGGACCCGGTATGATGATTCGATCAGTTAATTGAGATAAACACACACCACATATTTTCTATAATAGCTATTTTATTTAAAGAATATTAACGATATAAATGATATTCGAGTATTAAAAATATCTTTTAAATATTTTTAGTGTATTCTTGACTTATGGAAATGGCTTTATATCTAATATGACGTACGGTCACATGTTACTTGACTAATATAAAAGGGGGTCGTGATCAGTGTTTCATAGTATTATTATGCAAAGAGCCACTCCAATAATTCAAGAATTATTTAAGAATACAAAAAATCACTAAGAACACATGAATTATCTCTAATTCTACCTCGCATAACATCAGGTTTCCAGGAAATACCATTTGAGAAACACTACAATATAGAATATCACATTGCCCCTAATCTTAGCGATAGATAGGGTGCTTGCAGGGCTCGAAATGGAACGGAGCGCCGTTTCGGTTCATAAAATCTCCAAAATTGGCGACAGTCAGCACTTTAACGCGTAAAGAGTTAATATCGCGATAGTCGAATTTACAAACTATTGGTGCGAGTAAATTCATGCATGCATACAGGCGCTTTCAGTTTAAGAACAAAATGGTAATTTGATAAAATATTTTGATCCAAACGACATTTGGTTTTATAACATGTTGGATATCTATATATATTATGCAGATATTCTTAGTCTTACCTATGCTTAATGATAAAAGAAGACAAATACATAACGTATATTGAAAAAGGAGATAAAAAGAGATCATATTTTTTGCAGAAGAAAATATTTAAAAATAAAGCATATTTTTAGGATTTTATATTTCATATTTTGGATGTATTACATTATAATTGTGTTTTTTTGGGAAAGAAAATATTCACCATAACTAACTTTAAACTAATATACATCTTCAACAATACCATATTTAAAATATGGAATTAGCTTTGTATTGCTATACTTAATCTAAATTTGTAATAATGTGAAGAAATTTCAAATATATTTGAAAATAATAATATTTCTAAGAAATTTTACTTAACATAGTCAAATTATATTTTTAAACAAATGTTCCAATCTATGTAATTGGTCGATTCGGAAAACAATCGGTGCCTATTTAGTAATCTTTTATTCTAAAATAATCGTATTCCGCTGAATAATTTATTTTCTACACCTTTATAGGCTACACCAGGATCAAATGAAGAAAAAAGTCCAGTGGATGAATGGGAGTTTCCTCGCCACCATCTTAAGGTGTTCGATATTCTCGGAGAAGGAGCTTTTGGACAAGTATGGAGATGTGAGGCTATGGATATTGATGGTGAGTTTTGTTTTATTTATCATACAATAAATATTATTCTTCTCTTAATATAATATAATATATTGAAGGATACTGATTTCAGTACCTTGAATCATTATATTTATAAATTATCAAAATGTGTCAATATTTTTTATTCTTAATATAAGTCAGTTTTACTAACGTTTTAAATATTCGCTAATACGTTATATCAAAACGTTTTTTGCATATTTAACTGTAGTTTTAGAATATAGATGCTTGTTCTGAGAATGAATCTTGTGAAATAGTTCCAAATACACTATTACGGAAGTAATAGAAGAATCTGAAGAATGTTTGCGCGTTTTGTGAGGTATATTTTCAATTATGTTCGTTCTTCATTTTATGTGTATCTATTTAAAAAAAATCTTTTTACAATATTTAATATGTTAAGTGCCGGATATTTTGTATGAAATCAAATAATTATTTTTAAATTAATATAAATACTATGTTAAAAGTAAAACGCTACAAAGCCCCCAGTAGGTAGAAAGTTTTCCAAACTTTGATATTTTAATTAATACTGCTGGTTTGAACGAGATATTTTTTCTTTCTAAAAGCTAGAAATACCTAGACGTATTTTTTGTATTGTATGTAGTGCTTACTATAATTTACTATGGCCATCTGCTGGCAGATTATAAAAATAATGCTATGATAAACTTACAATTTCAAAAAAGTTGTTGTGGTGCATTCATTAAACATGTCATCAGTAAATTATATTATATGGCATCTTTCGTATTCTGTCACTATGCTTCTGGTAATAATACGTTCTAGGTTCTACGGTAATTGCGAATCTGCCGGAAAAAAATACGAACAACACCGCGCAAAGCATTTTGACGTTTACAATTTTTCACAGCCAGTAAAATAGCGCCATAAAATGACAACTACACGTCTCGCTTAGGTATGCTTCAAGAATGAGATTGGCGAGACAGTCAGCACTTTTACGTGTAAACAATAATTATTATCGCTATAGATCAATTTATACACTATTGGTGCCAGTAAATCCATGCACGCATACAGGCGCTATGATACTAGGTATAAATGTTTTTAAAATGTAGATAATTAGCATGACATTTGAATACAATTCGATACAATAATTTAAGCATTGACCTGGAAATTTGCATATTGACTCGTGTAGTTTTAATTATTAATTTACGCGTCACCACTTCTATGAATATTTCACATTATTCAGTTTATTTTATTAAAATATAATTATTCAATTGTAACCAAAATTAAGCTTTATTGACTGCATTATTGCATGGGGCTTATTAATTTAAATTGATGAAAATCATATTTATTTCTTTTGACTGTTTAATAAATGTTTAAAGAAATAAACTGTTCAAAAAATTAAAAAAATAGCATGCGTATTAGAAAATCAATAATTAAAAAATATTTTATTACAAGTTATGTATCTGTATAATAAATATTAAAATACATCTGCCTCAGTTATCTCAAGTAGACTTCTGTGTGAAAAAAACATCTCTGGAGAAAAACATTGAAAAAAAATACAAAGCTTTCGTCTAAAATAACATAATCAATAAAAATACATTTCAGATTATTATTGCCATTAAAATTTTAAGGATTTAATATACCTTACATGTCTAATATTCACGACCATACTCGATTAAAACCATGTGCCGCCTAATCAACGTTTGCGTTCTGACTGACGGTGCTGTTTTATGGTAACGAATCATGGTACTTTACGAAGATTCAGAGTAATCGTATATAGTGAGCTTCAAGAACATAATATGTTAGAAACAAATACTGGATGTGACATGATAACTTTAGGAGGAATGAAAATTTAAGAGAGCGGAATAAGTAGTCTTTCATCACGCTGGGAGCGAACAGGTGACATTGTACCTAGCTTGGCCATGCGTTACGGATGCCTGAAGAGAATTTAAACCTAGTTCGGTTGTTTTTCAAGCTTACCGGATTTATGTGTCTTAGAGGGCCGTAAAAATACTATCAACAGAGTATATACGGCAGTTATGGTATACTAGTATGACCTGGAATGACGCAAGGAAACTGACAAGCAACAAAGATATTTGTAGGCACCGTATGGTATCTATATCTTGCTCTAATGATGAGGATAAAGATAAAGATTAAACAAACGTTACTATAAAAAACCAAAAAAAAATGCTTTTAGCTTTTCAAAGTATCGACTACTATAAAATAATAGATTCGACCAAGAGCAGCTAATCGATTTTAATCGCACACATCTATATAAAAAGCCGCATAATATTACGAATGTGTTCAATAAAAAGATGCTTAGGTGAATAATTTACGACTCGGTGATTTTATTTTCAGACTTTCAATGTTCAAGAATCGTTCTTCTTATTTTATAAAAGGCGAAGTAAAATCATTGGCCCACATCAAACGATCATATTTTATGCCGTCAATCGGCAGAATATATAGGGCGTTCATAATAAGATCGGTGCCTAGATATTTTTTTTTTACTTAAAAGCAAGTTACCAACATTAGTAGTTTGTCTGTCTCTAGAGCATAGAAGTTCAATATTGAAGACAATTTTAAATAAAGTTTATTGTAAATATAGATCAAACAATAAAATAAAATATTGGTTGACTTGCTTCGGTTATTCTTCTTTATAAAAACTCCATTATTTAAAAAAATATGGATACCATCTTCGCCACTTCTTCATTTGATGCACTATTTTGAGTATCACTTGAACTATTGTGACTATAATTGAAAAAATCGTACATCTTAGAAGTATTTTTTCTACTTCTCCTATCGGCTGTATACATTTAAAGTACATACTTACATTATTTCTAAAAGTTTTGATGATGTAGGTATGTCAGTTTCATACTTTTAGTCAAAAGAAAATCGAAGTTTGTTCGGGAAATACTGATTTGTTTTTTTCAAATAATTTTTGCGTAACTTATTAATGAAACAAAAATATCAATAAGTTTTATCAGTGATCTCAAAAAGTTTCGGAGAGTTTGGATATTGAAACTTTCCCAATATTTTTTTTCGTAATATCTTACTGATTGTGTAATAAATACCTAAAATTTGTCAGAAATAACTTTAAATATTCCATTTTTACATTAAAAAATGTATGTTATTTTTTACGAAATGTATAAGTATTTGAATTAAAAACTCAAAATAATTTAATTTTTATAGACTGCTACTTATGGTCTAATCTAATCTAAACTCTATGTCTCCATAATCATCATCACTACAACATAAAGTCACGCCTACAGGAAATATCTCTCTTCTATCTGCAGAAAATTCCTTCCCCCATCCTACCCTCAGGGATGCTGTATCTCTTTTTATACAGTTCACTTATAAGAATCTAGACTTTCTTACCCTAATTTTATTCTAGTTTATCGAAGAGAAGACTCTTTGGTATTTGGATATATTCCATTTAAAATTACCACTATACTACTTAGAGTACTTAGAGCCATATGCTAAAATGTTTGTTAATACTTCTACGAAATATATATATATATATATATTTTAACCTTCTTATTGCAATTTATTTGTACAAATAATACCGTTTGCACACCTAACGAGTTCGTGAATAGCTACCTAATCAGAGATTCAGGTTAATTTTCCAAGAAATACTATCTACTTTTTATACATATTTATACGGACGCTGTTTAGGCAATTTGTTAAATTGAATTTGGACAAGGTAGCTCTGATACCCTCATTTTTCTAAAATAACTCTATTCAGGCGGGTCGACACAAGTTATGCTACAAAAGGAAAAATAAAGGTCCCCTCAAGAGACCTATTACAGTACTAGCGGGAAACTGTATTTTAAGACAAGATCATTAACTTTCTTTTGGAAACCATACCTCACTAATTTGTTGACGGAAATGGTATTGAATTATTTCCATTGTGCTTAATGATATGATTTGACGGTAGATATAGGTTGCCTAGCCAGTTTTCTTAAATTTTATAATATAGCGTGTTACTATTTATGTGCAGAAGCAATCTTTATTAGTGCGCTGGAATTTGGACTAATATGAGTACTGTTACGATTGTTATGGCTCCCTATACTTACTTGCATTAACAATATTTCATCGATTTCTGTTTTGTTTTGTTTCAAAACTATCAAGCCTCACGGTAATCTAATATATTTTTTAAATACATTGATCCGAAGATGATGGCTAATATTAATGAATTGACAAATCACACGCATATTTGTTGAAAATCTTGATTATTTAATTCGAGTCCTGCTCAGTTTCGATAGTACTATGACAATGTTTTCAATATAATATATGAACCCTGATTTTAATTATATGCCCTTAATGAAAGTTATATACTTTATTAATATTCGGTAGGTACCTTTATTATTTAAATTAATATGAGCAGATAATCGCCAATAAATTGAATTTCTTCTATTTCGATATTTACAGTTATAATTATTGCTTAATAAATAATATTTTAAGCGATTCTTGTAAATAAGACTTTTTGAATATAACTGACTTTGCAACTAGTGCCTCATTTTATTTCGAATAATATATCTATGCCTTTGCCCCAATTTGGCACTCTGTTTATTCGCTTTTCTCATTAGTAATGTTTTTTTTATAAACAAAAGTATTAAAGAGTCAACAAAATGTCGCTTAGATTAGAACTTAGTATGTTACGTCCTAAGAGATTCAAGGGTAATAATATGTAATATAAAAGTATTGGACTAATAAAAACTGTATTAATATAATTTTACTCAGCACAATATGATTGCACGCTTGAAATATGTGAAACCAATGTTTTTTAGTTACATAAAAATACATTAATATACCTAATATAAGCTAAAAAGATGATAGTATTATAGTGTAGACCAGGGGGGGGGGGCAAACTGCGGCCATTGTTGCGGCAAACGTAGACGATTTATAGAATTACAGGCTGTAGATAAAAAAGAATGAAGCAATAATAATCATTCGACGTTTCACAGCTTATTTCTTTTTTAACAGTTTTTTTTATTATGACTTAATTTTTTAGAATTAATATTTCTTATATAAAATATTATTAATTTATGTGATTAGTTAAAATAATTTTAAAGAGCCTCCGCCGTTTCTTCCTGAATTCTTTTCCCTTTTTCATTTTGATACTCCTGTTACGGCTCTGGTACTAAAACTTAATTATGTTTCATGTCTTTGTTTCGTTACTGAGGTTAGTTAAGATTAAAGTCATAGGCACTGACAACAATAAATTTTCATTTGGAGCAATCGTGTGCTGATTTGTTTATTCAATTTAGTCGCTCTCTTATTGATGTTGCACCATATTGACTCTAGAGCAGCGGTTCTCACGTGAAATTTAACTGTGGCCTCTGACAGTTCTATGAAAACGTCTGGTGGCCGCACCAAATTTCGCTTTTGTTGTGATTGAAAAAAATAATTAATAAAAAATCTTTTAAGCTCATTATTTTAACATTACCAGTTATAAACTGCCCATATTTATTTTAACAATATGGCCGATGAAAGATTAAACAATTTTTTTGAGTGTAGTTAAGAGGTATTATTAATTTGGTGAAAAGCTTTTCCATATTATGTACAAAAATAGCCATATCAGTCAATAGAATGCTGAGCATCATCAACTAGCAATACACTATCCGAGCTTTTGAAAGTCCAATTACCAAAAAGATCAATTCAATGACTCATATTTTAGGATGCTGCCGTTTTCCATAATATCTTAGTGAGGCGACTCATGGTAGTTTTTCTTCTTCAAAAGACAAAATTCTTGGTTTAAGCATTTTAAGGGGATGCTTGTTCCAGAAGAGACACCTAGCGGATAAATACGAAGTTTTCAATTTGAGACATTTTTTGATAATTTACGATTTCAAAGGATTTCAAGTTATACACATAATATATATTTTTATAAAAATCGACGTTTTTTAAAATAAATATAAAAAATATTAAAACTATGAATTAGTCAAAAATCTGTACAAGAAAAAATAGAAAACTTAATAAACTAAATTATAATAATAAATATGACGATAAAATATAATATTGTAATAATAAGATGTGATCCTGTGACAAATTCACATTTAATAACATTTTTTTACAATTATTGTAAGTTTATCTTTGATTTAAAAAAATATGTTTCTTTTTAACGTTTTCAGAAACATATTTATTATCTAATACAGTTGAAATTGTAAATTATCAAAAAAAATGTCTCAAATTGCAAGCTTCGTCTTTTTTCCGCTAGGTGCCTCTGCTGTATGCATCTCTCCCTTAAGCTAATATAAATCAATTAATTTTTCGAGATGATTTAGTTAATAGTAATAAGAGTATTGAATTTATCCTATCAGTAAAAAATATGATACACGTATCATAATATCTTCAAGATTACATAAAAATGAGATTGATTATTCAATATTTAAAACATTCTCTAAAGATAATCCATTAACAGAAAATCAGAATCATATATTAAATTGAAGCATAAAATACGTAAATGAGTAACTCCCACATTACTTTAAATACAGTGATTGATATATTAGGTATATTATAATATAATGGAATCAACTCAAGAAGCTTCTTAAAAAACGGTAGATAAAATTTAGGTAGGTATTTGTAATAGGATTTTTAGCTTTTTCTTGAACTGGTGACACATTTAGGGTTAAATATTTTTTTGCTATGATATACACAACAGTCTAGACTTTAGACAAACCGTAATCAGTCTTCATTCTCCATCAATATCCATCAACCAGGTAAAGCTAGTGTTCAAATAGCTCATATTATATAAAAAAAAAGTATATAATATTATTGTGATGTAAAAATATCTTTTATAAAATATTTTAATACGTCAATTAATAACGATAGAAAATCAGAAATACCAATCAAAAATACTTTTGACAAAACAAATACCTAAATGACTTTTTCAAAAATGTTGATTGATTTTATAAACCAAATCAGTTTTTTAGCGTAGGTACCTCGTTAATATTAAGATTTTAAAGTTTAAATATAATAAGTAGGTAGGTACTTACATTACAATTTATAAATATAATCACGTAAGTACATAATAATTGGGAGAAAATAAAATAATATTTAAAATTGATTTCAATACAATTAAAAATCTATCTAAGTAATTCTATCAAGGCGAAAGCTGAAAATTTTGAAACAATGATCATTTGATTAATAAAAGTATCATAGGGTGGGTTGATATATTCCTAATTAACAGTGTTTGTTGAGTTTTTTAAGTGGACTGTAATTATTTTAAGGGATGATGAGGAGGTCGGATCTAGGGGTGAGGGCGATGGAACAGAATGCCAGACTAGTAATGATGTATGATGGCTCCGTGGTCTGGCTTCAACAGTTTTATGAATTATATGTGAGGGTGTATGAATGGTGATGATAGATTCTGAATGAGTCTGTATCTATTGAGTCAACCACTTAAGCAACGGAAAGCTATTTGAAGCCTGCTCACGCCCGCTATCGAGATGCAACTGCATGTTCTTTGTAAAACCGTCTCTCATCACCCGTAATTGCTTATTGATTGTCTGGTGACAATAACACTGGGGACTATGAGGTGGGTGAGAAGATAAGGAGTGGAATGGGAACATAAATGGCCCAACCAAGTGTAATATTCTGATTATAATATTATAAACCATTGATTACAATTACTATTAGAGAAAGGTATTATGCTTCGAATAGTTTTCTTAAAATTAATAAGATTTACTCACATGAAAAAAAATATAAATTTACTAACACACAATAGATTGTAAAGATTACCTGATTCGAATTTTTATATACTTAATATAATATTTTTATATTATTATGTTATTTTATATCAAGGAAAACAGAGTAATTACAACATGTTTTTTATTATTATATTGTTGTAAGCTTAGTCGAAAGCTACTTAGGCGTTTATTGTTGTATCTTATTGATTTATTGATAATAACAAACATACGATTAAGCAGTATAAAGTGTTGAAAAATAACAATAACAATATGTAGGTATTGCTTGATATATTTTTATCCTTATTTAAATGAAAATTATATCGAATTATCATAAGAAAGATAAGCCTGAAAAGAAATTAACTTAAAAAGACAATATATCTACCATTTATAACGTTTTTGTAAAATATTAAAACATATTCAGTATATATTTTACAAATATTTTTATCGCAATGCCCATTTTCTCAGTCTATCAGGTATATCCTCTAAATCTTAACAAATATAAAAAATAATATGATACGGGCTTTGAATATTTTACCACGTATTTCCCGCGGATGCCTTTGTCTTTAAACTTAAAAAACATCTGTTTTATAAGAGTACATGTTAACAAAAGGTTTGGATTTCCGAAAAATATTGCTTTATAATTTATGAAAACATAAAGAAAAATCTCATAGGTATTAATAAATATTTTATTTTCAAAGCTTTATTGAATATATATATGACGAAAAAATATAAGCTTCGATATAAACAATATAAAAACAAACTAAAATTGCTGTTCACATTAGGTAACGTAGCGTGTAATAGAAAAATATCTGTGCATATGTATCTACTTATGTATCCACAACAGTAAACATGAATACGTTGAAAATTTACATTTACAATAAGGATTCGTTTATAACACATTCTTATACCTAATAAAATATTTTTTTATTCAATAAATAATTTACACGATTTAAAATGAATATTCATTATTGAAGGAACGTAATTTGAAAACACCCATACATAAATAAACACCATAAACAAACAAACCCATAAACACACATACCCATTAGAAAAAACTAGATGGTTGTGGATACAGAACATGATCCTATATTCATCGGATTCTGACCAATAGTTTTTACCAACTACTTAGCCCTCTGCGTTCTACCTAGTTACATATAAATCAACTTACTTTACTAGTGCTGTCCGGTGTCATTATCTTTGTCTGAAATTTCCACACTAAAATATGTTTAACTCCTGTGAATCACTAATTATATGACTACGTTTTTGAAATGTATTACAATTTTATCATTGTTTAATATACTCGTATCTGCAATAAATATTAATATATTCGCAGTAGTTCATATTTCTTGACAATCTAAAGCATTTTTTTTAACCTTTTTTTGGTTGGCGTAACCCTCGGAGCATTTGGCATAATCTAAGGAAACCCATAGCTAGATGACTGGGTCTAGAGACATAAATTTAGAAATAATTGTGTAAATTAGTAACTAGTGATATACATAAGCAAAGAACCACATACCTATACGCAAACTAAAATTGCCGCCCGATAGCGTCAAATTTTATGTAAAATAATTTCATTATGTATTTTATTTTTGCAAGGCTATCTTAAAATGTTACTTGTAAACAAAGTATTTAATATCAGTAGGTATATTACATGATTTGTTTGTACAAGTATTATCAAAATTAATGCAAATTATCGTGAAGCATCTGGAAACCCCAGGGTTCCGCAGTACGCGGTTGGGAATCAATGCTAGATATTTTGAGTTGTCTGGAAGAACCATTATAATATATAACTACTACCTATTATCGAGTATTTCCTGTTTTAATATTGTGGTACTTGTATATAACTATTTTTCCATATTTCCATTTCCACATTTCCACCTGTATTTCCACAAAAATGGGTTTTGTCTCTATTTTTAAAACTGCGCAATTCAAGATTGCGCAATTATTGATGTTTGTATTTTTTTGTTTTTCGGGATTTCGGCCTTCGGGATTCCGGCCATTTAGGATTGCGGCCATTCGGGATTTCAGCGTTCGGGATTTCGGTATTTGGGATTTCGGCTTTCGGGATTTCGACTTTCGGGATTAAGGCTTTCGGGATTTCAGCCATTCCGGATTTCAGCCTTCGGGATTTCGTCCGGCACCCTAAATAAATATATTGAACTAATATAAATGTATTAAAATACAAGAATAATTATTATTGATACGATAAAAAATATTTAATAATCCTTTTAAAACTCTAAGTAATATAATATACAAAGACCTTATAACATATTGTTGACAGCGAGTCAGCTCGTGTTTGTAATAATATATTATCCGCTGAATGTAAGCTTTGAAAAAATAAGTGTGTACAAGGAAAAATTTTCACAACTCGTAATAATTTCTTGTTATTTTCTTTTAGAAAACATTTTGAAAATATTTTCACATTTGTACCACAAACAAATGCTTATTTTTACATTTAGGAACACGTACTTATTTTATGTCCATAAAAATTTATGTCAAACTTCTGCGTGACCAAAACAAACGAACTTTCTGTTAATAATAGAAGAGTCAAAGGTGAAAAATTCTATATTATGCAACGTATTTCTTATTGAAATATTTTCGTATACCTCATTGTGTCATACTTACTTTTTCTCTTAAAAACCAACGTATTTTTTTTTTAAATGATTCATAAAAGCATTTTACGTTATTTTTACGCGTTAAAATTTAACACATAGCTATCCAACGTGCAAACGGAATTACGAGTTTAAAAAAATATTTATATAATTATTTTTACAAGACGCCAACTCTGTGTATTAAAGAAATTTCGTAATTAACCAATAGCATGTCTTTCGGGTGGAAATATCTTTGGAAAATTAATAAAACTGGAAAAAGTCATATAACTGTACTCAAAAACAATAAATTGCTTCATGGCTGCCTTAAAATCCACCACCACGGTCGGTGGCAATGAATGACTGAAGAAAAATAAGTTTAAAAGCCAAATAATATGATGACAGAAATAAGTTGTGCAATAGTCCTTAGCAAAGGGGGCTAAAATTATGTTGCAAAAGAAATTCCCCTAAATATAACCTTTCAGAAAATATTTATTCTAATTGAACAGTTTGGAGATAATAAATAAATTGTGATTAGGTAGTGACGATTATTTTCAGTGATTTACGTTATAATATCATAGTTCAAATTACGAAGATACTCTGTAAGTATACAATGCGTAGGCATTAACGCGATCTAGATGAAATAACCAAACAATCAATCAAAATACTTGTATAACTATATAATATTACGTACATACTAATATATCAAATACATTTTTTTTGGAACGATAATAATGACGATGACTTAATACAAAATAAAACTATAACTGATGATTATTTTACAATACTGTAAAATAATAAAAAGCAAGACTGTTAATTCCTTGACTGATTTAAAATACAAATACAATGTTATGAATATCATTAAATGATAACCCGTTATTTTCAATTTAACACAAATTTTGTGTTAAATTGAAAATAACGGGTTCACGATGTGACAATATTTTGCTATCATTGAGACATTTGAGATAATTGATTTAGAGCTTAGTAGATAAATTAATAACATGTTAGTTAGCCGGTCAATGAGAGATTTAACAATAATTGTTATCTTATTATAAATAACACAATTGAGATAACGAGAAATTTGAACTTAATTTTTTTTTGCATCAAGAAAATTGAAAAAATAATGTTTATGGTTGCAATTTCAGTAGTGATTAACAGACAGTAGTTTTAATACACAATTGTTATAAAATAAAGATTTGTGATACAAAATACCCGTTTTCTTTATTTATAGACAGCAGTTATTACCAAATTCCATTGTTTGTGTTTAGGAAATTTTGATTTTATATGTCAAACAATAATTAAACGTAGTTATGCAGAATGTAGCCAGCCCACAATAATGCCGAGCTGAGATAATGGCACTTTAGTAACAACATGGTTGTTAAAAATGTATGTAAAATGTCAAAGTGTAAATAGTATTTTATTTCAAGAATATTTTTTTGCGGCTTGGCTATTTTCAGCAGATTGTAGAAAAAACCTTCTCGCATGTGATCTATATCATATCTCATTTTTTAATTTTTTGTGGACTGGCTACTTTCTGCATAACTATGTCCAATTATTCCTCTGGCACAACAATGTAATGTTATCACTGAAATTACAAATTGAAATATCGATTAAGTTATCTATTTATTTACTCAGCATTCAATTACATTTCCAGGTAAAGTTGGTGCATCTACAGTTGCTGTGAAAACTTTGAAGGAAAATGCAAGCGAGAAAGAACGAATTGATTTAATATCCGAGTTGCAAGTAATGAAGACTCTTCAACCTCATCCAAATGTAGTACGACTGTTGGCGTGCTGTACTGACAAGGTATATATTATTAAAAATACACTTAATTAAAGACACCTTACGAAACTTAAAGTTTCAAAGTAATACGAATATTATACATTTGGTGGGATGCCCCCCTCCACCAATGGTACACAAATTTATTTAAATTTCCGTAATGTAACTATAATAGCAATTGGCATAAACTGCACTGACACCTGAATATTACACTAGAAAATTTTTCGGACTTGGAGGCTTCAGTGACAAGTAGCAACCTCTATGAGTTTAAACCCAATACCCGATTAATATTTCCATGTAATGGATATGTGCAAGATGTCAAACACGTCATCTTGCAACATACTGCAATACGTATTGAAAGAGAAGAGTTGCTCAAGTCAGCAATACCAGCTATTAGGTCTGCCGTCTGAGTTGGTTGACACAAAGACCAATGTTATTGTAAGTGTAACTCAGTAACAGTTTACTCCAGAAATATTCCCAACCCAAACGATAGGCATGTTACTTTAGATTAAAATCCGGTATATAAAGAAACGGATTGAGGATCCAACTTTGAATACGGTTCAAAGTGTTATATTTGATACTATATAATTGTTTTCAAAATATTCAGCAAGTACCTACGTGGTTCATTCAAATAAGAAAAAATATTTAAAAAAAACTTATGTTTTACGTAATAATTAGCAGTTATTTATTTCATAATATTTGGACATTAGGTTTTTAAGGTTTGTCTTTTGATATTTTCTAGTGAAAAATATTCAAAAGACATTATTTTATTAGCGAATAGAAAAAATGATACTTACTGTATGTATGTAGGTATGTTTAAAAAAATGTTTGGTTTGAGATAGGTTATTCGTTGTTTAACGTTCGAGAAATATAATACTACTAATCTCAAATCTGTAATGTAATTATAGTATGTGGTTACTTTTTTTCTTGAAACGTAGGTGGCCTGTTTCATTATTTATATATGGAAATGGAATTGAATTAAAATAGGCTAATATAAAATTACGAAATAGTAATACGAGTCTAGACGGGCGGATTTTTGGTTTCCTGTAACGGATATAATATAAGAGATAATTTATGTTTTGTATTTACTTAGTTTAAATTTATGTGTAAAGAATTTTTTTATTAAATTTAGTATAATCTTACATTAAAAATATTCAATATAAAACAACTGTGTTTGTACTAAATCTCAGCCTAATGATATTTCCAATTAACTTGTCTTTTCTTTGTTTTATAATATGTATGCTTAAGTTTTATATATTTACTGTCTTATAAAAAGTAAAAACATCTATAAAATAGAGAATCCAAACGTAATAAAATATAAACAAAAACCATCCAGATTACTTAAATTAGATTATAGACTTTTCCATTTTGAAATAGTATGTAACTATATCAAAAATTTCGTTAGGTTTTTCGATAAAAACACGTAATTTCTAAATAATAGTTAGTTTTTTCTGTAAAAGGCACAGTTTTAAATATCTAAATAGTATGAACAACTGGAACTAATTTAAAAAAGCCGCCAATTATTTTAATTATAAGCAGAAAATATTACCAAAAACCCAACTACTCAACATTACCAAAATGAGTCAACAAAACAAAAAAAAAAACAGTTGTTGCTATTTTCAACATAAAAAAAATAATAATAAAGTGACAACAAACAATAATTAATACGATAGGGTTTTTAGTAATTAGGTTTTTTACTGACACTTCAACCTTCATAATTTGTTTATTGTATTTTTTGTAACCTTTGACTTGATAGGTAGGTAATGGAGTTTTTACCTACTATATCGTATTGATTTATTATATAAGCTAGAGTAAAGAGAGTTCGTTGTCAGTGTGTGTTTACCTTTGGTGAGTGTACACGGGTCGCAAAAAAAACGACTTAAATGGAATAGTACAGAGCTTGAATCCATTAGAATTTAAACAATATTTACGTTAGGTTTATCACATTTGTTTAAAACCTTAGTTCGTCGGATTTGATCTGATATATTTAATAGCAAAATTTAATAAAGAAGCAAGTACCTACACTATGTGGGAAAAGGTGTTATTAAGATCACATGTAAATATGGTACAGTGGAGTAAAAGAAAGGATATAGGCTGCCACTGAACTTGAAAATAAAAATGGCTCTTGTATATGGCGGTACTATGCCTAAGACATGCAATCGAACTTAAACTTGTATTTACGGCGCTATCTTTTTCTTAATTTTATACTTTCATTAGTATTTATACATGTAACGTTGCTTAGTTAACGTTCAGCTTTGCACTATAGCACATATTTTTTAGTCTACTTCAAGTATTTATACTAAGTCATTGCTCAGTACCCACGATAAGTAGTTGGAGTTATCGCAAATAAAGTGGACAAGATAAAGATTGGCACAAGCAGTGTTTTTTTTAAATAAGAATATCGTTTTATGGAATATATTATTATATATTAATTATAGAATATTTGTGTTTAATTAAAGTAGGTTTCAATAATTAATTATTGTCAGTTGATGAGAGTTTTGCACTATTTCGTATTATATCAGTTTTATCTATCCAGGTTTCTTATTTCTGCATTTTTAGACTCCGCAATATAATATATAAATTTCTAATACCTATTATATTCGTACATCAGAAAAAAATCTCATAGAGTTTAAATTCAATTTACATCAAGTACATTATACCCTGTTACCAATGTTATATAACTGGTTATTGTACACTTAGATCATTATTTGTAGATATTTCTAATTAACGAACGTAAAAAAAAAAACACCCACGGTGGCCGCGCGGTATAAGCGTTGGACTATCACGCTGTGGGTCTCAGGTTCGAATCCTGGGTCTGGCAAGTACACATATTGTTTTTTCAGTCTGTGTGTGAGTCAGGGTATGGACCTAATAGGTTGAGCAAGTGGCTGACATCCATTTCTCGTAAAAAAACAAAATCTGTTAATACAAACCTTTACTCTGTCGAGGCCCATATGATCCTATTAGGATCGGACATGGTCAAAAAAAAAAATGAAAAAAAATATGCTTTTGATACCAAGCGTTCAAATAAAATATTACAATAATATATTAGCTTAGTATGACAATATAATTAATACAATAATATGAAATTCAATCTCTATCATTGTAATAATATGTACTAAAAATATATGTATTAAATAAATTCAAAGTACTTTTCTATATTATTGACAATAAAACTTAAAACCATAATAGATGGGTGACAACGTGGTTGTCAAAGTTAAAGTATTGAAATGAAATACTCCGTAAACGTCAAAGATCGATTTTTATCACACATGGCCCGAAGGACGCAAAGTATTTATAGAATTTTCTTTGTTATTTTGTATTTGGTGACGTCTAGACATAAGCATGACAATTTAGTACTCTCTAAATAATTTTGACAAACGATCGTAGTTTGGCTTATAAAAGAAGATTAAAATAGTATTATAAAATCTAAATATCTCTTATAAATTTATATAGAAGGATAAACTTATTTCAAATTTTACGCATCACATATTTATTTTCAGTCGATATTTCAATTCATATACCTACTATGTATGAACAAATTTCGTCATAATTATCAGGTGCCCGACGACATGCGATGGGTCATGAGTTCCTTAAAAAACTCCGTCCACCTATTCCATTCTAATATATCATTATGTAGATGTTTTTCAATGATTTAACTCAAGTATTTGGTATCACCTACCAGCTGGCTAATGAAATAGTACCCCGCCCTTTCTCGTTTGTTCCTTACGGATTGATCAATATTACTCAATTTATACTGTGCATTGTCGTATTTATAGCACACATGACCTTGGAATTTTATTTTAATTAATATAACAACGCTAAGATTTTCACACGGATAGTAGAATTCAGTATTTTATATTTAAGTACCTACCTCCAATTACTGTCATTACTGACTGGCCGATAGATAGAGTATAAGGCAGGGTTGGTGAACCTTTTTGCATACGCGTGCCAACATTTCCCAAAAAAATATTTTTCGACTGTCTGACGTGCCAAAGAGTCGGCTCGTTTTTTTAGGTATATATTTTCGCCGCGGGCCGTAGGTTGCACAATTTTCTCAAATATCGTCATTATTTTTTTATATATAGGTAAGTATAATATTCATTTGCACATCTTTTTTGAAATTTTTTATTTGTTTTCGTTCGCGTGCCATGCAAATTCATCTCGCGTGCCATAGGTTTGCTACCCCTGGTATAGGGCTTTTCTTTTGAAAATGATCAAGGCGTATTCATTTTGCAGAGTTAGACCTTGTACAGATGCGTTTTACGCTCAAGTACCAAAAATTTGGTTCACCCAAATAGCGCGTTTCATTTGGCAGTGAACAAGCTAGGTGACGTAATTCATTTTTGAATCGGAATGAAACCCCGATAACTCAATTGTGATACGCGCATATTAGAGATACACGTGACCTCATTGAGCCGTCCACATATAATCGTTGCGTGTCACTTCTCGCGCGCAGTCGAGGTCCAGGTTACGTCATTGAGATGTCCACATGCACTCGTGCCGAATCGCGGTGAGATACGCGTCATCTGTACAAGCTCTTAGGTCACGGCTAGGTTTACGAGGTGTATGTGATAAAGTGAATACAATATTATCAAGTATTTTGTAATACGTACTTTACTTATAATATGGTGATTTAATAGAGAGAATTTGTTCGTTGGCGGTATTCTCTTGTTCTTTTCTTCAACACGTGTTATTTAATGTCATAATATTATATTATATTTAATAATTAAGTAAAATTATAGAATCTTTTTATTGACTATTATTACAATTCTATCAATGATTTACAAAATCTTTTGCATAATATACTTAAACAACATTAAGCAACTTTTTGGTTGTAATACTTCCATTCTTCTTTGTCTAACTGAGGATCGTGACCAAAATAATTTAGATATCGGCAGCCTTGTCCGTGATTTTGCTTCACTCTTGGCATTTAGAAATAGGTACGCAGGTCTTGCATCAGTGGAAAGTGCGTGGCTGCGTAGCACTTCACCTTAACTAAAATCAGTACGGCGTATATTAAAATATTATTTTTTTCCAGGAGCCAGTTTTTGTGATCATGGAATACATAAGCCTTGGAAAACTCCAAGCGTTCCTCAGAGCATCTAGAGCTGAGCGTCATTACGGAAACGTTCATGCAGGAAGCGATACCCTCACGTCACGTGATCTCACTTCGTATGTTTACCAAGTTGCCAAAGGAATGGATTATCTTTCTTCTAAAGGGGTGAGTATTTTAAATCTCGTAAATTTTAGAATAAACAATTATTAATATACATAATAGGTATACATAAATATTAATTAACGTAAGTCGATAAAAATGGTGACGGATTTGAAATAACAACTTAGTTCATGATAGTTTAATCAGAAAAAATCACCGCTCGGATAACGATGTGAGTAAAGTTTAAGACCATTTTTCTACATTTTTTGCATAATAATACAATTATATTTATTTTAAATTATGTAATACAGACTTTTCTAGGTATTGTGGTATCATTGAAAATAATGTACCCAGCCAGGACATATCAGTGGCAATTAAAGTAAACAAAAATAATACAAATTAATGCACACGTAAATAGCGATCAATGTATTATAATAGGGGTGGTGAAAGTATGCGCCACGGACTATTTCAATATTGTCACTGAAAATAGACGTCTAGATAAGATTTTAATAGGAAAAAAATTTGTTGGAAAAACCAGCTAATAAGAGGATTTTTTTACAAATCAAGGTAAACGTTATATAATTATTCGTATCGGGTCTTTGAACATACATTAATTTATTAGTATACAATATAATAGAGTTGGTTTTAAACATTCGCAATTTTATTAAATACCTTACCTACGTAAATAAGAAGAACAAGTATCTTTATATTATTATAAATACTGGTGTTAAAAAGTTTCCACGTAAAGTGCACGGCTTAAAAAATTGCGCTCTTTACCTTTTGTCTTTTTTATGCGAGATTTTTCCTTTTGCCTGCTTAGCAAAGTTTCCCAGGCGGGTGTGGTATGGTTTGCGTATTTTGCTGATTTCATTGAAATACGAAAAAAGCCTACATGCGTAAGTATGGATGTGGTTTTTTTAACGATGCTATATTTTTTATAAGTGTACTTCAAGTTTTGTTTTTAACAAGCCTTTTGGATTACCGTTCTCAAAATAACAGAAACATTTTTAAACAAAAAAAATATTCAGTTGAAAGTTACTCACATATTATTGCATTACATTAATTAATAACTTACTTATTGCAGTAGGTATCTACATCAGCCCAGCTAAGTAAAAGACAGTATTTTTACTTACTCTAAAATATACATTGTCTATTTAGAGAGTATGTCAAAACAATACAATTAACTTACATAATATAAGAGGAAGGGTAGTTTAAAACCTGGGTTTTCAATTTTTCACTTTAACAGGGCAGTATAGTAGTCAGAAGTAAAAGCGGTTATCTCCAATCGCCATTGCACATTAAGAAAAAGCAATTATATGTTTATGCCCTTGGTGAAGTCATGCCACTTTTGCTGCCAGTTGTTTGATGCCGCTCCATTTCCTCTGTGATAGTTTTTCAGCATCAAAGCGAAAGTTACCAACAAAATTCTTCTTATAATATGCCCTGAAAATCTCTAAAAATATGTACAAGAAGGAAAGAGATACTCAAGTCGGTCCAACCAGCTGATGGGCCCATCAGACCGTCAGACTTGGTGCCACACAAAGGCCAACTTTATTGCTTTAAAAAAAATGCGATGTCTTACTGAGGACATGAAGATCTCTCCGCATAGTTTTGGCTGTCAGTATTGTTTTAGCTTTGTTTTTTGAATTATATATAAATTATATGTAAAGTCATATTTTATTAGTTTTTAGTTCACCGTTCTATTCTCCCCCATGGTCAATTTTTATTAGAATTTCTCACAGTAAAATTAGCCAAAGTACACTCGAGTGCCTTATGACCTTAGTCTTGGGTATCTGCTCCTGAGACATTCACGGGCGAAATAAAACTACTGATGCTTTATTCCCACTTCATTAAGTTTGATTAAGAGTGTAATGTGGGGTAGGTTGATTTGGAGGGGTCTACTTTCGTGTTGTAACAATGTCATCTATATTTTTATATTTTTTACCAATATTCTCCAAATTTTTTCCTATATAATTCAACAACAATTTTCTTCACTTGTTTTAAGTTTCCTAACCTTTGAGGGTAGTGATTCATTATTATTATCAGTCTATAATCGATATCAATCCACTGCTGGACGAATGCCTCTTCAAGCTCTTTTCATTTCTCTTGACGATTTTAAGGCGATACGATACATCAGTGAAACGGCAAATAATTTTCAACTATAGGCGCGACTAAATTTTGGACTCGCTGCTATTTGGAGAGAGAACGTCGAGCTGGGAACACGTCAATTTGTTTCGTGATGGCGACGGGGGTATTAATTCTTAAATCGTGTAAAGATGACTAAAAACGTTACCCATTTACTTTAAAAAGATAATATGTGTATGAATATATTATTATTGTTACTAATAGTACATACGTTAAAGTGCCCACCACCACCCATCATATATGCACAGCCGTGGATATGCACGGCCGCTTTCTATGACGCTTTAAACCTGTCTGAAAGAAGTGATTTTAAGTGCTTATTCCGTCCCGAGACGGAGTCGCACGGGAATGATGCTGCAACCATGCACAATAAACAGATCATTAAATGGACGCATTTTGGATTTATTTGACAAATTATATTTCGTTTGGCATGCATCATTTGCACCCGCAACCCGCGCATCGCCTAGCCACGATCTTTTTAGACCGTGCCCCAACTGAGGTATAGCCTTAAATTCTCATCAATTTCCGGTTGTACTTACCAAATGACGTCCACTATAAATATGTCCGAGGCGTAGTTTGTAATTTTGTAAATATTCGTTACCATATTTTTACTTTATATCTGCATCAATATTTATTTTAAATTATTTGAATATTGATATTGCATTTGGCCATCCGATTAGAAATCTTATAATTAGGTTATCTACTTGTCTCTATATTTATTTATAATATCTATATTAAATGATACACAGTTTTGTCAAAACTAAAAATGTTAATAATGGTAAATAATTATAAATAATATTTTTGTTGTTTCCACAATAGTCCGCATCCAAATGTTTCTCGCTGTAACATATGTTTATTATTAGCAAAATGTTCTACAAAGTAATTACCATTTCAAAGTGTTTTAGTGATTGAGGTGCTCGCTGTATCGTAGACTATAATAATATGTTGAACAAAGGATCAATCCCAATTCAGGAGATATATTTGAAGTTGGCATTTCGAGGAATGTAATTTATTAATATGTTACTAATAAAGGTACCTTTGTATAATATTGACGTACATATTATTTACACATTTTAATTTAAATATAATTTTGACACAAACGCATTCTCACCTAATTTGTTAATTAAATTTTAATTTTAAATTAATATCCCACCTATTTGTGATTGGTGTGACCTCCTTTCGCATCATTGATTTCCTACACTAAGCATATACAACCAATTTAGTATCCATAAACCGCACATAAATAAGATCTTTGATATTTTGATTTTGGTACATATACTACTTTTATTTACTCCGAGTAAATTCACAATACTAAACATATTGTGTTTAAATGAAACATAAAAGTTTGATTGAGAAAGATTTTTTTGTGATCATACGTAGGTATAGAGAAATAAAACATTTTTATTGACTTGTCAATCAAAATCACACATCACACAAGTTTATTTAGCTTCCATAAATCACAAATAAAAACTTTTCTACAGATTGAAAAAACATGAATATGAGCTTATAAGTTATTTTTAGTACCCATGCATACAGTATATAAGTAAAAAAAAGGCTCGGTATTTTTTCCAAAGAATATCGTTTGGGGCACTTATCTCGTGCACGGATAAGTAATACTTGACATTTGGTTAGGACATGAAAATCTTTTGTAATTCAATATTCATACATAAGAAGAGATATTTTTTTTTGGACCTTTTATTTTACTGATCCTTATCTACCTACAAATAGTTTTTTTGTCAATAATTCAAATAAACTTTTTTTAATAAACTTGAAGTTTGTATTTTATATTTGAAGACTTGAAGCAGGTATTATTATAGTTGAACATGGTAAAGTGCCATTTCAGTGCGGAACGCAGGGCAAAAAACATCGTTAATTTTTATTTTATTCTATATTATATTCTGCAAAAAATCAATATTAAAAATAATTTTCCAGATCGGAAACAAGTAAACAGTATTAAAACTATTTATTTAATATGTTGTTAAAATTTAGTAGCAGATTTGCAGGTTATCCGTCTCGTGCAAATTTCATTGTATGTAAATGGTGCGCGCACAATTATTATATATCGTCCCTGTTATGGCAGAACACACTAACTGGAGAATACTAGTTTTGAGTAATTTGTCTTTGAAGTTGTTAAAATGTTTGAAATGGTCTATAATGTGAGTTCACTAAGTAATCGTAAAAAGGATGACTTTAAAATAAAGACTGTTTATTTATTAAGAAGGTTTCCAGACGGTAATGTTTGAAATAAGGAACATTTTGGTATAACTAACTCAAATGTCATTTTTTCGAATTAGTGTCTTCTGCCAGAACAGTGACGATATATTACTCGTACACTAATCGCTAATATTATTTCCAATTTTTCCAGCAAGAAAAAAAATCTTGTAGAATTCTTTAGATGTACCCAAATATAGTATTATTATATAGGTACCTAGATATTGTCAGTGAGATATTATGTTTATGAAAAAAATGTAGGTACTCTAAAATAATAAAGTAAAAGAATGATAATAATAATATGTACAATAATACATAAACATAATAATAAAATAAAAAGTGTGTTTATATTGTATTGTGTGTTAATAGATTACTATACAACATAATATTATTATTTTACGATGCGACGATAAGGCTCACCTGTATAGTTTTCACACCTGTTTTGGCCTTGCCGTAAATCTGAGCACTACCCTAGAAAGCTGCGTACAACACAACACGATTATTACAAGTCTCACAGTGGAGTTTTTTTGAAGAAACGGAGCAAAAAAAAGAAAATAAATTTCAAGTTGAGTTAAATAAAAATAATATTTATATAAACACCAATAATCTTTTAATTGAACTAGTGTTTACGTGGTAGAACTCCAGTATAATACTTTTGAAACAAAGTTATTTGTGCTAATTCTACTTCAAAAATATACCTTACTTTGTCTTAAAACCATAACAATATTCTACAATTCAATTTTTAAATATGGTACCTACTTCTCTTGGAACCAACCATTTTTTTTTAAATACTTATTTTTATTGAACCTTTATTTTTAATTAATCAACTCTAAGCTAAATTATATTAAAAATCTGCATACTTATGTTTTATTACGATTTTTTTCATTAGTGTAAAGACAATTAATATTATTGCAAATATAATATTATAATTATCTTGAATTTCACAAATTTTGGAATTTAATATAGTAAAGTTAATTTAGCCCCCCCCACATTGCCTTAGTGGGTAGAATGGTCATATTTATATAAATCATCCGGAGCTGTGGGTTTAAGCCAACGTGAGGTCAAATGAATATTTTTTACTGTAATGTATAAGGACTCAATCGGATGGGCGAATAGCAAACAACCATTAGGTTAATTTGGTAATACAACTTATATGTACTGTGTGAAAGCCGATATGCCAAGAAGTAAATATGGTATTTTGACTTTCCACTTAGGATTATGCTTTTAAAATAAAGAATCATGTAATTAATGCTTGTACAGTAC
Organism: Rhyacophila brunnea; assembly: GCA_022495005.1. Taxonomy (NCBI): domain Eukaryota; kingdom Metazoa; phylum Arthropoda; class Insecta; order Trichoptera; family Rhyacophilidae; genus Rhyacophila; species Rhyacophila brunnea. The sequence goes on from JAGYXB010000447.1 coordinate 512,141, forward strand.
CTAATGTTTTTAACCAACTTATTAACTAAAGTAAATCCTTTAACTAACTCTATATTTATTTATAAACCACTACTTTTATTCAATGAATAATTCACAAGATTTGAGAATGTATCCATTTCTATATATTTTTTGTAAATATTTTTTTTTCGACCATGTCCAAAATTCTAATAGAAGCATATGGGTCTCCACAGAGTAGAGGTTTGTATTAACACATTATGTTTTTTATGAGAAATGGATGTCAGCCACTTACTCAACCTATTAGGTCCATACCCTGACCCACACACACATTGAAAAACAATATAGTTATCTTAGTTAGTTACCTACTTGCCAGACTCAGGATTTGAACCTGGGACCTACGGCGTTATAGTTCAACTCATTCATTCGCTGCTGACCAAATAATGACTTTTTAATTACCACCTTTAAAATGCACGTTAATTACATCGATCGGCTGCCAGGTCATTACGCGCCAGGTGTGTCTTCAGCGTACAAAGTATTAACCCGCGCGGCCACCGTGCAATATTGACCATACATAATTTTAAAACATCTCATGCATATATTTTCCTACTAGAAACAAATCCATTTTACAAAAAAATACGACACCCGACGGAAATTAAAAATCTAACCGCTAGATTTTCATTAGTGTTCTTTGCAATTAAGCTGCGGGCATCCTAATTAATTACGATAACTTTAACTAGTGCTTCTTACGTAAAATGATCATCAAATTACGTTAATAATATTGGCTATTGGTTTCTGTGTATTAAATTAATTAAGGTCGGCACAGTGCAGTGACATTTTCCCTTAACACGCACGCTCGTGTAAGAAGTATTCGAAGCCGGTCAACCCTTACGTCCCAAAAGGATTACCCACACATCCTGCGGCGAGATTTTTCTTCGGTTCCCACCACCAGCCGTCTCCAACTAATCCGCAGACAAGCCAATACTCTACTTCTTCTTTGCCTTTGGTATTATACGGATAGGATATCTACTTAACGTAAAACGAGTTGCCGGCGTTTGAAGAGCACTATGCTCTAAAATCACGGTTCATTGGATATATGAAATCTGGGCGTTTTATAGACACGACTTAGAAGTTTGCTATTTTTACTTCGTTTTTTGAAAATAAACTCTAAAGAGTATCTTTTACAAGTACCTATATGTTATGAATAGCCAATATTTCTAAATTATTATTATATGGCTTTTAAATGTGAGTGCCCACGAAGGTCGAGCTGCTTAAGCGTCAATTTATAATATCGTGGCTCCCAGATTCGAATCCCAGGTGTGGAAAATACATCATTTTTTTAAAATTAACTAGTGGCTAACATCCATTTTTCGTAGAAAAATCTGTTAATACAACGTGCACCCCGTGAAGACTCATATGATCCTCTCGAGGATCAAACATGGTGAAGTAAGTAAGTGAGTATTTCCCTTGGAATATCTTATGAGGAGATTACGAAACTGGCGAGAACTCACCATTACAAATATTTGAATGATAATTTTATCATCAAATTTGTGTACTATTTGCAAATAGTGCGCACTTTAAAATTTAACCAAACTTGTTTTGGTCATGTTATATTCTTCATAATTATGTCTCAGTATCTAAGTCTCGCCGATGTATTATCATATTGGTAGCAATGCCTGCTTAATATTTTGTACTAACAATATTTTTTCAATTAGAAATTTTTGTTAAATAATTTTACATTTATCATTTGCATTCTGTTCTGTTGCAGATGTTGTTTGTACTATTAACATAATATATATCAGTATTATATTACTTCTAAAATAATATAGTATTCCTGTTGTAATATAAATTATATGGCGAATCGTCCTCTTTTTTATTTTGGACAGCAACGTTAATAACTTCACAAATGCACAGCACGTGTCACTGTTTTTCAAAGTCCTAGGGCAAACCATATTACACGAGTCAATACTTAGTCCGAATTCTTAGGCGTAGCTTTCCACAAGAGGGTCTACCTTTAAATATGGGAAAATCAGTATTCGCCCTGAGTTTTGATGTTAACTGATATAAATAAAGGGCAGATCGTAAACTAAAGTACGTTTCCACTCCGATGCTAAAGATATCACCACAATATTTTTTAAATCTCATGGAACTACATATGTACTAATATCATCATGTATAATTATTAAAAAATATTTTTAAGTATTGATCAATCTTAAAAAGGTATGGTTAGTCCATTATTTGTTGAAAAATACTTTTACTAACCACTACTAAACAGTAATATAATAAATAATGTTTACCAGCAAACCATGTATATATATTAATAATATTAATACTTTTCTTCCTAGGTACTCCTAAAGAGGACAGGTTAAGATAGAGTTATCACATTGCCTTGGTAGCTGGCAAAATTTTTGAGGAAAAAGATAATAATAGAATCAAGACACGATATTTAGCAGCGTAGACATGGTTTATTCATTTACTTGACGTAATAAAAGTCATAAAAATGATTGAGTTAAACATATTACGTCAAATTATCTATCTCTGCGGGTGAATATAACGTCAAACGGAAGCAACCCATGAAGAAAGGGATGCCCGAATGTCTGAAGAAGTTTCTTTAATTTTAAACAAAAAAAAAAGATTGCAGAGTTAAAGATGGAGCGTCATGATGAATGGAGAACGAGTTACCAGCTAAAACCATATTTGTACCGTCGCAGCATCCTGATGTCTCTAGTTGATAATAATATTTATGTAATAACAGTGTATGTAATATAACTATATAAACGTAAAGCTATATAAGTCTCAGATGAGACTTCGTAACTTAATAAAAAAAATAGAACACACAGAATCTTAAATTAAAACAAAAAACCATTATTAATAATTAGGTTATTTTGTATTTCTTTTAGATAATGGCAACTTCTATTTTTTATGCGATGGTACAACATTTTTTTCTATATGGTGGACATATTATTTCTACATAAAAAAAGTGCATATATCTAATTTGACTAATTTACATTTAATACTAATTATTATTAAGTCTTTATTAATATCTTAAAAATAACATATGACGAAGTAAGTATATTTTTCTCAACAAACCCATAATAATAGTAAATTAAGATTTATGAAAGCTTTACTACAAACAATAGTATTTAAAAAAAAAAATTTTAGTAGAGAATAAATAAAATAAATCACCATAGAGGTTAAAAACGACGGACGTCCGGATTGATAGTTTAGTCAGAAATCGGGACACAGTAATGATAAATAATAAGAGAGCGATGCAATGGCATATTATAGGTACAGTCAAAAAGTGCAACCGTAACAACAAGCACATTTGCTTGCCAATGTCCTGCGAATTAGAAGAAATTTCATCTGCGTACGTTCAATATTAAATTGGTCCATCGTATTTTTGCTCCACTTGTATACCAGTCAATTCTAAGTAAAAATACATTAAATATATATTTAAAAAAAAACACAATACGTATTAGGTACTAGGTACCCACTAATTCCTCATTGATGATTAATCAACAAGATGAGTTTCATTCGCTATAATAAGACTTGTCAACGGTCAGTTGACAATGTCGCATTGAAGCCTGAACTGGTTGTGATAATTAATAAATAAAGTGAAATGAGTACCACATACTGCCTTTATTTTGATTTTAATTAACACTAAGCACTTAGTAGCCCGATTCAAGTTAACAACATCATACAATTTACAATACGGTTAAATTTGCTTATTTAATCCCGGTAAAAGCAACAGGCATAAACATGACGTAACTAATTATTTTTACCGAGTGAGCCACAGAAAATTTTTTCACTTTATCTCAACAACCAATTAAAATGGTGTATCCACATTCATTTTAATAATGAGCTCTGGTCTACAAAATACGTAAAGTGAAGTTAATTTTATTGAGATCTGTTATTAGATTTTCATTCAAAAAACTCGGCGCTTGGGCCCCCTGAGCCCCTCAGATGATGCTTACTTAATTAAACCCTGATGAAACATGGAACATGCTTTAGCGTGTTGGCTGCCGACTATCTGATTTTCTGCCTACTAAATCTCTGAATGCTGGTTTTCCAAATTCGAAAGAAAATTTATTTGTGAAAGTAACCGAATCCAAAGGATCCAAACAATTTAATTTTTATGAAAATTAAAATTTATGAACAAGTAATGGACAATATGGGTTTATGATAGCTGAAATACGTGAAGTTTAAAAATGAATTTTGTCGATGTGGCGAGCGAAGAACAAATCGATGCACGACCCACCACGAGTAGTCGAGAGAGCCGGATTCATTATCAACCTTATCTGATTCCATACGAATTTTTTGAAGCCGCGAATTGAGAATTTCCAAAAGCTCGGCTCCAATCATAACTATGAAAACGATATCGATGTTTTTGACTCCACTGCGAAATGAATTCAAAGATTCAATAGATAACCCGTGATCCGTTCTGGACATTCTGGACAACGAGATTCGAAAAGCCGAATGTACAGTAGTAGTTCCATTGATAGCAGTAGCCGCTTTACCAGTGGATGCACAAGCGACATAATATGAATTGTAAGCAAAATTATGGTGTTGACTAAATCTCTTGTACGTATTCATCTAAAGTTTTTCCACAACCCGCAGGCCCAGTTAAAAATATCTGAAGGGGTTGAATCGCTTCCAATATCAACTCTCGTTGCTCTTTATTTGTCATTCTCATCTCTCGGCAGTATTCTTCAGACGACCGTACATTCTCTCGTTTTCGAATACCGAAGGATCATTCTGATATCCGCAGTAATTTTATGTCATCGTTGTTGGCCGAAAGAGACTGCAAAAAGTTGTTCAAAACTTGTTTGCTTTTCGCGTAATTGTCTTGTTGTGAGCCTCATTTTGATCGTAAGTTCCGGTAAACAATTATTGTTTACAATATTCCATTGTTTTATCAATATCTATGCCGAATTAAAACTCTTTTCGTCGATTTAAAATGGTATCTTCGATGGCGTTGTCAATACTCAAGAATAAATGTTCCCATCTTGAATATCAATCCCTTCATTGAAGAAAAAATAGTGTTAAGTATCCATTTCTCGTTTGTATTCCGTCACATCCCCCATGTCATACTGCCGCGATATGATCACTCGGGGAGTATAATCACTCAGTGCATAATGACTAATTAGTTTTTTAGTTTTCTAATACTTGGATACAAAATGCGCCAACGTTACTTCCGCCAAAGTATCGCGTGGTCGTCGCTCGTATTTGTATTTTATTTTATCCCGAATAGCAAACTTGATATTCAATTTATTTCTTCTTTAACACATTACATATGGATTGACGACATATTAAATATTATAAGAATATACTGAAACTTTTTAATAAATACGAAAATTGCAAATATATTCAAATTACTCTGCGGACCACCAAAATTTTCTCACGGACCACCGATTGGGGACCACTGGGCTAAGTACTGAACGTAAAATGAAAAATAATCGGGGCGCGCAAGTAATCGAGGTGAGGTTTTTCTAGGTCTATTTCTCGTAACGCTTTTGCATTGGAGGCCATCAGTAAAACATGTTCCATGTTAAAATGTCATGGAAGGTAAGGTCGACAATTATTAATGTCTAAATTATGAATAAAAAACGTAATACAATGGGTTTCTAAAATATGTCTCTAAATAGTTTTGCAGTTATCTCTCATGTAGCCCGATTGAAAGCAATATATTTTAAAAGCTTGCCTTTAACGGAAACATCGAAGATTGACGAGGGAGGTCACCTATATGGTGGTCTAACTAAGTGAAGGATGCTACGGGTCTCTCAATACCTTAGATCTGCAGATAGCAAAATGCAGGGATAGTTGGAGAGACATAAAAATAAATTTGAGAGAAGTCACGGTCCTCATAAGTGACAGGCACAAAAAAGATACGTTTTATTAAATCGACTACGTTATTCTCTAAGCGTATAAACTCATTTTATTCCTTGTTCGTTAAATATAAGACTTTTTGACTTACATAACTCAAAGATTTTTTGTTTTACATGTAGATTGTAGAATATTGGACAATGGTACTCACTATAACTATAAATATCACTTATTATTAATTAATCCAAACAACGCTAAGGAATTGAATTATGATTATAAAAATATCGTTATTGCTGTGTATTGTGCAAAATATTACCCAGGTTTCAAATTAAATTGTAAGTAGGTATTGTACTGTAGGTATTTACCGTTGAGGTTAAATATAATTTTGTTATATTTAAAGAACAACACTTACACAAACATGCTTTTATAAAAATAATTGCTCTTTTATAAAAACAAAAAGGTACTCTTTGTTTCTCTACTAATTTGTTTTTTTAACAAGGCAAATAAATTATTATTCACTGTAATTTGTATGTTTACATTAAGTTTGTTTTTATTTTTAAGATTTTTAGGAAATAATAATACACAAAGGTAAAAAATACAGCAAAAATAAACTTATCTAGGTGAGTTTAATAGTTGAAGTCTAAAATTGGCTTTTAAGTTTTGAAAGTTTGGTGGCGCCCTGAATAACTAAAATACCTTACAGATAGGGTATATTGTTGTAAAACTTTGACTGAGAAATTTACGATTATTACCTACTAAACTAACAAACTTTTTCTATCAATTAGTTTAGATAGGAAGATAGACGTGAAATTGTTTTATACACTCTTTTTAATATAAAAGGAATTCTCGTACTACGTAGTAAGATTTTTTAATACACTCAACTTTATTAATAACAGTTTACTCTGGACTTCAAAATATGTAAAGTGTCGTTTCTGAAACCTAAAACTGAAGGTAATGTGAAAATAATCATAATTTTACTGCCAAAGTAAAAGTTTTATCGAAAGTGCACTTATAATAAAATTAAAGCCAATAAAATGTTATATTTATTCACAAAATTTAAACGCTGATTTTTAAAAATTGACAGGTCCACATAATATGTTAACAAAATCAAACAACAAATTCATACGTCATAATATTTAATGTGTAATTTCACACCATATTTAATGACTATATTAGCATAAGATTTTAAGAATAACAGACACCATTAAAATGATCCAATGTCCAATTTTATTTTACTTAGGTATATGTACCATTGAAAAAATGGTTTATCGGCATATTGTTTTAGTTTGAAAAAATTAGAAAAAAAATAGTTAAAACCAACTAATTTTATGCATTAACATACAAAAATTCATTTACCACACGTATTGAATTGTGATTTTTAAAAATAGAAATTATATATCGTAAAAGATGACAAAAAAATACAGCGGATTTTGTTTGTCCCATTTACTAAATATGTGAGCGTATACTGGGATACAGAGTATATAGATATATACATATAAAGTTTTATTATTATTTAACTTGACGTATACAGGACAGCTGTTTTATTCTTCAGCATTCTTTCAAAAGCTACATAGTAAAATAATATCTGCTTACGTTCTTTAAAGTTAGTATTTATACGTGACAGAACCGTTCGTTTTAATAAAACTAAATCTCCGTAGGAATTTGTCTTGAAACAGAAAACTTTCAACAAAAGAAAGTATCCTTTCATAAACACTGTAAATGAGACCCTTCCATTTCTATCTATTACTGGACAAAAAAGACTTGAAAAAGTGGAAAAAATACTGCGAATTTTTCGTACCTACTTCAAATTTGTTTCTCTAGATCGATCGCGCTATCACGGAACTGTTTCTCTTATTTATGAGCCTATAAATACGTAAAGACATAAAAAATGTTTAAAAAAACCTTCCTATTTGAAGATGAAGACTAACTATATAAAAGTGAAGCCGAAGAGGAATAGGTACCTACCTATTAATTTTCCGTATTATTTATTTGCATTCTGCATATTACTGAAAGTGCTCGATGAGAAATCAATAATTGATGTTACTTTTTCGATTTTGTTTCAAAATATTAAGATAAATACGTACGATATGCCGATATACAAATTCCGTATGGCTCAATTTGAATCTTGTGTGCTAATAAAAAATTCTCATCAATTATTGTTATTCATTAATAGAAATATTTAATATACAGTAATAGAAGTACCTTTTCAAAAGTATTATAATGGATTTTTTAGTATCGTAAATATGTGTTGAACTATTTGTTATTCTTTATGTCAAGATGGCGAATTTATGTGACAATTATTAGACGTGTGAACGATTTTCAATTCGCATTGTGAATTTATTTTTTCTAGTGTAATTAAGTATCTATGTCAAAAGAGAACAAAGGCAATGGGAAAATGCATCACAAATTAACCAACTACTAACTTGGTACCAATTTTTTAAGATATTTTAGAATATATAAATAACAATAAATTAATATATTATTTTAGATGATTTTTTTAAAGTTTTGGTAATTAAATACTTGCATTTTTGCAAAATTGTTTCTATAATAATCGAATAACGTGTATTTTTTATACTTTTATTTATTAATTAATATAACTACTGAATAAAAATATAATTAAAATTAAATTCTACAAGTTTTTTTAAAAAGGTTTTTCGATAGCTATTTCGGTTGTAACACCATTATCAAGACTATTCAGATAGGCCGTTTGCTTTTGCTTAAATACTATTTTTACGTATAGATAGAGACAGTATACATTTTCTTATTCGTTCAAACAATATTATGACTTTATATACTTATTATTAATTTTAATATTATTAATACTTTGAAAACCCTAAGTTTGTTTTTATAAGATATCAAAATTTACAAAAATTATCAAAAGTAGGTACAGTGTTCGAGTGTTTTGGTTATTTATTGACTTTATTAATCAATTAAAATATTATTAGTATAATATTGTGTTAATCATGTGCTTAAATTATATTTAATAGTGGCGACGAATGCATTACCAAATTTTCATTAATTATGTGATTACTTTTGGATAATTCGCGATTAATTTCCAACCGTTCGAGTAAATTTAATTTTAGACCTTTGTTACGTAATATAATATGCAAACATTCTGGCGTTATGTTATAACTGATGCTATGTGAATTTGATATCAAAAATTTGATAGCAAATTGAGAATCTGTTTTACCATTCCTGAAAGACCGGAGGTGTTCTTCGAAACGAGTTTTTATAGGCCTGCCAGATTGACCAATGTAGCATAGACTACATGTGCCACATGTTATTTTATAAACTCCGCTTTTCTCCAGTTTGTTGATTTTATCTTTACTATTTTTAAGTTTAATCCTAGATTATTATTAGCTTTTAATGCTACGTTAACGCTATGTTTAACTTTTCTTGTATTATTATTTATCGAGAATTTTTTTTATTATATTTTATTTACTTATCAAAAAATTTTGAAGGACATTCTCTATCTATACGTATAGTATTTAAGCAAAGGCAAACGGCATATCTGAATAGTCTTGATAATGGTGTTACAACCGAAATAGCTATCGAGAAACCTTTTAAAAAAACCTGTAGAGTTTAATATTAATTATATTTTCATTTCTTGTAAAATGGAATTCTACTAAGTAAATGCTAACTCAATTAATATACTTATATTTAATTTATACAATTTATTAATAACCAGGATTAGTGTAATCCGCGTACAGGAACATACTCAATAACTTGAGATTATAGTAATATTTATTTTGTTTTGTCACGGAAACATGTAAATTATTGTCAATTGTATTAAAATTGTGGTATATTTTGTAAGCAGTATAAATTGTAGAAATAAAGAAAAGAAACAACTTTTTTACCTTATTACCTAGCCAAGATTGGACCCGTGATATTCGTATTAGAATGGAGCTAAAGTTTGGTGAAAATATGTTTGTATTTATCGCGCCGAGTTTGACAAAATAAACGCTTTCTTCTTTATATCAATGTTGCCCAAATTTCGCCTGGTTCAAAATTGTGTAAACAATTAAAATACTTTTTTCAGTAAATTAATAAAAAAAATGTATTTTAAATGTATAAGCAGCTAAACGGTAGTTAATTAGAATAATAATAATTAATATAATTCATTTGTTCACGTAATTAGAACAATTTTATTATCAAAGAAAAGAAGTACTGGCAGAATTATTTAATAAACCGTTCCTAGATTGGCAGTGGCAAGTAAGTCAGGCAATATAAATTTTTCCACGTACATGTACACAACTCGAGTTAAGAAACTTAATCTCAGCATACTGTACACACACTGTCATGTACCTAATGTATGTAAACATATATACTGGATTATAGTCACATATAAATTAAGAAATACTAATTAACACCGAAGCTAAGAGTAAATTAATCCGATTATGTGTATACCATATTCTAGCACGTAAATAGAATTTTAATATAACCATAAATTATTACATAGGGTTTAACGACACTCGTATATGGTGCACATGGGAAACATAAATCCTTCGGTAGCAGCGCCCTAAAAATCATCACTATAAGCGATTATAAGATGTTATTTATGACAATATTATAATAAATTGCTATCTATCAGTACCTTAAAACGCTACAATATTATGAAAAATGTATATCATCTGGAAAAAGTCACTATTAGAAGAAACATACTTTGAGATAAAATTCTTTGAATGTTTAAAGATGTGGAAAAAAATATGATTTTGACATATTTAATCCCTCATGGCAGTTTTAGTATTGTGTAAAGTTTAAGTAACATTGTTTTGTTTAACGTTTATTTTTTGAAAATCTATTCAATATCATATAATCATTTTTATTTTATTTATTAAACACCACAACAGGCCGTGACGCTCAATAATACTAGTAAAACTCCCAGACTTGAGGAGTTTACATATTAGATTGTGTAAATATATTTTGACGTCACTGGGAATCGAACCCAGAACTCCGTGATGGAACACCAGCGTCTTGCGTACTGCACCACGAGAGCCGCCAAAGAGAAATCTGTAATTTTTTGCTGATAGTGACTTCTGTTTGAACGGCGTCAATTTTTTTGATAATAATAATATCTTATCTTAATTATTATAAACACATAGTATTAGTAGTAGCAACAGTAGACATCTCTATTATTGAAGTAGATATATTAAAAATCGCTAATAATTCACTGTATAAGTAGGTACCCTTAATTTGAACTAAAACACAATTTGAAAAATGATAATGTAGTGTTTCACACTGCTTTTAATCTTATATTTATAATATTATATCTATAATATTATAGTTTAGAATTGCTCCGTTGCCTAGGCAGCGAATTTATTATTGTCGGCCATATGCAATTCCTTACATAAAAAACTATTAAACGTCATAGTGGCAGTTGTTACTTTAAAAAGAAAGACAACGATAAATATTTATATAATTTAGTAATAGTTAAGTGTATAGAAATAAACCAACGGCGTTCCAATAAGCGATCCTTTTTCTTGAGTGTGTAATTTAACAAGATAATTAAGAGCTAGTCGAAGAATCTAAGTTATCATAAGTTTTGTTTTTGTTAGGCCAAAGAAGTATAACTTCTAACGCGCGTACGTAAGTACACACACAATTTTTTTTGTTCATTTTAAATTAATATGTTGGAACCTCAATATTAAAAAACCAAAAATTGACGATAAACATTCGGCGAAAAGAACGACTACACCCACTACAGTCGGTGGTGGTGTAAATCAAAAGAACATTTTTTCAGTGGAATTCGGCATAACTATTGTAGCTCGCTAAGCCAAGCGGGTAGCGGGTAGAGTAATGTTTTAGCATACTAGGTGCACATATCCAGCATGGTCGCTGTTAGTCACTTCCAATCCGCCAGTCACTGATGACACGCTCAACGGTTACCGCCACCATGCCTCCAATTTAATCAAAACTAGGAGAAACTGTACAAATATGCCGCCGTGTATTGTGAAAATATGTAAAAATAATTATATGAAGAAGAAAAAGAGCCTATAGGACTAATTTACATTCTTCTTCTCGGGCTCCCCCCAATATTAAATCCTGAGTGCGCCACTGATGTAACTCATATAATATACTTAATAAATGGTTTTGTTGAATTTCAGCTATTGCAGAATTATTCATAGATAATGAAATGGGAGAGAGATTATCAAACATTATGTCCTTTAAATCACATTAATTCTCAATTATAATGTGTAACAAATATTTTACCTTACATTTCAATTAGCTGAAATATTATAATATCTAGAAAAAGTTCAATATTGACATAACATTAGATTTTGTTGGGTCTAGTTTTGAAATAATAAGCCTAAAATTAATTAAAATTCCACCTTGCTTAATTTTTTATACACAAATTTCTCAAAAACATAAATACATACTTATGTTTTCAAAATAAAATGTTTTCATTGTTCCATTATTGATCTGCACTAATATTTTTAGTTTTTTAATTTCGGTAAAATTTTTATGTATTATAGAGTGGCAGTAAAAAATATTCAGTGACGAAGTTAAAATTTTTTTAACACTACAGACAGTGACAAATATTTGACAAAATCAATAAAATAAAGTTGCGAATTACTATGAACGCCTTTTGGGTTAGTAATTTCAATATGATGGAAACCATTCCTGGGTTGTAGCTTCTGACGATTTGCATATTATTCCTTATTTGGTTCCAAACGGGGATTATTGAATAAATTAATATTTTACTAAAGCTATTAATAATTTTATTTAAAATATAATATTTAATTATTATTGCTTTATCTTGTTCTAAACATGGATCAATGAATAAATTACTATTTTAATCAAGCTATTAACAATTTCATGTAAGTATTTATTATAACTACGGCAATTCAAAAAATAAAATAATTATTAATGAATAAACTAAAATGTAAAACCCATATACTAGGTATATTTTAAAGAACTATTTCGGATGAATAAATAAGGCTCAGGTAATAACGATTTTGCTTTTAATTTCAGATTATACATCGAGACTTGGCAGCTAGAAATATCCTTATAACAGAAGATCACGTCTGCAAAGTGGCAGACTTCGGATTCGCACGGGATCTCGTCACGTCGCAAGTCTACGAGAGAAAAAGCGAAGGGCGGCTACCTATCAGGTATGATTTCAAAGAGAGAAGTGCTTATAATGGTATGATCAATATATTATATAGGAAACTAAAAAGGTTTGTATATTAGAGAAATGTACACGATTTATAGTATATTCACTACACAAGTATTTACCTATATTAAGTGAGGTTGTTAAGTAAATTTGTCGTATTCGTTCATAAAAAGAATTAAATCAAATATTTTTTTGTTTCTCGGATTAAAAACAAAATTATTACCTACTATTTTACAAAATATGAAAAGCACCAATTATTTTAGATATTTTACACATTAAATTTGGTTTGCTATGGTAAAGTTAGTAATATTTTTTTTTTGCCCATATCCCATCCTAGAAGATCATATTATTATGGGCTTACACAAAGTAGAGGTTTGTAAATTACTCAGTCTAATTGAATTATAAATCGGGTCGTTTTTCATTCAGTGGAATTTAAGGCACACTAGAAAGCGTAATCATTAGTTATAATGAGTAGATTGTAATATGATTCTAATGTTTTTCAAAAATATATTTTCTTTTATAAAAATAATACGTTTTCACATTTTGTGTATAATATTCAATATTGCATAAAAAAAATAATGAAATACTTAACATAATTTTGAAAAAAACCTGAGAAACATTCATGTTTGAAAAAAATTGAGGAGGGGGACTCGTACTCACGTCTTTCACTTTCCGGGTGAGTGTTTTGACTTTTAAGCTATTGATCAATCTATGACTCAAGCGAATTTTTTCTTATTTTTACGTTTAAACTGAGGTAGGTACTTCAAATTCCGAAAATCAGGAGGTAATCTGCTTTGTGATCAATAAAGGAATTAAATCAGGACAAATTGTGTACATTTATTATGATTTTATTGTATAGATTTTTTTTCATATCAATACTAAAATCTAACCATCGTGTAAAATATATAATTAATGTACAATATTATTACTGTAAACGCCGTTGCGTAAAATTGAGAATTAAGCCATATTTTGATACATCAGAATAATATATCCATAGTTGTGACACTGTAAAATTATCATTTGGCAATACGTGCAGAATACTTTTATTTCTATTAAGGTGAATGGTTATTATACTAGAGGCACCAGCTAGCGTAAAAATACAAAGCTTGCAAGATGAGACAATTAACATGTGTCTTTTAATAAGGTTATCAATAATATGCAAAATAAGTCAAAGATAAACTTATCGTTCAAAATTGTGACCACATCTAAATCAAATTTAATATAAATAAAAAATTTCAACTTTCTTGATATAAAAATATTAAGATGGCATCCTTTAACAAATTCATATTTCACAATGTTTATTGCTGACTTTAATATTATTTTTAGATACACATGTATTTATCAACTAATTTTTTTTTAATTTAAACTATAAAAGATGTGTTTCTAATTATTACAACCATCGCATTTCTATACTAAGTGCCGCTTGATATTACCTCCACTCTGCAGAGAACATAATATTATTTTAATCACATTTATTCAAATTATTGTTTTCTTTGGAAAAATAAATTTCAATATATAACACAAAAATAATAAAAACACTAGGTAGGTACTTAATCATAAAAAAAAATCTGAAAAATAATCTAACCACAATATTTATTTGCAGGTGGATGGCACCAGAATCTTTATACGATGATATTTTTTCGGTGAAGTCTGATGTTTGGAGTTTCGGTGTGCTTATTTGGGAGGTCGTGACGTTAGGATCTACTCCATATCCTGGATTATCGGCCGGTGATGTCATGAGAAAGGTATTTGTTAAAATTATAAAAGTAAAAAAATATATAATATAACTATATAATATATAAGTAGGTATATATTTAAATAAGTAATACTAATTATTACACAACCAGAAAATAATATTTAGTGAAAGTATTTTGCTGTAAAATCAATTAAATTTGTTCAAACAGATTAACTTTCACGTAATTAGAAAAGGCAGTAACAACTCGTGTATATTTTGTAACTTGATGGATATTAAAAAATAGTCCACCCTTTGTATAGTATGGCTTTACAAAAACTTTTCACTGTATTATGAAAAGTTATCATGATATAAATTTTAAAGCTTTTTTGACATGTGCTTCAACCCGTTATGTAATATTTACATGCATACTATATTTCAAATAATAATCTGTCAAACCTCTATTTAACATTCATAAACTTTCATGTAACATAATAATATCATATTTTTTGTGAAAGTTTTTATAATATATACTTTTGCTAATACGTATAGATATATCTTTATACTCGAAGATTGAAGTTATGGTTTGATATAATATAATAATATTATACCAGTTGGAAGTTATACACATCGGGAAAATATTTTTATAATATAAGTATAATAATGATTCCTAACCTGTTCATTAGCCAAAATTCTAAAATTAAATTATTTTTAAAACCATGAATAACAACAACATGCTTTATATACATAATTATTTGTCAAGACAATTTATATTCAATTAACTAATTGAAAAAATATAATGCATATTAGTAAAACAATATGTAAATTTGTGTATTTTTAGTTTCTTGATTTTTATTTATTTACAATGTAAATTTGTGTTCAAGTTGAGTTTTGTTAAACATATTATATTGTACTTTTTTATGTGCAGTATTGAGAAAAATCCAGCCTCATATAAAAATATCAAACAAAACGGCAAAGAAACATAATTTTCTCCTTCTAAAATGTTGACAGTTATTTACGCTGTTTATTTTTAATTATTTTTGTTATTTTATACAGATAATGTGTGTTTTATGAATTATTCAGGTACCTAACACTAGTGATATGCTTGTTACTGGTTGAGAGAGTTTAATTAAAATATAAATTAATTCATTATTTACACTTTCCAAAAACTGTAATATAATACAAAATTAATAACGGTGTGAAATTTTATATACCCTTTTTGCTTAATATTGATTATACCTCTAATTGCTGTAATAGTAAATAATATAGTTGTATAGAGTATATTATGATGCTGCTAAATATAATATAAATTAATTGTTCATGAATTATAACTTTAACAAAATTCGCATAAAAAATATCATAATACCTTCGCTTTATCACGGTATGTCTTGAAAATGGCATCTAAAATATTAACAAAACATATAGGAAACAGTGAAAATAATGACACATGATAACACAAAAAAGACGATACATATTATATTATAAATAATAATCGAGGACATTTTATAAATAAAATGATTTTATTAAATCGCTCTCATTTGATTGTTGTGAAAAAAATTCCCGCTAAATTCTGTTTGAAAATGAATATTTAAAATAAGGTCATGTTTAAGTCATATCGCGTTCTGCACCGGGTTTCAAGATTTTATTTAAAAGCAAAAGATTTTGTAAAATAGAAAAAAATGAGCAACGGAAACGAAAACTATTAGATAGCAAATACTGGAAGGAAATATAATCTTAGACGTGAACTCAATAGTGAATAGAGGCTTATGTCAGAACGTATTGTGGGTATATAGACATTTACATCGTCTAAAAATAATAAAATCATAGTACCTATTGTCAAACCCAATAAAGCATCTGAGGATATTGTGTTGAGAAAATAAAAATAGGCAATGTTTCGAATGTTGACTTTTATCGGTTTACTAAAAGATTAACCTACATTATTGAAAATATTTCTAAATTTAAAAAGTCCCATATTCAATTGAATATAGTTTATTTATACTGTCCGTATTTTCTTTAAAAGATAAATAAAACATTTTTTCGTAGAATTTGCCCGGAATATACGAACGATAACGTGTCCGCTTATAAAGTCGCGGATCACTGGTTCAAATACCGTGTCTTGAAAATTCACATGTTTTTTGTCGTTGCATGTTTAAATCCAGAGTAAGGACCTTATAAGTTGAGCAAATTTATAGGATTCGTTTCCTTTTAAAAAAAAATTGGAAGGGAGAGGGTCAAGAATGGTCTGGAATGTTGATTGGGGATACTGGATGTCTGAAGGTCCTTTTTTACTCCACCTTGTCACCGTAGTCGTGATCTTCTCTGGCGCGTCTTTGGCGTTCAGATGACGATTTGTCATCGATTCTTACTTTGCGCCCCACACACCGAAAAGTTCAGATATTAATAAACTTCATGGTATCTTTATGATCATAAATTACAGTTATACAGTTCACAATAATTATGCTGAAACAACCATACTCCAATTTCCGAAAATGGGCCTATTTTTATTATACACCATTACTAGTTTTCCAATAACAGATGAGATCTATGAATCAATATTTGTATCTAGCAGCACACCATCTATGTTTTCTTGTATACATATTTTGATTATTACCTATATAACTAAGCTATTATCAATAAATCCCTACCTGTAGAGTTATTATTTTGAAAACATTCGTTTAATGTCGGATACGATTATTTCCCGAATCCTTATCCAAAACTTAATTGGTTTAGTAAATAAAAAATAAAATATAAGATTTCAAAATTTATTTATTTAGATCTCTAAACATTATTTTTAAATATATAGGTATATGATACCTAAAGGAAATATTTTTTATTAAATATAATATTGTATTGATTCATAAATTCCTAAGCGGTGTTCAAAGTAAAGAGCTTTTAAAATGGTTTTTTAGGCGTTTAAATGTATTGTGATATAATTTGGTAGATACCTACCTATGGCCTGAGTTTTAATATAAAAAATAGCTTATATATCAATTAACGTTAATTATTACAAATAAACTTAATTAAAACATTCATTAAATTAAAATTAGCATACCTACATTAGATATTATTAATTCGATATTTAATTTTATGTAGGTACATGTCTCCGTTCATATTTAAAAACAGGATGACCTACTTTAATTATAATGGATTCTGTGTTATACGGTTGATCTTAAATTTAATGGTACTAAATAATTTTCTTTGAGAGTTATGTTTCAAATTAATAGGCGCCTCTCATATTAATAAAACGTAAAAAAAGAAAAGCCCTAAATATTTTCGCGATATTTTGACACGTAGATTGGACGTGAAAATGACACTTTTAAACTCAAAAAAGTATTCTGTCCATTACTTATTTCTGTTACTGAAACATAAATCTATTATATCCCGTAAGTTATTACAATATACATCATTTACACAGTCAGAAGTAACATTTTCCTTCCACCAAAAAGTTATTTTATCAATATAACAAATAAAATTTCGAATTGAAAAAAAATGGGACAATACCTAAATAAGATTTCATAGAAATTAAAAAGATTTCAAGTTAATACAATATTTATATTTTTTATAAAAATCAATATTTTTTAAAATAGATATAAAAAATATTAATACTATGAATTAGTCAAAAGGTAAAAAATTTAAAACTTTATAAACTAAATTTTAATAATAAATATAACCATAAAAATAATGTAATAATAACGTACCCTGCGTACCAAATATGTGACAAATTCACATTTTTTTTACAATTGTAAGTATATCTTTGACTTAAAAAAAAACTTTTTAATGTTTTCAGATACATATTCATTTTTTATTAATACAGTTGAAATTGTAAATTATCAAAAAGAATTCTCAAATTGCAAGCTTCGTATTTTTCCGCTAGGTTCTCTGTTGGCAAATAGGATTCCCCTTAACATTGGTGTATGCTTCAATATCAAGTAGATTATCGACGTGTAATATCAGTCTGTTATGCATGTAGACACTCATTTTCTTACTGACTTTAACGATATCAAATTCTAGATATTTGAATGACGCGTCTACCTCATTTGAACCAAAGCAAATAACTGACACCTCAGTCATAAGTATACTATTAATTAGCGTTGCATACTATCTCTGAGTGTGTGATGAAAACAGATAAATTTGACGTTTTTACCATATCGATCCAGTGATTAAAATATGTGTAACATTTTAATTTGAACTTATTTTTTTAACATCCGTTTCTAAAATAGTTTCACAATAAAAAGTTTACTCCCATAGCTAATGTTTATCACAAAGACTCATTATTTTTAATTTTACACTTCGGTATTGTAAGTCGTAAGACGTATTCATTTCTAGAAATAATTAGAATTAGACTTAAGGCTATACCTCAGCTGAGGCATGGTCTAAAAATATCGTGACTAGGCGATGCGCAGAATGCGGGTCGCGGGTGCAAATGACGGAAGCCGAACGAAATATAATTTGTCATAAAAGTTCAACATGCGTCCTTTTTATGTTATTTTTATTATTATATTCGTAATAATAATAGTATATTCATTGAATGTTTTCTTTTTTAAGTACATACGTAAAGTTTTTTAGTCATCTTTACACGATTTAAGTATATTTTCATCCGACACCGTGACAAAACGAATCGACGTGCAGATGCCTCGACTATCGCTCTCCGAATGACAATGTGGCCTTAATTTTGTTCTACATACAGTTGAAAATCATTTGCCGTTTCACTTATGTACGCTCTTAACGCTATATTCCAGCTGAGGCACGGTCGAAAACGACGAATAAAACATCATTTGTTTTAAAAAAACCAATATGTGTCCATTCAATGCTATGTTTATTGTAATTTAAGTAATAATAATAATAATATATTCATTCATTCGTTTTGTTTTTCGAGTAAATACGTAACATTTTTAGTCATCTTTACACGATTTAAGAATTAATTCCTCCGACACCATCACAAAACAAGTTGACATGCTAACAGGTTGACTATCGCTCTCCGACTGGCAACGCGGCCAAAATTACATCCCACCTATTGCTGAAAATTATTTGCCGTTTCACTGAAGCATGCTCTTAAGAATTTATAGCCAATATAAAGTTTCGGCAAATATTAAATTGCAGAAAAATATTCGCTAGGTTGACACATCAGAACAAGACGTAATATGCAACTGACTATTTGGCCGCTAGCTTGTCTGTCTAAACTTGTAATGTAAGAACATTCAAAAGGATTTACCGGAAAACCGACAGCCTGGTGGAACGTGGCGAATATTCAATGCGATTACTGCTCGAATCGCTGATCTATTAATAATTGCATATCTATTGCATAGAAACCTATATAGTATAATATACCAAGCGAATGTCTAAAGCGAAGCAAAAATATGTCGCTGGGAAAGGCCTTAAATAATATAGGTACTTATTAGCAAAAAAACTGCAAAAAAATATTATTTAAATTTTGTTTAATTTAATTAAAAAAAATATCTTAAAATTATGTTTTTTTTTTTTCAAAAATCACTTTTTGATCTTCTATACAACTTATAAACCCATATTTTAATGATGAAAATTCCAATACAATACGATGTGTAGGTACTAATTATATATTGAGATTGCGTTGGATTGAATGAAAATTATCAGTAAAATGTAATAAAAAGAATGACGGCAACCAAGGCATCATTTTATATTTTAATTAATGCGATGTCTTTACATCGAAAATTGACAGTTTACAACATTTAAGTGATTTTCCATAAATAATGAGATATAAAAGTTGGAACACATGAAAAACATATCTTTTAGAAAATATATTGGCATACAGTGAGATATGAATCTGCATCAATTGGAATTTTCTAATATTATGTATACCTATTTTCGTGATATTTCAAATGGTATGCTTCGTTCGTAAATAATCGTGTGACTTATTCGTTTGGTTGAAAAATTGTTTATGAACGTAGGTACCCATATAAAAAAAATGAAAAAATGGATTATATATACTTAAACAAAAATTAACGAAAACTTCTTTATATTATAACAATTGAATAAGACTTCTAAGATAAAAAAACAAATGAAATATAGGATATGGAACAAACTTGAATAATTCGTATTTTTATGCCAAAATTATTAAACTAGTTTTTATGTAATTTTGTTAATGAAATTATTAAATGTTATATTATTGTGCTCGTTAACTAATTCGGATATTTTTTTATATTTTTCCACTGATACGTGTATAATAATAGACAGTAAACATGGGTTACTTGAATATCACTAACAATATTGGAATAATTTGGAATTCTAAATTCAATGTGTTTTGGTTTCAACGTTGGCAATAATTCCAGTATTGCAAATATTACAATATGTAGCGAGAGATATTTGAAAAGGATATAGGTACGATTTTCTGTATTGGTTATCAGTTCTGCTACCCGAACATATTATTCAAAGTAAGTTATATTGGCCGGGTTTGCAAATGAAATTTGTGTCAAATTGGGGTTAGGTATAATTCAGTGATGGTGAGGCCTGATTTTCGAAATATTGAAGTATAATTCAATATAAAATAAAATATTATCTTTAACATAGGTGTTTCGCTAAAATAGTACTTATACGTATTAAAATAAACCAATAATAGAGACGAGCATGGAGAACTAACAAAAATAAATTGTAAACAATAATATACAAAAATAGGTATAAAGCAGAGCTCATAAAACTTTCGAATATTCTGTGAACAGATCGTCACGCGACCATGTCGGAAGGCCCGATAGTTCCAATAACTAGCTTTTACATCATCATCTTTTCATCTTTTCCCAGGCATCTTTTTTTACGGCATTTCCCAGGCATCTTTTCCCATTCTGTACACCATTCAATTCATTCCCAGAAGATATGGTTTTCATCGTGCATTTCTCTGCCACAAGCATAAGTTGTTCGGATACCAAGTCCAAGCTAATAAAGCATAGCAGCAAACCCACCGTATTCAGTCAAAGATTGACAAGTGGTGTGGTCAGGGATCAGTGCGGCTATCTCCACTCTCCATTAAAAATTAGAGAAAAAACAAACTTATGTACATTTCATTGTTTAATAGAACACTCTTCATTTATCTGAGTTATGTTATTCGAATTAAATACTCTGATATTTATCTTAATAATATTGGATAACTGTATCATGCTGCCATGGTATTTTTTTTTTTAATAAATACGGTTTTTAGCTGTACCAACTGTAGGTTAGTGATTCTTCTCTGTATCACATCATCATAATAAATGAACAATGGCTCGGAATCTCTGATGTATCACGATAAAAAAGGCAAACAAGCATTGTAGTTGGCTTAAAGTATGTATATTTTTGTCGATTAATCAAATTGCGTTGAAAAGTTTTCAGACGCCTTAATGCGTAGGAAAATAGGAAAAGAGGACTCCCGCCTTTGTGTGGGCCTTTGCAGGTTGCGTCGGATTACTCGATTGTTTTATCATGAGATACCACCCTCTCACTCCCTGACGTCTCAATTACCTTCTCTTTCTGATAAACTTCAAAGACACCAGCCGTACAACAAATATTGCTGTCGTTTGCATGCCGTG
The DNA here is from genome assembly GCA_022495005.1 of Rhyacophila brunnea. Lineage (NCBI taxonomy): Eukaryota > Metazoa > Arthropoda > Insecta > Trichoptera > Rhyacophilidae > Rhyacophila > Rhyacophila brunnea. Next base: position 534,237 of record JAGYXB010000447.1, read on the forward strand.
TCAAATAGAATTTTCTCGAATTGCTTGTCATTGAATAAGTACCCTGCTCGTCATTATGATACGAGACCACAATATAAATTGTCAATAAGACAGATAATGATTATTTTGCTTTACAAATACAGCATTATTAGTACACTGGAAGGTCTCATAAGGTGAAAGAATAAATAATCTAATCTAATAAAATATTATGTCTGTTCAATAAAGAATGTTTCATTCTCAAATCCTCTGAATTGTTCGTTGAATAAAAAATACTTCATTTATATATTTTAATTGTTAATTTTTAATAATGGTAACGGAATCATGCTGTTTTTCTTCATAATTTTTAAGAAAAATCTAGTTTTAAATTTGAAGCATATGTATTCATGGTGAAGAAGTGACTTTCGTGAAATTCGTGGCTGATTTGATTTCTGTATATGGCATAAATTACATGTGTTTTTTTCAATGCTTGTTTGATTCACATCAAATACAATATGTCTTTCACTTGAGTTAGATGAATGGCTCACAAAATGTTATCAGTATAAAGAGTTTGTTTATCTTATAACATTTTCTCTATGATCGTTTATAACATGCAAGTGCGAAAATGAATGCTCCCAATAAATCTTTCGTAAATTCTTTTTACAGTTTTCTGTAGATCTTTTTTAGTTTTGGCTAAATTGAATAATAAAAACTTTAAAAAAGTTTATTGGAAATGACATAGCTGCATATATATGACAGGTAGATATGGGGTACCTAGCTCAAATTAATTACTAGATACTGTAAATATTTATAATTTTCCACCGAAATGTAGCATTCGAACTAAAATAAAATTAATACTTATTTTTCGTACATAAAACACGGTATTTTTGTATGAAATATGAGAATGTAAATAAAATATTTGATAAAATTGTGCGCTTCTATCAAAATAATAACTAAGTCACCAATAAAATATGTTTATTATTATTTATTTAAGACAATTTGACAATTCTCACAGAGATATCAAACTTTTATAAGTAAAGGCAATTTTCATATTATTTATATTATTATGTATGTAGTTTCTACTTTGATGCATTAACAAGTCTCAAAACATACTATGTAAGTCATATAGGCATGTTTTAAAATAGTATACATTGAGTTAATTGTTTCACTAACCCATTTCATTCAGTAATGTGATCAATTTATTTACTGTTATAAAAATAATTTTGTATAATAAAAGTAATAAACATTAAACGTATATATTATATTTTCCAGGTTCGCGATGGTTATCGGTTAGAAAAGCCGGAGCATTGCCGAAGAGAATTGTACAACATTATGTTCTACTGTTGGGACAAAGACCCGGCACAACGACCGACCTTTGCGGAGTGCATCACACTTCTGGAGCGACTCCTTATGACGGAGACAGACTATATTGAGCTGGAGAGGTTCCCAGACCACTCATATTATAACGTAGTCAGTCTAAGTGGAGAAAAAGTTTGAAAAAAGTGTTAATATATGACGTCAACTAAACCATATTATTATACCAATGAAGACTGGAAATTTCTAAATAATATTATAGTATATTTAAAGGTATTTAGCTGTGTTATTGTGTATATTTGTTCTGATTCTTGTTAATAAATTCGATATGTTATATTATTTTAAGATTTTTTGTACTGTATATTTTGTAAAGCTTAGAGGTGGTTCAATATGGATCTTATTTTTGTATAGGAACTCTTTAATATAAATTTTCATACAGTTCGGTGTAGTAAGTACCATCAACTAGATTTTTTTTTAAATTGTTGTAAGTGAGATTGAAAGTATTTTTTTACGTTATTCAGTAGATCAAGTCCAGCAGGTGGTGATTATAATTAAATTTAAAATAACATTTCAAACGTACAGCAATATTATTACTTATTAAATATAAAAATGTCACATTCGATTTTACCTGCTTCAAACGATATTATTATCTGATCCGTTAAGATGTCTACTATTATTGTTATTTAAAATATTTGGATTAAGTACCATAGGTTTTCTATTTATTTTAATAAATAAAATATCGTTCCACCAAGTTTAACAATAAAAGACGTTGCAAAATTAAAGTTATTTATATATACATAATTATGTTAAAAGAACTAATAACACAATTATGATTCTTCAGGATTATTTACATGGGATTAATGTAATCACTACGCGCACTAATGCCGCCACGTGTAAACATGCTGAATAGGTAATAAGCATTCGTATTTGGTCTATCACCACATGTCAGTATAAGTATAGTATAACTAACGAGTACTAATCCCATGTAAACAAGTTCTAATATTGGTTTAATATTTATAAGGTTAAATGCAGAAACTTTTTGACAACAATTGACAATGCTAACCGAAAATGGTTTAATATCAAAATGTAGAAAAACTGTATAAATATAACAATATATAGTGTGCATAATGGTTAAAATTATGTTTCAGAAATAACGTCATAAAAAAATTATTAACTAACGTTGAACATAATTTTGTACTAACGAACAAACATTTTTTTCAAGATCAATAATATTAATTGTAGGATCCAATGCATGATGTTGAATGATCTTTCGGCCCTTCGGTTGCATAAACATGCTTAAAATATTTTTGGTATTATATTATTTGTTATTGCATTACCATCAATCATCAATCAGACAATGCTTAATGAAGGTTAATATACTTCTTTCGATACAGCAGCTGTGAATATTTAAATTATGTAATAATTACTACTATGTCTATACGTAAGAACTGAAATTGGAACTAATAAATCAATACAATTATCGGATTCTAGAGACAGTGGAAAATTTCAACAATTCCATGAAAATAATTACTAATAACTTACATAAATCAATTATATTGTAAAGCCATTGTTTAGTTTAGATATACTGTTATTGTTCAATATCTCGAATTATTCAAAATACATAATATCAATTAATTAATTGTCAGGTTTTCGGAAACAAAACATTAGAACTTTTATTTGAGATGAGTATTATTATATTATCAGGTTTATAATATCATATGTCGAAAATTAAGTTGTAACATATTTCATCCGCATGCCATGCAGACATAATAAATTATTAGGTATGTTTAAATCTCACTCGGCGTAAAAGACTTTCAGTTTTGAAAAAGTTTTGTAAGTTTGTACATCTAAGAATCATTTTCACGTAAAATTATTATCATCTCAACTTCTTAAAGTCGTTTTAATTAAGCAGCAATTCGCAAGTTTAAATTAATTATACATTGAATCAGAGCTGCTCCTACGTGCTCTAAAATGGTTTAAAATTAATAATTTGTCAAGTTGAAAGTTACTATTTTAATGACCTGAAAAATTCTTTATTTTTGTGAAAACAATATTTGTTTCATTATATTGCCCTATATTATCTATCCATATTTATTATATACGTCATAATATTTTTATTTATTTAAAATTTCGTACTTATATAAAAACAAATATATTTAAATATACGTGCATTATTTCTTTTGTAATATTGTATTTCAAAATAATTTTCATCACATATCTCACCTTTATTCATATATGATTTATAGCATTAAATTGCATCTAACCATTTTTGATAAAAATAGTAAATATAAATTATCACTTACTTTATCACACCCATTGATTATAACTAATATTATCAGAATTCTGTTTTATATTATTTTCTCCTTCTCATTTTGTGTGGCTTCCCTCACAATAGGTACGGACTGTTTTCAAGTATCTATTGTGCATTATGACAATAGTTAGGTACTGGCGGACAATGATTATATTATTTCTAACGTCTTTATGATAAAATTAACTGTTACTTTGAAAAAAATGTCATTAAAAAGCCACAATTTTTTTTTTTAGTTATTGTTCTATTTAGATTTTTTTGTTGCATCTGATTAATATTTTTTGTTAAAGCATTCGGGTGACAAATACAAAATGAATGCTTAAATTAAAATGAACTCTTGTATTAGCGTGTTCACTTTACATTGAAAATAATTGCACGGTGATATCGCCACTCAACACGAAACAATCAAAATTCAGCGCAATTACTATAAGAGTCACTTCGTTCATCTAGAAGCCTATTCTGAATAATGACTTGCCTGTATGCACACAATTAAAATTTGTATAACAAGAGAAAGTTATTTAATCGATTATCAATAATGAGCATCGATTTCTTGATGTAAATTAATGACATTACACATTGTAATCTTAATTTCTAATCAATATTTATTATATTAAATAAAATCGTATTAAATAATAAAGTAAAATACATTTAAATTTTTTTCCCATAATTTAAATAAAAATAATCATTTTATCCTGCTATAAAAAATAAATCAACTGTTTTAACAATATGTATTATAACAATTATCATTAAACTTTTTTTTTCATTCATTTAATGGTGGTACGCTCCCCAGAAAAACAATTTATTGAAATGGCAATTTACAAACATATTTATAGTCTTCTTACTTTCTTGCAATATTATGTTATTATATTTCTTTCAACCGCGAATTTGGATTAGTTTTTATGTCATAATGTCTAAAGGCAATGATGTATTATAATATATTTCTGATATACAAATTTGTCCATAGAATACATATCTTCCAGTGGCATATATTTTAAAAATTAATTTCAATATTAGTATACACCTATGTCATTATTTTAGTCAAGCTTTTCTACCCAATTTGCAACCGACAGCTGCTTTGTCAGTTTCGAGGTTTCTTCATAAATGTTTAACCTCTCTAGCCCTATGGTAAATCCGGCCTTACTGGATGGAGCCCTTTCAAAGTTAAATTTGTACGTACTTAATAGTCTTTTTAGTTGTATTACCACATGCATAGTTTCCATTGGGTATCATTGAGTGAATAGATATGTCCATTCTCTGATATCTCTTCTTCGTACTATGTATCCTGCATTTATTCTTATTTAAGAATCTAACAATATGAAATGTTGTATACTTTCATAGAAATTATTTTGCATAACAACAATATTATAAAGAATGATCTTGCCTTTTGATTTATTATTTTACAGTGAAAATAATGTTCTTTTATTTTCAACTTTATAGCATAATACGTAAATGTTAGAATAAATAAACATTAATAGAATATTATGTTACATAGTAAAATTTCAATTTGTGTAGTTGTTAGTGTACCACCATTGTTTTTATTGTTAAAATAACGTATTAATACTGTATTTAAAGCTTTTCTATTAAACAGTTTTCTTCTTAAAAGTAATAACATAAATTCTATATTATTCTTCAAAAATATTGAATATAATTTTTCAAAATAAATTTAGTCATATGAAAATATTGCGTTACTGTAAAATTCCATGAGTAAAAATTGAAAATAATGTAAGAATGCTAATGATATAGTAGTATACATATAATTGAGAAAAAAATCTATACAGATTTAGAACTTATATAGAAGTGAGTGTAAAAAAAGATATAGGTAATAAAAAATCAATTTATAAAAAAAAAAGTTTTTAGAATATGTCCTGCCATTGAGTAGATATCAGTAATAGTTTGCTGTCACGGTACTGACAAGTCAACCCTTATCTAAATACAAAGAGTTTTTTGACTGACATATTATATCGAAACTTTTTAGGAGGGTATCTACATTTAATAATAATTATTACTTATATACCTACCTACACACAATGAGAAACATCAAAATGCTCTCAATTTTAGAAGTTTTATAAAGTATGATAGAATACAATCATTGTAGATTGTGTTCCTTGTAAAGGTGAAAAATGATAATATTACTTTTAGTGTCTCAGGTGAAAATAACATATTACTAAGCGCATGTAATATAATATGTGCTCAGAATTTATATTATGGTTTGATGGTTTTATTTGGCCTTCTTTTCTCATCATCTAAAACAACATGGTTTCATATGTTAGAATCATTTTTGAAGTATTATTCCATGTAAAATAATGCATTATAAAAGTCCTTAAAATTTTACGATAATCTGATCCTTTCATATCACTCTGATTCATGTTGTTATTGATTTATTAAAAACAATAATTATTTTAAACGGTTGAATAGAAAATAGTAAATATAATATATTAATCTATCTTAGCCAAATTTAGAACAAAGGGCCAATTTTAGATAAATTATACAAACCGGTATAATGATAATAATTACGGATGAAATGTTACATCATAAATACAAAAAATTTTAGCTGATGCTTTCTTAAGTTAAAAAACCTTGCTGTTTTTGTTTTCATTCCAGTTTAAAATATTTTATCTTTATTAATCGAAAACACTGTTTAATTTATTATACAATGCAATGCTTGTGCTACACTTTAGTTGAGTCTACCCCAGCTGGGCTGAAATATGTTAAGAGTTAAACATGAATAGGAAAAGGGTATATATATACAATATTATACCTTTGTGCTCAAATTCTCAGTAGATCGCCCACCACGTTTTTGTTTATTCATGCGAGATTATAATAAGACTATAAGAGCACAGAATAGTTTAAAGGGAAATAGGGGTGGGATGAGTCTATTTTCACGTGTTTCTTTGTTTTGCGTTAACTTCATTTTAGTAAATCTGTAAACACAGTGAGATGTACTACTAATTCCTGATAGTTTAATTATCATCATAGCCGGTTTTATAAGTATTATTATACTAATAAAACAGAATGGTACAATATAGTAGCAGGTACGTCAGTAGTTTAAAATATAATTATGACTTTCGCCAGTAGCTACTGATATATTGATAACCAGATACTGGCACATTTAAGGGCATAATATTATTATAGTTTTTCAAGTTGAAATGATGATAGTTTTATTGTGAAAATGGATTATCATACTATTTGGGATTAAAGAATTAAAAAATACTTATTATATTTTATTTAATATAATGATGCTAGTTGACATAGAAATTTAATTATATTTATCCACATTAACTGGTATATTTTCTCTTTTCACCGCAATACTTTATTAATTTTAGTTAAGTGCTTTAATAACGTATTACTTTAGCGATTCACAAACAAATTCTTACAAAAAAGATATGTCTTGTTGCCTCTAAGTCAACTTTACTACTGTGCTATTTATTCTGGAGATGGAATATAAAATTATTAATACTCTTGTTAAGCTGTTTACCAGAATATTCTGAGAATTTATTATCTGGCTAAATGATAATAATGTAATATCACTAACACCCTAATTGAATTTTCCTTATAATATATTATACATTATTTAATCTTTCATATTATTAAGATTACTAAATTTATACGAAGGAATTTTCCATGTTATTACCAAAACACTTAATTTATCAAATTGAGATAATATACTCACATACCTACGTAGAATTTAAAATTATTAATAACAATACTCATGGTAAAAATTGTGTAGTGTAAATACTATTTTCTAATATAAATTAATATGAGTAAATGTTAATGTTAATTAAAATTTGGTTTAATGAAAACAATATCCTTCTAAAATATATTTTTGTTTTCACCGATACTTTGTATGTAAAATTTATTTTATTGTGCTAATAAATTACGTCACATTTTATTAGTTTGGCGATATAACTGTGTGTCAAAATGAAAACCTTGGTTTTGGAAAAATATACTCTTTATAACTATTTCATAAAATTTAGAACTGTCATAAAATATATTGTGATTGATGATTATTACTAAGTGGATGCAGTGCTTAAAAACTGACATAAAATATAATATTGCAGAATTGAAAAGATTAGAATGTGTAGAAAAAATTAACTGAAAATTGACTAGGTACACTTTTGATTATTATACTTATTTTAAAAAAAAAATCTCGTTCAATTACATTAGATTAATATAAATTGTAACAATCTATAAAATTATAAGAGGCTAGAATTGAAATACATCATACGTATAATAATAAATGTATCAAACCTTGTACATAATATAAAACAATTAAACTAGTAGATTATAAAGATATTATTATATAAGTAACTTGAAATATATTGATTGTACCACGATTCCTACCTAGATAAACCCGGAACTCGTAAATAAACTGAAGAGTGGAAATGCTGTGTTATTCTAACTACAGAATCTTTTTAAGTCATAGTTACGACAAAAAAAATGATTATGAAAAGAGACCAAGAAAATGATAGTTCTGTATGCGTGTGAACATTAGAGCATAACGGAGAAACAAGAAAATGCTGTCCAATTATTAGTATTCGAACAAATGAAATTATCCGAAGAATACCAATTTAATAATACCAAAACGCTAACCTCACCTAACATTTTTTTATTCCATTATAGTTAATATCTCGAGGGTGAGATTACTAAAATAGGCCAGATAAGTTCTTAATGCAACGTATCTACACCATTTCATAAGATTTATGAAAGGATCCTAGTAGGCATTCGGTTTCTGGGCCACTTGAATAAGAAATGGATGGATAACGTCAAAATGGATGTAGAGAGATGGAAAGTGATGAGACATGCCTGAAAGCCATGTACCTAAATGGCCTATCTCGACAGCTTACATAAGAAAATTAAAATTATCGAGTATCGGTACTATTGGTACATACTACCGTCAAATCTGTAATAGTTTCTACTTCATGAAACTGGCTCTTATTATGGGTTTGGGAGCTAAATTTGATGATGATAGTTCCACCATAACACCAGTTTGGATTCACTAGCAAGTATTGTTACGTACTAGAATCAGTGTTACTCCTTCAAATATTATAGTTTTAAAATATTTAAATTACCTAACTTCTACTATAACTAAAGATGTCAGAATGTATAGACACCTCAGTCACATGAGTAAGGAATACTTTATGCGAATAGTTGATAATAGTATGATATCCCTAAGTACAACTTAAATGATTCTTACTTACTGTTAATTAAAAACACAGAATACAAAACTACATGTGAAGCAATAAGAAGGTACTTATACCCGATGCCATTAGTTGATTAGTAATTATAAGATTCTACAAGATAACTAGAGCTACCTATTCTGAGTATAAGTTTAACATTATCTTAGCACGTGGGCTCTGTGTGAATAAATTCGCAAAACTAATATTCTCAACTCATTTGATTTTAGGGTCGTGCCTATTAACTTATGCTCTTGAATTCACGTAAGTTTGACCATGCTAATGAAAATGCGGGTAGTTGTGTGGTTTTATGACAAATTTTCCTCTCATTAAGTGGGTGAAAACTTTGCATACTTCAACGGATACAAGCGTTAATATTCTGGGAACAAGAATACAAGTCGCATTAGAAACTCGATGCGATAGTTTTTAGTTATCGTATTTCATTATTATTATAATTTTGAAACATTTGCGTGATTTATTATGACATTAAAGTATTATTATAGTCGTTTATTTTCACTGTCGCTTTAGTTTTACACTCCACCTAATATTCACTCGTGAATCTAGTACTTTTAATAGATATTATTATACATTGAAATGGAAACTGAAATTTAATAGAAAATCAATAAAAAATAGTACTTACTTACTGGGTACTGAACCAACAAAATATCATGGAGCGTTATGGCTTTAGAGAAGTTACTGCATAGGAAAAACATTCAATATTTACCGTTAAAGTATTAAAGAAGCATTATATATTTATTTATTATAAAAGGGATTCCCATAAATGGAGAATACCTGACTCATCTGCGCTTTGCCGATGACATAGTAATTTTCTCGCAAGACTCAGAAGATCTCCAAAGCAAAATGCAGGAACTCGGTGAGGTAAGCAACAAAGTAGGTTTGAAAATAAATGTAACAAAGACGAAAGTCATGTTCAACTGCTTTGCGGGCCAAAAAGAGATCCTTGTCAATGGCACTCAGCTCGAATAGGTGAAAAGCTACATCTATCTGGGACAACAAGTGTCTATAGATGGATGTATATTTGATGAAATTGTTTGCAGAGTAAAGCAAGGCTGGACTGCTTTTGGCCGCCTGAATAATGTCTTCAAAAGTGACCTTCCACTGTGCCTAAAGCGCAAAGTGTTCAACCAGTGTGTGCTTCCCGTGATCACATATGTGTGTGAAACATGGACCCTAAGTAAAATAGAGATCCAGAAACTTACAGTAGCACAACGTGGTATGGAGAGGTACATGCTGGGCATAACGCGAAAGGACAAGAAGAGGAATGAATGGATAAGGAAGCAGACAAGGGTTTGCGATGTAATAGAGTTTATTATAAGCCTTAAATGGAGATGGCCTGGACACATAGCTCGAAGAAGAGACAATCGTTGGACAAATCTAGTCATCCAGTGGTATCCAAGAAGTACAAAACGTCCGCAAGGTAGACCTAGAGGCCGCTGGGTCGATGAAATGATAAAGTTCTGCGGAAGTACGTGGCAGCGCAATGCACAGGACCGAGAGAAGTGGAAGCAGCTTAAAGAGGCCTTCATCCAGCAGTGGATAGATTCAGGCTGATGATGATATATTTATTTATAACTTGTGGAGAAAATATTATAATTTATGTAAATATAACCTAATAATACTTCAATTTAATAGTGATCGGACGTCAATTAGATTAATTGGCATAAAGCTTTATATATATTACATTGGTTTGTGTTTTTAAATATTAAAAAAAACACAATTGCTTGATTGAATATATTATATAAGAGAGAAATTCAATCAATGAGATTATATTTTTTTCATTAGGTTGGGTACTTACGTTAAATAAAAATAATGATATTATAAATTTAGATTACAATGATTTTACAACAAATAAATAAAATAAAATACAATATTATGCACTTAATTATTATCCGCTTTAATATGATTGACTAGGTAACTTGAAATATACATTTATTATGTCCTGTATTATTAAATGTTTTTAAATATTTTATTGAGGATATAAATTTATATATTATTATACTAAAAAATCTCTGATCAATTAATAAATCCACTGAAAAATACGCATAAATTCATATAAGAGAATATTCATAAAAAAAACTATCAAATGAAACTAGGTACAATGGTATATTATTAAATTAATATTCATTCCATTCTCTATTGTTACATTGTAATCCTGTTTATAATAAACATATTATCAACATGCGTTAAAACTAATTATTAGCTAATTAATAATTTCATATACATTGTGAATATCTAATAAGATAACCCTATCCAAATGTATATTCCACAGATTTGCCGTGGAAACGAGCGGCGTCAATTTATTAATTGGATTAGTACAAATAAAGCCTTCTTATATTATGAAAATGGAGCTTGAATATGCTACTGTGAAAGTTAATCTAGAAAACATGTTACTGAGGCTAACGACTGAATTAATTGTGATACATTTTACATTTCAGATGATGCCATAGATGATTTCATAATGAGCCAAGTCTAATGCATCGAAGCATCATTATTTGGATGAATAATATTACATTATAATAAATGTTATAAAATACCTTACAGTTTATATGATTCTCATATTAATATACTTTTGAAATTTTTATAACACAGGTAATTATCACCAAAGTAACTTGATTTAATCTTTGTTGTATCGTATATATATGTAGGTACTCGATTTTCCTTCCAAAATCGCGTGCACTAGAGTATGCGTGGTTCCGCTTACGGTTATTGATGGAAAAATACAAAAAAGTTTTTCCCTTGTAGATATTAAGTCGCAATGTCCGACATATTTAAACTGAGAGTTGGATCAATAATTTGAGATGCTCTTTCCTATCAACCGACGTATATTGACACGCTCTGAGGATGTGATCGAAATCCTGCAATTTACCATAATAATAAACAAGTTGGATATTCTTTTAGGCCAAGCTGAGAGAACTTGGATGCAAGATCACTGTGTTTGGTTAAGAATTGAAAAGTTTAATGATCTCAGATCAATTTTATTATCTGATTTAGCACCATTTTAAATTTTGGGAAAAAATGCTTTTTTACCTTAGAAGAGAAGGTTAATTGTTCCCACATTGACTGCTGACTAGATGATTACTTTTTAATTACCACATTTAAATAGCATGCTAATTATATCGAATGGTCACCTAGTCATTACGCATTGGGCGCGTCTTTAGTGTCCAATGTATTAAGATGGCGGAACTTTTCGAACGTACTAGCTCATGAATTCAATATCCTGATGCGGTGATACTGTGTTACTACACACATCCTGCCACAGACCCCCGATTAAGGTAATCGTAGAACAGCTGACCTGAATGTGCAAGACGTAAACTCAAGCAAAGACGCCAGAGCATCGGTAGAGGTATCTACTCTACTCTTATAAGCGTTAGTGAGCGCTGAGGGCCAGTAATGCTAATCGTTGGCCGCTGAGAAGAGCTTATTGGATAATTACTTTGGTACGTATCACGTGGTGGCAGCAATAATCATGTATATTTTAATAGTTTTTAACTCAATCAACAATCTCAGAGATCTGGTGGTACTGTATGTAGAGAAAAATATTGTTTTTTTTATTAAATAAATATCATAATATTATATTACATGGGGTAATTATATTTTAAATTTAAATTAGTGAAGTAATAAATATGTAACGATTTTTAATACTGTAACAATCATACCACACAGCATGAAAAGAGTGGCACACTGTATTATGTATGTTTTGTTGTCAAAACAAAACAACAGAGCGATAATGATTATCAGCATTTCCTCAATCATAACTGGATCAGAAGGGTATATTATTGTGAATTGTTAATTGCAACAACATCTCTTGTAATATATGGACTGCATTTGCAGCAAGTGGAAGGAAAATGCATGAATTCTCACTAATTGAACCGTCACGAGACGCACTACTATCTTCACGACTGTCACGAGTCGTTCATTCGATATAGTCAACGTTCATTCTACTCGAATCAAGTCTCTCAATTTATCAATATAATCAATCTTTTGACCGCATCGATCGCACCAGTAAAGCATTACCCGAGATTATAATCTCACGCAGTCATTTCCTATATATTATTATCCTAAGAAATTTTGGAAAACGCACCATTTTTTTATGTAAATACCATTTTGTTGATTTTTAAACTATTTCAATTCATTTTTTAGAGTCCCGAATTAACTTCAATTTAAATCCGACACAATCTGATAAAACTCGACACAATCACAGATAATATCATTTTTAAATGGCGTTTTATATCCGTCACCATACATTTTTGCGTCATGCCGGAATTTAATCTTGCAAGAAATCTCGTTTATAGCTAAATTTTATCTATATAGACATAATAATAATATCTATATATAACATAATATTATGTTGATCAACTAGATTTGAGTGTCATTGGCGATAATAAGTTTTCGTCAGTCTTTTTCTTATTCAAGACAAAATAATATATATATATACTTATCAAATTTATTATAAAAATAAATATTTAATATAAATACTGCGTATAGTTTTTTTCTGTTTTGTTCAGCAAAATAATTGTCATAAAATTTTCTGTTTGTAATAATATCAAGTAAAAAATACTATGATACAGAAATAAGTGACTCAAGAGAAGTATTTGAAAAGCTAAAAGATTTCTTGGTAAAAGAAAATAAGGATAAACTCCGTGTGTGCTTAATAGAAAATCATGCGGATAGCGCTTTCGACCTCAGAAACTTTTCCATTTATAAGGATGTTTACACTTAGCAAATATACTGATGGACTTTCTTAGATGTTTGTAAATATTAATTAATATAACTTTTATTTCGAATGGAAATACCTTTATATACATATAATTATTATTTGTAAAGTTTTGTTTATTATATTAATTCCATAATAATTTTCTAAAAAATAATAAAAAAGTGAAAAAAACATTTAATTTTTTTTTCTTTACAATAAAATGAAAAATTATAACTATTTAGATACCTATGATAATTTAACTATTATATGCGAATCATGGCACCTTACGAAGGCTCAGAGCAACCGTATACTGAGCTTCGAAAACAGATGTTTGCGACGAATACTGGGTGTAAAGTGGTATGACTTTAGAAGCAACGAGGAGATAAGAGAACGCACCAAGCAGCCTCTCATCACGCTGAAAGTGAAAAGGCGACGTTGGAACTGGCTCGGCCACGTGCTGCGGATGCCAGAAGAGAACTTTAACCTGGCTTGCCTGTTCTTCAAGCCGACCGGATTCCGGCGACCTGGAAGGCCGCTAAATACAATCTACAGAGTGTATACGGCGGAGCTACGGGATGCTGGTTTGACCTGGAACAAAGCAAGAAGACTGGCAGGCGACAAGGATTCTTGGAGGCGCCGCGTGGTGTCCATATGCTCCAGTTAAGGGGCGGATATGGCCAAAGAAGAAGAAGAACTATTATATTATAATATATTTGTAAAAACTTTTTAATGAAATATTTATAATATGTTTAAAGCCAGGATTGACCTTTAGTGGTAAATGCTACGATACATATTACCACTGTGTGGAATAATTGAGTAATTTTAATTACGATGAAATGTTTCATAAAAAATATATTACCTATATTACAAAACGGTATTGGGTAATGGATTGAAGGGAAAAGAAAAGAATTAATTGATCACTAAATAGAATAACGCAAAAATTATTTGCATATTCGATATAAAGGAACGGCTGTTATGAATATGTCGTAAATGGAAGAATTTGAAGATGCTGATGGTCTGGAGTAGCTTTTATGGAAGGTGATCTAGAAGATGCGCGTCAGCATATTAGTGGATTCAAGTGAGGACACTTACTAGGGGCAATCTTCACTCATCCTGGATACGAGCAGAGAAGAGTGAAAAGTGGAGCGTCTCGGGTAGTCAAAAGATAAAAGCGACACAAGAAGATAAAGAAAATTAGTAAGTACTTACTAATATTATACCATATATCAGTTTTGGTTAATTAAAACAAAATTATAATGATATACTTTTTTGAAATCGGGAAATTGCATTAGTTATCAGTATGGTATAAAATTATAATGCCAACTTTAGCTTCAGCTTGTAATAACTTTTGAGAGTTAGGTTATCAAATTATTCTGTGAAAGTTTAGTCAAGCTTTCGTCCAGCTGTGCTTATTTATATCAACTGGTGACTAATAAAAGTACCTAAACTGGTTATCCGTTCAGTTAAATAATATATATGTTCATTTTTCTTCTGATAATTCTTCAAAATGAGAATGTTTCTTTTGTTATATTATAATTTTATTCAAGGCATGTTTTCTTTTTACTATTTAAGCATTGGCGAATAACAAATTATAAATTTTTATGCACCTATTAGTTACTTCCATGGTAACAAGATTTCTTCAAAATCAAAATTGTTTCCTATTGTCGGACATATCCGGAAACAATAGTAAAGACTGCGAAACTAATCAATGCGTTCCGTACAGACTATACAATTAAAGTAATATATTGTATGCTTAATTTTAAATTTTATTTAAATGATGATCTAAATGTCACATTATGAATGTCTTGAATAAAAAATATTAGTCATATAACTAATATGTTTTTTATGCTAAATGCAAGTTAGGTATGGAAATGGCCGAGAAGAGTAAAAACATTAAGAAGTAGCCTTTATCTAATAGTGGCTCTAGGGTGACTGAGAAGATGATAATGATAAAAGAACTATTAGTATATTTGGATCTTGATTACCCTTCACTTTAAGGACGGTGGCAAAGATTGGTCTTTGATTGGATACCGAAACAGATGAGTACCGCTTAGATGAGTACCTGAAATGGTTGCTGATTTGGCTACTTTTGACGTATCCAATATCATAAAGTGATATTTGATATACCAGAGGACATCTAGAGTACTTTAAGTAGAGGGTGGTCATTAATTTTTTTTTATTCTTTCTCACAAATCAATCAATGGTTTTTTGTACTTATAATAATAATTACTGAATGCATACATATTTTTCGAAAAAGAAACCAAATAATTTTTTGAAATTAATATTAGACGTTTTTTACTGTCACCTTGAAAGAATTAATTGCAGTGTTCGGCTGTGAAACTACAAAACCCAGTAAGGGACTTCAGAAACAATGTTTATGCAAAAAGTCAAAAAATAATATAATCAATATGTATTGTATCAACGTATAGATAGAGTATAACATTTTTTAATATATTAAATTAATAATGTTTTTTTTTCAACGTCTTCACCGATTTCTGAGCTTTACTAGTTTTCAATATAATATCGAATATTAGGTAGTACACAAGCATTAATAGATTTTGACCTTGATATTATTACAATTTAAATGTTTTCAAATTAATAATATATTTAGTAGGTATTATGTCTTTTGTAATATTATTTACCTGAACAAATTGTTTCCAGATAACTGGGAGCTTAGAGTGAGGAAATAAAAGAATAACCAATAATTATGCTATATAGGTACAATAAAGTTAATATTTAAATAATAAACAAACGTAATTTAAAAACACCTCAAATAAATACCTACTAGAAATATTTTTTTTGAAAACATACGACGCCCGACGGGTCATGAACCTATAACTACTGTTTTTGCGTCAATTTGCTTATTTCTTGAATAAAATACATAGTTGATTACATTATTTAAATATATTTAAGTTAAATTATGTCAATATGCATACAAATACGTTTAGATAATTAAAATACTACATCATTAATGGCAGTTATGAAAGTAACGTGCATGTGCTCAATTTATGTTTATCAGTAATATGTTAAATGAAATAAAAGTCTAGTTTAAACCAAAATTTGGCCACACTCCAACAAGAATACCATAATCTGATAAAAATGAATGGCACAATCCAAAATTTTGATCCAATAACTCTTGCGCTCCTCTTGGTTATTGTTTGATATTGTTTTTGATACATACTATGTTTTGAATTTATTTGTAAACCAGTAGCCAGACGTAGTTAGTGACATATTTAATGTTAAATATTATCCCGAAAGTGACGCTTTTTTTTAATATAGACTTATCGCGAATATAATATCCCTATTAAAATTTATTAATATTGCGTACATATTTAAAATTAAGAATATAAATTTGATTTTTAATTTGCGATTAAAAAAAATAAAAGGGACAAAACAATTAGGCTGTTTTGTTTCATTAAAAGTTTCTGAAAAACCCTTATTGAGTATTGACCGCTTCTAAAAAAGGTAGCCGAGAACATTTTATCTTTCTTCCTATAGCTCCTTAATTGTGAGTATGTTCTATTATACCAACTAACTATCTATGTTATAGGAAAGCTAAAGGAAATCTAGAGAATCTAGGAAAGATCAAGTTATTATCACAGCTTTGATATCCTTTTGTCCTTCCATTTTCCTGCTGATAAACTTATCGTCAGGACATTCTTGAATTGATTTGATTAAATAACTGAAATTACTCTACTGACAAGGGAATAACGACAGCCATGTTGGTTATTTTTCTTGGTATAAAATACTTTCCTATATTATCGTAAAAACAACAGTTATATTTTAATCCAACAGCTCATCCAACCATCATATATTTTTTTATCAATTATTTACAGCCAAATTGTTTTTGAAGAAAACTATTATACCTACATCATATTATTTAACTTTTATTTAAGAAAAGTTTTATTTTTTATTGTGGATGCTTCTATTGAAGTTGGGTGAATTCTAAGAAATTATAATTCTCATTGCCAAAAATATGCTTTATAATGGAAGAAAAGCCTAATAAAATTGAGATAGGTAGTACGCAAAACATATTAACAGAATATAAATGTCACAGGTACGAATTTTTTCTAAAATAATATCTAGTAACTTGCTCGTTAAAAATGCTTTATTTATAAATATTATGAATAACATATTTTTTATTCATTTCAATAAAACAATAATTTATTTTAAAAAGCATTAGTAAGGTTGCTTAAATAACACTAAGAACCGATTTTGATGGCACGTATGAGTCAAAGTACCTATTAAATTAATACCATGATTCAAAATAACACCTCAGTTGCATTATATAAGGCTATTATATAAGATACCTAAATATTATTTTTTTATGTTAATTAAATCTAACGGTATAAGATATCAAAGTGATATTATTGCACCATCTTGTTAGAACCACATATCGCTAGAACTAATTCATCTAAATCATGCCACAAAAAATAAGTACCTAATCGTGTTTTTGTAGCATTGGCAATAACTACATTGCCATTTTCATTTTCAAAAAAATACGGTCCAATTACGCCTCCAGACCATTAACCACACGAAACTGCTAATTTTTGTAGATGTAAACATATTGTTTTGAATATAACATGTGAGTTTTCATTACTCCAAATGCAACAATTGTGCTTATTTACGACGCCATTTTAATCATTATGAATTCCATCGCTGAAGATGGTTTTTTCATGAAATTAATGGGTTTGTTTCAAGTTGCACTAAAATTTAATCAGCAGATGTTCGACGCACCAAATGGTCATTCGGTTTAAGTTCTTGTGTAAACTTAATATTTATGAAGAATATTCTATGTATTAAAAGTACAAGTTCTTGAGAACGACGTGTAATTGATTGTTCTGGATTTTTATTTACACTTTAATTCACAACATCAAAATTTCCAGCCGTTTACCAGGACGTTTACATTTATGACGAGTTGGATTCGTAACATCACAAAAATTACCATTTGACTTGAGTTTTCCAATCACATTACGAACAGTAAGCTCTGCAAGTTAATTATTTTGACCATAAAATTCATGTAAAGCCCAAAACGTAGCTCGATAGATTCATTATTGTTGTAATGAATTTTAACAATTATTTGAATACGCTATACAACTGTGTATCTTTTCATTATAATTAAAAAAACTATAAGTACTGAATACAAATGGTAATTTTGGTGGGAAATAGAAAAAAATGGCTGCAATGACATTTTAAAAAGGTTTAGTATCAATTCGACTACTATTTACTTTAATTGTAGTGATTGGTGAGTAGATATATCGGTAGCTTAAACGGCAAAGTACAGCACTTTCCAGTAGGCTTTTTAGGTGATATGAAAATTTTTGTATATTAAATAAATGTTTTTTTAGATTGTAAAGCGATGGACATTGTAGAACAAAAACTGCTGTACCTAATTTTTCTTTTTCGTTTTATGTGCTTTAGCAGAATAACTCAGAGTTGATCACTATTTCTTTATTTAGAGCAAATAAGTTTCACGTCTACTACGAGTGGTGCTAAGATTCAAATTCAAATAATATGTAAATATTTTAGTCGATCTGAGATTTTGAGAATTTTTTTATATTATCAAATTGCTACCGACATTTATATATTATACGTGTGACGCCTTATATTAAGACATTCATCATTATCGGTGATTTATTAACCCAAAACAAGCATTTTCTCCTTATTCTAGCCCAGCATCTTCCAGGTGTCTTCTACATCGGTTGCTCCAACATCCTTATTGACACCGTTCAGATACCAAGATTTGGGGCTGACTGTTGGCCCTTGACCGTTGAATCTGCCACTCAGTGGTTTGTAACTATTAATTCTTAATTAAGTTTAACGAATGTGGTGATAAATTATCCTTGGAAGAGGTCATAGAGCTCCTAGTTTTGGAGTATACGACATAGTAACACAATATTTTTTTTATTTTTAGAATATAATTCCTATCAATTTTATTAAATGCTATAATAATAGAGTAACTGTGAGTGATGTCCAGCATATTTTTTGTATCTATTATACTTCCATTAGCGATAATATCGACCGGCTAATTGTTTGCTATGTGTGACTCATGTTAAGAGAAAAATTAGATACCATTTTTATCTATTTTATTACTTAAGGGGTAAACATTTCTAAAATTTAAAAAAATTAAAAAGTAATTCTAAAATTAGGAATTTTAGGTACCTAAGGTGGGAAATTTTCTGAAAAGATTCTGAAACCATTAGTTTTGGATGATACATCTTTCCTTGTTTTGTGATATTATATATAATAATGATAATATAACATTCATATAATATATACCCCTTCTTATAAAATAGTAAATGTTTAAGTTTATCTTACTTTATCGCACTATTTTGAATAACTCTTTGTTTACCTGGATATTTTGGTGTATCACCAACAGAAAATCACATGCTATTATAAAATTATATTTTTTTCATAATTTTATTTATTATTAAATAATTGTAAAAATTATGTAGGTATTAACTTAAAAATAATAAGATTATTTATAATAATATACTTAATATAAGTAAAAACTCATCATAAAAGATGAGTGAATACGTATCGCAAAATTATTTGTTCAACATTAAAAATAGTAGTAAGTATACTTGTTTCAATATTACAACGTTAGTAAATTCAAGTCAAAGCTCTACTAGACACATTATTATTACATTTCATGTATCGAATAAAAATGGATATATCATTCCTAGGTATATAATTGCTAAAATTATGATTAACTAAATAATAGTAGGAAATTCCATTGAAAATTTGATATTTTTTAACAAACATATTTATATGGTGGGTACCTTTAATTTTAATGCATTTGCCTCAGTGACATTATTAATTTGCCAAGTAACATTTAGGAAGATAATGATCATTTCAAAATTGGTAAAAAATAAATTTCAATATATCTCTTAAAAACAACAACTTATGGACAAGAACGTAATAGACATACACAATCTAAAAAAAGTTATTACTTATATTGAAAACCATGGATTAATAATAATAATACCGAATATGAAAATAACATTAAGTACCTATAGTATGTCATTTCAGCAAATGCATATCTTACAATAAATTTGTGAGTTTATTACTAATATACTACATATAATATTATTTGGTCTTAAATTACTTAAATAAATTAATGTTATATTATAAATTATTCTAAAATAAGATCAAAAATCTTGTATGCAAAAAAAATATAATTAAAAATGTAACTCTTTTCGTATTTCGTAAAAGTATTTATAAATTTGAGCGAGAAGTGTAGGATTTAAATAAATTTTACATTTCAACATGGAAAACTTTACAATATAATATACCTGCTTACATTGATTATTAGACAAGTCATACGCTATGCATTTTATAAATATATCCATGGATACATTCTGGAACCAAGATATTTAATCAAACTAAATGGATTGGATTTATTTTCAACAACATGATCCAACGCAATCTTTGTGACTTACATAATCTACCAATGATTTGCGGTTCTCTTTCCTAAGTTATTTAGCTCGTGGTTCCTTTTTACGCCCTAAGTTTCATTTTGGGTTCACTACCGTAAATAATATCTAAGTCATCCCAAATCATTAATTTTGTAAATTATTTGAGCATATCCCTCGTCAGTTGTACTATACATAAATGTCAATGACAAAATTATATTTGTTGATTATTTTCATAATATTTTACTATTTTTAATCTCATTTTTTTGATGGAAAGTTGTAATCGTGATAAATGAGGAGATTATAGAATGGTGAATAAAAAGATTAGAGAAGTTGAAAGTTAAGAGTAGAGCATGATTAAGATGTAAGAGTAAAATAGGATAATTAAATAGTTCAGGGCATGTGATCGCGCTGACAAATGTATGTGACTATCGGTGAACTTGTACCTATGGAATATAATAAAAAAAGAGTTTAAGTAGATACCTACTAAGAAAAATGTGTATAAACAAGACTTGTAAGTGTATGATAAAATTGATTAATGATTAGGGTACCAAATGCTTTCTAAATATGTACATGATGGTATATTGAAGAAAACACTGTAATTTAGAGGTAACAACTGTTTATTATAAGCTAGAAAACATTGAATTTATTTAAAAAAGTAAGAAAATACAGACATGAAATTCAAGAGACTCGTGATCTTTGCTATGTGAACCAATATAGTTTTACTATAACATTATAATACAAAAATAGGGGTACACATCTGCTGGTTTATTTGAAGACACTGATTTTACAAATGGTAATGAAAGGTCAATGAAACGAAAGCAATACTGAGAATTAATGTGACCGGCGTCCGTACCGGCCATCAACAAAAGTAAGTTAAGTGCAGAGCTTCTCTCAGATCAAACGCCAGGGTAAATAGAGGTCCATCCCCCATTGCCGCCAAAGTTAAAAGTAGGGTCTCGTCCTGCCGCAGGGTGGGGGTTGGTGTGAAAGACACAACCAATCTTGCATCTTCTTCTCGTAATCAGCATTTACCTACTTTGGATTTAGGTATAGGTATCCACAACGTGGCAAAGTCATAACTGATGTAGGTACTTATTTTATATGTGTATTTTAAAAAGGTGTGTAGTGTTTAGAGAAAAATACTGTTTAAAAAATAATGTAAAATAAAAAAAACACCAATATTTATGTATTGTATATCAAATTACATACCTAACTCATTAATTTGATTATTAAAAAGAGATTTCTATTAATAAAAATTACATACTCATAAATAGAACATTAACTGACGATATTGTTTTTACACACAAATGTCGAAAAGCTTTCCTAACTGAGAAATTATTATTAGCCATCTTATCTCATCCTATAAGCTCCATGCACTGCAAACATCATGAAATTTTTACAGACGCCGGTATTGAATCTGAAATTTTAGAAAAAAAACATTTTCCTACTCGATCACCATCTTTACATACCACATACTTCCCTAGAAAATTATTCTGCAATTAACGCACAGTATAATTAATATTATATAAGACCATCGATTCTGAAGTCAACTTGCGTTTTAAGTAAGGCAAGATACGTCCAAGGTATCCACGTTAAGATTGTTAAAGAAATTCTTTATAAGAAATATTCGCACGGACTTTAACCGAACCTTAATCTTAGGTTCAGAAAAATAAGTGAAATTCCTATAGAAAAAAGATTCATAATTATTACTGCCATGAAAGATTAATCAATGGCAATAATTCAAACTTCCTAGTATTAATTATTGTGAGTCTAATAATTATATTATATTGTGGCTCAAGATTTGATACAAATGGTTGTTAAAAGTAGGTTATTTTTATAATGATAAGCAATCACATCATGCCCCTAAAAACTTAAAAATCGTTATTTTTAAGGAAATAGAACACTAAAATTGTATTAAAAATAAACAAAAAAAATGTTACAATAAAAGATTATGGCAAAAGTATTCGACAGTTATTTGTAGAATTTGATAACCATTAAACATAAAACATTTAAGTATTATGCATCTACCTTAATAATGGAAATGTGAAATGATGGAAAATATTGTTATGAAATCTTCAAAATATGTAAAGATATTTAAACTGAACTTATGTAATATCTCATGTACGTATTGTAACAATAAATAAGTGTATAATGTTGCCCCTTTGATCATATAAATCATTGTGACATACACAAAATTCCAGGATAATATTAATATCCTCGTGGTTTTTCGCAATCCATTCGCAAGCTACATTCATTATCGTAATTAAAACGTAACATAATAATATACTTTGCTATAAATGGTCTGATTTTTATTCTTTAATTTAATATAAATAAATTACTTCATACAGGTTGATAAGTTTAATTAACGTAAGTTCTGTAGTCTATGATTAAGGAATATTTATTTGACTTAGTTCATTTTTTTCTATTTAAAATAGTACCATAATATTTCAATTTCAATTTTCTCTAGTCTTTTTGAATATTTTTTTTTAAATTGACAAAGGATAGAAAAGTTGAAAAATAGGCAATCTAAATTATTAACTAACTTTATTATAAATTCATAATAACATCATTATTATATATTTATATATTATCTATCTGTCTATAACGCAGAGGGTAAAAAAAATCGTATACAAAATTGTGCGAGAGAGAGCGAGCAAGAGAAAAAATATTAAAGGGGGTAATATGAAATTAAACATACCTTAATGTGTATGAGACAGAGAGAAGAATTATATACTTATATCAGTATGGTAAGATAGAACGTACACGTAAACGTATGATAGAGAGTGAGACAGGGAGAAGACGTTTTACAAGTTTTAAGGTGAGAGAAAACATAACATTATGTACAGTAAAAACAAAACAATGATTCGGTTGGTCGATGGTGTACGTGCGGATGTTTAGCCATAATAATACTAGTGGTACTAATTACCTGGCAGTTAATGTGCTCGTAGCGATGACAGTGGTATACGTATTTGTACGCATGCAATCCACGATCCGAATCATTGTTTTGTTTTTACTGTAAATGTGTGTGACAGATGGATGAAAGAATATAAAAGTGAATAATATTATTGAGCGTATGACAATTAACCGGTGGGACTTCCATGAATTATTTTTTCTAGTTATTAATATACATTATACAAAATTTTATGGCTATATTAATAACTATTATTCAACGAATAATTCACCAGATTAAAAAAAAATGTAACATTCTTTTTATTGAACATACATCATTTTAAAAACACTTCTGAAACAAATTATTAGCAAATCACAGTTACAATAAAAGTAATTACCTACTTTGATTTAAAAATACAAAAGCCGATCGTCAATAGTAACTCAATTTGAAAAGCGGTTCAGACAGTATTGTAAGGAGCATAAGTTAAAATTTGTTGCAACTATGTAAGATACCTATAGCATTGTAGTCAATGTGTGTGGGTGCGAAACTCGAGAGACGAAGGTTCGATTCCTGCTGGGTGTCATATTCTTTCAAAAAAGATTTTTTCTATTGGTTATATTATATTTTCTCAAAATTTTCTCAAATTTTGTTTGCTATATTATTAGTTGTTTAACAGGATAAATGTACACAATACAGATACCATGGAATTTGTTTTTAATGCCAACATTATTATATTAATTCTATCAACCGAGGGTAGGTACTTGATGGAATTTCAATTTAAATTCTAATGTTTCACGAAAGTTTTACTCTATTCAGGCACTATTCGCATTCACCAGTGGTAAATAGACACTGACAACGAATACAGGTTAATTCAGAATCAACTATATTGGTTTTTTTTTTATTCAAAAGATCAATACATAGTTTTAACATTTGAAAATAATTATTTCGGGCCTATGGCCACCGAGGCTGTTATTGACGAAGCGCATTCTGGACATTTAGGCTACTTTTTCGAGCACTGCTGGCTATATGCCACGAATACCACAAACAATATTGGCTTCCAAGGCATAAATTATTACTTATCTATCAGCATGAACCACAAGTAACCAGGAAATAATTTCCTACAGAAAATAATCTAGAGGTGTCACATCATGCAGCATCATCTTGTTGAAATCATATAATATCTTCTAGATCTAGATTAATGTTATGAATATTAAAAAAAACATTAATCGTAGTGAAGTTACTGTCTACATCGACTGTAAAGCAAGCTTTGTTCTCATTTTTTTTTTTAAATAAGGTCCGATGATGCCACCAGCGTGCAAACCGTACCAAACAGTGCATTTTTGTGAGTGTAATATAGTATAATATACCCATTTATCTACATTGGTCTCAATGTAACTTATTAACAAACCCGTTTAATCAAAAATGAGCCTGTTATTTTGAGATCTCATCAATCTGTGATAGATTAGTCTGTGTTCTTACCAAAAAATTAGAGACGACTATGGGACAAATATTTTTTTAAGAACAAGTAGCCTACACTGACAATACATAACAGTGTGACAATTAATGGTTAAAGTCGTAAATCAAATTAGAAATCTCAAATAATGGAACTACATGTTATATTAACTATTCCGGGATTATCAGGGTAAATATAAAATAAACTCGGTACCTATAAATAATATATTATTATAATTATTGATTAATTTAATAAAACGCATTTTTTTTGTACTTATTTCACTTTTTTATTTGATTAATTTGGACCGGTTTCGTCCGTCTCAAAGGGACAGGGTTAAAAATTTCACTTTGAGACGGACGAAACCGGTCCAAATTTATCAAATAAAAAAGTCGAATAAGTACAAAAAAAATGCGTTTTATTAAATTATTCAATATTACAATGCAGTTGCACCATGCATTGACAATTAACACAATAAAAGAAATATTATAATAAACTTTAATATCATATCATGTTAGTAAAATGAATGATCTTGTTATTTTGTGATACAGTTTACAACATGTTGTTCCTATTAAAAATATAAAAATCTATATAATAATACAAATGATTATACAGTTTTAATTAAATATTTTTTTATTCACGAATAAGTCAGAAGATTTAAGAATATAACATTCATTTTTCAATGTAAGTAGGTACATGAGTTGGTACACACTCCATACCAATATTTATTTAAAATATTTTTATTATAATAAATACTATGTTTGAGATTTGTAAATTGTGTAAGATCATTATTATTTATTATTGAAACCTACAGATATATTAATAATGATAGTTAACATTTAAGAATTCAATCATTTTGAGAATACAATTAGCTGTACAATAATTATTATTTGTGATGAAATTTCAGTAGTTGCATGGATTAGTTGATTGAATATGTTTTTAAATATTTTACTTCTAAAACTAAAAGGTTGTGGTTTTATAAATTATATATTTTTTAAATATATTATTATATTTTATGTCCTCATACTGCTAATTTTGCAAAGAAAAAATCAAACTGACGATGAACTTTTGTTTGTTCAGTTGAAACTTTGCAAGCGAGATGAAATATAAAAGAGAGTTTGCGCAAATGCAGACTGGCAGTGAGAAGTAAAAGCTTTCCTTCGACAGTTTGCCGACCAACCGCCGACCGTCGACATCTCCCACTGTGGTGGGTCTACGTCAAATATTCCACGACTTTCTATAACGTTACGCTAATAAATTTTTATAGTGTATCGAGGAAAGTTTATTGGATGATAAAAATAACTGTATTTTAAGTTTGTCATGAAAATTTCATAAAATTGTGTAGAATTTATAAGTGTGTGAAATTTTAACTTTTTAAGATCTTATATTATTAATATAATTTGCATTAAGTATAAATAAAAAAGTAATATACAGATATTTAAATATTGAAAGCTTATTCAAATATAATGAATGCACATTAGAATAGTTTTCCGTGAGTTAAAATGATAAAAATATGCTCTTAAAATATATTATTATGTGACTAAATACATTTGTAAGGTAACGATGGAAGCGGTTAATTGTAAATGTGTTAAAAACTGTGTGTAATATAAACTGCAAAAACAACATTACAAGAAAGATACACATAACGTTATTTTCAAGTCCTCAAAATGGAGGTGAGTTATTTGACAAAACTTCTGGGTTTTATTTTGAGTTTATTTGATGTAATATTGTGTAATAAATAAATTAATGATTCTTGGATGATGTTTATTCTAGTTTCTTTTTATGCGGTACGCTCTAATTAAATAACATGTATGGGTAATTAGGCAGAATTTTTAATATAATATTCTTATATTACATTATAATATTAGGTACCTACTGTATTCAACAAATTTTTTTGTGATATTATATTAAAAATTTTGAATCATAAAATATATTGTATACAAAATACAAAAAGTATTAACCGTTAAGGGGGGACATGCTCGTCGAAGGTCAAAATTGAGTTTTTATTGTATTTTCAAACCATGATCCTGGACACTCCTTAAACGTTGTAGATAATCTATTTATATAATTTTGAAGCCTTATTATCCTTTATAGTTATTTTAAACATTTGATGACTGCATAAAGTATTTTTGTTACATAAAATAGTATTCTTTTAAACCTCTCGCTCTAATGTTTTAGAATATAGTCATATTTCGGTACATAACTGTGCAGTGGTGTTAAGATTTTTACATTTATTAATTTTTAAACGCATTTATAAAACCATTAGTATAATTTATTACGAGATAATTTTTGTAAAATATTCACGATAAAAATTATATTGATAATCTCTGTGATCCCAAATTTGACAAGAATTAGGCATTTTATTATTCAAAAAATCGGCAAGATTAACACATTTGAAGATAATTCTAAAGATATTTATTATAAGCTATGTCTTTGACCATTCAAGTGTGATAAACATCTTATGAATAATAATTGCTTTATAATAATTATTGACCTAAGAATAAGGTAGTGTTTTTTTGAAATACGCCATTTCTTTTGTCATTCCCTAGTGGTTAAGCTACAACATACGGCCGTAGCCATAAATTGACAAACTATAATTAAAGTAGGGAGTAAAATTATGTTAACGCGCGTGTTTGAACATGTACTTAACCGAATTTTTTTTATTTTTTTTTAAACGGTACATGTTCAAACACGCGCGTCAATATCATTTTACTCTTTACTTTAATTATAGTTTGTCAATTTATGGCTACGGCCGTATGTTGTAGCTTAACCACTGGGGAATGACAAAAGAAATGGCGTATTTCAAAAAAACACTACCTTATTCTTAGGTCAATAATTATTATAAAGCAATCATTATTCATAAGATGTTTATCACACTTGAATGGTCAAAGACATAGCTTATAATAAGTATCTTTAGAATCATCTTCAAATGTGTTAATCTTGCCGATTTTTTGAATAATAAAATGCCTAATTCTTGTCAAATTTGGGATCACAGAGATTATCAATATAATTTTTTATCGTGAATATTTTACAAAAATTATCTCGTAATAAATTATGCCAATGGTTTTATAAATGCGTTTAAAAATTAATAAATGTAAAAAATCTTAACACCACTGCACAGTTATGTACCGAAATATGACTATATTCTAAAACATTAGAGCGAGAGGTTTAAAAGAATACTATTTTATGTAACAAAAATACTTCATGCAGTCATCAAATGTTTAAAATAACTATACAGGATAATAAGGCTTCAAAAGTATATAAATAGATCATCTACAACGTTTAAGGAGTGTCCAGGATCATGGTTTGAATATACAATAAAAACTCAATTTTGACCTTCGACGAGCATGTCCCCCCTTAAGGTAAGTAGATCATTTTAATATTCAAAATAATATTATGGTCTATAGTGTCGAGGCTCCGAGATTCGAATCCTGGGTCTGGCAAGTACACAATATATTGTTTTTCAATTTGTGTATGATTCAGAGTATGGACCTAATAGGTTGAGCAAGTGGCTGACATCCATTTCTCGTAAAAATAAAATCTGTTAATACAAACATCCACTCTGTGGAGACCCATATAATATTATGATCCTATTAGGATCGGGCATGGTCGAGAGATGTACTCGTATAATGCAATAAAAACAACAAACTACATTTAAAATATAACGTTTATTTTTTCATTAATTAAATATTAATTAGTATGAATTATGTTTTTTTTTTTTACATAATTGTGTAAATAAGAAATAAGCATCAGAATTTTTATACCAATAATAATAAAGTCATATTGGTAGAAAATATATTTTTGTAGAAGGCAAATAAGCAAATATTATATTATTATCTAAAACCATTAAATGCTATATACATCGCCTGCATGGCAACAATGATCGTTTTCCAAAGTCGTAAAATTGAAATTATATTACGATTCAAATACTTGTGAACATTGTAAATTATTTACGACATTTTGAAACAAACGTTAAAGGCATTTCGCCTTGCCAATAACTAATTTGCATCTCAGGTAAAATAAAACCTAAGTAAGTGTATTAAAATATGAATTTGCGTCAAAATCTATAATATATATAATGAACTAATACAGAGTAATAGAATATTAAAGTCAACGGTGTTAATATAAAATATTCATAAAAAGCTAAGTATTTTAGTTCACTAGAACTAGAGAATGGAAATGTTTATTTTACAAAAATTTACAATTAATTGATCTCATGATATATTATATTATAATATCATATAGTACTAAGAAAACCTAAAATATTATAATTCTAAAGAGTTCATTCAAATCATTGTATCATAAAATCAACTGGTATGTGCTTAGATTTGTGTATAAAAAACATATTGTTTGACAATACAGGTTTGAAATAATGGCGCGAGGAATATTGTGAGCTCAAATCGCTTGCATTAAACAGGCGATAAATAAATTTATCATAAGTGGAAAAACTCGGTTAATAAGCCACATAATATTATAATCCCAACGAGTAGATATCGATAATATTATTATTAGCAGTGCAGAATATGAAAATAAATTATATGAATGTATTATATAGGTGCCCGCCGCAGAAGCAAAGGGTAGAGGTAGGCTGTTAAGATTCGCCATAAATAGTGCACATTGAACTTTGTTAGCCATACATATTTGTTTTTATTGAACTAAGACTACAATTGTTTACAGATGGTGTTGGTTAGTTTTTAAATATCAAATAAACTCTGTTTAAACCTAACTAAGATAAGTTTGGATTACTGTGCGCACTTTTTCATTCATACTTATTTGTTTTCGTAGGATTAAGAATACATATTACACAATATTGTTGGTTATTTTTTTTTAATTCATCAAAACCAAATGATAATAGTTGAAAAATATTATTCTATCTATAAAATATCCAAAGTTATGCATCATTTTAGATATTTTATAGATAGACGAATATTTTTGACTATTATCTACTATGGCATGGGTTTCGCAGGGTTAAGTTGAAATATAAAGATTAACCTACACCATCAGTAAATTGTAGCCTTATTTCTATGAAAACCAATACGTATGACTGGCAAAATTTAGTGTGAATTATTTATGTTGAATCATATAAATTTGACTTGACTAGCTTAAGCGATCAAAAAAAATTGTACTTGATAGAAATACTGAATAATGAAATATGTCATTTCATATTGATTTCCATAGTAACGCGCGTATATATTAATAATTTAGTTGCTAGGACTCCAGACCCCTAGCAACCAATAATGGTGTCGAAATAACTTTTCATACAAAACAGAATTAACTGAAAATGAATTCAATTCTACTTAAAAATGGCTAAAGGTATTTAAAAATGCATTGGCATCGTGTTCTGATATATTCTAAAAGTTTCAAATGTCTAGCTAGTCGGGAAGTTAGTTAAAAATTGACTGCAAGATTTGTACCGGACAAACAACCACCGGACAAATAAGAATACGAGCTAAGAAAAACGTAGTAAATAAAAATACAGCATCACGCAATAGGAAATGGGAACAGTATCATTTATTATTAATAAAAATTAATGTTGTTTATTGTTTGATCTTCAATTAAATAGTACATAATAAAAAAAAATGTTTTATGAACTGATATAGGTACTTACGGAATAATGACAATTTAAATGCTTTTATAAATTATAACCGCATAAGTTGATAAACTTGTTATTGTTCTTTTTTATATTTTATAACCTCTGAACTAGAGAATCCAACCCCGAGCCAAAATTTTGATCCCGGAATTTCGGGATTACAATTTGAGAATCCCGGGATTGGCAATTTTTTCC
Source organism: Rhyacophila brunnea (assembly GCA_022495005.1). Classification (NCBI taxonomy): domain Eukaryota; kingdom Metazoa; phylum Arthropoda; class Insecta; order Trichoptera; family Rhyacophilidae; genus Rhyacophila; species Rhyacophila brunnea. The sequence continues at coordinate 565,245 of JAGYXB010000447.1, forward strand.
ATAGTTAATATTGAATTTTTATATATACAAATAACATTGATAAAACGGGTCAAAAATAAATCTAGTATAATTTATACTATTTAAGACATTTTATTGTTAATATTGTGTACGTTCGATTTTAAAAATACATAGGTTAAAAATGGAATAAATGATATTGTAATATAAATATTAATGTGAAAGTAAAACAGTTTTATTTATTTATGAAAAGATAACAAATAAAATACAATTTAATTAAAATAAAAGATAACATATTGTGTTGCAAAAAAAAATAAAGATAAAATTATGCCCGAAATAATCTCCAGAATAGCATTTTCTGGTATTGAGCAATGGTTTGCTTTCTATAAAAAGAAGACAGCTTAGGTGTAAATGGCTGAAACGTCTAATTAAATGTTTCTTGATTTATTTATTCTATTTCTCAAATTCACTTAACGGATGTTACCTGCATTGTACATATTACGTGGATTTTTTAATTTATGTTTAACTATTTACAAATCTAAGCGATTTTCATTTATAAAATTTCGTAAAATCAATATTGTATTTAGTGTTTACATATATTATGTGAGATTGCTGTTTCTGATAGTTAAGACTTAATGAATGGGTTACCCAGATTTAAAATAGTAAATCAAATCATGGTGTATGGCCTTTTCGCTTCATAAATCTAATTAGTCAGCCAAATATGAAACTGCCGTGAAACATATGAGATCATGATGGAATTAATTTTGTTAAAAGTGCGAATCATTGTTTTTTTCCCAATCATTCTCATTTTGATTAATTTATGTGTATAAATAAATGAATTGGTAACTTAAAGATGGGTAATAAATCAAACTTCATTCAAACTCAGTTTATTTCTTATGTAATTATTTGTTATTAAAAGTATTTTTTCTGTTATATTTTCGTTTTTATTTTATTTTCCATAAAAATTGATAAAAAATTCAATCCCAAAAGTTTCGGGATTATGTTTACCAATCCTGGGATTCATAGGTATCAAAAATAGTTCGGGATCCCGGGATTGGAATCCTCACTCTGAACTCTACATTTATAGTAAATTTGTAGTATTAGTAAACATACATTTTTTCATGTCACGCCATACCTTATCGAAAGTCGACCACTATCAAGGCAATCTTTTTTATTGATTGGTGTCAAAACAGTTTGGTGGAACTTCATTCGTGCATCTCGGAGGATCTAATACCACAAAATCCGGCATCATCCTATACTACCCAGGTATACCGTTGATATTTTCTTGGATGAATAATACAATTACTTTATTCTCTTGTAATGTGAAAAAAGTACTGTAGTTTTATTTTTTTCAAACCAACTTCCAAAGGGCTTTTCGAATATATCCCACTTGTTTGCGGATGTCAAAATTAGTCACCAATAGTCTAACGGATTTTCAGTATAAATTTAAACACACACCTTCAGTTTGTTAACCATTAGTTACTTTCATCGTAAAATTCGTGGATAAAATAGTAAAACGTATTAGCCGAAATCCGATGGAAATGGGTTCGAGTCCCACCTGTTACCATTTTTTTATTTTTATTTATATTCAAGATTATTACTAATAGCTATGTTTCTGAGTTTTTTTAAATTATATAATATGTTTAGTGAAGAATACAAACTTCTTAAATCGTATAAATTACTTATTCGTTAATTAAAAAAAGTGTTTTATTTTCAAATTATAAACCTAATCTGACATAACTTAGAACATTATAAAAAAATGTGATCCTGAGCGTATTCTAAATTATTTTGTATTCAATAACGAATGCTTAATTATTAAATCTGATGATTTATTCATTGAATGAAAAATGTTTCTATTTAATTATTTTGTGATAGTGTTTTCAGAGTGGTATTTTTATTTTAATAATATTATTATTTAATACAATAAAAACTATGTTGACTTCTTGAAAAAAGAGAACAAGTTAATGTCTGTATTTTTAAAGAAGCATCACATTTTGTAAAATGCACTCGTTACTACCCACAACTTTTTTTCTTCAAATAATGTCTTAAAATTGATAACATACTCTGTGTCTCCAAATATTTTTATGTACCTACATAGTATATTGTGCGTTTAATATTTGAAACCCATATAAATGAGAATTCTGCTCTTCTTGCTAGTATTGACTGTTCTTTCGGATAACTATTTTAGAAATCAAAACTATCATTTTTTTCTGTCAATGTTCATGACTAACTTGCGGACTTGTTTCTAGTATTGATACGTTTCACTTACGTGAGGGTGGGTTTAAATTGACGTTGTTTAATATTTTTCTTTTTATATTCTAAATAAGGTCTAATTATCTCACTTGGTGTACTTGTCTTTCTTATTTATGACAATGTATATTCTTTTAAATATATATTTATTATACCTATTTCCATGTCATAAAAGAAACAATAATTTAACTTAAAAGCTATAGTGTTTGTTTATTGTTAGTATTAGTATATGTTCGAAATTTAATAAATTTACATAATATTTATAAACAGATATTATAATAATATAAAAAATCTATATTTTTTTTTACAGTCGAAGATACAATATTATGTCGGGTGGTTTACCTTATGTATTTGAAATAGAGTGATTCTTAGTGTATAGATACAGAAAAAATCAATAAAACCTTTCTTTCAAGCGTTTTATTCACCACATTACTTCCTAAAAAGAGGATTTTCTGTGAAAAAAACACCTTCCATCTTACTCAATCTGAAAGATTATCTATTTCCTGAAATCTTTTTTCACTTGAAATATTTACCTAGACTAAAAACCAACGGTTCATATTATCGTAGATAAAAATTAAAAACTATGTATGAAATAGACGAGTTTAACACAATGCTTACGGGCCCTTTTAATTAATTTTGTAATTAAAGTGTTAATTTGCATTTGAAAAGTAATTAGCAAAAACACAATTTTGTGCGGCCCGTAAGCATTGGGTTAAATATTGAATAAAACATAGATATATGTGAGCTTCTCACAAAAATACCTTAAAATAATCATAGTTTCTACTTTAAAACTTTCTTTAAGAAAACATATGGGCCAAGTAGAAATACAAATACCAGGTCGCTTAACCCATTCACTACGGACATTTTAATTAATATTTAATTACCACATTTTAATAAGATGCTAATTATAATATAATTATTGATATTATCAAATGGCCACCTGATGGGCAACTCACCGGTTGCGTTGGACCCAGCGAATAAAGCACTCAACTGACATGCGATTGTTTTATTTTCAAATCTCACCTAGTCTAAGTTTTTTTCTTAAAGTACCTATACGATTCTGCAGAAAATTAATAATTTAAGTACAGATTTTTTTACCTATCTAATGCATCATACCTTTCAGGCGAATTCACTTTTGAGTATATTATATAATTAATAGTAAATTTACAAAAATGGCCGAAAAATCTTAAATTGTATTTTATCGTGTTTATTGTATTTAAACATACGATACCTATATATACGAGTATATTTAATAAAGAATGTTTATTATATTCTTACATTTTGTGTAAATTCATTAGGTGCCTTAGATATTGAAAAGTAGTTTAAATCTGTATTAAACTTTCTATATTTTCCTCCGAATTGAATATAATACAATATAATATTGCCTGCACAAATATATATAAATATGTCAGATATGCGTATTAATTATTGTCAAATTAAGGAATCGGCAAAACAAATAAAATCCTTTTTAGGTTTTTTCTATGTATTAAATTCAACGTCTAGGGTTATAATTTGGCAGACGTTTTAATATTTTGTGGCATTGACGTAATGTCAAGATATGGTTTTAATAGCTTACTTTACAGCTCTATGGTGATATGCTTTTTGTTTTAACGGTATCGTGGGCTATAGAAATGCTGTGTGTATACCATATATGTACATTAAACCCACATTGTCATATTTGTATAAAAAACAAACTATCCTAATTAAATTATTTAAATTAAATTGAATATTTACATAATTCCATAATGATTTCTCATCTTAGCTTTTTTTTATTAAAATGACGGCCCACATGTGCCACGTGGGTCAAAAAGGAGGTTTTATGATATTTTCAGAGCATAAGCCTGGACATTCCTTAAACGTTGTAGATAATATTTTGATATAATTTTGAAGCCTTATTATCTTTTATATTTATTTTAAACATTTGATGACTGCATAAAGTATTTTTAAAACATAAAATAGTATTCTTTAAAACCTCTTGATCTAATGTTTTAGAATATAGTCATATTTCAGTACATCGATGTGCAGTGGTGTTAAGATTTTTAGTTTTATTAATTTTTAAACGCGTTTATAAAACCATTTGTAAAATATTTGTTAACATTATATAGTGAAATATTTACGATAAAAAATATATTTATAATCTCTTTGATCCCACATTTGACAAGAGTTATGCATTTTATTATTCAGAAAATGGGCACGATTAACACATTTGAAGATAATAATTCTAAAGATACTGATTATAAGCTATGTTTTTGCCCATTCAAATGTGATAAAACATCCTACGAAATAATGATTGTTTTATAATAATTATTGAGCTAAGAATAAGGTATTATTTTTTTAAATACGCCATTTTTATTGGCATTTCATTCCAGCAAAAGAATCTTAACTTTAATCAGTTTGTTAACCGATTTTCTAATTTACCAAAAACTGAAACAAAAAGTGCATATTACATTAATTTGTATGATATTTTGTTTTATAATCACGTTATCTTTGCAGTAGTCGCTAACTGCCAGCCTACATTGATGGAGAGGCTAGTAGAAAAGGGTAATATTTTAATGTTAAAAGGTTACATTTAGACATAATATAAGAATCTCTGATCAGATGCAACTGAAAATATACATTATTTTATGAAAATCAAAAATAAAAATGCAAAATTTCATATTCAAAATTGTATACACACTGGTATTGGTATCCTGATTAAATAACTCGACTCGCCCATTAAATATTGGAATATAGCAATTAAAAAAATCTATTGTTAGTCCCCATTAAAATATTTTGGAGTAAAATATATATTTATAATTATAATATATTTTATGAGGTTGTAAACCTTTTCTCTATTGCTGCATATATTGAATAGAGTAAGATATTTTGTCTTTTTTATTAAATAAACAATAAGTTTGCATTTTAGACGATATGAATACTGTATATCATTACGTTTATGGTTTACTTGAATTGAAAGTAAATATTTTACTGTAGAGTACCACGTAGATATTCAATACAGCAATATTTTTATGTCCATTCAGATATCCACTCATATTTCGTTCAGTAAAATTTAGAACCTCAATATTCGCTTTCACCTTTTATATTACATTCTCTTTGGCTTGGGCCGTGCGCTCTATTAAACCTTTTGTACGCCATATTCATATAAGTCACCAAACCTTTCAAACTCAGTAGTTACCGGAAAGGTCTTGACAGCGGGCGTTATTAATATTAACTGGGTACTTCAGAAGCGTATTATTGGCACTTTAATTTTAGCTGTTTTACACACGAATTTATCTTCATCGAAGGCATAATGTAATTTTTTTATTGTTACCCATTTTTTGAAAACTATATCTTAATTACTTTTATTGTAGGACTTATTAGTTGTTTACACATAAAGCCGTGAATCGGGGGCTTAAATCCACGGTTGATCAAAAAATGTACGTTATTTTTTCAATGAAGACCCAAAATCTTACCGCGAACTATTCCACGTAAGAATATCTGTTAACAAACCGGTTAAATAGTAATTTTTACATGTTTACTTTATTTACTAATGTAATCAGTAGAATTGCAGATTCCTTCCGCTTATCAGACAGATTTTCGACCTTGACCCTCGTTTCTGTCCATTAAATTACATAAAGTGCTATGACAGCTTTGTAACATGCTGGTTGTTCAATCACTATTACAATACATAACATTACAGTTGCAACTTTAACCATGCAGATAATATTTCTTCTAGTGAGCAGTAAATTGTAAGGCTAATATGATATCTTTTATTTTGTTAACTGTCAATTAATGATGGTACTGCACTGTATTGTTGTTTTAATTTAATAAAACGCAATTTTTTTGTAGTACTTATTCCACTTTTAATCAATAAATTAGGACCGGTTTCGTCCGCCTCAGAGGGACATTTTCAACTCGTTGAAACGTCGAAAATGTTCCTCTGAGGCGGACGAAACCGGTCCTAATTTATTGATTAAAAGTGGAATAAGTACTACAAAAAAAATGCGTTTTATTAAATTAAAACAACAAGCTATTATGATACTTCAAGCCTACTGCATCGCTTTCTCTCACCTTCCTCATCTGCAATCATGTCTTGTCTCGTGGCAAAACTATCGGAACTCACACTTATGAGACATGTTTATAATAAATTATGTAATTTATATATTTATTTTACCACAATAACGTTTAATAATATTTATTTGAAAATCTTCTATATTATAATTTGAAATCATTCAGATAAAATTTACAACCATTTAAATGAGTTATTACATTGATCGCTGCTAATAAAAAGAAACTCACAGAGCTGCTACACCTAGAGGAAGAGAGTCGTACATAGGTACGTCCCACTTATTTGTAAGAATAATATCAAGTTAATGGTTATCGATCGCACCAACCTTCTACCCACATCAAGTAGGTAAACTCTAAGATCTAGAAATGTACGAGTTTGTATATCTGGGATTCACCATTAGTGGGAAAAGCGTTATCATCCGTAGAAATAAGAAAGCGCATACAGATTTCAAAAAATGCGATGACACATCCTACCACTTTTTGGGAGTATCGAGGAATTTTAATTACCACGAAAATGGTGCCTGTGGAAATATATTTAGTGTTTTTCAAATTTTTGTACGATATTGTGTCAAGGACCCTAAGGGAAAGAGAACGGATGCAATTGATGCCTTCTAAATTTGGTATTGGCTGTCGATACCGAACACTTTGTATTTCTTGAATATTGAAGTTTATCTCTCCAAGCCAAAACCCACCACGCACCACACCTGGTCTTAATCGAGCATATCACGTGGCCCTACATTGGCAATGTGAAGCATTTAGTTCAGTTTTAGGCCGGGAATGCCCTAGGAGAAGATACCCAGGACTAAGGTTGCTACGCTCAAAGTGAGCTCTGACTGAGTTTAAAGTTACTTTCTAATGCAAATTGCCGGAAAGAGAAGAGCACAGGGAAATTATAAAAATAAAAATAATTGTAGTGTATATAATATAACAAAAATGGAGCTAATCATACGGGCAGCAAAAATTATGTGAAGAGATCTTCACGCCCACAGTAATTTCTTGAATAGAGCACAGAGACTCAAGATAAAGAAATGACTGTCAACAATATGTGTGAGACGCATTCTGCAGTTTTTTAAACATAGTTTTCGGCGCGGAATAGATTACCAGGAGAGATGAGTTAATGCGTTGAAGCGTCTAAGTGAATAATTTTACTGGGGGAAGCCATCACTCTGCTCTAGAAACAAAGGACCGTGAGGGGTGGAGAGTTTTGGTTGCTCAGAAGATGATACAATTTTGAGGTGGTCACGGTCCTCAGCCTAAATAGACTAAAAGGGGAGACATTTATAAGGTTATTAGATTTCCAATTTTAACCATTCATGAATACAATAATGGTTTTGATAAAGTAAATTTAATAATGAAATTGTACAAAAAATCCTACAATTAGAATATAATATAATACGGTAGTTAACCATTTTATTGAACGAGATAATTACCTTAGTTATTCTAATTGTGAGGGGTTCACTGTGCTCTACCGAATTTTTTTTAATATTGATATAATCCTTTTATGCGTGGGTAACTTTTAATAGACGTTGCTTTTTGTATGCTTTAAATAGGTTCAGTTCAGATTTAATACTGGGTAGACTTTATTACTCACTGTTGATTCGTAATGAATTAATTATATTTTAATGTATTAAACCCTATTAAATTTCACACGTTCAAGTCATAAATTGATTTTTTTTAAGTTGACAATTTAATTTGTTAGGTAATTGTTTATGAGATTTAAATTAAACGATTCTAAAGTAGTAAAACTAAATAGTAAAATATTTGAAAGTATTGATAGTTTAACTAGCTTGGATTATTTATAAACCAACGCCAATAAAAAGTACTATATTATGCTTTATGGACACTTAAAATCCTCCGAATTATCAAGATATGATAGTCCACCTATGTATATAATATACTGCTGAGATCGATTTTTTGGTACTGCTCAGAGACACGAGCCTATAGTAATCGTAACTTCCAGGAACTACCTGTGTTTGATTTCAATATCTTTAAAAAAATCTTTGTTCATCTGGAAGCTTTCTTATAACTTATGCAACATTTATGTATGACTAGTGAAAACTGTATGAGACAGAGGCTGCCTTTTAATCAGTCGTATACTAGACTAGAAGACTACGTATGGCTAAAAAATGTGCTTTCATCCAGTGGACGTAATTTGTGATCGTCTTTAAAACAAGAGCACGTCAGAGCCTTGTCCGTGAACGCGTACGAGAATCAATTTTATTATTATTTGTGACTCGAATGATTAATTAATCATTCAGAACGAGACATGTCCTGTAATTAACGCAAATAATTATATTCGTATTAAAGTAACTCATTTCCCATTACATAATATTACTCTATAAGTTCTTCGACTAGTTGGAGGTCGACGAATTTATCAAATCTTGATGATTAAAATAAGCTGACCACGTGACACATAGAGATGAACAAGCACTGTTAAAGTATTTCACGTGTAGTAGGTAGTCCGGAAAGAAAACGTTATGGGTGACACGTTAACAACGGCTTTGGTGATTATGGTGCGGCGACCGTAGTGTGCGTGACTATAGCGCGCCGACGTTTGCGCGTGGACTTTAGCGCGCCTACGTTAGCGCGCAATTTATTATTTATATAATAATATATATTATATTCATGAAGTGTGTTAGGTTAGGTTACGCGTCTCCGTCGCAAGTAAATTAATTGATAAACTTTCAATGGATAAAATGTTCATGGATAGGTTTGTAAAAGTACCAATTAATTTTGAATAAGATGTAATTTTGGATCAAAAGTTATCTGAGGTAGGTAAATTTCTTTAAATGAGCACTCAACAATACAAAATAATAATATTTTGCGCGCTACTGTCGGCGTGTTAAGGTCCCACGCGCTGAAGTCGGGGCTGTATTGTGCGCTAATCCCGGAGCGCTAATGACGGCGCGCTAACATCGGCACGTTAGAGCCCCGCGCACATAAGTCGGTGTGCCGTGATTATTTGATGGCTCACATAGAGATTTCTGATGTATATTAGTGACTGAATGCATAAGAAGAGTAGAGGAATTTACTTGAGGCGGCCCGAGTGTAGTGCTATAAAAGAAAAAAAGAAGTATATAATATTCTATTCAGGGAACTGGTATTTTAGACTTTTATATAAAATACGTGTGGTATTTTAAAACTTTTAAACGAAGCTTATTCAATTAAATAATTAATTAGTCTAAGCTCTTTATAAGTTTAAAGTTTATAGTTTAAATAGTCTTGTAATTGGATAGTTTAGGAGAGTACACTTGTACTGTTTATGTAGTTAAGTTAGAGTCTATTGTAGTTAAGTAACTTTTTAGGTGAGGGTGTATTTGTTGGTACCGGCTTTAGCAATATAAAATATTATTCTCCACAGACTTGTCAGCATTGTGCTATAAATATAAACACTTAATTTAAAAATAAAGTTACCTACCATTTATTATACCACGATTTGAGATACACAATCAATATTTATCGTAATAATATTATTTATAAATATTATCAAGCGAGAGTTCAGCTTCCATCCATCAGAACTGCACTTACTCATGAATGAACTTTTTAAATTAATTTGTTTATTATATCGAGGGAGTGAATTAATTTTAAGGGGCGTAGGAACGGTTGACTATTAAAATCTCCTAAAATATGTCTCTCAATTAAAGGGATTATTGCAAGACAGCCACAGAAACATAGTTTGGAGATATGAGCAATTTAATGTTTTTGTTCGTTGTTCACAATATATTCTAGATCAATATCGTCATTGTAACAGGAAAATTACTATCCTGATTTAAAATATTTTTATATATCTCACCAATAATTAAATTATTTGGAGCAAGAAGGCGTGGATGACTGACCGGTGTCCAGTTTGACTTGTGTGGCATATCATATTGTTATAACCATCTTTAGAGTAAAATTTTAATTTGCAAGAAATACACATAAACCATATTGAGACATTTTTTTTTAAAGTGTCTAGTAAAACTTGAGTGTGTGCCCTGGGAATTGGTTTTATTCAAAATCAATAAATTTATAATTATGTGGCATATCATTGTCTTGCGATAACCCCTTTAATTTATGGGTGTATAATTGCTGCAAAGAGTAATTTACGTTTTATGCGGATTGAGATTTGTAATAATTAACAATATAGTAACTAATGATATCATCAAAATCTCATTTTTATAGCTTCACTTAATTAAATGTAGATGCATAATTAATATAATTTATAATATACAATTATTATAGAAGAAAAATTATAAAGACTTTTTAACAATGTGGTAAGAGAAAAACGTCGATCTTTCAATTGTTATTATTAGTCAGTGTAGTTAAGCTCTTGTCGGAATACACACTACCGTATTTTAACCCATCGGCTTAAGCTAGTCTTTAATGCCCGGAATAATACTTTATAGTACATAACAACTACGAGTAACGAGTATGCAATCCTGGAACTATGCTTGATTAATTATTCATCCCAAAATAATGGTATTGGAAATGCTTTAATTCCGGGATTTTCAGCTTAGCCCATTATTTGTGTAATGTTCTATTTTGTGTGCGATAACTTTTTCTTATATTTTTAGTAAATCGGTATAAAATATAGGTATGATAATTGTTATACATATATTTTGTAAATAAATGTACATAATTTATTATTACGTACTAAAATATGTCATTAAATGGAAAATACTAAGATTAGTAGTAAATAGATAGGTATATAGTTTTCTCTTCTTTTATTGTATTAACTATCAATAATGTATGGTGGAAATGCATTGTATTATTGATTTAATTTAATAAAACACGTGTTTTTAGTATGTACATATTCCGCTTTTAATAAATAAATCTAGACTGGTTTCATTCGCTTCAGCAGAACATTTTCAGTTGAATTAATAGTGAAGTGGAATAAGTACTAAAAAATGTATTTTATAAAATTAAATCAATAATATAGTTTTCTGTTACAAGTTTAGTAGTAAAAATATATTGTTTATTTAAAATACTGACAAATCTTAGCAAAAAAATATTACTTTTCACCAATAAGATCAGAATCAATATTATTGGAAATACTAATACCGGGATTTATATTGCATCCAAAATTACATCACCTGGTAACAGTATCTATAAAATAAGCACAGCATCTATTCAAATATAATAACTATCTTGTGTTGACTGCATGTTTTTATAAGTACTATAAAAAGGTTGATGTTTACTACTACCTGTGTTGGATATAATATGACGAAATATAAGACTCAATATATACATACGCCAAAACATCAGTTGTCAAAATCCCAAAAACATTAGGTATGTATGTTTTGTTATTAAATAATAACATGTATCGTTGTCTATTTCACATATTTTCTGAAATGCTTCCAGGGAGGTTTCTCATATTTATTATTGGATACAGAATAAGAGTACGTGTCTTTCACATATCGTCGGAAGCCTATTCTGTAATTATTCATAAAATTAGATATTGAGGACATTACAAAACGTGTTTTTAAATATAATTTAAATTGGTAAATAAATAATACTACTGACGGTGTATAGGTAGGTACATGGTGGAAATTCAGTTAAAATTTCATAAAATGAGAATTTCATATCATTCCTAAGAATCAATTAAGGCGACCCGCAATCTGTCTTTTTTCATCTTCAGGATATATGTACTTATAGCTAAGCTAATTAATTCTTAACTCTTTTGCATAGTAAAACTCTTGAACAATTTTGTAAAATTTCGGGAAATCCCTACCTGTCTGATTCATACTAAAGTACCAATCGATAAATTAAAAATATACGTATAAAGCACTAGGTGTGGATGTGAAAAATAATTGTGAGTCTGGAGAAATAAATTCTCCAAAATTCCTCCAGAAAAAAAACATCGATGACAATCTCAAGAATTTGAAAAATTCTTACCACAAAAAAATAGCAAAGAATAATTTAAAACGGAAAAGTAACCCTGTCGACCATGATCTCAAATTGGACATAGTTATGAAGAAAGTAGCCAGTCCACAAAAAATAAAAAATGAGATGATATAGATCAGATGCGAGAAGGTTTTCTCTACATTCTGTTGAAAATAGCCAAGCTGCAAAAAATATATTCTTGAAATAAAATACTATTTACAATTTGACATTTTACATAATATTACATACATTTCTAACAATCATGTTGTTACTAAAGTGCCATTATCTCAGCTCGACATTATTGTGGACTGGTTACATTCTGCATAACTACGTTCAATTGAAATTCCCCGTGGGGGAAAACCATTAGACTTTGAACCGAAACGGAATTTCTTATTCGCCAGTAAATTTTTTATTGTGCATCTTTTCTATCTTTGAGTAAAAAGAGAAAAACATGACGACTTGCAACCTGAACGAAATGTGTGAAATTTGCCGACACTTTTTTTTTGCAAGAAAGCGTAAAAAAAAACATTTTAATTTGCTGGTAAAGTGACACATGTAAAGCTAAAAATAAGATCTTGTCTTTCAAAACATTTTTTTTAATTTTCCGGCGACATTTTTTTGGTAAAAAAACTTTTTAAACAATTCGAATTTGGTTTGAAATGGATTCGGTCGGCAGAAAATTTGTATCAAATGAACGGAAAAAGAAATATTGTATCTCGAAAAATTATTAAACCAATCTCGAGAAAAATATATTCTTGAATCCTAGAATACTGCAACCTTGAGAAACGAAAAGTCAAGAAATTACCAGCTCTAGCCCTGGGCTGGAAAACACCAAGGCAAAATGCAGCAGGCACCTACTAAATAATATATATCATAATCTGAACATGCAAAGAAAATCCTTAAAGTTATGATGTTAACATTTACAACAAATTACATAATATTATATTGGTGGCATAGGCGTAAATTTATCATTCCCAACAGAATTTATTTTTAAAATATATTTTATTTTCCCTTTTCCCTTCTATCATAAGATGCCCCTTCAAATAAAGCATGATTTTAACATAAATACAGAATGAGACTGCAAGTAACATTGGTAAATAATTATTATTAACGATGTTGAAATTATATGGTGAACTTATGTAATTGAAATATAAAAACAAATATACTTATTCGTTGTTTACGATTTTCAAAAAAGTATGGACCAATAATTTGAGACATTTCATCCTGCCCAGTTTCCTTTCATTATCAATCTAGTCTTGTTAGTAATTTTACCATAGTAAAAAAGCAGTAAAGCAAACATTGCATGTTTCATAAATATAATAGGACAGTAATAATAATTGTATGTGAATAACTATTTTGTAACTACAATACATGTAACAAGTTTTAGATATTGTAGATAGTGTATAGTAAATAGCTTACCTACTTATCCAATAATAAACTTTTACTATCATCCCTGAAACATTCATAATATATCGTTGAAAATGTAAGCGCAAGGCCATGTATCACACAACCAATGGATCGAATGAATTATTCAAGTAAGGCAGTATTTCTTTAAATGGTTTTGTTTTCTGTACAAGGATTCTAGCGGCCACTTTGCTTAAATAACCAAGTCGTGGGTCAGGATTAGGAGTCGTGCACACAAATAATTCAAAGAAATAATATAAGAAGATATACTGCGACATAAATTCGGTTTATTTTCTCCGTGTGGTTTTTTCGCACATTTGGTTTTATTCTTTTACGAGATAAACTTAGAATTTTGTTACATAGTTGTACAATTTGAAACATTTTATGTTTACAAGACAAAAAACACGCAAACAAGTATTTTTGTCAAAAATATTACTTAATATTTTGTATTTTCGGGATATCTACCCATCTCTTTTTTTTTTTTAATTTATTTTCTATTGTATTCATGTAAAAGATGCGCCTAAAACATTCTGGTCTATGTTCTGATGGGTCGCGCCATTCCCATTTTGAGTATACGTTTTATAACTTTGCACTTTTGTTTGATATGCCTATTTGCCTGATTATACCTCGCATCAAATTAGAGCCAACGATATTCACTTGCATAAATATATGTAGTAATTAATACATTCATATGTAATATATTATTTAAAAAAAATATTTTAGAACATATTACATCATCATTATGAAGTATAATATTATACTCTACCCATCGCGCCGATAGTATAGCTGGTCATAGAAGGCAGATAGACAATTACTTCTACCAAAGTTTCTATAAAATCTATAAATCTTATATTATCATTGATTCTGTAAATAACGGTGACCGGTCCATATAAAGTTTATGGTTATACAAGCATCAACGTGGAGCATATTATAATCAGGCAAAATCTTCTAGTCTAGCTTCATTGGGAAGGCCGCTTAGTCCTGTTGAATACTGTAATAATCACAGATTAAGTCAAATAAACGCATCAGTTTCGGTCATCAAACCACCATTGTCGGGGTCTTCCCATACTCCGTTTATCTAAACGTGTCACGTAACTGGCCCACCGTGAACGTCATGTCGTGTATTGTAATAATTAAATAATTAATAGATACAGTTGCTTTTCAAACAAAACGGAAACGAAAAATACACTAACAGTAAAAACAATATCGTTTCGGTACTTACCAAAGTTTACTATTTTTACTTAGATACCCAACCCCAGGGAACGGCAACTTTTTTCATATGAAAATAGAAAAATATAAAGTTTTATTTCTTTTTCTATAAAACGAAATGAGTTTCAACAAAAAAAGGTTAGAATATCTACCAATGTAATAATATACGATGGATCTAAGTGTTTATAAATGAAATACATGTATTATAGTCAGTATCAGCTTTTTTTCCGAGAATCATTGACATAATGAATTATTCCATTAAATACCTTTATTAGAAATAAGAAACCATATTGAGAGAATAAACAAATTATAATACAATAATAATTCTGAGCTAAGAGAAATATGTTGTATATCCCAAGTTGTATAATTACGAACTAAGAATAAAAAATATACATTAAAACGTTTGATTACGCCTATACATACGTAATACGGGGTGTATTTTCCCATATATTGTTAATAAATTGAATTTTGTAGATCCATTGTTAAAGTATTTTCGTGTTATGCTAAGACATTTAATTTAACTAAAATGCCCATGCATAACATACTATACTGTCTAATATTTGTCATCTGCGACATCAAAATTGGCTAACCAGAATATCGTTAGAAAAACTTCAAATACTCACTAATTTTCTGTAATACAGTTTTGTAATAATATTTAACAACGACAATAATATAATATTTTGTGCGAAATAACTTTCAACTTATTAAATCATAATCTTTGTAGATTTTTTCTTCAACACCTTTGCTTAAAACATGGTTTCCAAAAGAAACCCTCTTTCTAAGATAACAAATTAATGAACAAAGTATAATAACATAATTCTGGGGCTGAGAAATAGAAGGCGGTAAGTCACAAAAGTGAAAATGTTCAGGGGAGCAGTTCAAATATTCGAAAGATAAAATATGAAAAATGATACAGATAGTATCAGTTTAATGTCAGTATAAAAACATAATGTTCTTGTTTTTTATGTTAGAGGTCAAAATAAGTATAATATCTCTCTTTGCAAAATAGCATTTAAAGCGAAGTCAGAAGTGGACTTGCTTTATTTTGAGATTGAGAATTCACATGATCAAAATGAATAATTAGTAGGTACTAGATTATTCCCCGAATCCACATTGTTCCGCTGGACCTGAAAAGGTGTTCCGCGACATTTTGGAAAGGTTTTATACACTTTTGCAATATTTTCTGAAAACTAGTAAGGACGATACCTGGGTTCGGAATCCATTTTGTGTGACAGCTAAACCAGTAGGCTTAAGCACAAGTGACTATGAAAATCTCATTGATTTAATTAGTGATTCTGAAGAATCTCTAGATCTAAAGATCAGCCTTTAAATGATTTCTGGGCGAGTTTGTCAGTCAGAAGAGTACCCCAATTTTTCAAAACAAGCTATTATTGTTTTCATGCCCCCACAAGAGTGGGAGGCTGACAGGGCTTTAGCCTGGGGGCACGGGCTCTGGGTGGGCCCGGCGTAGCGGGTTGATCACATAAGTAAGATAAACACATATTACAAATTTGCTTTAATAGTTTAAAAAAAGTCACCTGCGGAGCTATTATACTTCATAACTATTGACATTTGTTAATTTTAAATTATATAATTGAACGATGTAATTTTTGTTTCTCGACAACTCCATGATGAAAGTAGATGTATTAAAAATATAAAAAAAATAGTTAACCCAATGCTTACGGGCCGCACAAAATTGTGTTTTTGCTAATTACTTTTCAAATGCAAATTAACACGTTAATTAAAAAATTAATTAAGAGAGCCTGTAAACATTGGGTTAATAGTACACTGAATAAGGGCCTTTAATTTCAGCAGTAACACAATTTGAAATATGGTAATATGATGTATCACACTGCCTTTAACATTAGAGATAGGTAGGGGGCCGCCAAAGATCCTAGCATGAGGGCCCGCTTCAGAATGTGGGGGCTATGATTGTTTTACTTCCGTTTTCTACTACATATTTATCCGAAGCGGGATTTTCTATTTATGCTGCAACGTACTCAAAGTGCAGAGACAGGCTCGACGCCACGCCAGATATTAGAATGCAACTTACCAATACTGTGCCAGATATCAAGAAGATATGCAATTCAAGGACTCAAAATAATTCATTACCTAAGTGCTTTATTTATTCATAGTTTTATGTTTATATTATAATATTATAGTCGTATACTTAAAAATATGTAATTATAAATAAATAATGTGTTTTAATATTTTTTTTTTAAATTTTAACTATTAGGAATCATTAGGAATCAATCTAAAAAAATCAGTGTTCCGTTAAATTTCCGGGTTTGCTAAGTGTTCCATTGCAGAAAAAGTTTGGGAAACCCTGCCCTAATGAATGGCTGATTGAAATATGAATAATAATACTACGCAGTCGAGAGTTATTTTTGAAAAATATTATCTTCCAATATTTATCAAATACTTTTTTTAATTACAGTGTAAAACATTCAGCATTATTCCTACTTTCACTTTTCGATATGAAGCGAATAAAAATGTAGTTACATTTTTTTTATCTCCAAAAAACCATTAGTATAAACACAGTGACAGTTATTTTGCTCTCAATTTTTTGAAATGACTTTTGAAATTTTAAATATTGAATATCGTTTGTGACAAGACCTTATTATTTAAAAAAAAATCAGTATTATCTTTTTTATCGTACCGTTTGCAAATATTTATTCTATATAATTACATAGACATGGCAAACCAGAAAAGTGTTATTTTATCGCTTTTTGACATTTTTTATAAAATGAAAAAAATGACAAGAATACTCTAGTGGTTGGGTATTTAATCACACATTTTTCGAACCGACATCCTTTAGAAATTCCGATAAAAATGTGTGTAAGGAATACAAAAACTTTGGGGATTTTCGCAAATATGTAATTTTGGCAAATTGGTATTTATTGTTTTTGGCACCTACATTTTGTTACTTCGTAGGGTGGCCGTCTTTAAATAAATACAAACCCGTGTGTTATAAATTCAAACTTGCAAATAGTCTAAAAATATGCGTATTATTTTTGTAATGTGTATTTAATTCAGTCCAATCATTGGACGAGTGGTAACATATCCGCATTTAAAGTCGCGGGTAAAGGCTCAAATTACACGTCTGCCATATCCCCTCCCCATGTTGTGTTTTCACTGCAAAATAATGCAATTATCGTTACCTTTGGAGGAGACTACTTGGAATATGGACCTAATATAATATGTTAAATAACTGGCTGACGTCAATTTCTTTTTCAATAAATCTACAAAGAAACGTCTTATGGAGGGGGATAAGATTCACATCGAATTTTACAGCCAATTAAAAAAATATTACAATTTTTTTATTCTTCCCAAACTGCTTCCATAACAGATTTTTGACGAGAAATGGTAATTAAACATTCGCTTAATCTTAATCTGATAGGTCATGGTCTGGATCCAAACATATTGTATTTAAATATAATATGTAGAGTTTTCTGATGACACTCGCCCATCCAATACAATAATTATTTTTGTATCTGAAATAGAACTTCACTGAATGGCTAAAAACGAATTCTTATATGACTCTTATAATATATTTATACATTACCTATCAGAATCCTTATGCTCCATCTGAAACTGAAAATGGTGTAAATTTAAATTACGTCAAAAAATTGTTCGACGGTTAAATTTGTAGGATAACATTTTCAATTATTACTTTTTGTGATAAGAAGTGCGATACGTAGTCAATCTTTCACACGATAATTATAGGGAAAATCAAAGTTTTGAAGAGGGGTTGACGGGCCACAAACCTTTTGGCTTAAGAAAGGGTTTTTTTAGCTTTTAAGATTTTCAAAGAAGAGTTTTTACTGGGCCATAAATTATTATGACAGGTCTGAGAAGTATTTTGTAGAGATCATATTGAAATAAAATGCCCCTTGGGTAATAAATAGAATATTTATTTCATTAGATTATTTAAAAATATATTCTAAGCAACCTTTTCGTGTCATGATAGTTGGAATGCGTATAAAAATATCCTTTAAAAAAAATGATGAGGGTGAAAAAATGACAAATAACCAAGATACTACGTAGAATTATTAGAGGGATCTAGTGGCAGAATACGAAGCTTGCGACTTAATATAGTTTTTATAATACAGGAATTTTATATAATTAATACTTACACCCATTATAATATCTAAAAACATTAAATATAAAATGAAATATTGTTTGAGTCAAAGATAAACATACAATTCAAAATAAATATTATAAAATGCCCTCTTAGTATTACTTTTTATTTTATAGTTATGTTTATCATTACACTGCAGTTCGGAACATATCCAAGAGATGTTTATATATCTCTTGTCTTAATGTAGTTTTATTTTATTAAAACTTAATTACAATTAATTTAAGTTTAAAAAAATGATTTAAAATAAATAATCTAGTTGCGGTATGGTCACAATATGAAAATATAAAGGATAGCATCAATACATTGTATTAAATTGTAACTTTCGTAATATACTACTAGCTGCCCATAGTAGTAATTTTGGTACAGTTCGGTTATGAGGAATACAACAGCGGAAAACACATTTTGAAAATACCCGATATACCGGATTATTTGTTAGTTTGGGTTAGTTTAGGTTGGGTTAGGTTAGGTTTGGTTAGGTTACCCTAAAAAATAATTCAGTATATCTGCTATTTTCAAAATTACCATTTAGCTTAGAAATTATTCCGCGGCTTATATTTAAATGATAACATCAACGAAACATTATTTGTTTTGATGCGGATTCACCTTTAAATAATTGTCTGTCCTTACAAGTGAGTAATGATAGAGTGATAGCGTTGTTTTTGACAAAGTAATAATTATAGTTATTACCATTTTTTTCAGTAATATTTAGTCAATATATTGTGGATACAAATGAACCTACCTAATAAGAGAAATAACAGTTTACTTGAAATATGACATGTAAATATATTCTTGATTATTTCTTATTTTTTTTCTTCCACGTCGTAGGTGATTAAACATCACGATTACTCTAGATTAGCTACTAAATTCTGGACTAGCTTGTATTATAAATATTTAAACTATCAGCAGAAATTAATTAAAATACAGTAGGTAGTCATTTGGTTTCATTTTTAGAAAATATTGTTATTTATAAAAAAATATTGCTATATTGGTACATAATGAGTAATGACAAAATAAATTGTATTTATTGAAAAATAAATACAAATGTGCCATACTGACATCTATCGGTTGTTATTATAAACTTATCATTTTACAATTTATTAATACAATGAATTATCAAACATTGCCATCTATGAATGGTGTTATTAAAAAACAGGGTTTATAATACATTTACAATTAATTACCAGTAAGTTATAAATATTGTACAGTTTAATAACGTGTGTATTTTGATTGTTAATATGTATATTGACTATCGTGTAATGATAAGGCGATGTGACAGTGGGTGGCAGTGGAAGAAGCCTCGGTATGAAGAAAAAGTGGTACTGTTCGGTTATACCGGAGGCAGCGGAAAACGCATTTTGAAAATAGCCGATAAACTGGATTATTTGTTAGTTTGGGTTAGTTTAGGTTCGGTTAGGTTGGGTTAGGTTAGGTTAGGTTTGGTTAGGTTAACCTAACAAATAATCCAGTTTATCGGCTATTTTCAAAATGCGTTTTCCGCTGTGTCCGGTTTAACCGAACAGTACCGAAAGAGTAAAAGAGTTAAAGTATAATAAAAGTTTGTTTGTTAATAATTAAAATCTTTATAAACTATTTTATTTTAATATTTTTTACTATTATACTCTAATATATCCTGATAAATGTGAATTGTCTTAATTTTGTACTTACCACCTACCGTGTTTTCTGTATCATTATTTACCAGTAGATGTACATAATAATATATTCACTGTTGATTAAATGAATGTAAAACGAAAATAATAAGAGTTTATAGTTATGGTAAAGTTTTATGCTTCAACATCCAAACATATATTTTCTATACACACTATGGAGTCATAGTCGTATTTGTTAATCAGTGAACGATACGTATTATTATTTCTAAGATAGACTTTTCCTAAAAAGAATAGAGATTTATAAGTGACAGACTCTTTTAAGTAATGGAAATATATGATCGTCTATGCGTAAACAAATTACACCGTCCAGTAAAGTTTATTTTCCACGCCAGACTTTTACTTTTATACGAATATATTTTATATTATTAGATAGAGTTCAATAACTTTATTTGTACATGAAGATTTTTTTTATATTTAAAGGAAAACGTCTTATACATAATATGTGCCGAGCGGCGCTTCTTCAAAAAGAGCATTTTGAAAATATTTGTCTACTAGAGACAATACAATAATATGCTCATTTTTATCAACTCAGAATAGAATACACCAGAACTCTAAATTTATGGCAACCTCTTTGAGTTTGTTGATACCTTTATGCAGCTCGGTTTTCTGGTAAGCAATAACAATATCATCAGCGAATATATATGAGTGATGGTTGCGCAGTGGACGCGAGCGCAAACAGTCGCGTCAACGAGCTGCGAGTACTAAATCCGTTTTATAGTGAATGTAGCAATACGTGCAGTGAAAATATTTACTACCGTGCAAAAAAATAAATATATATATTTTTTCAAACTGTGTTTATCACAGTGTGGCAAGTGTCTCTGACTACAGGGACGCCACTCAAGAACCCTCACAATGTCCTCATATGCAAGAGTCACTCAACAAACACAGCTTCCAAAAAAAGATCAAGCCATCGTAATAGACGCCATAGATGGCCATACAATCCAAGAATACACAATTGCAGTTGGAAATATAGTAGAACCGTCTAATATTCGCTATGTGTCGCGAATATCACACAGTCGAGTATGTATTTACTTAAGCACGCAAGAAATCGTGGACAAACTGACAGATAATAAAACGAAAATTAATATCGGAACTAATGTACTTCTAATTCGGCCACTTATAACGAAATCGAAACGCATCATCATTTCCAACGTTTGTCCGATAATCCCAAACCACGTAATTGAAAACAAACTGGAGGAACTCGACATCAAGCCGACCTCCCAAATCACTTATATAAAGGCAGGAATTAGTGAGCCTGGTTACTCCCATATCTTAAGCTTTCGGAGGCAAGTTTATTTAGCTCCTGATGATGTACTTAAAATGCCCGAAAGCATGCAAGTCACATATGACAGTACTGCTTACTGGATCTATTTCTCAGCGGAAAAATTAACATGCTTCGTGTGCAAGAGCGAAGGACACTTGGCGAAATTTTGCAAAAATGCCGAGTCCCAGGTGGCTGCTCCTTCTCACCAAGCTCCAAGTATCACTGTACATGAATTAACAAAAGAAAAACTATTACCGCAAGAAGACAACCTGGCAAAGAAATTGAACACTGAAACCAGTAAAATGGCTCCGCCGAATGCAGTAAAAAGACTTCTGGAGAATACAACCCCATCAGGAAGTATGTCGGATGAAAAAGAAAGCCCAACCATGGATACGGCGAGGTCAGTACGTTCACCTCGGCAAAAACTAAAAAAATCTAAGCAACAGGTAACGACTAATAGTGAATTAGTCGAGCATATGCTACCAGCAAAGGAACATATCCTAAAAAATCACCTATCTTTTCCATTAACATATGAAACGCTACTGGATTTCCTGCAAAAGACACACGGAAATAAAAATATTGCGAAAATTGCCAACGATTTCACAACAGATATCCCTGCCCTTGAAAGAATGCTAACGGAAATATATGGACACCTAGAAGAACGGAGCCTAAAAAGCCGGATAACTAGAATAAAAAAACGTTTACTAAACCAACACTTCACAACTTCAAGCGAAGACTTAAGCTCCATAGAGGACCAAGTTGTTGTTTAAACTCTATATTACTATCATGGACCACCAAACTATAATAACAACTCTCAGAATCCTGTTTTGGAACGCGAGAAGCTTGATGAGGCGTAAGTACGAGATGCAAGACATTCTGCGCAACATCGATATATTTGTGGCTGTTGAATCATGGCTCGACCCTTCGTCGCTATTCAATATTCCAGGTTTCGTGACATATAGAAGAGATAGAACTCACTCTAAAGGAGGAGGGATCGTAATTTTGGTCCGGAAAAATATTGCCTTCGCTGAAATTAAAAATATTAAATCGCCCGATATTTCGGTAGAAATATGTGGCATTAAAATCAATAATATTAATCCATCTTTAGATATCATAATATGCTATAGAACTCCAGGTCTTACACTCTCTCAGGTGCAATGGAACACAATTGTTGAAAATGTGAACAAAAATAACCACTGTGTATTAATGGGTGATTTTAACGCCCATAACAGTATATGGAACTGCACTGAAACAAACACGAACGGGGTAAGATTTCTTGACAGTATTACACAACATGACTTGATGATTCATAACATCAATTCACATACACGGATAGATCTGCATAGAAACAAAAAATCTAATATTGATCTTGTTCTCTCTACATTAAATGTAGCTGACAAAATAGATGTTCAGGTTAGTAATGAGACAGTAGGCTCAGATCACTTCCCTATATCAATTAACGTAAATATAGAAAAATACTATTACAAAAAAAAACATTCAAACTCAAGTCCCTTAAAACTGACTGGCCTCAAGTCACGCATATTTTAGAAAATTCGTACCCGGAATTTATTTCAGATAGCTATAAGCAGATGACTGCAAGCCAAAAATATGATACATTTACAAATATCTTATCTGAATCTATAAAAACTAGCACTCCCTCAAAAAAAAAATCTAAATCAAATAAATACAGCAATCCAGCATCCTGGTGGGATGCTGAGTGTTATAAAATTAAAAGGTTAAGAAAAGCTGCATATAAAAAATGGGAACACACTCTGGAATTACAGGATTTAATTAACTATAAAAAAGCTTGTTCGACAGCAATAAAAACATTTAGATCCAAAAAAAGAATAAATTTTAAAAATTTTGCTTCTAGTATCGATCACAGGACTGACTCTGGATTCGTTTGGAACAAATGTAAAATTTTTAAAAACAATTGGATTAAAGTTAACCCTACGCATGTGACAGACAATTTACAAACCGAAGAAAAAATCAAAATCGCTTTAAATAAGATATGTCCACCTTGGGCTCCCACTGACCCAAATTGGGAGCCGATATGCGGTGAAAATATTTTTTTTGATTGCACTTTTAACCTCACTGAGTTTAACACAGCTCTAAACTCAACCAATCCAAAGTCAGCCCCTGGTATGGACGGCATAGATTACGATATACTACAAAAAATCCCCGTTAAATACAAACTAATTCTGTTAGATATATTTAATGAAATGTTTAATTCAAATGACTATCCATCCAAATGGAAAGAATCGTTTGTTCATTTTATTAACAAAACAGATGGGAAAAGCGTGCGACCAATATCTTTATGTTCCTGCCTAAGCAAACTGTTTGAAACCCTTATAAAATACAGGCTGCAATGGTGGGTGGAATATCATAATATATTACCTAATAGCCAAACAGGATTCAGAAAAGGTAGATCATGTATTGATAACTTACTTAATTTAACGCTATACGTAGATGAAGCTATGTTAAACCAAAATGATGTACTAGCCGCGTTTCTTGACGTATGTGGTGCTTTTGATAATGTAAATAGCGATATATTACTGACAAAACTAGCTTCGATTGGTTGTTCAGAAAAAATAATCAAATTCATTAAATTTAGTTCTCACGAAAGATATATCCATGCTGATGTACTTAGAGAAGATTACAGAATTGTTTACAAAGGAGTACCTCAAGGAGGGGTGCTTAGCCCGCTCCTGTATGCAATATATGTATCTGGGATCACAGAGAATATACCGAAATGTGTAGAAATTTCGCAATTTGCAGATGATATTGGAATTTATACAAGTATCACACCTGTCGAATTAGGTCGAGACACTATAGAAAACTCGGTCAGTATAATTAAAAAAGAACTTCATAACTTAGGCCTGGAACTTTCTCCGCAAAAAACGGTATTGATTCACTTCAATAAAAAAAACATTGAGCCTGGGAAAATCGGCATCAAAATTGATAACTGCACAATCAAATCTTCTGAGACCGTCCGCTTTCTAGGCGTTATTTTTGATCATAAAATGACTTTTATTCCTCAAATTAACCAAATTCAAAAGAAATGCAATCGTGCACTAAATATAATCAAATTCTTGTGTGGCACTTGGTGGGGCTCCAACCCGGAAACATTGATATTATTGTACAAGAGCTTCGTTCGCTCCGTAATTGACTATGCTAGCTTTGTGTACTTTCCTACTCGTAAAGATCTAATTAACAAAATAGAAGGAATACAATATACAGCTGTGAGAGCTGCACTAGGATATCGCATTAGTACGCCAAAAAATATTTTGCTTGCTGAGTCTAAGCTCACCCTTATTTTAGAGCGTACAAAATTTCTGTGTAATTGCTACTTGAGTAAAACACTATCAAATAGCGGTTCACAAACGTATGATAAAATTCGCAATAGTTATAATCTTTTTAAAAAGAAAAAGCACAAAAGAAAAATAAAAAGGGTCTTACGCTGTTGTATCGAAAATATAATGGACATTAGTGGGCAGATAAATATTCAAAATAACTATACACCGTACTGCCATGAATACAAAACAACATTTACTTCGATTGACATAAATACTGAGCTAGGCCACAGTCTTAAAAGTTCCAATAATCCAAATTTAGAAATAAACAATATCATTTCTCGGGGTGGTTTGTGTGCAATTTATACAGATGGCAGTAAAGTTCAAGATTCCCTTTCAGTTGGAACTGCATGTATTTGTCCGGAATTGGATATTCAAATAAAAAGAAGCATTAATCAAAATGCATCTGTATTTACTGCGGAATGTATTGCTTTGAATGATGCACTTGACATAGCGCTCAAACACGTCAACAAAAATATAATCATTTTTACGGACTCACTCAGTGCTCTCCAATGTCTACTTTTTCCAAAATTTGGCGTAAAAACCAATTTATATATACTTGAGATTAAAAAAAGGTTTAACAAATTTATACAAACAACTTCAAATAACAGCAAAATTACATTCTACTGGATTCCTTCACACGTTGGAATTCTGGGGAACGAGAACGCAGATAGCCTTGCAAAAACAGCAACTCTTGAGAGGAGCAGTGATAAACTCCCCATACCGTATACAGACGTTTTTGAAACATTCAAGAAAATAGCCAAAACTGAAACAGATAGTTTATTAAAAGAACAAGGTCTAACAAAAGGGAAAAAGTACTTTCAAAGTTATTACAATCCTGAAACCAAACCATGGTATACCAATAAAATGCTAAATAGAGAAACAATCGTCACAATCAATCGCTGCAGAGCAGACCATTATAATCTTGCCTCATCCCTGGCTCGCTTGGGTATAATAAATGACCCTGGGTGCCGGTGCGGAAGTGAGACTGAAGATGTTAACCACGTAGTTTGGCAATGTTCTTTGTATGACACCCAGAGACAGCGGCTTCTTAAAGATTTAAGTAAACAAAACTACCAATTGCCACTGGATCTCACGATATTTTTGGCTCGGCCGAATATCAAGGCGTTCCAGTGTGTCCAAATGTTTCTGAGTGAGTGTGGCCTACAAGTCTAAACTTCTTTTCTTTTTCTCTTTTTTTTTCTTCTTCCTCTACCGTAAATTTGTATTGTAATAACTGTATGAGAAATTATTGTAATAATATGTATATATAGTGTATGTTAAAAAGTAAAGCTAAATAAGACTCAATTGAGACTTCAGAGCTTAATAAAAAAAAAAAATCAGCGAATATATGAAACGGAGAGGCATTGCTACAAACGGGTGCTACTTTGGTTTATTAAAAACATGTAGGTACACAATGGTGACCCAATCAATATTGACCTACGGGTAGGAAGTGTTGGACTAAGGTTGGACTCTACTAGTTGTCAGTGTTGCCAACTATTATTGACTATAAAATTAAATGCAAGGCATGGTATGAAATGGCTTATTTTTGTAGACAGTTTTTTTTCCATAATTTTAAAATAATGTTCACAAACACCATATTTCAAAGAGAACTAAGTTACCCATATAAATGAACATTCGGTAACGGTAACAAAGATTGAAGATTTTTTTATTGCAACCAATAAATTGCTAATAATAATAACAACTTAAAAGCAAGTATGTATGGTATGTGGTCATGGCTTATGTTAAATTTAATTCATTGTTAAGATTAAACGTATGAAAAGCTAACATGTTGATTTTCATGCAAACCTAGTATATTATGTTAGCTTTTTTATGATAAATTGTATGTGAATTCTGGTATTGCAGGGTAATAAATTTAACGTCATAACCAGGTGCGCAATTTTAGAACTAGATGCTTACCAATTAAAAAAAAAATAGAACAAGTAAGAAAAACAGCAAGATAGCAACACTATTACTGGTACTCGTTTTGTCAAAAAACCGTATTCTATTATTATGACAATAATAAAATGAATTTCATTTAGTAGGTTGCTACCTATACACTTTGGTGTTTCATATAATTGGAAGTATTTTATTTTATCTCTTAAGATTAACCAGACGCTCAAGCTATAAACATTCCTAAAAATAAAATTATTCATAATATATTATAAGAGATAATAATAAAATAAGTTCGTAGTTTTAATTTCAGGACCTTCGTCAAATGTCACACTGTATTTTCTCAAATCCAGTACATATAAAAAAAGTAATAGACACAGTCTCAGTCAGTTGCTTTATATTTAAATAATA
Source organism: Rhyacophila brunnea (assembly GCA_022495005.1). Lineage (NCBI taxonomy): Eukaryota > Metazoa > Arthropoda > Insecta > Trichoptera > Rhyacophilidae > Rhyacophila > Rhyacophila brunnea. The sequence continues at coordinate 592,701 of JAGYXB010000447.1, forward strand.
CGGAAAATGCGCATAAACGTAAGTATATTTTTTATATAGCTTTTATAATAAAACCATTGGACCTTTTGAATAATATTGTATACTATATAATATTTCAATATGGATGTTACTAAGCCAAAAGGTCATAAGAAACTTTTTGGGAAAAATAAGTCACAAAACGTGACGTTGGATTATTTAGAATGTAATCTTTAGCGTTCTAAACCTAAAATGTGTTATTAAGAGCTATTTCGTGACGAAGTTACAAGTATTTATGGTTGTGATATATATTATAATTTGCCGTAATCAATAAAATTATTATCTCAAACTGATCTGAAGTAAAGTTTTAAAATGTCACTCAGACCTTTTTGAAATAGTCTCGATATACAGTATGACTGCGTTACAGTAAAATTTATTCAAACATGTTTTGTATTATCCTCGTTTAGCACGTTTTGAAACTGAATACCTATTTCATATTTTTTTTGTTACAGAAATAAAATTTAAAATGAGATCACACCCACATGACTTTCCTTCTAACATTACTACATTATTATCAATTTTGCTTTATGAACAAGTTTATCATTCTAAAGTTTTGAGTAGAAAATTATTTCCGGAATGTTGGCTGGACTGGAGTTGACAATGTCCATCTAAACGACTGAAATAATTATCCTTAAACATGGTTACATATTATTCGGTAATGCTGGTTTTTTTATTATATATTTAAGTACCTACAAAAAATAATACTTTATTACATCTAATTTACAATAATTTATAAAAAAAACTAAAACCTACAACGTCACGTTAAATTGTCGTCTACTTCCTGTATACTCAACCAATCTGATAACTATACATTCTTTTAAAATTAGGAGTGGTCCGGTACCTATTCCAAACATGGCGTCTTTATACAATGTTTAAAACAACTTACTTAATAAAATGACGCTATTAATCTGAATGTAGATGGTAAAGTGTTATATTTACTGCGATAAGTGGCGACACCTGAATATTCTCATTCGGAATGCGGAATCTGGAGACTGCAGTATAAATCTGAGGTAGGAAACGCCCGGTGATCCACTGCCTTGATGGATTGAACCTGCATGAACGATGGCGTTAGTGATATCCTGATCCTTACATCGTTTTTCACCACAGTTGATGTAATATTGAATTAAAATATATACGATGTCGTAAAGAGTGGAATATTATATCCCAAAGACTTATAATGATTTATAAAATAATATGCTACTGAAGAAAGATCAAATGAAAAAACCAGTTTAAAAAAAGGTGGGCGATGATTACTATCAAACATTAAAATCACAGTTATATATTATATTTTATACTGTTGAATATCAACAACAAATATTCACCAATAATAATTATTCTCTACGACAATAAATTTGTTGAACTTATTTGAAATAAATGTTATTGTGAAATTTTCATCACAGAACTAGAATATATTTTTTCAGTAGGTACCTAGGAAAAATAAAAGTATTTCTCATGTTGAAGTATTTAATATGGATACATCGGGCGGAACAAATCCATTTTGTACCACACTTGGCAGTTTCCTGTAAAAGGTTCACATCAGGTGATATACTTTGTGATTTATGTGTGCACTTAGTTACACTGACTTTTTATACCGAAGTTTAGACGGAATTGAAACAAAAAAGTTATTTCGAAATCAAAAAGCGCCGACTGATGCAAAAAGCAGTAAAAATCATAGTTTTATTTTTATAAATATATTTTGTATTCAATCAGCTATATCACTAACTTCCAGGCTCTCTGAAATCATCTTATTAATGCAGTAGATGTACATTATAATTTTAACATTTTGAAGCCTTTGCTCATAAACATTAATTAGTCTAGCTAGTTACAAATTATTATTTAAAATTGAACAAAGAGCTAGGTGATGAGATTGTACGAAGTGCCACTTTAATTTCAATTTAAATTGAATCCCTCGGTGGCTAGAAATGTCCTCAAATTATTGAGGTGAAGGTAAAGTGCAGTACTACAACGGTATTTTTACTAGTGGTTTATAATATTATGATAGAAAGCATGATATTTTATACACTTATATGATAATTTTCTTTATTAATCAATCCGTATCTAAAAACATTAATATACAAAAATTATTAATCAATTAAAATTCACCTATTTACCTTCTTAAACCCGATAATAAATCGCTAAGAAAGTGCTTTCGTTAAATAGCCGATTTATAGTAGCTATCATAATATATTGATCATCAATTGATGTTTTAATGTTGCTCAATATTATAGTCACTTAACATTACCAAGTATACCATAGATACAAATGCCCAGATCCAAGATTTTAGGAAATCGTTATTCATCAACTTCGTGCTGAAACAAATATTGATTGAAGTAATTTCTTTTTCGAGTGAAAGAATCGAGGATTTTAGCAACATTTTGTAATTTTATTATTAGGTTTTTATTTTTAAAAAAAAGATACAAAGATACATTGTGTCACTTTTACAGATTTGTTTATAAGGCGTTGTTACGTAATAATTCCGTGAGTGTAGCTTTTTTAGAAATGAAAGCTGGCATAACGATTTTATTTCTAAATAAATCAAGAAACGATAATTTTCATCTAACATCATCTATTATAATAAATTATGGTAATGTAAGTGTAAAAAGCACACGTTAACTGCTTCATCAGTAATTCGACGCAAACTTTTGATATTACTTTGCGTTTTTAAAATACCGCATAACGGATGTGGCAACATGACGGGTGGTGGGGATAAATATCAGTCAAAATTATTATATGAATTCAGGAAAACCGTAGATGTGAATTTTTGTAACTTTTTTATGAGATAAGTATCACGATGAATGAAACGATAAACTTTAATAAAACAAGAAATAATATATCAAATATTTATTTTGTTTAATTACTTACCCGTTCAGCTGCTACGATATTTTAGAATATTTTTGAAAGGTTTTTCAATTATTACTGTAAATTTAATTATTCCATTTTCCATTTATAATGTATTATTTTGTATTTATATTACAATTTAATATGCCAATATTTATTCTCGGGTAACTACAAGCCAGGCCAAAGGATATAACGTAATCAAAAATATGCAAAACAGGACCCCTTCTCAAATGGATTTTGCGCCACTCGGTTCAATAGATACTTTTTTTTCGTAATAAATGGACTAAAAACTACATTCGTACAAAATTTCAGCGACTTACCTTCGTTATAAATTCTAAATAAAACTATACCAATCTCTGCAAAAATGGTTAAATTCGAATTTTAAACTAGCTTTTAAGTGGAGTTGGGTTTCGGGAAATTCCCGACGGGAATTCTCGAGAAGTTTTCGAAATGTTCCATCCCGAATCTCGAGAATAGAAATTTTTAACATTTCGGGAAACCCCAGATCTCGAGAATCTTTTTTCGGGATTCGGGATTTTTTTATTATCAAATATTAATTGAAAAAAACGATTTTCTATATGAAAAAAATGGTTAGAAAACACAAAACGTTCAAAAACTGATCGGGACATTTAACACAATCAAGCCAACGTTGACTCAAAATGAGCGAAATTTTCCCAACATCCGGGAATTTTGTGTCTCAAAAGCGTACGCGATTGTCAGACGCAGCGATTAACAGACTGTGTTTTTTAAAATTCCATTTTAATAAGTATTGTTTTCCTACTTCTATTTTGTTTGTCTTCTTACATAAATAGAAACAAATCATATTTTTTAGAAGTTGTCTGTTTTTACACTGATTTTAGGATTTTTACAGTTTTTTTTTTTAAATTTCTCGATATCTCGAGAATTCTTTTCGGGAAATTCCGAATCTCGAGATTGAGATGTTCTCGGGAAATATCCAACTCTACTTATAAGACAACCGTATATCATTATTAAACTATTTGCGTACTGCTCAAGCAGAGCAAGTTATATTGACTGTTTGCTAAAGTGCTTTAATGTGACTGAGTAGGTATTTACTTTTACTGGTAGTGGATAGGGTTATTATTTTTTACGGAAACTCTATGTAGCAAATACCTACCCCTTTGTTTGAACTTAAACCTCTCATGTAATATTTATTTGTCTCTATTATTGATTTTTCGTTTACCTGCAATATTTAAATATATTATGTTTGCCATAAATAAAAAATAATATGGTTAGAAAAAATTCTTTATACCTACAAGGACTAATATAAGATTTTAATGCTAATATTAAACTAAGCTTAGAAAAATCTTTGCCCATTAAATCTACAGAAATGATTATTATCACATACTAAGTTAAAAACAGATTAAGATGCATTTTTAATGTAAAATAATAATAAACGCATAAACCCGTTTGAGACTATTGCGGTTATTTTTTGTCATTGTATTTTATTTTTGGACTGTTATATTGTATTTATTTTTATTTGTAAGTTCTACTTTGTTCGATCTTTGGGATCACTACAGAATCTATACTCAAAATATCTCTTTATAGTAAATAACTTCTGTAATGTGATGAAAATAAGAATGAAAAATATATGGTGATAGCCAAAAAATAATATGTAATACAATAATGATAATTGTATGTTAAGAACATTGCTGTCACACATAAAAACTTTTATTTAATCATTGTATCAGTATCAAATTAATACAAAAATATTATGGATTAATTTCCATTACAAGATGGAATAAATAACAAATTCATGATTAGTCTAGTATTGGGTTTATTGTAACAATAATATTGCACGAATCATTTGTAATGATATAACTAAGCGAATATGATAAACTCAATAAAAAAAAGTCATTTGAGAAAAGAAATAGGTACTTACTTAGCTTCTTTCTGTAGCAAACGGCAAATTTATCGAGAACAAGTTGACCATTGCCTATTTGAAAAGCTCTCGGCCAAAGCTTTACGAATGGCTTGTAAGTAAAAGAGTTTTTGTTTGACAAGACAGTCAAATAGCGACTGCGCAGTTTATTTGCTTGATCACATCGTCTATTCAATCTATTCCATATTCTATTGTCGTCTATATCGTCTATTCTATTCAAGTCATCATAATATTACATCGTAAGTATTTCTTTTTCTTGAATACCCTTTTATAAAACACAGAAGCTTCAAGTGATAACTATATAATTATATTCTATTTTAAAAGTATTTTATTTTTTAGTAATCACATTATCTTTTTGTGTACACTATTATACTAGAAAAATCATCAAATTTAATTATTGTAAGTATATTATACTTTCAATCAAACATTATTTATATTAATGTAATCGGTTTAAAATAGCTTCAGTAAAAAATATATATTCCACTATATTTTTAAACCCCCTGCAAATAATTCGACGAAAATAGCAAACTTGATTAAATATAAAAGGAAGTGAATAAGGTGGAATAAATCAACGCACACCCGCCAAAGAAATTGGATAATCGATATTGGAATGGGTTGATACCATAGAGTAAGAAATAAAACGTTAATACACTATTGGCTACTTATTCAAATGTAAAAACCGGTAGTACTATAATATTATTTGTTCTATTAGGATTTTATAGAGTTTGAATCAATACCAATTTGTACCTAGAGCATTGACGTAAATTAAACGGTTCCTCAAATAAAGTTACGAAATACCCTTTAGTTGGACCGTTTGACAATTTGTCACCTCGTTGATATGAGGGACAATTTTATTGTTTTAATTTTAGTACATTTGCGACGTTATACGGTGAACGTATCACGTACACGACAATAATTACAACCAAGATCTAATAGTGGCCTTTCTGGGAAATATGATACTTCCAACACAATTTTGAAAATCATATACAAAATAAATTATATTTAACTAAATATTATTAATTTAATAAATTTAATAATAGAGTTGAAAATGTTCCTCTCGGGCGGATAAAATTGGTTCAAATATTAAATAAAAGTGGAATAAGTACAATAAAAATTTGCGTTTTATTAAATGAAATTAATAAAACAATTTCCACAGTGAATTGACAGTGAACACAATAAAATATATCTAAAATAAATTATGTACTCTTATCGTATTATATTTAAAGCCTGACTATATATTATTTATATATATATACTACCTATATATATTTTTATTATGACTACATAAAATCTGAGAAATTAATATGCGCATTTTAAATTAATCAGAGTTCTTAAAATTGCCTTGAAAAGATGCTATCCATTTTTGTATAAAAAAATAATGTACTTATTTATATTTTTGAAATAATCTACTATTTTAATATATTATTGCGACTATCATAAAATCAAAACACTAAATTTTGTTAAAATGAAAATTAAATTTTAAGCTTTATTACCTAGTTTTCATATTTGAATTTAAATCAATCGCTTTTAGTTCATATTGAAAATAAAATAAATTTCGGTGATTAACTTTATATCCATTAAATATTAACTCTGCCCAAAATCAACCACAGTTATTAAACTAATTGATTATTAACAGCTATATACTAGAAATACACAGATTATGATTTGGGTAAATATACTACGTAATACTGTTTTGTGGCAACTTGGCTGGTATTATGACTTTTCGTGTATTCTATCGTCCCAAGTAGACGAATTAAAAAGCACCCGGTATAATACAATCGAAATATTTATGAGATATTCTAATATTGTACACTGTCATTTTACCACGTTTTTATTAGCTCGCTTTCTTGTTTGTCCAGTACAAATCTTGCAATCGTTTTTAACTAACTTTCCGACTAGTTAGACATTTGAAACTTTTAGAATATATCAGAACACGGTGACAATAACACATTATTTTAATACTTTTAGCCATCTTTAAGCAGAATTAAATTCATTTTCAGTTAAATCTGTTTTGTATGGAAAGTTAATTCGGAACAAATCCTCAAGGTGGCGTTTCGATCGAATTCAATGCTTGCACTTTTGCGTAACGGTGTTCGACGATTTTGAAAAAAGAATTAACTCGCTTTCTTGTTTTTTGTTTGTTTGTTTTTTACTTCATATCAAGTACCTACAAGTTTTTTTTGATCGTTTAAGCTAGTCAAATCATTTTCTTTCAAGTTGATGTTTCATCAAAAAAATTAAAAAAAAAGAGTATTTATTAATACATAGAATTGTCAAGTTTATAATATGATTCAACAGAAAATTTAAAAATGTGGTATATAAAAAGTTCTTTTTATCTTGTAATTTTTTAGTAATAAGTATTTACCAACCATTATTTTTCATAGCAAAAAATACATATTATTTTATTTATTATACGTCGTATGAAAATATGAACATGATTTTCTTATAAAGTATCCTACTTTTAACGACATACTTTCCTTTTTATGATTTATTGTCTTTCCGGTATGCATATTATAATATTCAAGAAGGTCGGTTATATTTTTTTGTCAAATATTTACATTTCAATCATTTTGACAGGTGTACCAAATAAACTTTATATATATGTTTAGGTATAGGATAGAACTACAGTGCTTACAGTTATTCAGGTATATAATGTAAATATAAAATATATTATTAATGATAGTCTGACACTCGTCAATTGGACTTGATCATAAAAAAATATGATAAGAATTATAATACATCACTAAAAATAAGGAATTTTATTTGAAATTTAAGTACCTACCTAGACATTGAATAAGATAAATATATTTTTAATAATTATATGTATTTATAAATAACTACCATTTTATAAAATAAAATAAAACGCAAAATATTTTGCTTAGTACCCACATATTTTTTTTTCGACCATGTCAGATCTTAATAGGATCATATTATGAGCCTCCACAGAGTACAGGTTTGTATTACCTTTTTTTGTTTTTTACGAGAAATGGATGTCAGCCACTTGCTCAACCTATTAGATCCATACCCTGACTCACACACAAATTGAAAAACAATATGTGTACTTGCCAGACCCAGGATTCGAACCTGAGACCCACGGCGTGATAGTCCAACGCTTAAGCCACGCGGCCACCGTGGGTGTCAATACTGGTTTATGTCCTGTTACGCTGTGTAATACCCGCTCATTTTATATGTAGTTAATTAGAAAAAACTTTATATTTAAACATAATAAACTTTATATATTAATATTACATATTGAATCATTATCAGTTGAATTTTTTTTGGCGAATGAAATAAGTAATAAAGTGGAGTAAGAATAATTATGTAATGTGATTTATATTAAAAAATATAATAAACCATCAGTCTTTTATATTAAGTGTTGTATAACAAATATTATTAAAATTTGTTACAGTTTTATATCATATTATACTATAAGTATATAATATGAAATATGAAAGATGGCACCAACGATACTAATGATACGCACATATTTTCAAATTTGTAATAAGAAAAGTCAACCTTTGATTTTTTTTTCGAGATTTATTAACTTTTATCGGAAATTCACTTTACTTGACACATTTTGTAATAAAACATGTTTTAACCTTTTAATGAAGTGTAACAAGTACTTAATTACATGTTATCAATTAAAATTGATTGTTTATTACTGATATAGTAGGTAGTGTAGATATTATAGTAACTCTATTAATTTTCCTATTGATTTATAATTCTGATTGACGAGAGTTTTCAACATTTCCAGATGACACAGTTTTATCGACCTGGTTTTTTCCTTTCAGATTCAATATTTAACTAAATAGCTCTCGAGTTGTAGGTACTGAGTAGATTCATAATTTTTCATATCTCTTACTATGATAATTATATGAGCTATTAACACCTACGAAGAGTGACATTAAAATTATATAGGAGAATCAAAAAACTGAACACTGAATTCAAAAAAGTAAATAACAAATGTCTCCTTTTTAATAACCATTCACGAATGCTTTAATAGCTCCAATATTATCCCATCTTACATTTGAGATATGTCAGTCATATTCAAATAAGAGTATTACTTTGGAGGTTTCTATTATTCATTGTTATATTAAAATTTTGGTTCTATAATTATGGATCTTTAAGGAGTTTTCTAAACTATGTGGAACCGGTATAAATTATATTTACAAGAATATTTTATCAAAGATGACAACTTGAGGTTTTCACAGCTCAGCGACGAAAGAAACATCTTAATATAACCCACCCCGCAGTTAGACGTATCATGAAAATCCAATTATTACTTGGCAAGAGGAGTCTGCAGTTTTGTTAGGTCTGATATTGAATCGGGAAGAGTCACCCAAGTCTGAGTTATGCTATATGACATAATACAAACTATACCACTGCTGGATGAAGGTCTTCCCAAGCTTTCTCCAACTCTCTCGGTCCTGTGTCGTTCGCTGCCACGTATTTCCGCCGAACTTTACCAGTTCTTCAATCCAGCGGCTTTTAGGGCGACCTTGTGGCCGTTTCGTACCCCTTGGGTACCATTGGTAATAATATAGTATAATAATATGTATATTTTTACATATGTATTTATTTATGTTATGTACCGAAGCACAAATAATTTATATAATTATTTCATGAATTATAGGAAAAATTATAAATGTTAAGTTGTTAAGTAGGTACATAATTTTAGCATATGTATTCGAATAAGTTATCAAATAATTAAAAAATATGTGTTGTTATATAAAGTTTTGATACCAATTGAAAATGTCCATCAGGAAGAAACCTGCCATTAGTATAAAATTTAATATTCCAATATTATATTGTGGAGTAGGTACAAAGTAAACTTATGTCTAAATATTAAAAAAAAATCTCTATTATTTCTAGCAAGTCGTTTCACAAAGAATTAACTGTGAAAATAGTATTTAATATTAGTATTATTATAACGTTTGAGTTAAAACTAACGTTATCTCAAATCGTCTGTAAGTATATGGTTACTATGCAATAGCGTTGCTTGAAAAATTTGCCATACAAGCTAAATGAAGCGTCTATTTTCAAAAACCGATCCGAAAACAGAAATTCATAATAATGTATTTCTTATGGTTAGTTTTAACATCAGTTTCATTTCCCAATGTATTGTATTTTTTAAACTATTTTTTTATTAGCCATTAAATACCTACCTTACTGCATATAAGAAAAGTAAAATTGTACATATTAATATGTATGTGTAGTTTTAATAATCGGTTTCTGATAAATCATTTTTTCGTTTGCTTTTGACGGGTTTTTGGAAGTTCTGGAATCAATATTATCACAAAATATTAGGTGAAAGAAAACACACATATGCGTATTTTTTGTAATAATATTATAATTATAAATATATTCATGTTGAAAAATAATTTGTCTCTAAAAAAATTTGATAATAATTATCATTTATGGGATAATTATTAAGATTAGTTACTACAGGAAAACTTTTTGGAACGGTAAACGGCGATGTCATTTAACATTTTAGCAGGTGAAATTAAGTGACAGATTTAGGAAAACCTCACGAGTATTGCGAAGCTACTGAACAAAAAGGAAAATCTAATCTCTCAGCAAGAAAAGGAGCCTTGATAATGGATAAAATTATTAGAATACATTTTAAGCTTCAAAATTAAGGTAATCAATCCACTTTCACTGTCATGTAGCTAGCTACCAACTTAACGAGCATTTTCACTTTGTTGTGATCAGCATCTTGATAAACATTCAATATTTATATTAACTTCACTTCATCATCATTAGCCTGTTTCAATCCATTGCTGAATAAAAGCTTTCTCAAGTTCTGTCAACTTTTCTCGATTCATTCGTCTTTGCTGCCTCATATTTCGCCTAGTTCCATTTTATTATCGCGTTATTTATCGAGCCTCCATGCTGTTTATGAACTATTTAACCCCACTCATATTTAATACAAAATAAAACACCCACGGTGGCCGTGCGGCTTAAGCGTTGGACTATCACGCCGTGGGTCTCAGGTTCGAATCCTGGGTCTGGCAAGTACACATATTGTTTTTCAATTTGTGTGTGAGTCAAGGGTATGGACGTAATAGGTTGAGCAAGTGGCTGACATCCATTTCTCGTAAAAAACAAAATCTGTTAATACAAACCTCTACTCTGTGGAGGCCCATATGATCCTATTAGGATCGGACATGGTCGGAAAAAAAATATTTAATAATTTTGTCATGATATTAATCGTTAAATACTCTCATTTTCTGGCGCGATATATATAATACTCTCTATGCGACGGTGTACAATCCTTAATTTATGATTTTATTTTATACTAAAGCCTCAATTACATTGAGCTTCTTTACGAGCTGTTTATTGGCGAATTTAAAAGCGGGCGATTCAGCTACTGCGATTTGATGATTACACACAAAATTTTCCATTCGTTGAGAAGCCACAAGCCAGCGACTATTTTGACGGAACGTAGTTTGTTTTTTTACCGGGAGGTTGGTACTGCGCTCTACTGCGCAGACGCAGTAGGCCCACACGCCGGCGTGTAGCGTGTAAAGTTGACCGGCTTTCAACTTTTCTCGGTAGAGTGTTTACAACCTGCTTATTAGCTTATTTGATGATTACACTGGGCGACTTTATAGGCAGATTGTAAATTCGCCAATAAACAGCTCAATGTAATTGAGGCATAAGATACAAAGTTTTGCAGGACTGTGTATACTATTATAATTTACTAGAACTAATTACCAGGTAGCATTGACACCTGTAAAAATTCTTATAGATGCGTTTAAAGTGCGTGTCTGTGTGTTGTGGTATATTGCACTGTATTACAGATATATCAATCAAGATAAATATATATATTATTTATATCTCAGTCATTATCGATCGAATACTGGGCGAAATATTCTTCTCAGTGTTTCCGCCCTTCTAGGTTTTTTCAATTCAATTTCAATTTCAATTTATTTATTTTTACATATTGTGGACATTACAAATTATAAGTTTAAGACGTTCACAACATGACATAAAAAAAAAGATAGATAGTATGTTATTAAACAAATATGTACATACAAAAATATTAATTATATAGGTACATGGAAATACACCGGATGAATTAAGCAGACCCTATTTTAAAAAATTATAAAATAACGTACACCTATACTCATCCTCACGTAGGTGGAATATATCAACACCCGAAGCAATTTCGTTGAACATATTATCGCCCTCCCAATTGGCATTACCGGTGGCAGGTTGGTTCTGCACCTTGGGAGAATAAACAACTGATGGTCTCTATTTCTAAGATAGTTATCAGGGACACACAGGTCAACACTGCCCAGAATGGCAGAGTTCTCATTTATACCTCGTATAAGTCGAAAAAAATACATAGCTAAATAAAGATTTCTTCTAAATTGCAAACTGGAGTATGTAAGCATACCTAAGAGAAAGTCAGTTGGATAAAGCCACGGATAGTATCCGTACAACCTCAAATAAAGGAGTCTCAAGAATTTCTTCTGAACCCTCTCCACCATAAGGCCATACTTCAACTGATGCGGTGCCCAAACAACAGACCCACTCTCAAGTCTGCTTCGAACTAAAGAATTAAATAAAAGTTTTAATGCCGTAACATCCGAAAAGACCCGGGAAGTACACATGACGAAGCCCAACATTTTAAGCGCCTTGTTACAAATGGTAACTATATGGCTAATAAATGTCAGTTTACTCTCAAACGTAATCCCAAGGTCCTTTACAGATGATATTCGTGACAGAACTCTGCCATGCATCGAGTGTTGGAAAAACAACACTTTTGAGGCTCTGGTAAACGACAAAAGATTGCATTTATCAATGTTGAATTCTAGTTTGTTACGCCTGCCCCAATCTAATATATTATCTATATCAAGTTGGAGCTGACGACAATCGTCCAAGGTGACAACTTCCAAAAAGAGTTTTAAGTCATCAACGAACAACAAAAACATAGCATTTTTTATTACCAATGCTATGTCATTTATAAAAATCGTGAACAGCAACGGCCCCAAGTTTGAGCCCTGAGGGACACCAGAAAATGTGTAAAAGGTCTGTGACTGATAAAGGCCGTACGATACGTATTGTTGACGGTTCCTAAAATAACTCCCGAATAGCTTCAAAAATCGATCAGACAATCCAATATGTTGGAGTTTTTCCATCAGGACATCATGATCGACTTTGTCAAATGCTATCGAGAAGTCATTGTAAGAACAGTCAACCTGGTGGCCTCTATCCAGGGCCGATGACACATAATTGGTAAATACCATCAGGTTACTTTCCGTTGATCGGCCTGCTCTAAATCCATGCTGTTCATTTATTTTATAGGTCTTCTAGATCTATCGTTGCCATGTATTTAATCTAAGCTCGATTAACTCTTCAATCTAATAAGCTTTGTGTCGTCCATCCAGCCCTATATGGTAATATATTGTTAGTACGACTAGCTAGAAAGCTAGATGATAAAATGTGTGTATTCTTCGGGCAATGTGGCCTGCCGATCTCTAATTTATTAATGTTTACATTTTGTGTTTGGTTGATTGCATATTTTATTACCTTTTGTAGTTGAGAGTTATACGCAACATGCAGCTATCCACACCTCTTTATGTTACATCTAATTGACGGATCTTATTTTGCACCTGTACCCGGAAGAGTATTTTGGCTGAATTCGTATTATGGGTAGTATGTCACTCTCCATTGGTTTATTTATGCACTTCACCTTAATTTTGATTACCTGACAGTTTTGCCTATTTTTCTTATACCCAAAGATTTTATATTCCGTCTAATGCTAATATATTATAATATTAAAATAGGGAAGTTCGATGTCTCAAACATGGGATTTCCATTCAAAATTCATCGTTATATATTTATAATCCGATAAATTCGGAATTAATAAAAATACATTAATATCACATCGTGTGAAGTTTATACTGATGATTATGTATTTCCGATAATATATTGGTTTATATTAGTTAACCTTAGTTAAAAATTATTAGGCATCTTATGTGTCCATGATCCTATCAGCGTGCAATCTTTAGGTACCTATTTCTTAAGTTCAACATCTTTATAATATTATTGTCTATGGTTTTGGGCTATAAATAGATAAAATTCTCGTAAGGTTTTCTTATAACTAATGTTAGTATACTGAAAACTAGTGTTTATTTATATTTTATAATTATTTGATATGAAAATTATATATTACTTCATTAATGTAATGATAAAATTCATTTATACACGAAGATACCTACACCACGTTATATTATAATATAATATATAGTTGTTAAGGCCTATGGGTTCATTCGTAAGAATCAAATTTGACGTAAGCGCCTCAACAATTAGCCATAAGCTTCAGCGCATATCAAAGTAAAAAAACAAAAATCGCTTCGCTCGGCGTCTCCGGGAGTAGATACGAAATCAGAGGTTTTAAAAGTGTTGAATTAATAATATTTTTTTTCTAACATATTTTATAAACATTTTTGTGGTAGGTAGAATAAATTATAATAATAAAAATAGTAGACCTCCAAATAAGAACCTCATATTATTGATATGCTGAATTTGTGAAGTGACACCTTTTCTTGAACCTATCATATTGTAGGTTCAAATTCAGTCCAAATATTTTTCAAAAAAAAATCTAATACTTATGTATGTTTCTGAGGTGTTTCAAATTGGTATATTATTTATATATATCGGTGTGTATGAATACAGAAGTTATTCATTTTTTCATGAGCTAACATTACAAATTATAAGTTTAAAACATTCACAAGATGGCATAAAAGATGTCTGTTATTATTGCGTTTTTATTGAATTATAAAAACATGACTCATAAAAGAAAGCAATTCAATGAATATTTGTCGAGGCACAATTTTTTTTAAATTTAGTATGCAACAATCAAGATTTAAGAAACCATTATTATAATAACGTGTATTTGACGACAGTACGTTTTGGTCGCCGCGGAGGATTTCGGAACATTAGTGTATATAAAATTAATAATTGGTTCTTTAATTAGTGTACAGGCTTAACGGTATGTAATGTATTAGAATAATTATTATAAATTATTATTTTTTAATTTTTTTTATTCTCTATTGATAGCATCTAATATAATTATTATATTGAGGGTTTCTTATATCCATCAACCGTGTTAGTCTAGGATCAACGAGTTCAGGCAATATACAATTCATATACATCTTGTCAGTTGTGATGTAAAGAGTAATATTGTTTTTATTATTCAATGAACTAGGTTCTTACCTCAATATATTTTTTACTTGTGTTAAATAATTACTAATAAATGCCTAAGGTGATTCCATTCAATTCAACTCGGCATTAAATATATTAAATTCTAATGAATTTAAGTTTTGTACTATTTCATTTGAGTCGTTTCATGCGATCCTGGTTTCGCCTTTCGACATCGTCAGGCACTATGCGCACTCATCAAATACACACTGACAACAAAAGCAGCTAATTCTCACTTAACAAGAAATTAATACAATAAAGTAAGGTAAAAACTTTATCACCTACCTATTAAGTCAAAGATCACTATGAAAAATTTAACAAACAATTAATTATGAATAGTTGAATTGTGGCAGTATGAAAAAAAAGATTTTACCACAAACCATCTGAAAAATACATATATCATAAAACATACACGTGATTTTGTGCCCCAAAAGACTTTTTTTATTATTATTTTAACGATTAATAAAATTGTGACACATGTTTCAGTGGCCATTACGATGACAGCATTCGAAAACGTATTTTACTTTAAATTTTCGGTACTGTTCGGTTAAAGCGGATACAGCGGAAAACGCATTTTGATAATGCCAATAAACATACTCCTGGATACGTACGTCCCTTTGAAAATAACAAAACATGGCCACCCAGGTTCATAAAAACTGCATTAAGTACATGCAAAGTTTTTCAAATCGCTTAAAGCCTAACCAAGTAGGTACATATTTATCAAAACAATTAAAGTCCACCTATATTTTATCTAAACTGCTCAAGACCAAAATATTTTTTTTTATAAATGGGTCACCGAACGAATACCTTCAGTACTTCCTTGTAGCCATCGTGGTTATTAGATTCAATTATCTTACAATATCTCACATGCTGCAACCATTTCAATTACAAGATAATAAAAATATAATAAATATAATAAAACTACATTTTTTTCAGTTTGACAATCAGTGGTACTATATGATGTTTGATATTTTAGTCAACACAAATTATAGCACCTGGCATGCGTCCTGTGTTCGGAATAGAACGATACAAATAATTGCGACTTGCCAATTTGATTGTTACTGCAAAGAGAGTAGAGGTCATTTTTCCATGAGTCAAATAATATTGCTTCGGACTAAATTTTGGGAAAAAAAAGACGTCCTTACCCGTTGAAATTCCAGATCGTATGTATGGATTAATCGATCAAATGGTCTCTTTTTGTTAATTTTGCAAAATAATTATATTTCTAAATTGTCTGAAAACAGGATAAATACATGAAAATGTACGGCGTGTTTTGGTAATATAGCGTCACTAATTGTACCGAATTTATGGGGTTTTATTTATTTTTTTATTATAAATTATTATTTATAGTATTACGGAAATGTTATATTATAATAAAAAAATATTTTTATTGTGCAGTATATATTATTTTGTGAGAAAAAATCATTCAAAATTGGCTGATGTATACTCAAACTAAAATGGCTTTAAAATCTTTATTTTTCTGAAATTAAAAAAAGTACGTGGGTTAATCAATGAAATGTATTGTTTTACCCATTTCTTTCATACAATATATACCTGCAAAACTATTATTAAGTTCAACATTCATTGTGGCGTGACAGTCGTTTTGACCAATTTCGAAAACAGGACTTACTATTTGTCATTTTTTTTAAAAAGTAAAGCGATTCGAAAAATTTTAATGACACAGAACGTTTTAGTTGAATACTATTTATTAGATTTTAAATAAATAAAGAGTTTATTGTGTATCAATTCGTTTTAAATATGCTTATCATTTCCGCGATTCCGAGAAGACAGGAAAAAACGGGTCCAATGGCCTTAAGGAATTCATGTACCTACCATCAGAGTCATATTTTGGAGGTAATTTTTTTATTTTATAAAAGGTATATTAGACTCTCCACTCTATATGTAAATTTTAAATATGGAGATACATTAACGCTGTCATGTACATATATGATACATTAATGCTACTTACACTATAGAACATAAATGTTGAAAAAAAACCTTTATTAAGTCCATTATGACACCCAGAAGATGTATACGGTGTAAGTTTAGAATAATGACATGGATTATGAAAACGCAATAAGACTGTAAAGTGACATGGATACTTGATAAAAGGATATTCTCTACCTATGAAGTGGATATTAACAAAGAAAAAGAGGAGGATATGTTATGATAATGATAAACAAATATTTCAAAAAAAGAATATTTTGTGCATTCATAATACACTAGCTGTATTTGGTTATGAATTTAATAATACAAGTCGAATATTAATTTACAATCATACTGGCGTTTGCGTGGTAGAACTTCATTATAATGGTTTTGAAACAAAGTTGTTTCCACTTCAATTAAATAAAAAAAATAATTAAATTAGAAATAACAAAAACAACTTTGTTTCAAAACCAAGTAGATTATTATCATATATCACAATATTAAAAACAAATATATAAGTAGATTAAAAAAAATACTTATATACTCCACATGCAAGTAACGACCTAAATTCTACATTCATTATTTTTTTAAAAAAATCTGTCATTAAGACTTTAACTAAGAGTGTGTTTTAAAATAAAAATATCTGGCGTGACAAAGAAGTTCACATATATACTTATCTGAAAAGACACGCCCTCGTGATAATTATATAATTATATGGCTAGCTTACCGTACTGCTTTCTATGGGATATATTTAGTGAGAAATGGGACTTGCTATTTGGTAGTGAACAATAAAATTAGTATGGTAGAAATGTTTAATTTTGTTTTTAAGATCACATAAAAGTGTAATAGTATGATTATATTAGGTATATTACTATTAAAAAAATACGTCGTAAAATGTAAATTTACCACGTAATATAAATGAGAACAAAATAATGCTACATTAATTGGTTTTAAGCATAATGTCTAATAATAAGGATGCTTATAAAATGGCATAAGAAATATGGTTCTCCGATTTTAGAGAGATTTAAAAACTTCAATGATTGCAACATAGTGTGGAAATGTATATTTTAGGCATAACGCGTAGGTAATGATACGGAAAAGTTTATAATCGGCAAGGAAACACAGATTAGTCTACGGTGTGATAATTGAGTTATCCAATTTTCAGGCGATTGTGGTAACAGAAGACTATGAATCTAGAAGAAGATATATATTATCAAATTAATACTGTCGACCGAAGTTACTTGGTCAAATTTATATTCTAATTGATTTCAGTGATCTAAAATTCTACTCAAATGGAATACTCGTAGTACAAAACTCAAATCAATTAGAATTATATAATATCGATAGGCCTTCATACAGGAGTAAACCAACAAGGGCTGCGTCTACTTACAACACCTTTATTGATTTAACCTCATACATAAAGATGTTTTTTATATAATTCAAACCGCAGTTGGACTTGAAAAAATAATTACTTACCTAAACCTCCCCAAGTATTTAAATTTCCTCAATTTGTTTTTACATGCTGGCCTGACAGGAATACGCGTGTAAAGCTGGATAGATCACTTATTGTCTTTTGTGATTACTTTCTCGTGTCTTTTGCTAAGGTATATTATTATGTTATGAAAAGCAACGAAAAATACTCCTGTCATTTTAAATGGTGTAGGTGTGCCTGGCAGCTTGATATTATATTATACAAATAATTGCTTATTTTAACATTAATTATAGAATTTAAAATAATTTATTTTAGAAAGTTAATCATTTAACAATTAAGTTATTGATGATTGGACGTTTTTGATTATTATTGATTTGATAAATATCAGATAGCATTTATATATTTTCCATAGAGAACATCCCATATCAATGTATGTTCTGGTTCAACACTAAGAAAGACTATTATAACTCATAACACTTAATGAAGACGAAGTATTATTTTTTTATTGATAATATCATAATTTTTTATTTACTCATGAACATTAAATGTAAAATGAAAATTGGATAAATTAATATTTAGAGATATCCTGATGCCGTACCTATATGAATTATGGTTACTATAGACTTATTGTTTATAAAGTGAAACAAAATTATAAAAGTTGAATGTTAGTATTAACAGAATGAAAAAAAACAACTTAGTTACATTTTATTTTAAAATTTTGGCGGCATGATTAAAAATCACATCGATAGCTTAAACAATCGAAATTCTAGAACAAGCGGCATTTGATCCTCAGGTAGTAACTACAGGTAATGAAAATTTTTAAAATAAGGATCGCTTGTAATGATGTATAATATAGTTAAAAAGCAAAAAGGGTTCTCTTCATTTTTTAAATGTTCAGCAGCCACTCTCCGTAATTTTCAAATTAAGACAAATAAAGTATCTATTTTTATTTTAAACATTGGATTAAGTTTCTTCATAAAATCTATTACAATAATATTATATTAAAACTTATAATATATGTTAAACCACTAAAACCTACGTAATTATTTTAATCCGCATATGTCAATGTATGGGCAATGGAGGGAAGTTGTTTTGCTTTTAGCCTACTCATCTTATTGCTTTATAGACTTGCATTATATTTCATTAGCATGTAACTTAAAAATATTATCAATATTTATAGTTGTGTAATATTTTCTACAATTTATTATGTCTATAAATTACAAAAACATTGATAGCTCTTACTCTTTTTAATCATTTCCCTTATTATATCATTCATAAAAAATCGACAATTTATTGTTCACCTCATAATACATTTTTTTTTAATCTAGATAGGTATTCAACATTTATTTTTTTTGTATTAAAAGAATTTTCACGTGTAAAACACGCTCCAATGTCACAATACAATTTAAATAATACTATAGTATCAGTAATAAGAAATGCCCCATAACAAGTTATACATTTGAAAAAAATATTCATAGCCTTGATCTACTAATCTACATGCATGATAAAGGTGCGTCTTTGAGTTGATTAACGCTTTCCGTAAAAAAACATATTGTGCGAAACATGACAGTTTTTTTTTTAAATTTAAATTTTTTATTTAATTAGAATTAAAGTATATATTTTTTTTTCATTGTTTGTACTATACAAACAGGTCGGTAGTACAAAACTATAAAAAACAGGTCATAAAAAAGCTCTACGAACTTAAGCCTAATGCTTTATAAAAATAAATAACGGATAGGTTTAAAATACTCATATTCCATAATCCAAATGTGAACCAATACTTATATTTCAGAGAGAGACCAGTTAGTAGTACACTCATGTTCAATGCTTGATTCCATTTATTGCATTCCATCATCTAAAATGAAAAATGCTTAAGAAGTCATGGTACTTGTAGGTAATCATATCCCAAGAATACTAAGTTTTCAATAAAACATGGTAAAATACTTTTTGACATTAATTATTACAACAATAAAGTTGATTGTGCTGCAAGAGTTATCATTGATAAACATTTGCTTGGTGCACGGCGCATGTAGCAACAAATTTTAATGTGAGTCAATAATTTGTGAGTTTAAATATTTTTGTTCAATGAGTATTTTTCGGTGCCTTTCCACTTTGAAAGTTTGCTTTAAGATTTTTATGATAAAATGTGGTTAAATAATGATTGAATGAATGGATGCTATGGACAAGCTGGTATCAATAATAAATTTGCCAAAATCTATATTAGATACTACGAGTATATAGATAATCAATCTTGTTGAATAATATGATTAAATCATTTATTTACAATAAATTTACGTATTATATTATGTACCACATACATAGTATGTATAAAATATATAGCTCTTCATTTGACTACTAAACGAAGAGGATTTTTAACAGCTATTTCACAATACTTAAACGATTTTATCCACTTGCTCAATCTAGGTCCAGGCCCTGGATCCAAAAACGTATTGAAAAACAACATATCAATTTTCTGTGTATCACACACTTCACCTTCAATATTATGATCACATCAAAATTATATTTGATATACATAAAAAGAGTTTCAAGATACACACATTTTTATTTTTTATAAAAATCGATGTATTTAAAATAAATATAATATATTTTTTAAAAAAGTTAATAAAAATAGACCAATCGTCAAATAAGTTAACTGCTCGATAGCAAAAGCAATATCCCTCGTAGTATAATGAGTAAGATATTGGTTTTACATAATATCAGGGGTTTCGGACTAAATTTACGGTGATGTAATAATACATTTTTATAATTTACTGAAACCCGGGTATTCCTGTGATTAATTCACTACTACTACTAAACTACACTAATTTAACTTATGTGGTTATACCTCGAAGACTGTTGTAGTATTGAAATAAATAATAATACTGGCTGGAATGGACAGATTATAAATGAATCTACGAGAAAATGAAAAAAAAATATTACAAAATAAAAATCGATTTGGGTGGACAAGAATTGTATAGATTCCTATTAAACAGAAAAAATAATAACTTGGAAACAAATTGTATCTTGTTACACAACCTTTGTGCATTTTTTTGCTTTTCATATATTATTATTTCTCTAATGAAATTACATAAAGTTTTATTTTCAATAATAATGTAATAAATAGCCATGCGAAAATAATGTTTGGTAGCCTAAGGTTACACAGTATTAACTCATTTTGGATTTTACCAACCGGAAAATTAGCGTTTACTTTGCTTTGTAGAATAATTATTTCACCCAGTAATTGGTTAGAGGCGTTATATTTTCAGCGATTTAATAACAATTATTATGATAAAAATAGCATATTATTTTTTACGCTGAAGTGTCTACCGTCAATAATGCATTTGATATAATATTATAGTTGTTAGATAACTAAATTTTCTATTACATACTATATTATTAAATGTAACATCGTCCCTGTTTTGATAAAATAGTAATTAAATTTTTTTCAGTAAAATTACCCTTTTATTGTATATTTAAACTTTTTATTTAAATACATACCCATCTTAAAAAAAATAATGTGTCCAAAATAAATATATTCTGTGAGATACAGTGAAAATTAGAAAACAACAGATTTATTTACATTTTCATATTCTAGCATAAAAACGAATATAATATAACTGATTCTGGAAAAAATGATACAGTTCAATACTTTATTGTCCTCCATCTTTATGCGAAATTAAAAAATTTATATTGTTAAATAATATGTGCATATAATAATATTATAGATTGATTTAAAAAAATCGCCTAGTTGTTTTATAAATATATTCTTTTTTTATGATTGACTCTTGATAGAATATTTTAACATGTTTCATTATTAATAAATGGTCAATTATTCTTTCGGAGCTAATAATAGACACAAATGAATACGTCATATTTTATGTAATGATGAAAATTCATATGTATAATTTATGTTGATAGGTAGGTACATAACTTTATAAAAAAAAAATCAGTAATTTCTTCCAGAATTTATCATTTTTTTTATAAAATGATTAGTTATCTTGCCATTGTTTTAATTTTTTCAAAATGTTTAAGAAAATAAGAATTTCTCTTTTTGTCGTGAAAAGTTTTTCAAATGGCATATTAGCCTGTTTTCCAAAACAAGGACGATATTATATTGCAGGAAAAAAAAATAAAAATAAATAAAAAGTAAGGAGGGTTGCGGGACGGTGTCCACAAAGAAAACGTCTCAGTGTTGGAGAGTAACGTCTTACGGAAAATCAGAATTTATCTTCTTATCAAGACTTGACTAAAAAATAAAATCAGAAAAGAGCAATTCATGTTACTGAAAGACATCATCAGAATTTTAGGAGTATGCCAAATGGATTATAATTCTTGGATCTATATTCCTTAATGAACTTTGGCCTCTATTCTGGATGATTCAGTATCGCTGCTCTTCATTTTACATTCAAATCATCTGTGGTGCCGTAAAGCTATTTCAGTATCAGCTATCCAGTAACTTTTCCTTAATTTCAGAAATTAGGGTGCCGAGTCAAAATATATATCCGCTTAACTGACGAGAACATAAATTATACTTAGGTTTATTAGACTCAGATATTTGATGTGAAAATTATGGAGATGTAGTAGGCAATAGCAATATTTTTTTCAAACTCTTTAAAAGGTTATAAGACTTTTACGATTAGTTACCTGCAAGATAAACCATATTCGTGTAATGAGAGTATAATCGATGCTTAACCTATTATAGTAAAAAGGCAGCTTAGAAGAATCATGTAATTGAGGCATATTATATTCCGAGTAGTTTTCAGAAAACGTGATATAACTTTGACCTCAATGCCCATGAAAGCGTAATCAACACCACAGTATGGAATTATTAAAGAAGGGGAAACTGATAAATGGCTTTAATAGCCTTAGTTAAAAGTACCCTACTTTAATATATGTCGTCAAACGATATGGTTTTAATTAATTGCAGTAGGCAAACATCGTTAGTGGTAGCGTGATGTTATAATTAGTATGCATAATTTATAAAAGAAATGTATTTTAAACATCTATATTTTTCAAACTGTAGTTTAAAACTTCTTTGTGATAATGTAGTCATAATGCCGGGTCCACATTGGCAACATGTCGCGCGACATGTTACCAGGTGCTTACCAATGTAGCCACCTGTATCCTATCTAATGAAATCGAAATTAACTTATAGTCATGCAACTGAAGCGCATCTCAAATTCTGTTTGGCTACGGCTAATGTGTCTTTGAATCAAGGTATCTACTAATAAGAGGTTCTTACCTTGATTCATATAGGGATTCTTGCATTTACAATAAATCTGAGATGTTTCGAAATTATATATTTATATATAAATATAATAATATAATGACGTATACTTATATGAATTTAAAAATATTTATTTTTCTTCGTTATGTCTAAACTGAAATTTTAAACAATCAAGACTTATTTTTTTTTCGCTATTACCATTAAAATTGATTGCATTCACACAAATATTCCACAATTAAAATTATGACAGTAAATTGATACTCACATGAGCCAAACAAATGACTACACTAATGTTTTCGGTTTACGTATCAGTAAAAATAGGATGTCAAAATATCAAAAATGATTGATGAAAAATTATTGCTGTCGCATAAAAATGATGTAATGTAATAGTTAATAATAATTTACCAAACATGAAAATGTTATCTTCATCATAATACCAAATTATAAAATTGACTTCATACGTTTATAATAAAGTTTAGCTGCTGTTCATGTCCACCTTTACAATATTTTTTTTGTATTCTTATCTTATAAAATAATCGCTCAGTGTCGCACAAAAATACATAATTATCAAAGAACACCTACATTTCTCTAATTCGAGTTTAGTGTGCACTTTTTGTATTTAAAATAAACCTTGCCTTTGTTTTGATTACAAGATGGTTCAGAGACAATAATATTATTACATAAATTATAGCATTGCAATGTGCATCGATGCATTATTAAATTAGTGTTAGGTACTTAGGTATGTAAAACTGTTCCTTTGATTTATACTTATTTTTTTTCTTTTATTACTTATTAAAAGATCAAACATATCATAAATATAGCAGAAAAATATTCTTCTTCTTATTGTGCCATCCCCAAGCGGAGGTCGGCCACCATCAAGGCGATCTTATCTTTGTCGTCTGCTACCCGGAATAGTTCAGTGGAGATGCACTCGTACCAATCACGGAGGTTCTTAAGCCACGAAATGCGGCGCCGTCCTCTGCTACGCTTACCATTAATCTTTCCTTGAATGTCAAGTTGGAGGATACTGTACTTGTGTCCTCTCATAATGTAGCCGAGGTACTGTAGTTTCCTGGTTTTGATACTACGTATAACTTATCGGTCCTTCCTCATTCGATTGAGAACTTCAACATTTGTCACCCGGTCAGTCCAAGAAATTTTGAGAATGCGTCTATACAGCCACATCTCGAAAGCTTCAAGTCTCCGTGACATCTCAAAATTCAGAAAAAAATTAACAAATAAAAAAAAACTTTTCATTAGGTACATACTATTATGTACTAAAACTAATTATATATATGTATATATTTTTTTAACCTTATCCGATCATAAGAAGATCATAAATGGGCCTAAATTTAGTGGAGATTTGAATTAACAGAATATATTTCTCTTTTACGAGAAATGGATATTAGCCACTTGCTCAATCTATAAGGTCCATACTCTGACTCCAAAAATAGACTGAAATACAAAAATTATGTGTATTTGTCAGACCCAGGATAAATGGAGATAACCGACTTTGAATAAACATCCTCAGTTAATATTAGATTCTGGATTTATCAAAAATGCTATTCTATATACTATCACCAACACCAAGAATCGGAATTATATGACGGCTCAGCTCGGAATTTTATGATGAAAACTCCAGGATTCCACACAGAATTGAATTCTTCGTGACACAAAATCAAAAATAAATTTAGGGAGTCGACACAATCTGTCAATACAAGGATGTTCTTTTAATATTGCACTAACCGCTTTTAAGATTAATTAACTATATTAATTATGTAAGTAGGTACTAAAAAATATACAAATTTATAAATGAGGTTTTAAGTATACTAAATTATCTCAAACAGAATGAAATAACGTTTATTTTTTTTTAAAGTAACACGAATTCAATAAATATTTGTTTCAGAAGCAAATCTTACTTCTACAAAAAAAAAAAACAAAGAATTATGATGAATTATTTTACCTCGTTTTGTCAATAAGTAATATTTTATGACTAGATTTTCATGTACTTACATACAAATTACTCACTATTTGCCTATACTTTGTTTAAGCAAGGTCAACAATAAGGATAAGTCTTTTTTATGTGAGTATTTGTTAGAAATTTATTTACAAAGAGAAAATAAGCCAAACTGAAGGCTGTTCTCCCTAAGTGTTATTTTATCATGAGAGGAGAAAATATTTGAATATGATATACAAACAGCACAAAATAAATGAAATTCTAAAAATCCGTATGAATTTAAAATGAGATGAACAAACCTTTTCTTTCAATAATTTGAAAACATGCGTACAATGTACATATTTAATATATTTAAATGAAACGAGATGGCTTAAAATGTTGTATGATTTATATATGAAAATAAATTAAGTATAATATGTATGTACCACAAAATTTTCAGTAATGATACGGGAATAATAATATTGTCTTATTCACTAAGCTCACTGGTATATTTAGATGTTTTTTTTATTACATTTAATAAACATATGACTTGATATCGAGAATTTATTATGGAAATTAAAAGTTTGATTAAAGATAAAAATCATGTATGTAGAGTTACAAAAAAATAATATTTATCATCAGTGTAAAGTATATGAAACAACGAAGGTTGTCTATATAAGAAATGGGTTATTTTGTATTAGTCATGTCAGACTCAGCAATACGTCTACACTCCTTTCTGTCTATCATGAGTAACCGCACGCTATCTCCTCTGGAAAGCTGTGTTCGTTTATGTTTATATAACAATTCAACTACTTCAATATTCATTTATCACCCCTTTTTTATCTCCTGGTCTATTGGAAAAAGCTTTTTGAGTGATTTTGTGTTTTTTAACAAGACACAACTATTCTAACAATTTTACAACACTTTTAAATTCAATAATAATGAATAAAAATCCTGGTTGCACATTTATTGCTACGTAACACGTTTATATCTCTGCATAACAATAAGGAAACTCGTGGCTTAAGAGAATAACAAACAGAAAGTGAATGGTATGAGTTTGAATACCACTCAGTTCAACTTTTCTCAATATGTATATTTCTGAAGTTAGTCAATCATTATCAATTGTAAATTAACTTATACTAAAAGGCCATCCATGGACTGAAACCGTATGCGGTTTAGATCCGTGTGCCATACTAAACTTATGATTTTTGTTCATGAAAATATATTTTCACTAAATTTGTAAGTGTAAGTGTATATTATAAATGGATACGATCAGATGTTTATAATATACTTTGTGGAAATATATTTCCATGACCAGAAAAGATAAGCTTAGTATAGCACACATACGGTTTCAGTCCATGAATGGCCTATAAGAAGAGTTATTATTCTTGTTAAAAATATATTACAAACATATTGATTATTTTATTAATGATATTCACATTTTACATTTTTATATTTATTATATTACTTATTATTATACATTTTTTTTATAATAATCATCACCATCAGTCTGAATCTATCCACTGCTGGATGAAGGCCTTTACAAGCTGATTCCACTTCTTTCAGTCCAGTGCATTGCGTTGCCATGCACTTCCGCAGAACTTAATCATTTCATTGATCCAGTGGCCTCGAGGTCTACCCTGCGGACCACCAGATGACTAGATTTGTCCAACGATTATCCTTTATTCGAGCTATGTGTCCAGTCCATCTCCATTTGAGGCTTTAAATGAACTCTATTACATCGCAAACCCTTGTCTGTTTTCTAATCCACTAATTCTTCTTTTTGTCCTTTCGCGTTATGCCAGCATGCACCTCTCCATACCACGTTGTGCTTCTCTAAGTTTCTGGATCTCTCTTTCACTTAGGGTCCATGTTTCAAAGACGTAGACATTTTCGGTGACGTGCTGTGTATTTTGTATTCGAAAAAATTTTTTTTTGTATAAAATTGTACTTCAGTATGTTTTTTTTATATTTTTATTATTGTTAATATTATTTTATATATTCCCTTTTTCTCTCCTGTAAGAGGGTAATATTTGTTTTAATGTAAATCTCATGTTGTGCATGTCTTAAATTTAGATTTGTTATATCCACAATGCTTTGTTTTCTTAAATAAATAACATATCTAATGGTTATTTGTATCTATTTACATATAATTAGGTGAATAATATTTGTGAAAGTTACACATTATAAAAAATGAAGATTTCCTTTCAAATACGTGATGAAGTTAGATTTTTTTGCATGAACTAGTTAGCTTCCAGAAAAGTGATTACTATAAAGAGTGAGTTCGAACAGTAGTAGTAAATATTAAAAAAATATTATGAATTCTAACTTTACTTACCTTTCATTTTTAATTTATAAAAGTCTTAGATATATTAAATCAAATATAAGGTTTAATATTACCAAATTGCATGAACCTATGGAAAAAACTCTCAAGAATTGAATATTAGATTTTGGCATTATATTTCCTGGCTCATCGACGTATTTTTATTAAATTTCTTATTTTTTTCTAAATCCTCTGATTTTACTTTATACTTTTTATGATTTTTCTTATAGAGGTTTCTTACGATAAAGAGATTATAGACTAGTTATAGTTATAGTTATAGATTAAGTTATTGATAGAAAGACTACTTGCTCAACCAATTAAGTCAGGCTTAAAACAATGCCATAAAAGAAACTGGATTCTGACCAGATGAATCGCAAATTTAATAAACCATTTCTTTTATTCAACGAATAATTCACAAGATTTGAGAATTCAACATTCTATAATATATTGATCATACATAATCTGAAAACATCTCAGATATATTATATACATATTATTAGAAAAAATCTCTTTAAAAAACGCAATTTGATAAGCATTTTATGTAAGAAATACTAGTTAAAATGATCGTAATTAAGTAGGATGCCCATGGCTTATTTGGTTTCAATAGCACATTGGCGCGATACCAGTATAGGTTTAAATCCCGTCAGGTTTCGTTTATTTTAAAAGATATTTTTTCAAGTAGATAAAAATCAGAGGTATTTTCATGTTATGTATAAATTATACCCAAACCTCCGGATGTTCCGTTGTTCTATTGATTATGGCTCATGTTGGCGCCAGTTATTAAAAAAAAGCTAACTGACGTAGGTTTAATATCTATAATTGTTGTGTGCACATAGGTAATAATATTATGTTTCACATGGTAAGAATATCTTTAGAAATATAATAAGTAGATATTTACTGTTTGAGTTCTTTATTTAAAATAAATGGCCTGTAACTGAGTAAATAGATATAAGAATATGCTTAGTTTGGCTTTAAAGAACCGGAATAATGAAACCAAACCCTGAAATGGAGTCCGTTTCGATTTTAGATTGGTAGGTTTTAACACGACACCTCCGACATCTTAAGCGATGACTGCGTATCTTCTAGCAATATTAAATTAAAGTAACAAATGATAACATACATGATATTAAATTCTACAGGATGTAGATAGTGAGTAGTCTAATACCACTGTCAAGACTAATCTCAGTCAATGCTGATCAATTAACAAATTTAATTAAAATTATTTTACTTGAATATGTACATATATCAATGAAGAACATGTATTATAAATATACATACATGTGTGTTGTTTTAAATATATGGATAGCTATCACAATAATATATACCACTCACGTTAATGAGGACTGACAAAATAACTTTCAGCTAACAAATCTAAGTTAGCAAAGAAGTAAGTTTTACAAATTACGTTCGCAATGAAATTTTACCATGTTTTAGAGAGACACTTCAGATCAAGACTACTCTCAAAGAAAACTAAAATAAACCTCTCCAAAACTTTTATTGGGCCCATATTGATCTACAGATCAGATTGGCCTTATCAAAAAAGATAAGAAAACGCTGGATATATATGAAAGGAAATTTTTGGAAGGCGATTGGGGATAGTATATAACGATACGTGAGGAGTAAGGTACATATGTACTATATGCGTTATACAGTAATTTTCCTATCATCTTACATAATATTATTCAACAGGAGCAACTCCATTTTTCAGGTCATGCAAATGGATGGATGATGCTCAATCACACATCGGAATTTTTTTCAAAAGGATATTTGAGTTACCTCATCTCCACCCGCCATGTATATGCAGCCGTGAGTCGGAAGATGTCAATTGAGCTGAGTTTTTTAGAAAGCAACATAGCATATTATTTAAAATTCAGGCAATGAAAAGATCTTACTGCAGACAATTATGATAACAAATTTTCTGAAAACCAGCAAAGACCATAATAAGTCTGATATATACGATAAAAATATAAAATGTCTTTACTTCATATAGATTAGAAAAAATAATTTACTAAGATACTTACAAAATACTTAAGAAAAATATATTTAATTATTATCGTAGGTATTTTCTAATATCCATGAAAACTAAAGATATTTTCCAGACTCCGTTAACAGTTGGCTGAAATCTTTTGTTTTTTCTAAGTTACCTATAATATTGTAATATTTCAACAAAAATCCGTCACATTCACAGTGAATATATAATATTTTCATATTTTGGATCCACGTATTTAAGGGAATTTACTTTTTCATATTTAAAATAACAAAGAAAGTAATCGTTCGTTACGTATCACATTTTATGTGTAGTTATGCAGAAAGTTGTCAGTCTATAATTGGATAAAAACTACGTTATCGTCTTCAATATAATATTATGATGTAACTTATTTTTATACGTTTTGCATAAATCACACTGGCTTCCTTCATGCAGAAATATTATAAAAATAAAACAAAGAAATTTTTACTGAATACCACCGTCAAATTATAAAAAAATGTCTAACATTTCAGATTCTCCAATGAACTATATTTTATAAGTTGATTCAGTACATTAGTATTATTAAAACAATAATTAATAATAGCTGCATGTAAATATTTTTTACTATACTAAGGTGAATGTGCATAGTACCTAAATATGTCAATAGGCGAAATCGGCTCGTTAAATTTAAATGCAACAAGAGTTTAAAACGAAACTTATTTGAATTATTACATAGTTACTAATTCAACTACTATTAATTTTTTTCTAGAATCACCATCAAATATTACAATGAAAATACTCTTTCCGTTATTATAACTACTTAAATCTCATTACAATTAGTACATTTATTCATTAGATTAATCTTTCCGTACATACTCAATAATTATTTTTCAACATCTTGCCAGATCAATATTATTATATTTGTATGAATATATTTTATAACCACTTTATTTATTCTTTATTCTAATAATGACACCTTAGGCTCAGAGCAACCGTACACTGGGCTTGGAAAACAGATGTACTTTAGGAGTAACGAGGAGATGAGAGAACGCACCTAGCAGCTTCTCATTACGCTGAGAGTGAAGAGGCGACTTTGAACCTGGCTCAGCCACGTGCTGCGGATGCCAGAAGAAAACTTCATTCTGGCTTGCCTATTCTTCAAAATAACCGGATTCCGGCGTCCTGAAAGGCCGCCAAATACTATCTATAGAGTGTATACGGTGGAGCTACGAGGTGCTGGTTTGACCTGGAACGACGCAAGAAGATGAAGAAGAAGAAGATTCTTGGAGGCGCCGCGTGGTGTATATATGCTCGAACTAAGGGGCGGATATGGCCGAAGAATAAAAAGAAGATTATTTTGTATATTATTTTGTAAATGTATTTTTAAGTATGGTAGAGTAATATTATTTTGTATTACTAATTTTAGCTTTTTTTGTTTTCCAGTTGATTTCAACCTGGGAACTGGACTTCAACAGAAGCATGTCCGTGATTGGCACGACACCACATCCGCCCTGGACATCTTTTCCACCAATAAGTTGGGGCCCCGGCTCAACATCTTCATCAATAATCTCCACTGGTGTACCATCGGGGAGTCCGAAGGCTACTGTATCTACTTCGCAGTCTCAAGCTTTGATGCCAGCTTGGGCTCAGGCTTCATGGGTGGCTCTCTTTACGGGGATGCTTTTCGTCGCTATTAGTGGAAACTCTATCGTTATGTGGATTGTTATTGGTAAATATAATATTATCATTCTTTTATTTACTAAAACACAACAACAATATACATAGACATTACTTAGAATAGTCGCAGAAATATAAAGAAAAAAATCTTGAGCTATCGTCGAATAGTAGTATTCGAAAAATATAGACATATCGTATACCGGTTAAGTTAGCAAATTAAAAGTTATTCATGGGAGTAACTTATAATACTTAAGTAACTTATTGATACTTCTTCTCTGGTTATTTATTTATGTTGAAGATTGTTAATATTATACATACGAGAATATTTTTGTTTATTGTAATTTTTTTCATTGAAAATATAATATTATAAACATAATATACCAAACCTAAAGCAATATAAATAAAAAAGTAAAACCCAGGTTTTTAAATCAATATTTTTTTTAATTAGACACACTACGATAGAGTGATGAATTAGATTCAGTAAATTCTAATAACATAATAATAATGCTGTAACAACAATTCTACTTAATTGATTTAAGTTTTGTACGTATTTTGTACTGATGGATTCAGTGTGTATTTGCCATTGGTGAGTCCGAATAGTGCCTCTAGATACCGAGAGACGAAATTCGGATCTAAAAATAAATACTAAAATAGAATAATCCAAAACTTGAATCATTTTGAATTTTCTTTGAAATGCCATCAGGTACCCTCAGTCGATAGTATCTATTAATTTTAATAAAATAATACTCATACAAAAGTGAATGCCCATTTAGGCCAGTCGTTTTTATTTAGATTGCGTAAATTTTTTCTCTTTTATGTTTTAGACACAACATATTGATGAATCAAAACAAAGTGTAAAAAAAATGATCATTTATTATATCGCAAAATATCGCTAATAGTCGTACACTCATTCAGTCAGATATGCATAAGATATGCAACCGAAAAAATGGTAAAATTACTTTTTAACTATACCTACTTGTAAGTTGTCATTGATCAGTGTTATTATAATTTAAAAAAAAAGCTTGCGAACAATATACTCGTCAGAAACTTTTTGAAAATTTACCCGTAGAATGAGCCTAATAATGAAAAGTTTGTGAATATTTATTTTAGATAGTCAGGCTTCATTTCACAGTATCCTAAAATATTAAAATTACAGCGTTTTTATAATAATTAAATGTAAACCAAACTTTTAAAGCTTTTTTCGTTGTAAAAATTCTAAAACCACTTTTGGATAGTCGATGAAGTACTTATTAATAACATAATGGAATATATTCTGTGTAACCTATTAACGTAACAAAATTCTATTTATGGACAAATTTGTATTTTAAACCCATCAATTTTGTAGATTAAGTAGATATGTAGGAAATGTGTTTTACAATTTTATTTATTTATCCTCCACGCCGAGTATTTGAATATTCAGTAAGTTATATTCTATTAGGTACCTTCTTCTTAATATGCTATCTTATAAACAAATATTGACAATATTTTTTATATCATGTTGTATTATTCATCGCAGCTGTAAAAAATGACTCTATTTTAATCGAAACACCGGCATAGATTATTCAGTCAAAAGTGTCAAAACATCTTTTTTCTTCCTTGACTTTACTCTTCCTTTTTATTCTCCTGTATGATAAAGCAGTAAGTAAATATTTGTCGTTTTGAACAATATAGTTACATAATTCAAAAAATGTTTAATTATAAAGAAAAAATATGATTAGGTTAGGTTAAGTGATGTTGGGTAAAGTTATCTTACGTTTGGTTGAGTTTATAGAACCATTATTACGAATTGGTACTGCATTGTTATTTTTTTTGTTACCATGAAAGAGTGTACATATGTGTGCAATCCACATTTCAAAAGCTTTTATTTTAATACATATTTCAAGAGTTTAGAGTCTATAACTTTGCATCATACAATATCATAGAGAATACATATGAGTAGTATTAAACCAAACATAACCTAGCGAGTAAACCTATACCTAGCTAATAGGTAGGCATAGGTTTACTCACTTACCCATTTGATGTTTGCATAAGCTTTTGTTTAACTTGGTGAACAAATTTCTTGCCTGTTCAATCCGGCATAATATCATTATTATCATCACCACTTTCTAACATATTATTGGAAAAGAATAATAAATTTGATTTATCTTCAGTTATCATAAATCATTGTTATGTCTTCAGTAGTCATTGTTTTTAGTACCAACACTTCATATATTAGGATTCAATATTAAAAAGTAAATCACGCAAAACTGATAAATTTAAAACAAGTTAGTATCTGGGTGAAGGTATCTTTCTTAGAATATTAATAATATGCTAAATTAATATTCTATGAAATATATCATAAAAATTACCTATAATACGAAGACATCCAACATATTTTTTTATACTTACACCACTATTCTACCAGATATTTACCTATTTACTTATTCCAGGTATCCGCAAAATTAATAAGGCTTCGAGAAAAGTCATACAGAACTGGATAAGCGAACACGGCCGTACTTCAATTATACTGAATTTAGTAGAAAATCCAATTCGTGAACCGTTTATGCAGTATACTACAAATAAACTTTACTTAACTTATAAGATACCCCACTCAAAGTTTCAGTGTATAAACTTTTTGAATTCCTTATTGTTTTTATTGAATATGTCATATAAATCAGCTGTTTTCAACTGCCAGACCATACAATCTGTCTGGTTTCTTTGAGGAACATACTAGTAGCTACGTGTATTATTATGGTATATTTCTTAATAATTATGGATCTTGTACTGAAACGAATCGTTGTTATGAATTTATAATAAAACTGAAATCTTCAACTAAAAGGACTCAAAGGCATATTATATGAAATAATTAATATAATGATGTGATGTGATGGAAAAAACTTCAGAAAAAACACGTTATTACTTTTCTGGTACCCAATTATTATATTATTTTGAGTCTACTTTCTCGAGAACAAAATATCTTCTTCTTCTTGGTCCACCTTGGAGTTTCATCATCTTCTGAGTGATCAAGGCTTTTCACCTCTCTCGATTCTCTGTTTTTCTCAGGGCAGAGTGAAGGCTGTCTCCAGTCAGCTCCTTCACTTGGTCGCTCTAACGCATTGATGCCCTTCCTTTGCCTTGCCTTTACAAGAAGCTACTCAAAACCACCAGTTGTTTGAGGTTATCGGGTCCGCGCCGAATAATTTGTTTAAGAAACAGCATAATGCGTAAGACACAATATAAAATGAACAAAATACAAACTGTAATAAAGTACGGCAGTCAAAATGGTTATAACCAGGGCTTCTTTGTAATGTAACGCGGTGGAACGGCATTCCGGCACCTTTTTTCATGGTATTTTTAACTTTTTCAATTAGATGAAACAATGTTTGCGCTTACACAATACAAGTTAATTTTCTTGAATCATCTCATATGAAAACACAAAGGTATCTGAAAAACTATCACGTTTGATATACTATGCGCTGAATTCTATTACCTATTAATATATCTAATTATTACCCCAATAAGAGCTTTGTTGAAGACCAAAACAGTTTCGGAACTTTTGTTCATCAAACTCGTTGGACCACCTTTGACACCTCCTTCAAAATACGTTGATCAGTGGTTACTCAGTGGAAGACATTCGGCCATAAACTCTAACAAAAAAAGAGATTTGCAGACGAAAATTGGACTGATCTTTGGAATTCACCATGGCCCCCACAAGGGGGGGGGGGACTATCAGGGCTCTAGCCTGGAGAATTGACCAGATAAGTGAGATAAAAGCACATCAAAA
This sequence comes from Rhyacophila brunnea, assembly GCA_022495005.1. Classification (NCBI taxonomy): domain Eukaryota; kingdom Metazoa; phylum Arthropoda; class Insecta; order Trichoptera; family Rhyacophilidae; genus Rhyacophila; species Rhyacophila brunnea. The sequence continues at coordinate 627,916 of JAGYXB010000447.1, forward strand.
ACTTGCTGTAATCGTAAAAAAATCGCCTGGGGGGCTAATTTCCTACATGCTTTTAAAATATGTGGTTGTGTAATTGCATTTTTTTATTAATGTTTGTTGATACACTGAATTCTCTTAATTTTACCTCGAAAACCATTTGAAAATAGGGGGACCGCCAAAGATCTTGGACTGGTAGCCTGCTTCAGGATGTGGGGGTCATGGAAATCACTATATACTTGTAAAAAATAAACAACCTTAGTTGTTTATTTTGTATATGTTTGTTAGTTTAATTTTTATGCGCTTCGTGGCATAGGAAAATGGCTTTAAATGATATTTGAATATAATTTTCTTTAGTAGGTAAGAAGTTTGGCAAGAAGTGAGTTCCAGCACCTTTGTTTAAAAAAATTCCTGGTTATAACTATTGATGATGTTTGGTAAAAAGCAAGAAAAATAAATTTATCTGAGAAACCAAACATACTTAATCCAACGATTTAGCGAATTTTCCATACCGTCTGAAAAATATAACTGTGGCGATGATTCCTGATTCTTCGTACTGAAACAATTAATTATTTAATTTTGTTTCATGAAGATAATTGAATCAGTAACTAATGGATTCCTCGCCAATGTGGTTAACAGATTAATCAATCTAGGGGCAACCTATCTAATAACGAAGAAATCAACTATTCGTAGTAGTTTTTACATAAAAGTCTTATCAAATTGCGTTATGTATAGCTATCGAATTTTGTGTTTTAAATCAAGGCTCGATTAACAAAAGAAATAGCTATACATTTTTACACATTGATAACACACAACGTTATTTTTGTAAAATAAAACTATGCTTATTTTAACAGTTTTAATTGACCAAACAAAAGAGGTTACTAAATTTCGGTAAACTGTATCCTCAAGTTGCAAATTTTGCACTTGTTCTAACGTTGTTAAAGATCGCAGGTATAGATTATTATATTATATTATTATACACATCACAAACATATTATTTAAAAGCGGATATAGAAATAAAATTACTACAAATCATGAAAATATCAAATTTGATTTAGGTACAAGTAATTTATAAAATTACTCACAAATTATTTAAGATTGGTTAGAATAAATTTAATTAAACTTTTTGAAAGGACTTGTAATATTATGTGTACAATATTGAATTAATATTTGACTTTACATAAGCATACAAAAAATATTTCCAATTATGTACGTAACATACTCAGCTATATGTACCTACGTCCCACATAATATAAAATTTGACTTCCGTTCATTATTTTTAAACATGAGCAGTCTTAATTGTAATAAATTTGAAACAGCATCGATTCAATAAAACCATTATACGATATACTTTCAATATTTCTTTTTTCAACCAAAAAAATCAAGACCCAATGTCACTAGTATAACTCAAATCGTTTATCCTAAAATTTCAATCCATTAAAACCAGATGGTAAGGTATATTCTGTCATTATTTTATAAAATTAATTTTATAATAAAAATTGGAGAAAACCTTTGATACAATATAATAATATAATCACTTGACTTCAAATAATATTATAGAGATTTTTATATGTGGTAAATACCAAAAAATAAACTCGTTTTATAAATTATTATGATTATCAAGTAATAAATGAATTTTCTACCATTATTTTTTAAAATACATTATGTACTGTAATACTCTGACATTAAATTAATTTACGGCTAAAAACTCGACATGATTTCGATTCATGGGTTACATACCTACATTGATAATGACTACTTTATTTAAGGTTTGTATAATGAAAAAAACAAGCTGGGAAAGCTACATTTTTATATCGGACGCCTATTCCTGTTAACATGGTCATAGAGCATCTAATCTCATTTCATATTATAAGGATGTGAAAGCGCCTAGGTATCCTTTGCTGGTGGATAGCGCGTCTTGCGAAAACAACACGAATTTCAAACAAAAGTTGATCTATCAACCATGATTACGTAATAATTATAATAATACATTGATTCACCCGCGTTATGTATGATGATAACATTACTAATATTTAATAATAAGCATTCGAAGTTCTCAAAATTCCATATTTTTAATAATGAATTCTATATTCTCAATTAAATTACTTGTGTTGTTTGTTGAATACAAAGTGGTTTACTTAAAAATTACAAATAATGACGTTTATGTTTATGTAATAGTAATTACAACTTTCTAATAGTAAAGTAAACCAGTCAATATAATTAATTTATTTTTTTAAATATATAGTATACCTTCTTATTTATTTTTTCAATCGGTGACTTACGTTATATGAAAATAAAAATGATATACTTAACCATAAGACTCCATAAAACTATTTTACTTTACAGTAAAGTACCTACTTAAATAACAAAAATCCGGACGATATAATATTTTCCCATATTCTCGTTATTTTAATATTATAGAAAAAATAAGCTGGTTTTGACGTTGTGTTTTTTCTTATTTCTCTGTATTCGTTTATCTTGCTTTTTATTCAAAATAAATTTGACTAACAGAAAACGACACGTGTCAAATACTTTTGAATTTTGTCAATATCGACAGATAATTTTATTCAATGCTTAACCAAGAAGAAAATGTGTGAAATGCGCTTTTGCATATTTCAAAGATCAGCCATTTTATAATAAATATATTATTCAAATTAAAATTGATTCATTTTCAAGAAGCAAACATTTTAATTTATACGCTTAAAGGAGAGTCCATTGCTACTAAATACGTGTAAATAATGAATAATTGTTATCATAATTTTTACGATAATCGAAAGAAGTATAATTCAACGACATTTTAATGATACAAATACTTATAAATACAATTAAATCGGAACCTAAGTTGTGAAATGAATGCACAATATATCGTCAAATCTTATTTTATTCATATGTTTTATGGAGTTAACTAATACACATTAAAATATCAGACAATTTTAAAGTGCTTGCTTCATATTCTGTCACTACCATTACTAAAACTACCTTAGTACTGAACTTCATCTTAAGACATTGGAATATAAAAAAATACGTATAAAATAAGTTAAAATTTGAGATATAAAAAAGGGTTTTGAGAAAAACATATAAAAAAAACAAAAACATATAAAGCATGTTTAGCAAATGATTCAGATGCCTATATTCTATCATTTGAATTGATTAAACTACATGTTCTTAAAGTCATACTTTTTTGACAACTAAGTAGATTCATTCAATTAAAAATTGTTTGAGGCAATAAATATAACATTGCAGTTTTATCTTTCTCCTAAACAATAATACAGGTATTGCTATTGTCGGGTATTTTAGGATAAACGAGAGTTTATTGTGTTGTTCTTGATCATTTGTTTTGCATCATTTATATGCTCATAACATATATGATGAGTAAACGACATGATGAAAGAACATTCACGTAATGGTAACAACAGTGTGTCAAAATAATAATGCGATTTGTTCCTGAAATCCGTTAGTGAAATTCCTTCACTAACGGATGCTACAAGCCGAAATCGGTTTTAACATTTTCGAACATTTGCGTCCCTTCAAGTCTGTCTAAACCTACTTTCTTTCAGTATTGGACTCCCACAATATTCAAACACAATATAAGTATCCTTACATCATGTACTTTGTTCTTATTTTAACTTTTGAGTTACCATATTATGTAAGTTGTCAGGCGTCACTCATCGATGACCCTATCATCTAATGCGGTTCAGTTTGATAAATCATAAAATCCATTGTATTTTGTAATCAATGATGTCCCGTAGAGGTAGGCAGGTCATGCGTTGCATAGACTTAGTAAAATAGGCATAGGGTGACAAATAAAGGAACAAATACAAATATTACAATATTTGAGAGTACCTATCAACATATTAGTATAAACATAATTAAAGCATAAACATCTTGACAACATAACTATCATTATATTGTAATATCTATTGTATTAGATATTGTAATGGCGGCTTATCGCACATGTAAAATATACACAAGAGTGCCTCAAAACCTGTCAGTGCTACAGACGTCCACCTACCTAAAGTCATCACTGCTTGAGAATAAATTTCGTGGAAATGCTCTAATTTTCAGTAGATGATAATATGTATGTCAATTTAATGATTTTGGTGAAGGTATATAATATCTGCTTAAGATAGCCAAAAATAAATAATATTATAGGTAAGTAGGTACAGAATGATTTTCAGATAATTTATAATAAAAAAATAAATGGGACGGTATTCTAAATTTGCTTAATAATGTGCGGCACTTTGCATAAGGACATCACTGCTTGTAATTGTTGTTATATGCTCGTCTCCACTCTGACTGAATTTAATTGATTGGTCCTAAGCCCGCGCGCCCATTAATTCCGCATATGATTGCGTTTGTATGCGTTTACCCCCTCTAAATCTCGCATAAACATACCGCACCGCCTGTCTTCTAAAATTTGTATAATAGGTCAAGTCCCGACGGCCTTGCGTTGTAGTATGCACAAGTTGTAAGATCTCGCATAATATAACGCTTTGGCCAAATGTGCCTTGCACTATTTATATATTATTCTAGATAAGATGTAAGAATCGATAAAGAATATATTAATATTTGTATGCTTGCTTGACATCTAATCACATTAAGTAGATTGGTTGGTATCTACAGCGATTTTTTTCAGAAACGTCAATATTTACATTAAGCTTAACCGTTTATTAAATAGTCATTATATTGTATTATTTTTAAAAGGTGTGTTGATTACTAGCGGTAATAATATGTTAACTCGTAAAGTGAGCTCACGCAACTAAGGATGTCAGAAAAATGTCTATACTACGACATTTTTCTTTTCATAAGATACGAATATAATTTATTTCGACATAATTATTGAGAAACAATTATTTTACGCTGGTTTTCAAATATTTCAATACCGATGATTTCTTCAATCTTGCAATTAAAAAAACCTCTCGTATACAATGATAATTATTACTTGACAAGTACAATTATAGATACTTAAAATAATATATTATTTTACCTTTGATACAATACTATTACAAAATACTCTTCTTATTATACTAATACCAGTATCAATACTTTATTTCGATCCTGTACCGAGACATTTTTTTTTTTTAGATTTCGACAACCCTAAATTCAGGCTACAAACTTGGGCCATGGGCTTTAAGGTGTGTTTTAACATTGTATATACAACTGAGTATCACATTGATAGATTAACAATCTCTTATAATTCAAACAATGTATAATACTATAATACTACATTTTAACGATGAAATATAACTTATTTAGTCAATACGGTATTAGTTATAAAGAAAATCTAGAAATATTTGATTCTTTAATATTGAAAATAAATCAATAAAAAAAATCTCCGCAAAAAAAGTATAGGAAAACAGGTAGGTAACCTACTTTAGATAGCATTCTTTATAAGTATTAATTTTCTTGAATCTAAGACGAATCAATAGTCCATTTATTAAGGTTTAAATATTGATTGAAATAATAACTCCAATTTATATCAGTAGGTTGTATTCTCATGTCATTTAAGTGGTTTATTTATTTATTTGCATCGTACAAATCTTACTTAATTTCTATATATTTTATAAATTTGGAAAATTTTGCCCGTAAAATTAATTATTGTAACAAATACAATTGCTTCTATAATAGTAACTAGCAAAAACTACAACAATTTGAGTATTAATGTATGATAAGTATTTATTATAAAATTATATTGAATATATTATTATGTATATTTGAACGAAGTACAATAATATGTAAAATAGTATATATTTATTATCCGAATTGGAGCTTTATCTGAAAATAGTGTTACCATTTTCCTAAATAAAATATTTTCTGCCAAACTTATTTTCCACAAAGTTTTTTTAGTGAAAAATACTGCTCATAAAAGTGCCTTAATCATCTTTTTAAAATGAGAAAAAATATTGTTTTGAAGAAGATGTAAATATAAGCAGAATAAACGCTATGCCATAAAACTTTATTCTGGCATTACTCGTATCCTAATGCCACACAATTTATTATAAGTACAGGATAATAACAACATGCTGGACAAAGGTCTTTCTAAGTCGTATTTTATTTTTTTTAATGATAAGAATAATTTATGAACGTGTTTTTTAAATTTTAAATAAAAATCTGAAATATTTTCCATTCATTTATCTCACTTTTTTCCTGTTTTATAAAAATTTCTTTAATAATTCAACTAGCAATTATGTTGCATTACTTTATTAAAATGATTTGGATTTTCCGGCTTCTAAATAAATCCATCTTCAGATCGACCCAACAATAACTAAACTTAAGCAGTAAATGTTTCTTTAATAATGATTACAGAGTATGCAAGGTGGGGGGGGGTGTCTTTGATGGGATGCTTTTAATTGTTATTAAATTCTTTGAAATAAGTAAATAAGTGTGAAATATTTTATTTTAAATAACTTAATATTCATGCCAGTGAACGCTTATACCATATGAAAATAATATTATTTAGATAAATAATATCATACACATAATAAAACTATTCTTATATTCTTACAAACATGAAAACAATTTAAACTAATTAATTTAATATGAATAACACAATTTTTATCAACTATATTATCTTACTCTAGATTCTTTTTTTTAACCATTTTAATCCTGTTGCCATCAGTCATTAACGTTTAGTCTATTCCATTGTTCTTCTGTACACCTATCAAGCACATTTTAGCACGTTTCATATCTGTTAAGTTTGACTATACCATGCGCCGAAAGGAGATCGGTATCCAAAATATTATGACTGCATTTTGTCACGGGGCTTAATAATATCGATGTTGCCATATAATTTTATGAATAAAAAAATGTGAAAACAATTTATTAAACATGCGATATCTTTTAACTATGTCAATAGAATGGTAGTAAGACGATATATTCTTTGAAATAATGCAAATAGTAAGTAGGTACTAGAATAATTTATTTAGCATTTTCAATTAATTCTTGTAACTGTAAATTTTTTGACAAAGTATTTAGTAGTATTTCTTTATTTTAGAAGTTATAGGTGGAATATAATAAACTATACTAGGAAATAAACATGCATTGAATAACAAATGTGTTTATAGTTTGCAGAGTACATTGATCATATTGGTTTATCTACAAACGTATGATTACATAGAAACATCGATATTATCGATCCTTGTGACTTCTAGAACGTATATTAAAAGTCTTCATTTTTTGCATATGGATCTTCTATGGGCGCCTGGTCTAGAGGTGAAAAGAATCGAATCCTGGCAGATGCGGTATAATAAAATTTATCATTATGACTGGTTACCCACGTCCATTCAGAATATTTTAATAATGCAACATGTTTTATACAATCATGTTCAGTATTCCGACCATATCCGATCGTAATAGGACCATATGGGCCTCCACCGAGTGGAGGTTTGTATTAACAAATTATGTTTTTACAAGAAATGGATGTTAGCCACTTACTCAACCTATTAGGTCCATACTCTGACTGATCCACAAATTGAAAAACAATGTATGTGCTTGCCAGACCCAGGATTCGAACCTGGGCCCCACGACGATATAGGCCGTTATTTTAATAATTACATAATACGTAATATAGTTAGTTAGTTAATAATATTATGTACTTAATGACATTTATAATGTATTTTTTTTTCAGCTCATCGGCGAATGCGATCTGTCACCAACTATTTTCTAGTCAACTTGAGTGTTGCTGATCTCCTCATGGCTGTTCTGAACTGTCTTTTTAACTTCATATACATGCTTCACAGGTCAGTAAAAATAATTAATTAAAATACTAAGTATAAAATTATTTTGTATAAAAACTGCTCACTACAATATCTGGCAGAAATTCTTCGTATTAACCTGTCTTTTTAAAAGTGTAGAGTTATAATATACCTACTTTACTGTATTTTTTGTGGATTTTTCTGTTCTTTTACTGTGATTATTCATCTAAGACTACAAGTAGTCTTATTAAAAAGTAGTCTTCTTCCCAATTACTGTTAAATTGATACGTTTGTTGTTTTTTTACTCGGATAACTCATTTTGGGCTAAAATATTTTCGATAAAAAATCAACCAGAGTGACAACACGTAATGTGGTGCAACACTAAAATTTAGACAGAACGGGGTTGCCAGCAAAAAAATATATTCCTGAACAATATTGCACAAAACTAGCATATGTAACCGTCAACTCACTGACAGTGGAATTAAAACTTATTCGTAAAATAACAAAAATGTGGTTATTTTGTTGCAATTTCAATAAATAATTTTATTAAAAAATATTTTTTTTCGTTATTTAATACTTTGCCGGAGGCGCACATGCGTCCGCGGGTACGCGGTTTAGAACCTTTGATCTACTTCATGGTTTCCCAATCATCAATAATATCACCACTTTAATTAATCCGTCTCAATAAAACAATGTTTTTTTCACCATCTTCGGTCTCTTTTGTATAATTATTGTAAATGACAACTGTAAAGTACATAGGTACCAATATTTTTTTTAATAAATCGATAGTTTTTTTGTTTTTATTTTTTTTATTGAACAGATTTTTTCAGCGGTATTTATTTTCAAGTATCTTTGTCAAAATCGTAATAATTTATTTGCTATATTATATGTAGGTACTTATTTATATTTTTTATTACGTTCACTTATTATAAATGTTAACTACGAGGTTATATAGTGTTAGATTCTTGTGGCATTGATATCGTTACTTTTAAATGACACTAACAACGTTCCAAAGTAATTCCGTTATGACCACAATGCCAGAATAATCTATCTTTCCTCTATCTCATTATGTATAAAGTACCTATAATAACAAAAAATCAATATAATGTGACTAACAAAAAGAACAAAAATCCTGTACAAAAGCAAGGGGCATTATGCAAAAAACAGATAAAAATAAAATGATAATAAGGTACTTACCTAGTAAATTTATTCCAAACAGTGGTTGTCTATTTATCGCATACACAAAAATATACTAAATTTAAAACTAAGATATTGAAATATGGTTGATACGCTATAAACAGTTGTCATCTAAATTATAGGGAACAAAAATCAAAGGGGTTCACCTTAAAACTTTTACCCCGGCAACTTCCTAAGCAATTATATAATATTGAAAAGATAAAAATATTATGCAGTTAGATAACATGTGGGAAAAGGATGCCACAAGCAAGAGTACAAATGAAAGCTCAACCCAGTTGCAGTAGAATAGAAAAGGTAAGACGGGAACTAATACATTTTTAAGTACATTCTCTTTGACCCCACATGTCGCTCCATAATTTATTCTCATGCTGCATATATTACTGCGGTATGATGTATTGGTCAAAACAAACAAAAGAACTACATTACTACCATGTCACGTAAGAGCACGTGATATCATGATAAGTTCACCCTACGGGAAAAATCTGTGCAATGTTGTTTTACTTGGTATTTATATTTTGAGCATTAAACTAATGGTGTAAGTTAGCAAAATCTGACAGAATCACATTAGGTTGCCTCACGGGTATCTTGCTCTCATGTATCTTTGATTTTAATGGTATTGGGAGGGTAGAAATGACAGGTAATTGACAGAATATTTTTGTAGGTTATTAGTTTTTATTATAGAATATTCCGATTGTTATGGCTTATGAGTTTAATTAAGCGATGTGATGATAATATGTTTTAGCATTAGTCATCTATCACAATAAAAACAAAAAAATCTATTTACTTACTCTGTTTAATTTAATAACCACTATCATCGGTTTGATCTGCCTTAGTGTGATATTTATATTAACAAAATAAATGTTGAAAATTATTGAAGATAATAAATATGATTAATAATTAGATACAAAATGCTAAAAAGAAGCATCCCCTAAGATATTATTTATTTTAAATATAAGATATTTTATATATGTACAGCAAACATAGTAAGTATATTATTGCATTACTATAAGTATATATGATGAATATATTATGACTTTGTCGTCAGAGTGATATAAAATATTAACAATACTTAATAAATGTAATATTACATAAAGTGAAACATAAATTTTGATAATGAATACGAAATGATATACCTATTTTATTACATTTAAAAAAAGTGATGAATATCAATATTTAGGTAATTAATTCATTTTTTATCCGAGACTGAACATTTTTATTTATATATCTATTGCATGTTTCATTGAAAATACTTAAATTGTAACAGTTCTATCCTACTTAAAAATTAAAATATTCTATTTAAAGTTGACCGAATTTTACAGAAGAATCAAAAGATGTATCTTTGATTTTTACCGGGTCGATAATTTTTCTATTTTTTTTCAAAGCTCATATTGCTAAGGCTTTTTAAATTTAAATATTCATATCAAGAATTTTCATGAAAACTAAATTCCAATATCCACTACATGAGGCGGCTCTCATGGTGCAGTGCGTAAGGTGCTGGCCTTCCACCCGAGAGTTCTGGGTACGATTCCCGGTGAGGACACAATATTTATGTGTTTTTCTCAAAGCCTGGGTATTTGTGATTGTTCACAATTACTAACAACCACCTTGTACGAAAAATCAAGGTCATGGTTATTAATAATTCAAAAAAAATATTCACTTCACGGCTAATATTAAATAAATAATCATATATGGGTTAAATCGATTGGGCCGAATATTATTTACCAACTAATATTTTAGTGTAAAAAAATAATGGTGCACAGATTTTTGAAAACTTAACTGGACTAGAAATAAATTCAAAACATCTTAATGACATTGATTTTAAGCTGAGTTGGGGCTTGAAACCATTCTAGCGTTAATTAATTGTTAGCGTGAAATTGACTTTGATGGGTAAACTGTCGTGACGTTGCATTGTTTAGCAAACAAAGGTACCCTTACATAGCAAATGAATCAGGTCAAATGTGTTTCTGCTGTCAAAAGATAGTTATGTTTCGCATTTAAAAATAAATTCACAGGACGAGAATATTTATTCCGATATACTAAATTTACTAATATGGTATTATGACTAAATCTACCAAAGCTCTATTTGACATAAACAAAAAAGTTTTCTGGTTATACAAATATTTTTATTTTTGAATCAATGTTTTTAAACTATAAAGTAGAGTTAAAAATATCATGGGTACATTGTTATGATAACAAGAATTGTAAAATACTATGTAATAATACTTTAAATTGTATTTTACATATTTTGTAACTATATAATATTATAATATATTACACACTCTCTGAAATAATTAATTCTACTTTTATTTTACTAATAATTTCTAAAAAAACTGTATATTACTATTATCTTTAAGAGCTAAGTCTTAAAAATCTGTCAAGTTTGTGGTCCATCGTCGACACTCCCCTGGATAAAACTATGATCGTGTTTTTTCTACTCTTTACTACTAAAATTCATGCTGTTATGTGTATATGATACAATTGATTATTTTTTTTCTAGTAACTCATAGTAAATAGTGTCTAAGCCGCCTTAAGCTCAGACACTATTTCACATCGCTTGTATTTAACTTGGTGACCGAATATATCCTGGAGTTTCCACTCGTCTACTGTACATATGATAAACAATAAAGCACTTCACCTGTCACTATAAGAAAACACGTGGACTATTTCAATATGACGTAGATATTAATTCAGAATCTTCAACTCAGTACTAAACATTTTTTGAGCTTTTGTATTTCTTCATCAACCTATCTATATATAATTTAATTTTCCTAATGGAAGGATCGGTCTTTGATTTTATTTTAAAATATATCGATGTCTTAAGAAATATTTCAACACAAAATACAGTTAACCCTATTAAATTTCCTAAAAATAGAATCAAAAATCCTCCCTCTAAATGTTCTAATGAAAGTCGTATATCGTTATTTTCATCTTCAAATTCGTATTTTTTAGTAGCTTCTCGTTGTACTGCGGCAGTTTTTCTCTTTGTTACAACTGTAAAATCTTTATTCCATTTATTCATTAAGCCATTAGCTTTTATTAAAGAGATTTGGCTGTTAAACATTTCTAATAATGGGAATCCTTTAGGCGTAATAATTTCCATAGGGATCGAAAAAAAGTTACTAGTGAATGTGTGAAACATTGGGGCACCGGAATCGTCACTGTATTCACTTCGCTTTGATGATACATCTTTAAGAAACATTCTACTAGCTAAAACAGAAAAATTTCTATCTACTGCTACATAATGCAAAGCGTCATGTATATTTTCTATATTTATATAACCACGATGTAATTGTAAATCGATATACTCAGAAGAATTCTCAAATAAATCTCCAAGTTCTTCAAAGCCTCCAAATTTCAAACCACTGTCTAGTAATTCTTTTATTGAATCAATATTAGGATGATAACCTGTATTTGTTAATACCATTATTAACTTCGTTTGATAACTTGTTATTAAAATTATAGCGTAAATGGAAAAGAATACGAAAAATATTTTAACAGAATCATAAACTGGTTGCATATAAGCTACGCCTCCTAAGTTTACACGCAGCGTATTGAACGCGCAGTGAACAATTGATCGGTTATATGCCGATTCATTACTGAGGTTTGCAAGGCTAAACCAAGCAAAAACGCAAACAATATAAACGAATCCACAAACTTTCCATAAGTCTTTACAAAAGATGACCACTAAAGCTCTCCATCGCGGAAGAGGAAGGGCACTTGGCGCGACCCACGTGTAAGAATCTTGCATGTAAGAAATAGTTGCATCAAAGTCTTCATGGATATCATTATCAGGATATATTGCTCCTATTGCGATATCTCCCTCTTTTGATTTTAACCGAGCCATCATTCCAGTCCAGTCTGATTCAGAAGATTTATCTCCACGAGTTGTACTATTCGAATCAATCTCAACCATGAAGTTAAACTTACGTGCAATTGTATTTAAAAGTATGCTTTCTAAACCAGGAAAACTCTCTTCTGGTGAATTAATAAACGGCGGTTTAACAACTACTAATGTTTTAATATGGCATCCTTTTAAATTGGTAGGCACTTTCCCTTTAAAAAAATGTCTGTCATTTGATAACTTTCCATCTTTACATACGCCATAGAGTTCAACCGCGTCTTCAGTAATATCAAAATCGGATCCGCACCTTTTTGGTGGATTGTAAGGATTCCAGCAGAACGCTTTAAAAGTCGATTGCTCTTCGATATCACGAAGAAATATCACGCCGTACAAAACAAAGTGGGACCACAAGTATTTTGACATCAATCTTGAATATATCCGTACGCGCTGTTTGGATTTCAATAATTTTGAGCATAGAACAATCGTATAAGCTCGAGGGTTCCACGAATCTAATTTTGATAGTTCATCAATTTTTTGTTTGAATATCATTATATTGTCAACTATTAGTACATAGTAATCTGCTTTATCAGCAAAAACATAAGACTTTTCAAGCTTATAGGCTGTCCTTTTATCAAAATCAATACCATTATTATTATCATCAGCTTCTTTCTTGCCCATTCTTCCTTCAATTGTTTGACTCTCAGTTCCCACCACCATTACAGTCCACAACGAAAGAGACTGGACCTCACTCATGAATAATTTTTCTATATCGGCTCCTGGTGTAGTCATATTGAATGAATCTGTAGTGACGATCAATCCCGGTTTCTTTTCAAAGTAGTGTACAGCTAACGATATAAGGCAGTTTACAGCATTGTTTGTTACTGTGGGTCCTTTTGGATTTGTTTGGGTTTTTAACTGATACGTCGCAATTGACACAAACACATTTAATATTAACATACTCTTTAAAATTAATATCATTATTTTAGTTATTTCTGACACTTTCAAAATGAACGACTAAATTTGGTTAAGTGGAAAAATACATTATCATATACTTTCAAAAAGGAGCAGATTTTATTTTTGCCTTGAAAATGTTTTATATTTATTATACGTAACCGGATAATGAAAAATAATGCACAAACAACATAAAATACATTTATCTGCAAAAAAACACTCAAATTAAGTTAGCTTAATATTTTTTTCTTAGTATGAAAGCAAAATGGATAGTTCTCTTTTATGGATATCTAGTTTTGTCTTCCCATTATTATGTACGACTGTAATGCCAAATCAGGCGTGATATTATGTTTTCCAGCATATGGTTAGAGAAGAGCGTGATATCGATTGGGAAGTATCGTGTCACGGATAATATGTAAATAACAGCTTATAAAAATATTTTCCGTGCGATTAGGCAATTTTTCTACATGAAATATAGGGTGATTAAGCATACTAATATTATATTATAGAACAAGATTATTAATTTTGTCAAAAATATGACAGATCGTAATTAAAATAAGCTGAATATGTTAAACGTAGAAATACACGCAATTTAAAGTTTTTATAAATATTTTTTAAGTTTTCAAATAGATATTCATGAAAGAATAAGTGAAGTTATACGAACAATAAAATCCTATTAGGTATGTAAAAAAAAACTGTATAATATAATGCTAATCGATGTATCTCATGACTTTCATTTTAACATTTATCACACTAATCATTTTTTACAATATTCTTTTAAAAATATGTGAAACATAGGTCAGTACTTCACTTTAAAACTATATACATATTTTTTACCATTTACTAACTGATTTTCCAGTAAAATCCAAGCTTACTGTTACAAAATTTGAAGAATGTCAATGAGTTTATCAGTGGCGTATATGCCCACAATGGCCGAGCGGCTAACGCGTCGGCTTATAATGTCATGGATCCCAAGTTCGAATTATGGGTCTGGCAAATACGCATATTGTTTTTCAATTTGTGTTTGGAGTCAGAGTGTGAACCTAATAGGCTAAGAAAGTGGTTAACATCCATTTTTCGTAAAAAAATGTTAATATAAACTTTCACTCTGTAGAGGCGCATATGAACCTATTAGGATCGGGCATATTCAAATAGTGATAGTCAAACTCATGAATAATACTTACTATTTGTTTTTAAATCGTGTGTATTTATTAATTTTGCTAAGTCAATATGAAATACGTCTTGGAAAATTATATCCATTTCTTTGTTGAATATACTACCCAACGCCTCCAAGAATCCATGTCACTTGCTAGTTTTTCCGTTTTCCGGTATTTTACAACATTATAAATATGACGTTGGATCCGAGTAACTTGTAAAAAACATGCCAAGCTGATTCTCTTGAGGTTTCTTTACCTTAGACACAACGAAAGGTTCCATGATTAGCTTTATATTCTCGTTTAGCCTACATACCTGGTGTCCGCCGTAAATATCTTGTCTCAAATCTTAACCTTACGGGCATCACTATTCGTTAGCAAAAAGCAGCACTACCAGAATTCAATTAAAAAAAAATGGCATTTTATTCTGACTAAGTAGATACAAGCAATAAAAACATAAGTTCTTTACGTATCTAGTAAATATAACTAGTTTCACATCTTAAAAAAATCATTTTTAAAGCTGATATCATGTCAGATTGATATTATTAATTAACCTAGCATTATAGTATTATTATACCCGTCCAATATAATAGTATGTAAGTATGAGATGGTCCATATTATGATTTTTATGCTGTCATTGGTTAGTCATAAAATTTGTATCTTAAAGTTACTCGCTGGGCTCCATAGCTTTATGAAAATTTGTATTTTTATCTTTATTGCCTATAATATTTTAACGTAACGTTTATATTTTTTTGTAATTTTTTGGAAATATTGTATTTTTAATACAACGATAATAGAGTCATAAACTACTACTTAAATGAAATGAAAAAGCCACTTTGCGTTTCAATTTTGATTATTAATTGTAATAAAATAAAAATTTCTTTCATTGCGAATAATATTTTGAGTACTTTTTAATAGCTATTAAGAGAAGTATATTTTTGCCAGTCTTATAATTTGACTTTAAAATAAAGCCTAATTGGATAGATAAAGACTTCTCATAAAGCCTTTAACGAAACTGAATTATTCATCTTAATTAAAATAATTTAAAAAAATATAAATACATTACCAATGAGTAGGGTAGAAAATATATTTTTCGATCCAGTTTTAATGTGAACCAAAAACAACAATATTTAATAAATCATATTAATATTATTAAATAATACCCTAAGAATAACCTTATAGAAGTAAGTCAAAATAATATATGAAAGTGAAACTGTAAAAAAACTACCAAGTCATTTCTAATTAAAGATTTATCTATTTGATAAAACTTTTATGATCAAAATCTTGCAGATAAATATTTCAAAATAATTTTAGATTTTATAAATAGTCAATTCTACAATATTAAATGTGCTGCAGTTGTTGCCACAATGAACTATAAAATTTTATTTTTGAAATAATAAAATGGGATAGTTCTTTGAATTACTACCTAGATTGACTGTTTCGAATACAAAATACAATAATTGACTGGTACCTAAACTAAAAGGTTAATATTATGGTGCAATTTATGTAGTAGTTATAACAACATATGTACACTATAGTTAAATGAAAAATACTACATCTATTGTTCTAAATAGGTCGGATCGGAAGCCGAAGATAAATAACTATTATTAGTTACATGAACAATCACAAAAACATCGTACTATATACACACTCATGTAAGTATAGATAGAGTGTTATTTTTATAGTTACTAATTCAACCCCCACCGAGACGTGTTGTAATAACAAAAGTTGAAAAGACTCCACCCTTGAGTCTAATTCTTTGATAAAACCAAGATATTTTAAGGCAAACAAAAATATGCCATAAAGGAATTTTCATCGAAAATGTATTTAAAATATTTCTTAACCTCAACAAAGTAGAACTTAACTTATTTACTTCAGAAAATTATTTTGTATTAATTAAAAGTTACTAAGTATCTACTGCCAAACTCGAGCTTTAAGTTAGGTCAAGTGTTCATAATAGTTTTAAGAATACAGAATATGATTCCGCTTGATATTGCATAGTATACACAATTATCAATATGGTAGGCAATCAATTAATGTAAATCATAGATGGGTGCATTATTAGTTAATATCAGCGTGTCAAAATATGACGTGTTGAGGTTTGTATAATAGTTTGCAGTGGATGTACAGTTATGTTTTTCTTTAAGTTATGGTTATAATGACTTATGAGGTAATTATAAAATAGACAATACTTTTATAACTATAGCGATGTGAAATATCTATAATACCCAACGCAGTGGCCGTCAATGACGAGTGAGTCGTAGGTTCGATCCCGTGGCTGGCAAAAATAGATTTTTTTTTTTAAATTGTGATCCAATAAAAATATTTTGCAAATCAACCATTCCTCGTAACAATTCTTTTAACCTAACCCCGTGTGCACAAGTATCGTCAGCATAAAAGTGAACTTGGTAATATATTTTTTTTTATTTTGGCAAGTATTATAATACACTATGTAACTTCAAACTCTACCAGGAGCACAAAAATATCACACAAACTCACACAGATACTAACAGACCACGGAGTAGTGCGAGTCTATCTAAAAAGATTTAAATTGAGGGATGATGACTATTATCCATGTGACGGTTGCACATCCCAAACTGTATGGCATGTCATCAACGACTATCCTATACTATAAAAGGAACGATGGTCTCTATGTAGACAGCATAACCATGAAATTTACCTTCAAAAACCTTACGTAATACTAAACAATAAAACAACACAAGAACACTACATAAAATATTTAATTCTTGCCATAAAGAAAGTTAAAGATATAAATGAAGGAACATAATTAACTATACTATAACTATAACAATGCAACTAAACCTCCCAACCACCTTGTATGAAAAAGCAAGGGCAATATGGAAAAACATCTTGATGAACGGTTTCGGGGAGGGGGCCAAAATTTGAAGAATGCCACTGAGGGAAAGATAAAATTATTCGTTATTATTAACATAAATATAGACAGTAAAAATATTACATGACTTGTTACCTACTGTTTATATATTCCAAAAATATTAGGTTTTAACTTGACGTAGGCTCGACGAGTTAACGAATTTTTGGAATTAATTATGCTCAAAATACTTTGAGAAAGCAAAGTTATATCAAATTATGTAAAGTTACTTTCGGGTGTTTTATATTGAATGTTAATTTAAATTGTGTGGTATATTATGATGTCTCCTTTATTAAATTATTATATTACCGCTATGCACGTTTGTAGATGTTATCAGACGCCATTATTTTATAATGACATACACGCGAATTTTTGCTGGAGTAGAATAAAATGGAATAAATAAAAACATTGCAATAATTAAAAAATGATAAAGGAAATGTAAGGTAGATTGAGATGGCATATTAATTAATAGGTATTTTATAATAGAGCTTACCTAAAAGTTTGCCGTGACCGATTAAGAAGTGTACTGTAAGTGTTTGGTTGCATAAAGCCTAAACAAAACCGTCATATAAGGAAGAATAGACAAAAATTTTGAATGCGCTTAGGTAATGATAAAGATATGAGGTAGAGTAAAGTAGAATACACTGAAACATAAACCTACGTCTCACTGCATTGAAGTTACTTCATCGGTGTTTGGCTGAACATCAATAATTGGGGTATACAGTGCGGTGTGTTTTGATGAAGCCTTAGAATAAAATAAATGTTTACTATAGAATACAGTCATATTATAATACCTTATCTATGGTCACATGTATTGCTCAATACTAGTAATTTGCGACTACATATTATTATCTTTGTGAAGAAAAAATGAAAAAAATAGAACTGGTGAAAATCATACATTAAAAGAGAAAAATCTATAAAAAAGATTTTGAAATAGGCTTAATTAATAATTCCTTGTTAATTGTGGGATTTGCCAGTAAAATATTTATGTCTCTAAATGAATACTACCATAAGGTGTGAAAACATTGTTTATGTTATATTATATCTCAACTAAGATTTTAGTGTATGAAAAAAGTTCTTTATAATTAACGTCATACTTTGGTGAAGATTGGAATGGTCTCTTCTTATGGCATATTTTTTTTAAATATGTACATACATATTATTTCTTCTTACCTTTCTTTCGACCATGTGCGATTCTAATAGGATCATAATATTATGGACCTCTACAGAGTGGATACATATTTATTTGTTTATAATTGTTGTAATTATTCTAATTTAATAAAAATTAATACTAGTTCAAATTGGCAGCTCTTGTGGTGCAGTACATAAGGCGCTGGCCTTCCACCCGAGAGTTCTGGGTTCGATTCCCGGGGAGGATACAATATTTATGTTTTTTCTCAAAGCCTGGGTGTTTGTGATTGTTCAAAAATACTAACAACCACCTTGTACAAAAAAGCAAGGACATGGTTATTAATAATTCTAAAAAAATACTATTTCAATATTAAGAAACATAATATTAACATGAATGTATGTATGTGGAAAAAGTAGTTAGTATGTAATAAGCTCGAACGCAAGGAACAATCTTACCCGTGACATAATTTCACCCCAGTTTATGGTATATTATATTATGTGATTTTAGCGAACACAGCGTGTAAAGAATATGTGTTTAGTCTTAATATTAAAATATTTTGATTTTCATCCACACTAGTATAAATATTTTTTTGCGAGTAGTGGTTCATAGGCATGCGAGCGCCCGATTTCAGAGCGACAAGCTTTCTGTAAACCAAGTTAACCATACCTTATTTCGACACTTTTTGGTAAAATAAGTATTGTTATATTAACATTTTAAATAGCATTGTTCCAATCAGCATTTGATCGCGGCAAAGCTTCGTAGAGGAGACGGCGCTTTAACAGAGACTACTAACACTTTATACTCAATCATTAATTACTTTGATATTTTTCTGATATATTCTAATTGTCTCCTTCAATGGGTTCAGAAAACTATTATATTTCATCGCCCATGTTTACAAAGCTTCTTGGAAAATATTCTAGGCAATAGGAAAAACAAAGGACCATTGTCGTAAGCTGCTGAATAGAACCATAGAAATTTGCAGACGCCGTAATAACAATAACATAAACACACTGTGGGCTAAGGAGTGGCATCGTTAAAATAATATCTGAGACATTCTGTACATTTGACAACATTCTCTGAAGGCCATATATTATAGTGTTTCTCCTTTGAAAATATCATGGCACTATTTAAATGGTCCAAATAGAAAAAAAATATGAAAAATTTAGTTTGATTCATTGATTATTTTCCATTCGCTTTTTTTAGTATATAATGCATTTTTACAGAACATTGGAAAGTTTTTTGAATTTTTTTCGTTAAATTAAATGATAATTATTTACTAATTTTAAAATTCCAAATTTAAGTCCAACAAACGTTAGATAGGTACATCTATTATCTATACTATAATTTTCGTTTTTCTTTGTACGAATCCACACGCGCAGTCGGATTTCGACAAAATTTGGAGAGTAGACGGGGGCCAACAAGCCGGAGTGCGTAGTTTGGGTCTTGGGGTTCCTTGGGTTTAACCCGTTGCACCCCGGGGACAGTTTTGTTTTTTAATAAATTGAATTTGTACTACTTTTTAAGATATTTAAATGCAATAAATGTACAAAAAAAATCTCTAATTTTATATTTTTTACTTTTTTTCAATCTTTTTTTCAAATTTAATTCAATCCTTTGCGCTCTACGGAACTCCCGGGCAGCGCCGGGTGATACAGCTAGTTATTCATAAATAAGTATTACAAAAATGTTTGATTATTATTCTACAAAGAATATAACTACATGAATGAACCCAAAATTGTGGCTCTATGGCGATAGATACCTATTCATAATGGTTTTTTAATTAAATAAAATAAAAATTTAATTTGGGTTTCATTTGCGAAGCAATGATACTCGTGACGCCTGCGATAGCCTTAAGATGAGTCTTAAAGATGTTAATATTTCTTTTGAAAAAAAATAAATTCATAGACACCTTTTGGAAGACCACATACACGAAGCAACTGCAATTAAAGAAGATTGATAAAACTCTTGCAAAAGAAAAATCTACTAGTATGAAAGTAATAATGGTTGACTTGGAGAAGTGTTTACCTTCTCCATATAGTTTCTATCAGAGAAAATTGTGGTCTCAATTTTACAATTTACGATGATACAAGTGGTGAGACACAACACTGATGTGGATGAAATAAAAGGTGGAAGGGCGTGGCAATAAGATCGGCTGCTGCTTAATGAAATGGGCATCTAGCAATGTTTTAGCAAATATTGAAGAGCTGACGATTTGGTATGATAATAAAATTGCCCTGGCCAAAATAGGAATATCATGATTGTTTTTTCATATACCTGGCTTCTGAAAACCATTCCTACGCTGAAAATCATAAATCACAAATTCCTATTACGAGGCCATATACACATGGAGATCAACACTGACCACTCTATAACAGAACGCTAAAAAAGATGCTGCACGGATGCAGATAATCTTTAAGCCATGGGATCGGGTTCAGTTTGTAGGGACATGTAAAAGAAACAAGCCTTTTAAAATGATTAACATGGAGTTAAATGAAATAAACAATTTTTCCTCTTTGTATGAATCATCTCCAGCTCCTTTTGTGCCTCGAAAAAATAATATTGATAGCACACCTTTTTTATTTCTAATGTATGGTTGCAAATTCGAGCAGATAATATGGGTTATCTCACAGCCGACTCTATTTATTTTGTATCTTAAGAAGGCGCTGGTTGTCTACGTTATACGGCGAAGTTTTCCGATGAAGATTTCAAAACTGTGGACCTCCGTAGAAAAATAAGGTCGCAACATATTTTGTTTCCCATTGGCATTCCACATGTTCAAATTTTTTTACATCCAATTAGCACGGCCAAATTACAAAGATCTGCAAATTTGCTTTTCCCTCAACCACCAGCCACGTCTCCGCACCCGTTATGCAGGTGTCTACCGTGGTGTAACGAACAATAAGTGCTATGAAAATTTATGCCGAAAGTGTCCCAGGAGCAACTTCCCAAGACCTTGGTTGGCGTGCACTAGAGTGTGCGTGATCCCTACTTCGATTTAATGTATTACGGTGAATTCTCGATGAGAAAAGACCTTTTTGCTCGCCGTAAAAGTCTGCAAACTTTTTAAAAGCTGTAATCTGCAAACTATGAAGCTATGAAACAATTGATATTTCGGGAATTTCAAGAATTTATGAGAGAATTCTACATAATTCCTCATCAGCTGTGTTGATTTTTTTTCTAGACCAATAATAAATTTCAAATAAAAATGCTGTTGTAAATAAAAAAAAAAATTTTTTTTTCGGGAATGGAATGACTGGACTCCGGACAATTGGACGCCGCACTGACGTAGACACGTATACAGAACGTAGACTAGGTATTTTAATCAGTTTCTATGTACTACTTAGTAGTTTTAATTCATTTTACTCTTAACATAATGTATTATTTATTGCGGATTGAGAATTACCATGCCTAAGGCTTTATATAAAATAAAAAACTCTTTTTTCGTTGGAACTTAAACAAATGCAAGATTAAATCATTGTTTACGTCTGCATATTTACATTCTCACCAACTATTAAATCATAATATAATCATTTGAATAAAAATAATAATATTAAATATTTGTTTTTAAAGTACCTATAAGTACCTAACGTCTATTTATTTTCAAATTCCGTGGCGTCCAGTTGTCCCGGTGCCAAATCGTCTTAGACCCTTGTTTTTCATATGTACCTATAAGTACTTACTGAAATGTTTTTTGTATTTATAATAATATAATTATTAACAATATGATGCACAGGAAATAAAAATATTATATACTTATATGGACTTCCGTGTATTATCTATAGGTTAAGTATTGCTTAGTGGTACTTCTACATTATGTGTTAGAACATAAAACACGCAAGTCCATTAATTTATTAATTCTAAATAATTTGGTATTTCTATTTATGCTATGGTCAAAAATAAATTTAATTATGAATAATACCGTTTACAGACCCTAATTACTATAGTTCTTTAAAAAGTTATAGAGTTTCAAACATTTAACCTAAACTAAAATCACTCTCCTGAACAAAAGTCCAAACGTGACTTCCGTGGTTTATCCTCTAATGCATTGAATTAGTTAGGTACTTATGATATAAAAGAAGAAGAATTTATTAATTGATTATGTATACCTACCAATAGAAATGTCACATCATTGTTTGATGTTTTCCCCAATTTCTGAAAATTCTAAATTTGGAAATATACTGACACGTCAAAGTTCATAATCGCGAAAAAGAACAAATGACGATCAGTCTATTAAATTTATTTGACAGCTGATAGTTCCTGTGTTGTGTTTTTAGATTATATTTTGGTATTAATTAGTGAGGAAATATGCAATTATTTCTTGTTAAAACTCATAGTACCTACGCCGATGTGCCTATTACAGATTTAAATAGTTATGTAGAATAGTAATTGTGATTTGTGATATATCGATTATATAGAAAATATTAAGCGATATTATAATTAATTTGCGGTTGATGGACGGAAAGTCGCGAAAAAGTATAATAATGGATAGAAAACGCGTTTTCAAAAGTGATATTATCTGTGATTATGTCGTGTTTTGATGTATGTACTTATTCTTACACACATAATGGCCAAGAAGCTTACGCATCGGCTTATAATGCCGTGGGCCCCAGGTTTGAATCCTGGGTCTGGCAAATACACATTTTTTCAATTGGTGTTTGGAGTTAGAGAATGGACCTAATAACTTAAGCAAGTGGCTAACATCCATTTCTCGTAAAAACAAAAATATGTTACTATAAACCTGTCCACTCTGTGGAGGCTCATAAATTATTCTATTAAGATCGGACATGGTCAAAAGAAAATAATATCTTATGTCCACTGGTAAATATGATTTTATTCAATAGGTACACAGGATTTTCAGAAAGCAAAACATGAAGACACGTATTAAAATATTGTGTCATGTTTTTACCTGAAAATGATGTACAAAATAGGTTTTAGTTAATTAAATATGTAGGTATTATCAACTCTAAATACGAGTACCTTTATAATTTGTACAAACCTCAGAAATACATATACCTTTTACAAAAATCCTAACATAAATAGTCAGATTTTACAACGCATTATCATAATATTATTATAAACTAGCTGACCCGGCAAACGTTGTTCTGCCATATAAATTATTTCTAGTGCATATTTTGGTTGTTAAATAAAAAATAACGAATGTATCGTAAGTGTGTGGGGATGGGATATATTATGACAGAAAGAAGAATAGAGCGCTGTAGACGATGACCGCCGATAAAAACAAAAAACATCAACCATTCATTTTCTCAATTCAAAATGAGTAATGATGTCCATAATGAATGAATTACCTGTGACAGGATCTCGTTGTTTAATGTTTATGCAATATCCGTCTTGTCCCTTCCAGAAAATTAGCTGATATTGGAGAGCGTCGTATGAACGGTGTGTGTCAGCGATGAACTCCAGATTATTGTTTGTTCTTCGAATCACGATTTCTCGCGTCGATGCGCGGTCGCCAACCATGATTCCAGCAATGTCGTCAACAACAGTCGCATTGAATCGACGTACGTGCTCTCCAGCTGGTGTTTTATCAGGATTGATGACAATAGCGTGATTGTCACTTTGCAATATGCGCCTACATGAGCCTACTTTGTGGTGTACTTGGCCTTTGATTTTGAACGTAGAATGGAATTGTTGACCATTTGCCGCAGTATTGTGAACTATTTCTGTTGCTCCAAACGAAGTCATTTGGAAGCATGAATTGAATGTGCGAATGGACTTCAGGAACAGGTTTGAATCTGGAACCGTGCCGATGAGCAAGCCGTTCAATGGTTCTGGTGGTATCTCAATTTCTGTTAGTTGCACTTTTCCTGATGCGCAACACATCCCGGCTGACTCATGTTTGAATTTGAGCGCATGACAATGGGGACATTCTTTGTCCATAGCACCAATCAGAACTTTCGGATGAGCGGAATATTCAATATCTGGCTCGTACTCGAATGCGAGACGAAGGAACGAAGCAGATTTAAATGTTCGATGTACTTGTTGGCGTTGTCGGTCATTTGCTCTGCGTGTGTTAACTACGAACTGGCGCGCTTGGCTCCGTTCCAATTGTCGTTGTTGATTTCGTTCAGCTCGTGCCTCTTGTGATTGGGATGCACGCAATTGCGACATGCTTACACGCAAGTTTTTGTTATCTTGTTGGATTTGTTCGTCTGTTCTTTCTGCTATACTATTTCGCATGTTTGTTGCTTTATTCGTTCGACGGCCCAAATGGCCCCCCTTGCGTCTTGCTGGAATTGTGCACTGTAATACACGCACATAAAAATAGATAAGTTAAAATAAATCGTACAAAATTTTGCACGCACTGCGTTGTGATATGCCGAATGAAATGT